>CM066727.1:21285000-22485000 GCA_033961575.1 Aselliscus stoliczkanus | reverse complement strand
AATTATGTACTTGTTATTAATTTTGTCTGTAGAATGGTTACCTGGAAATAAATAATCACAACTCAGAAATACATAGTATTGGAATATAGAAAACACTCTTATCTCTCAAGGGCCTTATGTATTCCCACCTACAACAGTCTACTGAAAGAGAAATTATCAGAGATGGATGTGGATGCTTAGAGTTGTAGGTGCAGGTTTCAAATCACTGATAAATTTAAAACGAGTTGTGTTCAGGGGAAACTGAATTGTCATTCAGAAAGTCAGAACCTGTGGATAAATTTAACAGTAATAAGTATGTTCAGGAAGCAACCATGATGTGACAGGAAAAGCTAAAAAGAAAGAAGACCTTCAAAAGATAAAATAAAATCCTTTGTTAATTTAAGGTAAAAAAAAAAAAAAAAAAGGACAATATAATATTTCTTGGAACAGGAGGAAAAATAGATAACTGAAAGGACAAATGCATTTCATTTTTAAAGTTTATTTTTTTCTTTTACAACAAACTTTAATTGTATTCATATAACTAGAATACAGTCCAATTACAACAATGTAAATTTTATGAAGTTACTGAAACTGATTACAATAGTATGCTTGTCCACATAAGCAAGTCTAAAACAATAAAAATAATAATAATAAGCTAAGGAAATAAAAGCTATGATGACACAGGCTACATTCACTTGCTCATCAATTTATTAATACACAATTTAATAAATATCTGTTTCTGTCCTGCACTGATTAAAGATATACCACTGCACTTTTACATAAACAAAACAGAAGGAAAAAAATAAAAAGCTGTGTATCTTGCATTAAGGGCTTTTGATACAGATTATTTCTAGTTCAATATATGTATGTACCCTAAACAATTCACTTAGGTTCATGTGATAAAAACATATTTTGAAAACACACATTTTAATTCTACATCTAAATAATTCAAATGATTTGTACTGGCAAATTCATATGAATAAATCTCGAATTTAAAACGTTCATGTGTACCTCAAAATTTCTCATGAGTTCAAGGTAGTTGTTCTATATGGATTTTCTGCTGCCCCTCATATATGCTTAGAATAATACAAGGTTTATGCTTTTGACTGTGTCACAGAAGCTGGAATCAGATACTCCAGCTGAAAAGGAAAACAAGATGGATTAAAAATAAACAAGCAGTGGGCCGGCCGAGTGGCACGGTGGTTAAGCGCTGGCCTCAAAAGCCAGCAGCCCTGGTTTGGGTCCCACATATGAAGGCCAATGACACTGCCCTCAAAAAAGAAATAAATAAATAAACAAGTAGTGCTCACTTTGGCAGCACATATACCATAAAAATAAATAAATCAACAAGTATACAGACAAAAACAGAAACCCAGACAGAAAAGATTTGGGGATGCAAGATCCTGAAATAAAAAGGAGGGAATTGAAAGGAGCCCTACATTGGCAGCTACTTTTTATCCTCAAATCCTTTGCCAATTCACAGGGCAGAATGAGGACACTGTGCAAAAAACCATGAAATAAAGGTGGTAGCCACCTCACTATGAAGAGAAAAAATGACTTTAGGGCTACCAAGCCAGCTAAGATTTCAGGATCCATGTTCCTGGATAAAGAAAAACAAAGGGAACTGAGCTTGACTTTCTGCCCATACCTTTGTCATTTAAGGTAATTGCTTATTGATACAGTAATGAGGTATTGGGAGTGATGCCAATTGAACAGTAAATAGCCAGAAAGGCAAAAATCTAAACAAATGTAAGAAATCTCATGTTACTGGAGAGACAAAAATTTGAATTCAGGCCTGCCAAAGAAGAGGGGCTAAAGAAAACACCCCACGTTTTTTGTTGTGACTCTAAGTGGGCTGTATTTCAAGAGTAAGTGCAAACTGGAATTTGAGTTTCCTTACCTGTGAAAAAGTGATCTGTGCATACTTTATCTACTTACAAAAGAAAATTTAATCCTCTCAGAGGAAGATAATATCATGAAGAACCTCTACATTTTTTAATATACAATATCTGGTGTTGAATAAAAAGTACCAGACATACCAAAATTAAATGACGAGATTCAAGCACCTCCCCTGCCAAAATAAACCCAATTTGCAGATATATTTAAATTAATTAATGAATTTAGTAAGGTTGCTGGATGAATAATCACTATATAAAGTTACTCTAAATCTCTAAATTCAAATAAATCATCAAAAATAAAATGTGTAGGAGACGATTTTTATAGGAACTTTAAACATGTAATCAAATTATAAGTAATAAATTGAATGAAAGTTGCACAAGACTTTTACCCTGAAGACTATAAATATTACTAAGAAATTTAAAAAAAAACAAACTAAATGAATGGAAGGATACACTATATTCAAGAATGGGAAGAGTCAATGTTGCAAAGACATCAATTCTTTCCAAATTATGTATAGATTAAATTACATCCCAATTAAAATTCCATCTTTTTTTAGTAGAAGTTGTTAACCTAACTCTATACTGTTATGAAATTTTTAAGGATCCCAAAACAGTGTAAATTACACCCCAGCCAACCCATTAAATACCCATCTTAAAGAGTTACTCTAAAATATATCAAAACTTATTAGAAAGCTAAAAAGTTAAACATTGTGTTATTGTTGCTAGGATAGATGAATAATTAATTCAAGTAGAAAAAGAACTATACATACCTGTTATATGACAAAGTCACCGTTGCAATACAATAGGGAAATATGTACAAATTACCAGTTATAAAAACAGTCATGGGGATGTAAAGTACAGCATAGTGGATATGAATATAGTCAATAATATTATAATAACTATGCATGGTGTCAGATGGGTACTAGACTCATCACGGTGGTCCTTCATAAATTATACAAATGCCTAAGCACTATGTTGTACACTTGAAAGTAATATAATATTATATGTCAACTGAATTGAAAAAAAATGTTTAAAAATAAACTGGATCAGTTGTGTGTCTGTGTTTTTTTTTAATCTTGATACCTTTTCATGCTATATACAAAATCAATTATAGATTTATCATAGACAAAATGTTAAGGGTAGAAAAATAAAATATCTATACAAAATATGATAAAAATTTTTCATGCATTATGACAAGCAAACGTTTCTTAAATAAGATTAACACAGTAGAAAGATAGGTAAATTTGACTTTATTGGAATTTAACAATTCTGTTCATCAGACCACATCATTACAAGAGTGAAAAGGCAGGCCACAGAGTAGATGTTTGTAATATATACTTCAAAAACTGAACTTTTATCTAGAATATATAAAGAGCTACTATAGGTAAAGAAGATACAAAGAACCAACATTTTAAAATTAGCACACTTGAACAGACTACTTCTTTTAAAACAGATACCCAAATTGCAACCAATACAATGCAAATTCAAAACATAATAAAATATAGCTAAGTACCTATCAGAATAGCTAAACTTTTTAGAAGAAAAAAAAGGTCAATATCTAGTATTTCCAAAGATACAGTGCAACTACTAATGGGAGTGTAAAGTGTAAATTTTTCCACTAGTATAGAAAACTGTTTGGCAGTATATAATAAATACAGACACACACACTTTATGAGAACCACCAATTCCACTCCTAAATATGCACACCCTCAAAATAATTACATATGTGAACCCAAACATGTGTAAAAAAAGTTCATAATCATATCATTTGTAATAACTCAAACTGGAAAGAACCAAATATCCATCAACAATCAAACAGATAGAGTGCATCATATTTATACGTTGGACCGTTTCAAAGCAATAAAAATTGAACTATTGCTACATGAAAAAGGGTGAATCTCACAGACATAAAAATGAAAACACAATATAATACATAATGGATACTTACATCAAATTAAAGTTCAAAACAACAAGGTTTATTTAATTTGTAACAGTTCTATTTTTGTCAGTTAAAATGGCACTATGATAGGTAAATTACTTTTCCTGACATACATTCTTGTTCTTCTACAAAAAATGGAGATGAATGTCTATCTCATTACATTCTCATGGAAAGTAAATGAGGTAATGTGTGTAGAGAAATTAGCACAGGTCATGGCATAGAGTAAATAAATGTTAATGAAAGCTCTTTCCCAACTCTTTCATCTGAACCTGTTCAGAACCTGCTCGTTTTTCCAGATATCTTGTATTTCAGAAGAGAAAACTTGAAGGCATCTTTATTCAGTTCCTTTCTTTTGTTTTCCATACTAAATTAAACTTCTAAAAAAAAAAAATCTTATTTTCACTTCTTTACAAAGGTTCCAATGCCTTCCATTGCTTATACAATAAAGAGTAAAATTCTTAATGCTCCTTATAATACGCTCCCAAATATGGCATTCATCTATCTTTCACATCTTATGTTACCCACTACATATTTAAGACTCCATCATTCCAAATGTTACACTTCCTGAAAAAGTCTTGTAGTTAAATATCTCTATGTTTTATTCATAGAATCCAAAATACTCTTTATCCTTTTGATTTCATATCATATTTTTGAAATTCTATATTTTTCCTCAAGACTACAGTTAAGTCTTACCATATACATATAGCTTTTCTGTCTTCTCACTCTAACTTAATAGTGTATTATTTGTGTACTCATAATAGTTTGTTTAGTCTATTTATTGCAATAATCACTTTCTGCCTTATATATATTTCTGTTAATTGTGTGCTTGTGTTTTTTTTCCCATTCAAGCACATTTTCTCAAACATCAGGTAAAATATGTAGTTTGTCTTCTTATTTCTCCATATTCAAGAACAGTATTTAGCAATTTAGTAGGTTCTTTGCCTACACCCTATGATTTTGAACTAAATTTAGTATGTGTGCACTGGAGAGAGAGAAAGAGTGCCTGTCTGAGAGGAAACAAACAAACAAAAATTCCAAGTTAGATTTCTATTCTACTGAAAATGTTTAAAAGTTCTTATGTTTTTTTTAAAAAACTTTTAATAGCTTATGTAACTGAATATTGACACACAGAATTACTTATTTAAAATATATTAAAGAGTATCTGTTATTAAAATATGTTATTGTGCATCTAAGACCTTTGCTATTTTTAGGAAAGTTATTTTCATTAAATTCAAATTTTAAATAGTGGCCTCAAGTGTGGGAAAGCTTCAGTTTGATGATACCTTATAAATTTGGAAGATAAAAGATATTATTATTATTATTATTATTGTCATCATCATCATAATTATTATTATGTTACAGTTTAGCTACCATCACAGAAGAGAGCTCTTACTTTAGAAAACAACTACTTTAAGATACTCCTCACAAATACTGGTGAAGTGTGAAAAATAAATGTTCTTCATAATTTTGCTTTATGTTTCTTGCCAGTTCCCATAGGGCAGAGTATTGATTTTTGTTATTATGTTTCATGGTTAATAGAGTAATTTGCATTCTTAAAAGAATGATATCAAATGTACTACATTCAAAAGAGGCATAACTCATATTTCATTATGGCTTCATTAACTTTGAATTCCACTGTTGATTGAGCAAACATTTTTTGTGTGTATCAGAATTTTTGTTACTTATGGGGACTTGGGATTCTAGTATGAACTGAATTGAAATTCAATGCCCTATAAAGTTGCTGATAAAGTAGAGATCAATGATAAATAATATGAAATTGAGGTGTCTGAAATATTACAATTATGTGTCATATGTGAGTCATTAATCTATAAAATATTTCTTAATAGAGTTTGACAAATCAAAATAACTCTTAACAAAACCAAAAACGGAAAAAAATACCCTTATTTCCATTTCTTTAAGGTAGGAATTTTATTTTAGAGTCCTAAAAAACAAAGAAACAGGAAAACAAACAAAACAGATGTGGATTTCCTTAGAAATTTAGTACATCTCTCAACAGTTAATAGAACAAATTTGGCAACTGTTTCATAATGTCATCAAGAAAAGATAAAATCATAAATCACAGATAGGAAGAGCCCTAAATCAGTGAGGCATCCACTTATGTAGTCCAGAAAACTCTTGGACAATATATTTATGATGTGTCCCATTACATTTAAACAATTCAATCAGTGTGTCACCTACTACCTCTTTTAGATGATGGCAATATTAGAATTTCTTCCTTTTATTGAATTAAATTTGATTTCATGGAATGTGTGCATAATAATGCTTGCTTTTTAGCTGGAAAAACCTGTGTGTCCTTCGGGGAGAATGTCAAGCATCTGCTGTGCTGGTTTCCCCAAATAAACAATAATGGCTAAAAACAACATAGAAGGAAGCTCTAGGATAACACTAAGATTTCTTGTAATCAAAAATAGAACCTGATGAGCTGAAGGCAACTATCAATAAAGAATGCAGCCATCTGTTATTCATTTTCATTTGCTAAGTAAGGGCAGAAAAAGAAGTGTCTTCAAATGGTCATCTTGTGAGATTTTGGTTTTAGGAAAAACACAGTATTACTAATTATGATTAAATAAAATGCTATGAAATCTCTACCTGACATAGTTCTGCAACATTAAGAATAACTAACGAGCCCCACATTTTCACATGAGAATATATCATATTTATATAGAACACCCTAACTCCCCACCCCACACATCTATTTTTATGTAAATCTGTGACCTAGACATGTCCAGTGTCTCCCCCAGTGGCATACGCTGTATTCCAACTAAACTTGGCTTGGGAGTACATTTTCTACTCACTGGTATTGATTTCTATTTACGATTCTATTCCAAATATGATCTTAGAAAAAGACTTACTTATCTTCTACAACTAGCTATGGTAAATATGAGACTCAATTTCCTAGGGATCATAATTATTACCATGAAATTAATTAATGCATATAAACTTCGAAAATGGTAAAATGCCACTTTGAGACTCGCAGATATTGATGATAATATGTTGCAGATTATTGTAAAATTGCTCTCATAAAAAATGTTATATTTAGGGCTTCAGAGTTGACTACCAGGTTACTATTTGTTTTTTATCATGATTAAAGATTTTTTATAATATCACATAGGCTGGAGAAGTGGAAGTTTATATAGATATAAACAATAAATTAGTAATTCAAATCAGTGTAAGTAACTAGCTAGGTTAATATTTATTTTAACTGAGTCTTAGAATATCAGTTTTGTTACATAAAAAAACAACAACAGTCAATCACGATTGTCCCTATGGAATTTCTGAAGTGCACTGTATTTCAGTTCCTATGCACTTTATAAAGACTAGGAGTTACAAAAGAAAAAAATGAGAAAAAAGAAAGCCTCATCTCACTTCCTTTAACTGAGCATATCAGAAACTCAACCTTTATTTTAATATTTTATAATCTTAAAACTTATAAAACTTTAACTCTCTAGATAAAAGTTTAATACAGAGGTAGATGCTGGCTTCTAAAGAACTTTATGGAAAGGTTTCTTAAGTAGAAATAAGACTCCAGTTATCACATGAGAATGATTCATGCAAAACAAATCAGTTTCCTTCAGAAGGTTTCCTTTTGATGACACAGAGCATCAAAGAATGACTTTCAAACTTGGGATGGGTTCTTTTCCTAATATTACCATGATAAAATTGGAAGCTATTTCTCTCCTATAGTTTCACCTGATCAATTTAAATCATCAATTAAAAGTAGTAGTATTTTCACAGTAAAAAGTTAAGGCAAGGACCGGCCGAGTGGCGCGGTGGTTAAGCGCTGGCTTGGGAAGCCAGCAGCCCCGGTTGGGTCCCACATAAGAGGGCCAGTGACACTTCCCTCAAACAACAAACAAACAAACAAACAAACTCCAAGTTCCCCCTTTGGGCTGGCCGAATGGCTCAGTTGGTTAAGAGCTCCTTCAAGAGTGCCAGCTGAGCTCTGAGCAACAGCAGTTCAAGGCCAGCCCGAGCTGAGTTGTCATTGAGCTGCCAACAGGTGGCAGGCTGGCTCAGCTAAAATAAAAAAAATAAAAATAAATAAATAAATAAATAAAAGTTAAGGCAATAAGCTGATTTTTAGTCTGAATTTTAAATTTCACATTGCGGAGAAATAATTGTTAAATTGTCATTTCCAAATAATTTATCTATTAGCCTGCTTCATTCCTCATTTATTTCTCCCATTTTAATGTTTTGCCATATTTTGTATGTAAAAGCACAGTATAAATCCTAAAATCCTATGTAAATAAACTATTAAAAGTTTACAGGCATTAGCATAGTGTCAGTGGTATGTGATAGTTATAAATGCTTATGTTATGGCAGTAATGGTTACACTCTTCAGCAGATGGTGGGAGCACAAGTGAAATATCTGCAGTTCATTTGTGTGCTGATTTAGGGGCTCATTAATGTTTTTATTAGTAATCCAACCAAGGTCAAGTAGAACTAGCTAGAAACACACTGAAATCTAATAAATTGTTGCCTAAGTGTTTGCAAATGTGGGTAGATGATTTTAAAAAGGAAAAATGTGTATTATCAATAACTAATGATATTTCTTCAACTTAAAGTTAGGGACAAAAAGAAATGAAAGAATTGGGTTTAGTTATAGGTAGAAGAATTTATTTTGTCATTTAGTATCTATGACAGATACTCATCTGAACCATTTGGCATCAATTTCCCATATTAACAAAATGAGTTTTAACATTCCTACTCTGGAAAAGAAAGGTTACAGGAAATATAAAATTAAGCAATGAATAACAAAGTACTTTCTAAATTATGAATTTCTAATCAAACATTTATTATTAGTATTAAAGGGTGCATTCAATAAAGTATTTCCAAGCTATAACAAATGAATTTTTCTTTAAGAGAATATGTACTTATACCAATAATATAGACCAACTTTGAGCAAACAAAAGTAGATCTAATGATTTTTATGGGTTTCCTGTTATTCCTAGCTTTATTTTCCTATATTTTCCCCTTTTCAAGTATTATCCTTAGGTTTCAAAACCTTTCTAGTTGGCTGCCTTGTTAGATAATGTTGATGTAATAATATCTACCTATAGTTTTTAAATAACCACTTTGTTTATAGAAGAATATGAATTGAATCAATCAGCCTTTTATTAAAATATGCTTAAAACTAAATCTAGAGATAATTGAAAAATTTAAACTAAATCTTAAATTGTATTTTGAAATACCCATAGATTTTTAGGGTACCTAAAGAAACATTAACATTTTTTTTTAAATTAGGGAACAGTGTGTTTTTCCAGGACCCATCAGCTCCAAGTCAAATAGTTGTGTTCAGTCTAATTGTGAAGGGCACAGCTCCATGGCCCATGTGGGAACTGAACCAGTAACCTTGATGCATTTTAACCACCTGAGCAAACCAGCCACCCCCACATTAACATTTTTGATAGGTGGATAATCACACAACATCACCTTCTTTTCAAGGTGCTCATTTCTTGTCAGGCCAGTTGGCCTTATTAAAACTCTAGGAAGCATATATTTGAGTTAAATTCCTGGCAAATATTTTGGTGCAGTAGTATCATGTTTCATCTTCTAAGACTTTTCCTTGAGACAGCATGCCAAATTCTGGGGTGGTGTATGCCAGGGATAAAGAGCTGACGTCTACCCCCAGAAAGCAAAAGAAACTCCTCTCAGACTTTGAAGAGATCTCATCAATAATTTATTTGAGCACTTCCATTATGCTGTAAGGGACCTGAGGTTCAGAGATACAAAGGGCTGTTTAAAGCTGACCACTGAAAACAAGACTGCCCCCAACTTTGTATGAAGCGATTTCTCCATGCTACCTTTGAATATTGTTCTGCTTATGCTCGGAAATCTAGAAACAGCGAGAGAAGAAATAAGATATTACTATCATTGATAGAAGGAAAAAGTTATATTTTGAAATTAGGATTGTAATTTTTTTTCCAATATGATATTTCAATTCATACATTTAGCTATATTTTTTAAAGCAATGTGTTCAAAATTTGTTTTGCTAATTTGAAAGCACAAACATGTCATGCAGACTACTGCCTAGAGGTTAGAAAACTTTTCCTTTTCAATGAGATCAGGATTTTATGCTTAATGAATTCTCTATATTATTATTGAGAAACAGTGAATGTGTCAAAAGAACATAACCTTCATAAACTCTACTATATAGACCCAAATTTGTTTATATATATATATATATATATATATATATATATATATATATATTGTTGTTGTTGTTGTTTTCTTTTCTATTTAAGCTAATTTGGGTAATATGGATATTTGTGCATAATGAACAAATTTTACAGGTTAGAATATAAATCTGCATTTTCTAAACTTAATGAAAAAAATGTGTGATCTTGTTTTGTTTTTTATCTTTTGTTTTTAAACTCAAAATGATCAAGCTAAACTTCTAAATTTTTCTTTATGTTTTACATGTATGACACTGTGTTTTTGTGAGAAGACTTAGTGTTGCACAAACATTTCCAAGCGTGACTTACTCCTGTATTCTGCACTGGTCAGTCTACATCGATACTATAGAGAGTGTGTTAGGACAGCTCAATTGCAAACTTCATAAGGGAATACACATTTCACTGACTGCACTATTCATAATCTCTAACACACAAGTATTTGTTGAGTGAGTTTATTCAAAGCAGGCAATGTAACCTAAGTTTGTAACTATGAAGGGAAGGTATAATGCAAAAAAAAAAAAAACAAAACCCTCCAAAAACAACCACTTTAATGCTTTGGATGAGGACAGATGAAGAGAATTCAGGATTGGAGGTCCAGTGCTCAGTGTGATGAGCTGTAACAACATGGGCTGTGAAGTCACATGAACCTGGAGCAAGTCCAGGCTCTGTCACTGTGGGGGCTAGTGTGTCATTTATTTCCTCTGAGAGGTGCTTTCTTTGTTTATAAAATGGAGAACATTACCCTTACTTTTCAGGGGCTTTGTGAGGATTAAATATAAAAATTAATGTAAATGACCATCACAGAGTCTGTCACTATGGTCCTCCTGACTATATTACCCACCTTATTTGTCACCTTTTCTCTCACACTCAAATCCCCCATGACAAACACAAGAAATGTTTCCAATTTCTTGTGTGTCTTTCACTGGCTGTCTCTGTCTAGAATGATGTTCCACTCTTCTGGCTTCTTGGCCATGTCAAATTTTTTTCTATCCTGAGCTTTCCCTGCAACCAAGAAGGGATTCAACATTATGTCCCTTCTTCCTCACGAGAAAAAGAACAGAAAAAGACAGTACAAAATGATAACTTAAATAGAAAATATTTCTTTAAAGAGGTCATTTGAAATTGTGATTGAATATATATACTGAGATGAGATATACTGAGATATATACTGAGATGAGAAGTCCAATGGGAATTTCGTCTGTTTTTTGTTTGTTTGTTTGTCTGTTTGTTTCTTAGCTGAGCCATCCTGTTACCTGTTGGCAGCTCAGGGGCAGATCAGCTTGGGCCAGGAATCCAAATGGTGACCCTGTTGCTCAGATCTCACATTCTTGAGCAAGCTCTTAACCAACTCAGCCATTCAGCGGGCCCATTTTTGTTTCTTTAATGAAGTTCACATTGTGATGCTAATTTATTAGCCCTTTCCCCCACTCTATTGTTTTCTGACTGTAAGAAAACAATCTGTGTATCTCATACTCCTTTGATCTGACAGAGTGAAAGTCTTCCATAAATGTACCATAAATTAATAATGATTTTGTTTTTAGAGCACAATAGGGGAAAAAAAAAACTACTTTTAGAGTATACTTGATAAATGATTAGGGTACTGCTTGCAAATGCAGGATTGTACTAACAAAAGATAAGGATTTAAAAATCAAGATAAAGTGTAAAAGAGCCTTTGTGTGCTTAATTTATTGGATTTATCATAGATTATTTTGCTCCCGATGATTGCAATGTGTGTGACTTAATGATTTTAGAAAGATTTATTTATTTATTTATTTATTTATTTATTTATTTATTTATTTACTTATTTATTGAGGGCAGTGTCACTGGCCCTCATATGTGGGACCCGAACCGGGGCCACTGGCTTCCCAAGCCAGCACTTAACCACCACGCCACTCTGCCAGCTCTAATTTATTTATTTTGAATTAAAGTTTATTGGGGTGACGATTGTCAGTAAAGTTACATAGGTTTCAGGTGTACAATTCTGTAATACATCATCTATATATTACATTGTGTGTTCACCATCTGGAGTCAGCTATTCTTCCATCACAAAGTAATCCAATTTTCCCCTTGGAAAGAGCACCTTAGGGAAAGAACTCACAGCCTTTTAGATGATGGATATATGAATCAAGGCTGCATTCTTTGAGTTGTGTGTTGACTTGAGTGTTATAGTTCAAATAGCAATCTGTGTCAAGTGCGTATAAAAAATCTTTAAAATGACTTCAAAAGTGGATTACTGTACATAATACCCATGAGAGTTCAGTGTTGCTGTTTCCGTTTTATACCAACAAAACTTGGTCACAGCAGGTTAAATGATTTTCCCAAGGTTACTTAGTGAGTCGTAATCAAAACTGGAAATAGAGCCCAGGAGTCCAGTTCAGCTCTATGGCTGCTGGATGCTGACGGTTAAAAACTGACAGATTGTGTTGTCTAGAGGCTCAGGGATGTAGTAACATATCTTTCTAATAATAGAAGTTAAATGTCTAGTTTTAGTTCATTCTAAAATACAATTCTAAATTAGAAAATTAAGTGAAAATATATAAATTTTGAAAGTAATATTTTGATTTTTCCATGCACTTCAGTCCGAAGTCAGCATGTTTATACATTTGCAAATGTGAATGCTATTTGTTGAAAAGGAAAAAAAAAATGTAGCTCTCAGACATAGATCTTTTTACCAGATTATTTAAAATGAATTATCAGCAAACTGATAAGGCAAAAATATATATACAAATTTTTATGATTCCTTTTTGTGAATTTGTCTGTTTAACTTAAATACTTCAACTTAATTTAAGTAGTATTTATTAAGTACCTACTATTTTATTTTGTCTATTTAAAAAAAATAAAACAATGTAAGGGGACAAGAAGTGGCCAGAATGATGGTGCTATTCTGGACAGACTGATAAGAAGAGTCTTTAGAAGATTTCATTTGAGCAGATCTCTAAATGCAATAAGGAAATGAGCCATGTCAATAACTGAGGTAATTGTGTTGTAAGAGAAAGAAGAACAAGTAAAATGCCTTTAAGAGGGGGCAGATGTAAAATGTTCTAGGAACCTAATCAGACTCCAAAAGACTAATGTGGACTGGGTCATGGGAAAGAGTGGCAGGAAAGAGATCAGTGTGAAGAAGAGAGCTAGTTGTACAGGGTGCTGTGAGCCATAGTAAGAAATTAGAACTTAATTCTGGGTACAATAGAAAGCTATTGGAAGTGTTAAGCAGAGGATTGACAGGGTTTAGTTTTACTACTGTTGCTCTGCTATTAGATAACAATCTGTGTCAGGGTATGAATAACAGAAAAAATACCATTTGGGAAACATTTACTGAAGTGCAGGAGAAGGATGATGGATCAGGGTGATAGAGGAGCTGAAGGACTCTTATCGTATTTTTAAAATGTAGCCAGGCTTTTGCTTCTGGAAAGATGGTGTAGATGGAACCTTCCTTATTCCTTTGGCTAAGTAAACTAAAAACTCAGGGCATGTATAAATTACACTGTAAAAAAAGAACAGAATGTAGAGAGAAGGCAGAATGAGTAATGAGGAATGACACCATGTGAGTTCTCCAGGTTTTGTTTTTGTCTTATATGGACCAGATTGGATCATGGGGAAATCAGAAAACTGAAAATGCCAATAAGCAAAGAAAAAAGTCTCTAGGATATCTGCTCTCTCTAGCCAAATACTAGGAATGGTAGCCTAGCAAGGCAGAAAGTTTTAGAAAATTTTAGATAATAAAAAAATCTATTTCATACACACACACACACACACACACACACACACACACATACACACATATACATGGCCTCACCCTCAGTCCCACCAGCAAATGCTGAGTGGAACCTTAGACATCCACCCTTCCCAGGGTGTAAGGAGGTCCCACTATGGTGGCCTCAGAGAAGGCCAAGTAGAAAGTCTGGTATTTTGCCTACAACATAGTAATAACAAGGCCTTCTTCCCATTCTTTCCTCACATTCTATCAGTTGGGACCATGAAGGAAGCACAAATTTCTAACCCCACTAAAGAATAAGAAGATACACCGTCCTCTCCCTGCTAGGATGGTATCAGAGGATTACTAATGGAGAGTTGGGATTTTCATCACTACTTATTAGGAATAAGACTACCTTTCCATGGTGTCAGTGGAAAAAATATTGGAAGAGTGATAACTTGCTCCTATTCCTCCCAGTTAGAGTGGTATCAATAGAGACCTAGTGGGAAGTCTGATCTCCCACTTCACTCCTACCTAGTAATAACAAAGAGACCCTCAAAACTCCCACCGTTCCCCACCCCTATCTACAGAAGTTGACTTAAAATCTCAACATGGAAATAATGAGGTGGTGTTCCCCTTCACCTATCAGAGCAGTGTCAGAGAAGACATGCTGAAATACAAGATTTAAATAAGATCCAGGGTATTATAATATATAACCCAAAATGTCTGGGTTACAATCAACAAGCACTCATTATACTGACAGTTAGGAGGATCTCAAACAGAATTAACATAGGCCAACACTGAGATGATACAGGTGTTCAATTATCTCACAAGGATTTTTTTTTTGTTTTTTTTTTGAGGGCAGTGTCACTGGCCCTCATATGTGGGATCCGAATTGGGGCCGCTGGCTTCCAAGGCCAGCGCTTAACCACCACGCCACTCGGCCGGCCCTCTCACAAGGTTTTAAAGCAGCCATTATTAAAATGTTTCATGGAACATTATAAACATGCTTGATACAAATAAGAAATAGAAAGTTTCAGCAAACACATTGAAAATATAATAAAGAATCAGATGGAAATTATAGAACTAAAAAATGCAATCATTGAAATAAAACTCAATTGATGGGCTTAATAGCAAAATTAAGAGGTAACAGAAAATAATGTTTTAAATGATGAAAGATCAATAGAAATTACCGAATCTAAACAACAAGGGTAAAGTAGACTGGATAAGAAAAAATGAACATAGCCTTAGGGACATGTAGACTAAAACAAAATATAAAACATTTGTGTCATTAGAATTCCATAAGAAGAGGAAAAAGAGAGTCAGACTTAAAAAGTAGTAAAAAAAATAATTGCTGAAATGTCCCCAAATTTGACATATAAAACAAAACAAAGAACAAAAATACTAAACACACACCTACATATTCAAAGTGAATAAGATAAAATAGGAAAAGCTAAAAGAATCTGTATCATTTCACATCATAATGAAAGTTTTGAAATCTAAAGACAACCAAAAGTTCTTGAAAGCAGCCAGAGAGGAACAAAGTATTGCCTACATAGGGGAAAAAACAATTTGGATGACAGTGGATTGCTCACCAGAAATCATGGAGGTCAGAAGGAAGTGGCACAATATATTTCAAGTGTTGAAAGGAAAGAACTTTCAACTTAGAATTCTATATTGAATGAAAATGTTCTTCAGAAATGAAGGGGAAATCAAGACACTCTCAGGTGAAAGAAAATCAAGTGAATTTGTCACCAGCAGTCCTGCTCTAACATATCTAAAGGATGTTTTTTAAATTAAAAATTAAACAAAAAAGGATAAAAGGAGGAATTTTTGAATGTCAGGAAGAAGGAAAGGAAACAGAAACAATAAAATTATTGGTAAATGCACCAGACATTCCTTTGACTAGTGAGTTTTCTTAATTTTGTTTGATGGTTAAACAAAAATTATAATGCTGTCTAATGTGGTTACCAATGTATGCTGATAAATGCAGGAGGGTAAAGTGATATAAGTGAGATATGGTTCTGACACTTTACTCCAAGTGGCAAAATGTTGCCACAGTAGAATTTGTTATTTACTTATAGTAGAATACTTAGAACAAGCACTAAAAGAATGCTATACAAAGGGATACACCAGAATACACTAAAGATAAAATAGAATTTTAGAAAATGCTCAAGAAACCCTCAGGATAGCTGTAAGAAGAAAACAGGGAAATAAAAATCAAAAAGAAAAACATAAAAAAATAAATAAAATAAAAATTAAAAACATTTTTTTAAAAAAACCGTGTTAAACGGATGAAAAAAAAATAAGTTAAATGTGGGATAAAAATCTTTGCCAACTACATAGCTGACAAAAGACTCATATCTAGAATATATAAAGAACACTCAAAACTCAATCATAAAAATGCCCAAACAATCCAATTAGGAAATGTGCAAAGGACAGGAAGTAATATTTAGCATAAGAGGATGTACAAATGGCAATCACATGAGAAGATGTTCAACATCACTATTCATTTAGATAAATGGAAATTAAGGACCATAATGAGATATCACTACATATCTATTAAAACAACCAACATTTTTTAAAAATGACTATATCAAATACTAGCAAAAATGTGGAAAAACTAGATTTCTCCTACATTGCTGTTGGGAATGTAAAATGGTACAACCACTGTAGAAAATAATCTGGCAGCTTCATTTCTTTTTTAAAAAAGGCTCTTAGAATATGAGCTAGAAATTACACTCCTGGGAACTTATTAAAGAAAAAATGAGTTAATTATTCTTCAATTATCACAGCAACTCTCTTTCTAATAGTCTAATTCTCAAGAATGTCTAGATATCATTCGATAGGAGAAAAGAATGAGAAAGATGAATTAGGATTCCCAAGACTATACCATCCTTCTTTGCCTAATTTTCTCAATCATCCCTCTTTTTTGAGTGAAGCAATGGTTCTGCCTCAGTCTCCAAATCTTCATAAACAGACCTCTGAGTAAAGAAAGGACTCATCACTTTATATTTCCCAAGACTGATGCTTCTTAAAAAGTTATTGAAAAAAGTGATGTTTTGTTTTATTCTTATTGTGGTATCACAATATTATTGACTATATTCCCCATGCTGTACATTAAATCCCCATGATTTATCTGTTTTATATCTAGAAATTTGAACTTAATGTACAATTTTTACTTAAATTAATATTACCAACAACTGACATTGCATCTAGGTACTATGCCATCTTAAGGAGCATGCTTCATTATTCTATAAGTATCCTAAATATTAATATTTGTCACTATGCACAACACTTGATTTAAAATTACATAGTGGATTTTGTAAAGGACAAATTCCTTCATTATAATTCCATGATTTTATTGTAATGTTTATTTTAAATTACACAGGGAAAGATAGAAATATAATAAAATTTTGGCTAATTTAGTAATCAGGTTCAATTTCAATAAGTTAATTAAGGTGTAAAATATGTTAATCTCCTTCTAAACTTTATATAGTTATTTAATGAAATTCACATCTGAAGGAAAATATAATGACTTATAATTTCCTAAATTGATGCTACTTTCCTTCTTCCCCAAAACACACACACACACACACACAGATTTACCTACACTTTTTTTAATTAGTTTCAGATGTACAAAACAATGTAATTGTTACACATTTCACCCCTCACAAAATGATAACCCCTTCCCTCAACCTACACTTTTTTTTTTTTTTTTCCTGGTAAAGGTAACTGCAATATTTTACTTTTCTGTGTTTCCTGTTTCTCACAAGGGAACTTTTTCTCAGTCCGCTTCTGATCCCATACAAGCAGTGATGCATAGAAATACAGTTGCCATGACAACTGTTCCACAAACTTAAGGTAAAACCATATCATACTAACTGCTGAGTCCCTGCTCAGCAGACAGATGGAGATCCCAGGTTCATTACCTTCATTTTCTCTGACTCTTCTGAACTGAAGAATTTAGCATAAAGAAAAGAGGTTTTCATTTTAAGATTTTTATTCAAATATAGCAAACATACAATATTATAGGTTCAGGTATACACAATAGTTATTCAACATTTATATACCTAAAGAAGTGATCACCATGATAAGTCCAGCAACTATATAATATTGTGATACTGTTCTGTGGTATCACAATATTATTGACTATATTCCCCATGCTGTACATTAAATCCCCATGACTTATCTGTTTTATATCTGGAAATTTGAACTTATTCTCTTCACTTTTTTTCCTTTTTTTAAAAAAAATTATCAATTACAGTTAACATTCAATATTATTTTGTATTAATTTCAGATGTACAGCATAGTAGACAGTCATAAAATTTAATAAGTGATCCTCTTGACTAGTCTAGTACCCACCTGACACTGTGCATAGTTAATACCATGTTATTGAATATATTCCCTATGCTTTGCATCCCCATGTCTATTTTGTAACTACCAATTTGTACTTCTTAAAGCTTTCACCTGGTCATCAGTGCCAGGTGCTCCAGGTGAGTTGCTGTGCTCTCCTGTTGTAGTTAAGACTTGATTGTTATTTGCACATCAATGGAAGGGATTTACAATCAGGCTGATTGGTTGTGAAGACTGGCTGACTCTACATTGGAGGAGGAGCTGTTCTGCAGGTAGCTGATGCTACAGAGCAGAGTTCACTTTAGTGGACCTCTGGTGGCTGCCCAGTCTTCTCTTTAGATGTGTTGTCCTTGGAGGTAGACACATGATGCTCCAGCCGAGTCCAAAGCTGGCCACTGGGCCTACCAGCCCTGGGAGGTGACTCACTGCAGGTCAAGTTAAACCTCAGTCTGTGCCCTCCCCAGGACCACCTGGCATGAGCCAGAAAACAATCCATAGATGGTTGCTGCCTGCACTATGCTTGGAGGTATCTTGAGAAGCCATCCATGAACCAAGGCAGGCTGTGGCTAGTGCTGGGCTTAAGGCTGCTCAGTCAGAGGTATGGGACATGCTGAAGCCAGATGCTGCTTGTTTGGGTTTTGAGAAACTTTGAGAGCTTTTAAGAAAGTTCCAGCATGATCCAAGGCAGGCTATTTATATGGAGAAGTCACTGGAAGTGGATTGGGTGTGCCTTATAGTTGGGTGGGGCGTGGTCTCAGGGCATCACAAGGTTGGGGCAGATGAAAGGTGTTAGTCAGTTTGGTGAAGACTCATATATAGCGTCTGCCTGCATCTGCACTCGGAAGGAGAGGGGATGGGGCTCAACAAAGAAATAATGTCTTCTGCCAGCTCCTTTAGCCTCAACCAGCAGCCAGACAACTCAGTTCCTCATGTATGTCCCTGGGACCTTTCAAGCTGCTACACCAGTACTAGAGCTCAGAGTGAGTGAGTCCATCAGTGTGTACGTCTGTGCATTAGTCCCTTAAGAGGAACACCTTGAAGTGAAGCTGCCCTTGGTCTCACTCAGCCACAATCTCTGCTGGTTTTTCACACCCAGAAATTATGGGGACTTCTCTCCCTGGCACTGAAACCCTGGGGAGGAGCTGGGACCCCTTTCTCTCCTCCCCATGGGACACAGCTTAGATATCCCTCCCAGTTTTCAATAGTCACAAGTGGGTGTGGCACCAGTCCGTTTCTACCAGTCTCAAGGTGGCTTCTTCTGTATGTCTGTAATTGTAGGGCTCTGGTTCAGCTAAATTTCAGGTGATTCTCAATAATGGTTGTTCTATGGTTTAGTTATAATTGATGTGGTCCTGAGAGGAGGTGAGTATAGCATTAACCTACTCTGCCATCTTGACTGGAAATCCTTGATGCTGTTTTTTGTTTTTTTTTCTCCAAGTCAATAGTAGATTATTTTCTATATTCAATATCCTTTAGTCCCTTATATATGAAAGATTTATAGTAAAGCAATTATTCAAATGTTCAATAAGGTAGAAACAATAACTCATTTGGAATCCATGTATATTCAGAGACTAAAACAGAACAATAAAATTATGCATGATTTTAAAATTAAGGATACATAAGTTCTAGAAAGTTTTAAAAAACAAGACTGCATATATGTATTATTGGAGAACTTGAGGTGATTTTTAATACTTAATTAGCTGAAGCACTGTTGTTGTTTGCCTTTATTTTAGGGAAGGTGATGATTCTCAAAAATGTTGTAGGCTATACTTGAGTAAGGAGAGAGTTTACCTGAGGATTTGATATTTACTCTCTGTTAGGGTTTACTGGTTGACTTTTTTATCAAGCAACATTTATTAGAGGTTTAAGAGCAGCTTCTATTATGGGGTTTAAGAGTGGCTGAGAGAAAACTATGCACGGAGCTTTTCTCCCATCACTTATTTAGATAATGGAGAGTAAAACGTTTTCTTCCAGCACATGTCAGTGAAACACGAAGTTATTCAAGGAATCCAAAAAATACAATAGAAGCAAGCAGCTCAGAAGAAAATATATTTAAGAAAATATAAAGATAATTAAATTATAATGCTGTGCACATTTTAATCATACCAGCTTATAAAATTGTAGTTGAAAATTCAGATTAAGTACTAAGAGTTCAGGAAGCAACCTCATTGTACTCCATGGGTAATATCTATGCTAAAAAATTAAGAGCTGCAAATGACATTTAAGGAAACTGAAAGGTGCTCAGAGTATTTAATGATCATAAAAAGAATGCTGGCTATTTGAAAAAAATCTAAAATTTCAATTACGATGTTTGAAAAGGGATATATTTTAGTCATTATTTTCAGTGGAGTTCAAATCCACGCAGATAAATATTCTTTCATACACATATTTCATGCATATCTCCATGCATAAAAGCATTACATAACAATTAGTTCATACTCATTTAATTTTTTGAAGAATATTTGAAAATTATACTTTTTTTTTAATGAAGAAGACATCCAAATACTTAATGGTTATGGAGCTTTAGGACTTTTTGTTTTTTATTTTGTTTCTTTTATTACTGAAGTGATATATAATAATGAGATATTAAAACTTCATTGAACAATTTTATATGACCATGTTTGGCAGAGAAACACGCAAACATTGTAATTGTTTTATTTTTATGAAATTGGAATCCATTATACATTCCCTAAAGTTGATCTGTAATTTTATTTTCTACCAAGTTTTTTCCGAAATAAGATGTAATAAAATATTACCAGAATCTACAGTTGATATTTAAGAACTATAGGTTATAGATCTTATCTCTTCTGATAATGAAAGAACCATCTATCCTACTCATGCTTTTAGGCTTTGGGAATCTTGTACATATGCAAGTCATGATGGCAATTATAGAAAACCAAGCCTTTTCTTACCTTCTTGCTCCATTATATCACTCCGTAATCATAGCATCTATTAGGGTACTAGGTCTCATGCTTAGCACTAGACATATGATATATTTAAATGTCTACAATAAACCTTTAAGGTAAGCATATGTAACCACACTTAAAAGATTGTGATATTGAAGTTTGCATGACTTAAATTGATTTACCCAGATCTATAGACTATGTTAATGGTGTAATAAGAATTCCAGTCCAGGTCTTTCATATTCTAAATCTTCTCCTCTTTCTTCTATATACTGTATCTTTCTGTCCTCTAAATCCCTATGATACTTTTGACTCTTCTTGTGTTGCTTATTCTTTTACTTCTCATAGTTGCCATGTTTATATTTTAGTAAGCATGGAATCAGAAAAACATTTATATTTTGTATTTATTTTTATATCTTGCATTGCCTAGCATAATACCTTTCCTGTAATATAGTATATCAGGACAACTGGGAAAACTACAGGTTCCAATCAAATAGCCTTTTATGTCTTTCCCTTTGGGAAAAAGTGGGCTGTGGTTAGGTATTTGCTACTCAAAGCAGCTAGTTCATATCTTGCTCAGGATTCTGCTTGATCACCTATGACCAATTAGAAAATAGTACAGAGGACTGCAACTTGTCCAAGTCTGATATTTGGGAATGACTATGTAAGATCTCATTTTTTCTTTAATAGTGTCTCATACCATGCATAAAGGATAGAGAAAAAAGAAAATGTTTTCCCTAGGCTCCTTTACTTCATATATATGAATTAATTTGCCACAATTTTGAGTAAATGATATCCCCCAAATCTCAGTTGCTTTCATAAATATTTTTTTCTCACCCAGGGACCCAAGGGCATGTTGAGGTGGCTGTGTTCTGGGATGTGGGTTAGGTTCAGATCAGCTCCAGATTCTGGGTTCAAAGTTAAGAGAAAGTACCTCCTACTCAGGATGAGGTGTACTCACTGTTGCTTAGGAGAGCTGGGTGATACCTGTAATGCTTTTGAAAGCCTCTTCATAGAACTGCAACATTCACTTCCACCTTTATTCTATTGGCCAAAGCAATTTATTGGATAAACACAACATCTCAGATTTTAAGTACCCAACTTCATCTCTGTTAGGTTCGACTGTAAAGTAGAGAGTCAATGTTTGCTGACCAATAATATATTCTACTGTAGTCTGTCTTTTTGGTCATAGAAGGTCGCTATTTGTATCCCTTTGTTCTTCACATAACATATTCTCAGCACTCCCCAAAGAAGACACCCTGAAATTCTCATCCAAATATGGTATCAAGCTCAAAACCCAGGATCCCATGATAATCTCCACATCAATCCAAATGTGTTATCTGCACCCCATTCTGCACACATACTTTTACACATTCAACATATAAATGTGAAAGAGTTAAAGTAACACAAATAAACACTCTTATTCAGAAAGGGAAAAATGGGTGACTTAGCATTAATGATCACGGCAATCCTAAAATACTGTTAATCTAATATTGTAAAGTCCCCCTACCCAGGAGTAGTGAATATGCCTTAATTAGGTCCACTATTCCTCCCAGAAGTTGCTCTCCAACGTATGGCTCTTGACCTCTCCTCTGTTTTGCTTTTATACTCCTTGGTCAACACCAGCGATAAACTTGGGAAATGTGCATTTCTTATTATCTGAGCAGAATACTTAGGCTGTTTTATGCCTATAAAAAGGTAAGAAACTGAGAATAATTTTATGTTATAGATTATCATGGTCTCTTTTCATTCAATCTTCCTCACAGGAAAACAAAACAAAACAAAACAAAAAACAAAAAACAAAAACTAAATTAAACTAAAAATTAGAAACAAAATTTTAATTCAAACAGTTGTATGTGTCTATAACTATACCAACAATTATTTTCAAAAACTGCCCATCTCTCTATATAAACTTGATCACAATTTCTTGAGATTATCAATCTTCCATGCACCTCAACCTTAACTCCTTTCATTGGGTAATTTTGTTCAACTAAAACAATTTACTGGGGCCATTATCTAATCAGAATACTTCACAAATGTCTTATGGCTCAAAGTATATCTAAATTTTATCATACAAAGGTAAAACAAACAAACAAAAAATGAGCAATGTTTAATTTCATATCTCCAAATCTTGGAACTTCTGGATTCTTTTATTCCCCTTACATTTCTTCCAATAGGACAGTTTGTTTTTCTGACCTCACCTACTCCTTGTAGTACCCTATCCAATGAAGTTAATAAAACACAATTTTATCTAGTAATTTTCTTCTAAGAATTTCTTTTGCCCAAGTCATAACATAATTAATTATATGTTCTACCTCTCAAATATTCTTAAACATTAGGTTACCAAATGTTTTGCCACTATATAACACTGCCATTATTAGTTCAATCTCTAAAAATGCATTCCTTACTGTCCACCACCTGACTCCAAAGCCAATCCTAAATATTTTGGGTTATCATTAAGCAGCTGTTGTAGTGAAAAAGTTACTTAACAGCACACAAACTTTTTATATTGCAGACTTTGAAAATAGTCCGTTAGGTGACATTGAAGGGCATTTGAGAGGGTAGTAACTGTCACGGTAGAATTGCAACATTGCTTTTTGGTATAGTTTTCCCACTTTCTGCTTTATGGAATGCAATCACTTCAGACTGCCTACAATAGGGAACCTATACTTGTATTCACATCTTGTTTTGATTTTGTGACTGTGAAGTTCTATGCGGAAGACATGTGGCTTTTGTTGGGAGCCAGAAAGAAGAAAAAGATCAACATTTACTTTGAACTGGTTTTAAAAGGGACTCACACTCCCTATCTTTCTCCTTAGACTGTTTTTTTTTTGCGCCTACAGGACACTGTACTTCTGTTTCTTTTTATTTTGTCTCTGTTTTCCCAGTTCAGTGTACTTGGATACAGTTTGTCAATGAGAAGTAATGCTATTTGTTTGTTTGTTCGTTTGCAAGATCTAATTGGCTTTATTCAGTGATTCTAGCCTATTTTCTACATTTTAAAAAGGTTATATTTTAAAAAGCAGTCAAAATACTCTTTTTAAATGTAAGCAAATGTCCTATACCATGTAATTCTCTTGCTCCATTTAATCCTTAATTCACTATTGTAGTTAAGAATATTCCTTCATTAAACACTTTACCGACTTTATTCACATTATGAAGTACCTGATACACGCACAACTAACAGCAATAGCTGTTGTTACTGAGAACGCTTTAAACATAAAATTGAATATTATATATTAGAATATTGATCAATCGTAAAAAATCTAGCCCAAGCATATAATTTTATAACAACTCTATATTCCCATTTCACCATCTCTTTTTAAATTTTATTTTATACTTTGCTTCACTTTTTTCAATAAGTTACCATTCAATGCACAATTCAAATGGCATCTTCTTCTCTCCCGCCCACACATGTACACATATACACACACTTTTAAGTTCTTAAATGATAGTAACTCTTTATTAATCATCTTAGAATTTCTAGCAACTGCACAATCCCTGGCCTTTATTAAGTGCTTTATAATATGTGTTGTATTATTTTTACTCATGAGACCATAGGAGCCCCAATTAGCTAAGCGACTTGTTCAATATCACAGTCAGCTAGTGGCAGTAGTAAGATAACAATCCAAGTGCACTAACTCTCGAATCAATATTTCTTTATGAGTTTTATGTGAATACATGCAGTACATAAATATAATTCAAAACTTTGTGAAATCACACTCTATCTCTGAAACTCTAAAACTGAGCATCTGGAAGATACCTTACTTTTTCTAATGTAACTATATGCAATACTGTTTCATTCGCTGTTCAAATAGTCATGTTGAAAAACAATCCATACAAGTCTATCAATTTTATATTATCCAGGATTTTTTTTTTCCGTTTCAGTTATATCTTTATCTCTTACAACATGTTGAAACAATAGTGATTGTGACTATTTAAAATTCCTACGTGCAATTTCTTTTGGCGCTATCAAATATTCATTTACTAGATTGTTTATTTATTATCCATCTTGTTATGCTTTAACAAAGGAGCTCTTTTATCATAAAAAAAGCTAGCAGCCAAAAGGATATTCTCTTTGCCTTTAACTTCAGGATGTTCCTGCAGTGAGCAGGGCATTCAGATGCCTTTAAGAGGAAGGTCAGTGTGAGGAGACCTGGCTTGCTCTGCTTTTCCTGAACCTTCAAAATCACCTGAGTCAGTGCTTTGGGGACCAGTGCTTTGTTAGCTTCAGAGCTTCCACTGAGAATGTTCTGTCTGCTGTTTTAGCAGACTGGGCAATCTGTGGCTGGCAGAGATGATCAAAGAAAGCTTATATATGTAAGGCAATTTAAACACTCCAAAACGCTTTTACATTGGAAAAAAGTTAATATATATTGATGTATATCATAAAAATAGTTTAGGAGGATCACATATTTACAAACTGGGGTTATGATCTGAATTCAAATGGTATCTTTACAGTCTACCTTATACATACACAGGGTGGGCAGATTTAGGGTGGGCAACTTTCTCAAGATACGTAATCAATTATCCCACAGCATACTACTTAAATAGTTCATGCATGTACTTGTTAGGTGTTATGTTCAGTTAAAGACTAAACTCCATTACATAGCACGTATCAGCATTTTTAAAGATAGGAAATAAATGAAGTAGCAATCTGAGCATCCACACTGATCTATAAAATAATTCCACCTCACAATCAAGTATAGAAGATAACCACTTAGAGTCATGATTTATGCTTTAAACAAGTAAATAGAGACCAACAAGTACAATCTCATTTGAACATTGTACTCATAGACTATATTTAAAATATCCATGAAAAATCCTGATTTGACATTATATAAAATTCTGGGCCTCCTTTAGTAAAATTAATTGAAAGAACATGACAATGATTTGAGTGGCAGCTTTGAATAGTGGAGATATGGAGGTTTTGGAGTCACCGGAAAAATGGTTAGATTTCTGTAGGGTTACATAAAATTCATATGTTTGCAAATCTCAGATTCTATATTAGAAATCTAATACTTTTTTTCATGGGACTGTTATAAGATTCATAAATAAGGTATCTGAAGGGTCTGGCTAATATTAGGAATTCATAAATTTAGTTATTTTTATCCCTCTGATTGTCCTTTAGACCAGAGGTTTTCACACTGGAATACACATACATTTATGGGCATAAAAGGACTCTTCAAGAGCTAAAAGAGTTGGGCTGTATTTAAGGGAATCAATTTGCATATCCTCAACTTTCATAAGCACCCCTTCCTAAATTTGGTCCTTATACAACTGCATATGTGCTGTGCAAATTCTTCTTTCCTATTCCTTTTCACAATATCACTCTCCTAAGTTAGAAAGTGAAAGAAAAGAAAGAAAGAAAAGAAAAGAAAAGAAAAGAAAAGAAAAGAAAAGAAAAGAAAAGAAAAGAAAAGAAAAAAGAAATGCAGCAGGAAGGAAAGAAAGGATGAGAGAGAGAGAGAGAGAGAGAGAGAGGGAGAGAGAGAGAAGGAGGAAGAGGAAGGGAGAAGGAGGGAGGGAGGGAGGAAGGAAGGAAGGAAGGAAGGAAGGAAAGAAAGAAGGAAGGAAGGAAGGAAGGAAGGAAGGAAGGAAAGAAGGAAGGAAATTCTTTCTCCCAATCCAAACCTTGCAATGGAACGTTGGGTGTTAAAAACTCCTGGATACTAAATAAAAAGACAGTTCTAGAATATATTCATGTTGAGGAAGAACCTGGAAAGCAAAGAGTGCTTCTGTAGGAAAAATAAAAACTTCAAGTGCATTTTTTATTTCATCTTGGGAAAAATTCATGGCAAGCCTTCCTGTTTTTCTGTCTCCTCTCCTTTCTTCACTCTCCATCTCCCTGTCTACTTATGAATTAAAATTCAGAAATGATATGGTTATCATGGGAATATAAATTAGAATGTTTCCTCACAAAAAATTTGTCAGACTTATAAAATTATAATTAAGTCTCATTTAGCTGGGTCATTTGCTAATTCATTTTAATGAGAGATATTTTCTATACATCAAATGAGCTAAATTTGCTGCTACAAGATTTTGAAAAATATATATTTAAAGCCTTTGTTAATCAGGGTCCTCTAGAGGCACAGAACCAATTGCATATACATATTCATTGGAGAAATTGACTAATGTGATCATGGAGGCTGAGAATATATGATCTGTTGCTTGTAAGCCAAAGACCAAGGACAGCTGGTGATGTAATTTAGTCCAAGTTCCAAGGCCTGAGAACCAGAGGAGCCAAAGGTATTAAAGAACAAACTTCAAGTAGATAGGGTTGTTATTATAGGCAGGAGGGTGTGGCAGGGGAGTTACTAGCAAGACAAGAAAGGATTATGTTTAGTCTAAATCATTTTTTTTTTTTTTGGTGGGCGGGGAGGGAATGGCAGGGGTTTTGTTATGCAAATTGCCTCACTAGCATTGATCAAGAAATTCTAGACTGACTGTTTTGAAATTCCACTCCTGAGAGAGGCAGAAATAGCAATTAAGCTAGGTTATTAAGTTTTGGCCTGGTGACATGGTTTGGCAAAAGTGACTCCATTTTGGCTGTTGTTTCCTTTTTTTTTTTAAACAGTGTTAATCCCTGTCTGAGTGGAGGAAAAGATGAGATGAGTTGTCCTAGCTCAGCAGTGAGGCAGGAAAAAGATGATGCTTATTCACATTGGGGAGGTCAAGCTACTTTACTTAGTCCACCAATTCAAATGTGAATCTCATCCAGAAATACCTCAGACAAATAGAAATAATGTTTAATGTTGGTACTCCATGGCCAGTCAAGTTTAAACATAAAATTCAGTATTATGAAGCATATCAACAATATCGAAAATGCTAGGTCATATACTTTTGCAGCTGAACTTATGATAAAGATTTTTTTGACATCAAAATAAAAATGTGTGAGGAGGTTAATTCCAAAGGGAAAATGTGTACTTTCATAATGGGTGTATCTGGCAATCACCCCTAAGCAGGTTATCACACTTAGTATAACAAAGAAAGGACAAACTGACATATTATGGCATCTAATAGAGAAAAGGCATCACCTATATTTGCCTCAAATTTTTAACTTTAAAGACCTAAAATGCCAATACTAGCAACATACAGGGTACACAAACAAGATAGACAACATGAGAAAGAGAAAAAAAAAAAATCCGTCATATTGTGAGATTCTTTTTCTATGGAGAATTGTCCTGGTTGCGTCAATGAAATTAATGTCATGGTAAAAAAATAAAAACAAAATAAAAAAAAAAACAGGAAAGGGAAGTTTGGAGAATGAAAGTGGCTCTGGGTTAAAGGAGTCCAAACAGATACAATAAACGAGTGCAATCTGTGAATTTGATTATATCCTAGATTAAAAAATAATAGAAGAGAAGATATTTAGGGCAAGTGCAGGGAAATGTGAATATATTTGTGAATTTTGAAATTATTGTTAGTATGAAATTATTGTGAATTTTCTATGTGGTGAAAATGGGGTTGAATTGATGTTACTGAATGTTTTTATTCTTAAGAAATTTTCCAAAATACTTTGGAGTGAAAGGTTATGATGTCCTCAGTATGCTACCAAACATTTCTAGAAATAACAAGTATGTGTGTATATGTGTTGTGGGGAAGGGGATACACAAAAATGTGATTATGGAGAGCTATAGAGTGACAGCATAAGTGACAAAATTTTAACAATAAATCTGGTGAAGAGTGTATGAGTATAGTATTTTTCAACTTTTTAATAGGTTTGATAGTTCTGATAGATTTGAACAATTTCTAAATAACAAGATGGTGGAAATGTTATATGTAACCTCTCAAAGATATATGAAGCTTCAAAGACAAACTTTTCAACATTTTTTAAGGTATAGTGAACAAAGGTATGTGAACAAAAGACAGTGAAGAACACGCTTTAAACAAAGGAATGTTTTAAGAGGAAATAGCTATTTTATCCATATGGAAAATGGAATCCAAACTTCAACATAAATAAACCATGATGCAGTTCTGGGCTTTGTGATGTAGTTTGACTCAGTAGAGTTTTTGTCTTATGAGAAATCTTAATTCAGTTACAGTTTGCCAGATCACTTGCTTTATAAACTATGCATCATGAAATGAAGGCATAAAAAGGCTTAAGTTTCAACATATGCTTCGAGAATAACTTCACATCTGTCCATTTCAGATGGTAGCATATAAAATAAGTAGCTCTGTGTTTTGCTAAATTCATCTAACCTCGCTGTCTAGTCTACTAAATTGCACACATAGAAAGTCAAGGAGTTTTGCTTATGTTCTTTACCTGTATTAGACTTGAAAATCATGTAAATAATTTTAGGAAAAATCTAAATAATTGACATTTTTATCAGGTCTTTATATGAGTTCTTTTCAGAATATGCCTGTTTACCCACCATATTTTATTACAGATGAATTATTTTTTTTCTCTTTTTTAACCTAAGAATTATTTATAGTGCAGTAAAGAAAATGACACAGAGTATTTTGATGTGTCCTCCATATACAACTGTTTGGACCCCATCACAATAAGCGGGTGTCATCAGTCACAACGGTAACAAGAAGTAATATATAGGAATCAGATCAATGGAATGCCACAGACAGTCCAGAAATAAATCTACATATATATTCAACCGATCTTTGAGAAAGGAGCAAAAACATCACAATGGAACAATGATAATCTTTTCAATGAATGATGCTGGAGCAACTAGACATTCATATGTCAAAAAAAAATGAATCAAGGCACAAAAAATTAACTCAAAATGCATCATAAATCTAAATGTAAAATGCAAAACAATAAAACTCCTAGAAGAAAACATAAGAGAAAATCTAGGTAATCTTAGGTCTGCTGATGATTTTTTTAAATATAGTACCAGAGGCACAATCCATGAAAGAAAGAATTGATAAACTGGACTTCCTGAAAATTAAACGTTTCTGTTCTACTAAAGACACTGTCAAGAGAATGAAAAGACAAGGCACAGACTGGAAGAAAATATTTGAAAATTACATATTTGATAAAAAAAAAGTGCTATTATTCAAAATATAAAAACAACTTTTAAAACTCAGCAATAAGAAAACAATTTAAAAAAATATAGGCCAAAGACCTAAACAGACACCTCATCAAAGAAGATATCCAATAAGCATATGAAAAGATGGTCCCCATCATAAACTATTAGAGAAATTCATACTAAAATAATAATGTGATACCTCTACATACCTATTAGAATGGCAAAAATCTAGAACACTGACACCACCAGATGCTGCTAAGGACATAGAGCAACAAGAAGTCTCATTCAATGTTGATAGAAATGCAAAATGATACAGACACTTTGGAAGACAGTTTGGCAGGTTCTTGTAAACATACTCTTACCATATGATCCGGGAGTTGTGCTCCTTGATATTTACCCAAAGGAGTTCAAACTGTATGTCCACTGAAAACCTATACATGAATGTTTATAGCAGCTTTATTAATAATTGCCAAAACTTGGAAGCAACTAAAGTGAATGAACTGTGATACATCCAGACAGTGCAATATCATTCAGTGCTAAAAAGCAGTGAGTTATCAAGCCCCGAAAGGATATGAGGGAAACTGAAATACATATTACTAAGTAAAAGAAACCAATCTGAGAAGACTACATATTGTATGATTCCACCTCCATGACATTCTGGAAAAGGCACATCTATGGAAAGAGTAAAAAGATCAGTGGTTGCCAGGGGTTAGGAAGAAGGAAGGATGAATATTTGAAGCTCAGAGGCTTTTTAGATCAGTGAAACTTATCTATATGTTACTATAATGGTGGATATTTCATTATACATTTATCCAAACCCATAGAATGACAAAACTGAGTGAATTTTAAAGTAAATGATGGACTTTGGGTGATAATAAGGTGGTAATGTATTTTCATCAGTTGTAGTAAATGTATTACTCTGGGGGGGGCTCTTGGTAATACAGGAGGCTATGAATGTTTCAGGGCAGGGTTGTGCAGTAAATCTCTCTGTACCTTCTGCTCAGTTTTGCTGTGAACCTAAAACTGCTGTAAAAAAAAAGTCTATTAACGTATGTATATAGATACATATATGCACACATACATATCTACATAGAGTGAGAGAAATAAATTAATCCAATGTCAGGGTAAAAGAATAACAATACAAAAAATAAAGCATTTAAATTAATACTCTGTTGATATATCCATAACTTCAGCGCTTAACCACCACGCCACTCGGCCGGCCCCATAACTTTTTAGAACATATGAGAAAAGTACTTCCACTTAATGAATTCAGCAGGTTTGGGTTGAGCACCTTTATGTACTTTGATTAGCTGTGAGCTAGCATTCAGAGATTAAGGGTATAACTCTTTCCCTCCATGTGGTCTCAGGATATAGAGCAAGACAGTCAAGCGAGCCAAAGGTGAGAACACGTAAGTGTGGTGATAGATAGATAGATTTGCATCCATCGTGCTAAATACTGAGAAAAATGCTTAATCTCTAATTTAAGGGCAAGGAAAAGAGAACTACAAAAGTCTATTTTAAACTGTGATTCTATTAGTCTTGAAGGACTAATGTGAAAGAAATTAAGTAGAGGAGGAACAGCAGAATAATGTGGTGGTTCTTTGAACCACTTCACCTAGTGAACAATCCTATTGGTGCCATTACAACTATTTGTCTTGAGCCTTGGTTTAGCTACTGAGGATGCTAGACAATAATTTGAGTTTCTCTTAGACAAGTCTTTTTCTCCATGTAAATTATTAAAGAATTTTAATATTCAAAAGACAGTATAAAGCAGTAGTTAAAGACATGAGGTAAGATTGCCGGGATTCACATCAGCATCATTTACAAGCTGTGTAATTTGTGCAAGTAGTTTACCTCCCTGTAGCTACATTTCATCATTTATAAAATAGAAGTAATAATAACACCTATTTCTGTAAGTACTTGTGAAGTTTAAAGAGATAATATTTGTAAAATATTTAGCATACCATCCAGCATGGAGTAAGTTGTTCAATAAGTGTTAACTATTATTATTCTTTCACCAAACACTTGCCCCTCCACTAACTCCTGTTACTTTAGATACAGATACGTGAGGCTGGCTGGTGAGGAAACTTTCTCTTCTTACATCATCCTGTGTGTTGAATGCCTGAGTTTGGGGCCTTCTTTAGCTGGCAATGACTTCCTCAATTCTGCCATGCCAACCCTCCTTCCTCTGGGCTTTAGATATCATCTTTTCCTCTAGTTCCTCTCCCCAGCTCTTCTCCATTTTTTTTTCCTTTTGGATTTTTCAACACATTTCTTTCCTACTTACTGGTCTTCTCGTCTGTGAACTTACTAACTCCTCATTTGTTTCTTCTGTTTCAAAATACTAAAATAACTTTTCCCTGGATTAGATGTTTCTCTTTGGCTAGCCCTAAGGTCATTTCTTTCTCTTTTTTTTTATATGTTTAAAAATTTTTTATTTATTTTTTTTATTTTTATTTTTTAGCTGAGTCATCCTGCTACCTGTTGGCAGCTCAGTGGCAGCTTAGCTCAGGCTGGGAATTGAACCAGCAATCTTGTTGCTCAGAGCTTGCACTCTTGAGTGAGATTTTAACCAACTGAGCCACTTGGCCGGCCCTCCTAAGGTCATTTCTTTATGGTTTAATAGTCCTACAGGAATGGCTTATACTCAAGTCTCCCCATTTCTTGGAATTTATCTTCAGGTCATGACATTTTATTAAAATATTTGCCATTAAGTTATTAGAGACATAAAAAGTATTCTGTAAATATTTTATTTTCAAATAGTCCATCAACTTCTGTAGCCTGTAATCAGCTGATATTCCCATTATTTTTGAAATGCTCTCACCTGTTTGTTTAGTGGCACTAATCTGTGTTTCTCCTGTCTTTCCATCTGCAATGCTTTCTCACCCCTTTAAAATTAGTGTACCTAAAATCCTTCTATCTTTCTCACTTTACAAACCGTCCTGAAGTGATCTCATTGTTAGTTTCAACTCCTAACTATACACTATTGAGTCTCAAGTACTTTTATTTTTCTATCCAGACCACTCTTTAAATCTTCAGACCCTTTATTCTGTTTGGGTTACCTACACGTACCTCCAACTCCACCATTCAACTGAAATAAGTATATTTCTCCAATCTGTTCCTTGTTCCCTGCTGCCACTCTCTCTAAATGATACAGGCATTTCACAGGCCATCTAAGCTCTGAACTTCAAAATCACTTCAAAATTGTTTGTCCTCATCCATCTCTAAAATCAGATGCCTCATTTCTCATCCCCATTTGCTTAGATGAGGTCCTCATTACTTTTGGCTTGTACTGGTACTCAATGATTTACTTAGCTTTGAAAAATAAGGAGCCTGGTGTGTAAGGGGGTGGTCTTTAAATCCCCACTATCTGGGTTCAGTTCTTGGGTCTGCCACTTTATAACGAGGTGACACTGAGCAATTTATTTTGTCTCGCATTTCTCAGCTTTTTAATTTATAAAATGGGGATAGTAATGCTACCTACCTCATAGTTGTAATAACTGTATTCAGATATACAAAATCTTGCCTGGCATATAGTAAATGCTTTAGCAAGATTAGTTGTTATTTTAGCTCCCCTTAAAATGTTCACCCATAGCTTTCAAGATACATTTTAAATGTTTTTTTTCTTCCCACATAAACCACATTGTGATTTTATCCACCCTTAACTTATTACAAGTATCTGTTGCCCCTCTCCCAGAAAGCAGCCTGAGTTTCAGCCTTAATGCTACAGTTGAGCCTTTTGTAATGTTTTCTTATTTTTTTTTTTTTAAACCTCCAGACCTTGAATTCTATTTCCCTGGCTTTTGTAACATTAGAATTTTGTAGTCACAGCAGTGTGTGTGTGTGTGTGTGTGTGTGTGTGTGTGTGTGTGGTTGTTGTTGTCATGGATGCCTAGGTTAACTTCACAGGACTATGGAAGATGTTTCTGGGGTGAAATGGGATAGCACTTTTAGAGGACAGAGCAGGATCAGTGCTGACCTTCATTTTTGAGGGTATTCTTTCTTATACAAAGGTCAGTGCATTTTCTTCAAAAAGTTTTGAATTCTGAAACTGGTACTTTCATTAAAATATGCAAGAACTCATTTAACTTTTCTGTACCTTTTTTTTCTTTATCTCTGACATAGAAGTATTCAAAACTTAAGGGTATACCACTCAGGAATGACATAAAAATGAAATGATACAATGTATTTGAGAAAGTGTTTTTTGAAGGAATAAAAATATATCCAAGTATGTTATGATAATATTATATTTCAACTCTATAATACATATGTGATATATGTATATGTGTGTGTTTACATATACTCTACTGCTTCCAATTCAGTGATAAATTCTGATCATGTTTGTGAGTCAGTTTTCATTAGTATAAACTACTTTAAAGTTTTGTTATAATTTGTTGTTTGCTTAATTTTTTTCATAAGTTTTGGGTATGTATTTAACACTCAGTGTGTTGTTTTAAAATTATTTAAAATAATTTGAAGTAATAATAAATAATTTGAAGTAATAATACATTAGAAACCTACTCCAATTAAAGGGGAAATGAGCTAACATATCATGTTCACCAGAATATTTTTTCCAACTGAAGCAAATGTGTTTTGATTGTCTGTTCATTTGTTTTAGTTCTCCTGTGTTTCAACCTCAGAATCTTGTGAAATTTCATTAACAACTAGCATCGCTCATATGTTATATTTTTATAAGACTTCACAATGCTTTAAACACATTGAGATTATATAAAGGTCCCATAGCAATTGGAATAACAATTTGAATCTTGGAAGTTCTCATTATATATGCATAGATTATACAATGAGAACTATGAAAAACACCTGGAACTTGTTTTGTTCTTATCTTTTTTACTAGTTTTAAACTTTACAGACTCAGTGATGATTTTTTTTTAGCTTTCGCAACCAAATATAACATTTCTAAAATTTTTTTCCCTTTACTATTTATCATCTGATAAGTGCTATTGGAATTTTTATTATGGACTACACCAGAATGATCTGATGTTTTTCAAACAAAATACATTGAATTTTATAGCCACATAAAGTGATTGATTTTTCATGAACTTGTGCACTCATTTTAGCTTCAGTCTTCACTCTTCTTTGTTCTCACTGTTTATTATTAACTTTGGTTATTATGAGACTGGATTATATTTTATTGTTTAAATTAAAAATTAATATTGATATTAGAAATATAAAATTCATCTCATTTTTTTGGTCTCAATTTTTCAGGAAAAAATATTTTATTTTTCTCATTCAAATGTGTTAATCCACTTAAGCACCTGAAAAATGAAAATGGATTTTATTATTGTATATTCTGTATTGATGCTTTTTATTAGTATCCTATTTTGTGGAGCATATATTTCTAGATGCAACATAAGGTTGCATATATTTCTCTTCCCCAAATTTGTTTCCCAGTAGTTCTTATAACAGGTTGCAACCTATTATGCGAAGAATTGTGTGTATTTTTTTGTCTCAATTATGAGGTCTAAGGTATATACGTAAACTCATCTAAAATCACTGCTAATCTATAACATGTAAATAGTGATAAAATGGTTTGCTTTATTAAATCTGAATTTTACCACATGTAGAAGACTATATTTTACGGATTGGAGTTTACATTATAGCTCAAACTGTATCCTAGGCATCTTTAATATAACAAATTTCTATTCTACCAGAACAAACATAATACATCTTAGAAATTTGTGTTTGAACAACTTTCAAATATTTATAATAGTTAAAATGAAAATATGATACAGACTTCCCATTAGGAATCTCTAAGTAGTATTAGTCATTTAATATACCAACTCAGAAATAAAATAAAACAAAATATTAGAGAAAAAAATAAATGCTATTTAAAAAAACACAGAGCAAAGCTTCAAGTTCATGAGGTAACTTCCAATCTGATAAAATTAAGGTAGAAATATTCTACCACTGTTACACTACCATCAGGCGCTTTTTCCAAATTACCTACAAGGAAAGAAACCTGTGACAGGAGACCACAGCTTTTGCTATAGTCCAGACTAATTAAAAGGACTGAAAAACTCCTCCACAGTCAAGCATAGTAACAATGTAATATGTAACTACAACTGGTATTTGCAAGTGGGTTCGCCCATTTCTTTTTCTCTCTTTTTGTTGGAAATATTTTGAAAGTAATATTTTAGGGTCTAGAATTGCTTTCAGTATTGTATTTTTAAGTAATAATTTGATTTTTGATGTTTTTTTACTACATTTGTACTTCATATTGTGAATTTCTCTATATCCTTCCAAATTAATAGGGCACTGTAATTTGGCTTTCATTTCCTTATGATATTTTTAAATGTTTTGTTTCAGTATCTGAAGTTCTTCATGGAATAAAATTATAAACAATATACTAGAATTTAACATGCAAATGGTATTTGAAATGAAGAATAAAAAAGACAATGCTAAATTTTATATATATATATATATATATATATATGTCAAAATTACAAAAAAAACTAAACAGTATAGAGGTTTTTTTGTTGTTTTTATTTTTGTTTTTTGTTTTTTTAAGCCCTATGATTTTCTAGCACAATCACTAGTTTAATAGCAAGTACTATCCACTGAAATAGCATCCTTGATCCCCTTTTTCCCTGTCCAAAACTCACCAAACAAATCCCCTTAAATGAGATCCTGGAGTTCACAGATAGGAGAATGCTCTTTAGGCAAAATCTGCCTTCAGAACCAAGAAATTTAAATTTTTGTTAATAAATTAGAAATCCATCAATATGTTAGTAAAATGGAGAGTGAAAAAGATAAGTAAATACAATGTCAAGAAGGTAAAAAAAACTAAAGGGGTAAAATAGTTAAGAAATATGAACTGGAAACAATGGAAATTATAAGTAATAAAGTATAAATTGATGGGAAAGAAGACAAAAGCTAAATTTAGCTAAACCCTTCATTCCTAGATGAGAAGGAACAGTCTGACGAATTAGGCATAGAACAATTAAATACAAAATAAAACGAAACATGGAAGCCCTCATAGCCATTTAATTTTCCTGGAAAACAGGACTATTTATAAAACTATAACGTGTAATAGAATTATAAAAATATAGTTCTGGACCTATTATTAATAAATTCACAATAATTCCATAAGTATTTCATAAATTATGTGATTACTGAGAGCAAATATTTTTTTTTCTCTACATTTAGAAAAGTATAAACAACCATTGGAGAATGCTATAGACAATTTAAATAAGAAGCAACAAAATTCAAAATTGCCTGAATAGACTAATAAATATTTTGAAGAGAAAAAGATAAGTCCTATTTTGAACTCTTCAAGGAATGGATTTTCTTACCTAGAAATATTTTAACAACATTATTTGTTTGGCCCTAGGAATATTGTGACAACATTTTCCATCTGATCTATACCTGTAAAAATAATATCAGGACAGTGACATTCAGAGAAAAAACTCTCAAGATAAATTTCTAAATCGATTCATCTCTTGGAACTAGAAGCCAGTGTTGATAATTAATAGAGAAAACCTAACTCCTTGATTACCGTTTTTTTTTCCCCTCTGTCAAAAGAGATGCTCTTCAAAATGAAAAGTGCAGAAAAGATATTGGCTAGCAAATAAAATATCCACAAGGGAAAAAGGAGTATAAACATCTTTACATCTTTTCAATATCTTGTCTAAATGCATTATACTAAAATGCTAAGCATATAAATAAGACTCTCTCCATACTTTCTGAAGCATGTCAGCAAGGAAAGAACTCATAAGACTATCAGAAAGCAAATGAGCTCTTTCCAAAAAAGGGGGAAAAGACATTTTCAGAATATATTCCAGTGAGCTTGACATTAATAATGGAATATTGGACTAATAAATTTAAAGATTTTTGTGAACCCTAGAAATCAGTGATGATTGTGCATGATTTACTGGCTTAATATGGACAGTCAAATAAATGTGATGGAGAGAGTATATCCTTATTTCAGGAAGACATTTGATTTTCCAAGCAGATAAAGTAAAATAATATTTGCATATGAAAGAATATTTCTTATTAGTTGAATGATTTTATAAAAAAAACTGTTGAAGAATAGGATGGGACATTCTTCACTCTTCTTTCCTTGGGTTTGATTATTCAATATTTTTATCTGTTAATATGCCAAAGGTTACAAATCACACTTATCAAATTGGTGTGATTACAAGCTGGAAAATATTGAAAAATTTTATGTGACACAATCCAAAAGGACACTGTCAGGCTGTATTGATCAAGGTAATATTTAATAAACATGTAATCTCTGCATTAGGTCCAAAAAGAAATAAAAGCAGGCTATATAAGAGTTGTCTTAGTGATGCTGTATGTCATCACAACTCAGGGTTTTCGTTAACAGTGGTAGTCCTACCCTTTCTTTTTAGTGTCATTATCCATATTTAATTGTGGCCCTAGTATTTTAAGACAAAATGTAGAAAAACAGGAATTCATTCTCTGGGGAGTGTAGTCAAAGATGGTATAGCCAAGATAACAATTAATCAATTATTATTTATCTCTTAATGGAAAAACCAAGAAAAGCATAATTTTTCAAAGTATATTGCATAGTTCAATGTTATTATTCAGATATGTTACATTCAAAACCAAGAAAAATATTTGATCCTCAACAGACAAGATTTTATAAATCATCTGTGCTTTCACTTCACGTACATGGATGCAAAATACTATCTCTTTTTTTTTTAATTCTAATTTATTGGGGTGACAATGGTTAGTAAAATTATATAGGTTTCAAGTGTACAGTTCTGTAATACATCATCTATATATCACATGGTGTGTTTACCACCCAGAGTCAGTTCTTCCATCACCATATATTTGACCCACATTTACCCTCATCTATCAACCCTCCTTCCCCCCTTACCCTCTGGAAACCACTAAACTATTGTCTGTGTCTATGAGTTTTTGTTTCTTTATCTGTTTGTCTTGTTCCTTTGTTAATTTCAGTTTTATATCACACTTATCAGTGAAATCATTTGGTTCTCAACTTTTTCTGTCTGACTTATTTCATTTAGCATAATTAATCTTAAAATCCATTCATTTTGTCACTAATGGCACTATTTCATCTTTTCTTATGGCAGAGTGATATTCTACTGTGTATATTAATGTATACCACATCTTCTTGATCCAGTCATCTACCAAAGGACACTTCGGTTGTTTTCATGTGTTGGCCACCGTAAATAAAGCTGCAATGAACATCGGAGCACATATATATCTACTTCCACCAGTTGAACAAAACAGATAAATTGTTTATAATTCCAAACACTTTTGTCATATAAGATTTATACAAAATTAACCTTTCTTTTAAGCTATTGTATGTTCTAGGTAGCATTGGGGTTAAATGCACTTGCTATACATATAGAAAATGATAACCTAAAGTAAACATATAACCAATGCAATCAACAGTTTTGTTTACTTGACATTTCTTTGTAAAAGAAAGACCAGTATGCCCTCCCTCTCTTTTTTTTTTTCAATTTGTGTAATTTGCTACATTAAAAAAAAAAAATCATCCTACCATGTAAAGTCTTTTGGTTTAATTATATACTAAGCATTCATTAGTACAAAGCTATAGAAATAAAAATAAACTTCATTTTCCAACTATTTCTCCCCATTTCCTTCAAAAACATCAAATTTGAAAAAAAATAGAAATGGCTTTAAGATAAGAAAGATTGTTGATCTCATGTTCATGTGCTACATATTTTGGCTGCAGGTGACAGGAAAATAAAATATTCTTAATTTTTGGAAAGGAAATAACTTTTATAACACGAAAAATTAAAACAAAATGATTTCCAAAGTGAATTTTAAAATATTTTGATCAATAAACTATTTTAAAAGACTAGAAAGTAGTGGCATTACAAGGTTTACAATTTGGTTTACTTATATGTTTAACCTTGATTTTTCCTGCTGGTTGAGCATAATTTGTAAATATTGATTTTCTTTGGTAAGGTCTGCTTTGCAAAGCTGTGCAAACTCTGAAACTCCATTTTGAGGATTTTAATTGTTTTTGTTTGTTTGTTTTTACATAATGGAGCCCAGGCTAGCCAGTGAAGGGATTACCATCTTTTGACTCCCAGACTAGTAGTCACATTGCTGAAAAGACTATAACTTCATTAATATTAATATTTAAGATAACTTCAATAATTTTCAGACACGTAGTAGAAAAGAATATTACTTAATAGAAAAAATATTATGGTGATGTTAAGCATTTAAAAGGGCAACATTAAAATAATTTAGAAATATTTGAGAAATTTTTTTTTTTTCATTTGAAATTACCATTTTTTGGCAATGAAGATGTCTCTGGAAGGTCAGTTGCAGAAAACAATGGAAAGAGTAAATAGAAATTTTGACTGGAATTCACCATTGGGAGTTTGCCTGAAGATCATTTTGTGGTTTGTTCAATGCATACACTCCAATACGTTACCAGATTCCATGGTAATATCCCCATCATTATCTTAATGAATCTAACAAAATTATTTAATGCATTTGGTCTCTTCATACTTTCTTTACTTGGCATTTTGAGATACCAATATTTCTTGGGTTTGTTTGTTTTTCTTTTTGTTTTGTTTTTTCTCACTGGCAGATTCTTTTTGCTTCATTTGCCAGTTCTCAGGATTGTTCTTGGATACATTACCTTTGCCACATGCAGTCACTATTTATGTGATATGACCCAGCGGCATGTTTTTAAATGCTGTCAATTAAAAATATGATATCCAAGGCTGGCCAAGTAGCTCAGTTGGTTAAGAGCTTGCTCAAGAGTGCTAGCTTTGATAAACAGGGTCGCTGGTTCAATTCCCACATGGGCCTGAGCTGAGCTGCCAACAGGTGGCAGGATGGCTCAGCTAAAAAGAAAAGAAAAAAATGTTGTACCCAGATTGATTACTCACATTTTTAACTTACCCCAGAACTCAAGAATGTATATCCAGTGGCCTAATTGACATTGCCACTCGGGTGTATACTAGCGCTGAATTCTTGTTTATATTCATTTCTCCTGCCTTTTCCCCATCTCATTATAGGTCAAATTTATTCTCCGAGTTGCCAATGTCAAAAACCTTTAAATAATCCAGTATTCCTCTTTCCTCTCCTCCCCTTATACTTCATATCCAATTTAAGCACACATTCTTTCAGCAGTACCTTTGGAAAATATCACAAACAGTTCCTTACATTTTGTTTACTATTTCTAAATTTGTCCAGAAAAGTCTCATTTTCCTTCAGCAACAACAATTTAACTTTTTTTCTGGCTGTTTTTGTTCAATACCAGATTAGTTAACCTAATCTATAGTGAGGAGTCAGGCAACCCAACAACACCTAAAAAATTACTCTGTGGGAAATATTCTCTCACTGAGAGAAAATGGAGGGACTGGAAAGTTCATGCTTCCAACTACTGCTTAGTGACCGAGCATACACTCGCTGAGTGGAATGCCGTTCTTGTTTTATTAAAATCATTTATTTTCCATCTCTTATACTTTCTTTTCTTTTATTCAGCTCATTTAAATTACCACCTATTCAAAGTATAGACTTTATTTTTCATGACTTAGAAATACATTATTATCATATCTAAGAAGAGGCTAAATGAGCAAATTAAATGTTGCACTATATATAGTAATAGAAAAAGAAATTTTATAAAGCAAGTCAGTGGTTTGCACAGCCCCCCAAATCCTCATAGTGAGTGAGTACCCCTGCGTCTATGTTGGGATTTATTTTCTTGTTCTGTGTTTTAGCTAATGGTTATGGTTTCTGAATATTTATTTTTTTCAGTCGTTCAATGTGTAAAGTGAGGAAGTACTAGGCAAGTTGAACTTTTTTGCTATTTAATGGACAAAAAAAGCTTAAAAATATAGATTATAGGTAAATGCAGATCCCATATCTACACCCTGAGAAGAATTATATATAAATGACTATTTTTAGCATTTCCCTTTATACTATTCAAAGCTATAATTCAAATCCCACCGTTATCAATTCTAGGTTACACTGTGTTTTTGTTTTGTTTTGTTTCGTTTTGTTTTGTTTTAGAGGGCAGTGTCACTGGCCCTCATATGTGGGATCCGAACGGGGGCCGCTGGCGTCCCAAGCCAGCTCTTAACCACCACGCCACTCCGTGGGCCCTAGGTTACACTGTTTATAAAGTAAATGTTCTCACATATGTCAGGAATCAAAATGTAAGATTCACGTAAATAATGGGTACCTCCGTATATACTTACATAAATTATGTGCGTGAGTGATTTGTGTGTGTGTGTGATTTCTCAGAAAACTTACTTTTTGAGCAGAATAAAATTTTTGGAAGAAACTTATAATGAAGTCTAACTTCTATAATTTTATTGTGAAACATAGATGAAGATATTTTTCAAAATCAAATACACATGCTTGATTTATTGCAGTATGATAAGTGACAAATATACTTTTCCATTTCTGATTAGTATCATGATGTGTTGTTGATAGTGTCTCATAGTACTTTTAGATTAAATTACCAGCAGCTTTTCCCTTAATACCTATAAAATCAGAGAAAGAACTGTATTCATAATTGCAATCAGGTTATGCTTTGAAATAAAAATAAAATGAAGAGGAATTTGTGCTTTTATAAAGTTAACTTGAGAACATCTTTTGAGTGTTCATATTATTTAAATTATGAAAATATACATTTTCTGGCATCACTCATTTAAGTTCTATATTTTTATGATTATGAAAAGTATCTTTTTTCTAACAAATCTTTAAAAAACATAGTGTATTGTTTAAAAAAATTCACCTTTTTTATTATGATTTCTCATTTTTCTTTTAATTAATAAGAAATATAAATTATTGCAGAATCCTATAATGTAAGCCTTGTATATAATAAACTATGTTAAAATTAGTAGCATATTACAGATATCAACATTTGATTACTTTTCAACTTTAACATATTTGTAGAGAAAATTGTCATTTAAACCATTATATTTTATAAATACTGTTCTTTTGTTATAAAGATAAACTCATTTTGAAATAAAATCAGATGAGTACAGATTAAATTTGGAAGTATTTAAACATGTTGACCCTTTCATGGAGCTATTATTTTTCTATGTCTTTAAAATAAATGTATAATTGTAAGGGAAACACTTAATGGTAGATAACACCAACTCTTGGCCTGAGCACCCAGGATCTCCTAAAACACAAGTGGACATTTAAACATTTTTAGTTCTCACTATTAGTCAATAAGAGTGTCAAATTACTAAATAGTAACTATCATTTATTAATGGTTATTAATCTAACTACTAATGTAAATAATTAAGAAAACATAGAATTAGGAAAATTTCTTAGGCATGCAATCTAGATTATTTTATATCTAAATATCTGAGAAGTTTTCTTACTTTAATAATATTTTGCATATGAACTTGTCAGCCTCTTCTTAACTGAACTCTGCCAAACTGTATGTAATAGATACTTGGATCCTTTCGTAGATTAGCAGGGCTATCTACAATTTCTTCTCTTGAATTTTAGCAGGATTAGAATTCCTCAGTTGGTATCTGACAGTAGAATACTTAGGATAATCATTTATTGATATTATTAAAAGATACTTTAAAGCTTATTTACATGTTTGAATAGGTTAGTTTTCACACATTGGATCATGCGATGCAATTGCTGCATTATATAATATATCGATGTATGATAAACTTCTTTTTGAGATAGTGACATTTATATCATTTTTTACTTCAAATTTTTTTCACTAACTTCACTTAACAAAATACAATGGGAATACTCAATATGCCATTGTTAGGTGGTGTACTCCTCTGTGATCAAATTAAAATAAATGGAAGTTTGCTCTTTGCCAAATTGACAGGCAACATTTTCAATTGCAAAAGTAACTTTTGGAATTGATCTGGACATCAGCTATTTACTGCTGGACATACTTTAATATTTTCTCTTTCAAATGTCAAACTTTCATTAACCAAAAAAAGAAAAATACTATTTTCAGATATGTGATTATAGTATAAAGTGATCAGATATTATACTCAAATTTTGTCATATAGGAACAAAATTTGGCACAGTTCTGCAATGTTTATTTTATTGTATTTTCATCTACATGACTCAAAAATACTTATTTGGAGTGTTGTATTAGCAAAAGCTGGAAAAAAGAATAGATTTGTTTAAATTAATTAAATATGCTAAAAAGTAAAATATAAATTTAGAATAACTTAGAATATTAAAGATAAGGAAAAGTGAACAGAATAAAAATTAACATGTAGAAATTCCTTTGCAGTTTTCATAATTTAAACACATTTTTACTCTAAAAGTCTTTATGTATAATATGAGAATTTAAATGTTAACTAGTTCTCATTTGAGAAAAAAATAGTTCAATCTTCTTAGGTAAGCAAAGTTTATCCGGGCACTTACTATGAAAGACATGGGGCTTTATGTGGGATACACTGAGAAAATATTTAACACCCTCAGCTATATGGCTATAGAAAATAATACAGTTTCCAAAATATTGCCCTTTAGAGTATCTGTTGATGAAAACTGACAGGATGAACTTCAAGTTCCATTTAATGAAATAAATATTGAACAGAATGAAATCAATTAGGGTCCTTCATTGAATCAGAAGTTCCTATATATACAATGTTATGCAATTTTAATGTTGCCAGTAAAAGTATTCATTTATTCAAAATATTAAACACTTGCTATATATATATTTTTTACTTGAATAATTGCTAAGTGTACTATGATGAGAAAAACAACCAAAACAATCCCTGGTTCTCAAAGCTGAAAAAAGACAGACCTAAAACAAGTAAACAAAATAAAACACCTAAGTTTGATTCTTTTTTTTATTTTTGCGTTCACATTCTGTGTTCCACTTGCATGATGCTACCTCATATTCTCAATGTGGTGATACAAATGATACCACATCAACATTTTATTTTGTTTACTTGTTTTAGGTATGTCTTTTTCAGCTCTGAGAACCAGGGATTTTGTTTGTTTGTTTGTTTGTTTTCTCATCATAGTACAATTAGCAATCATTCAAGTAAGACAATACATATTGCAAGTGCTTAATATTTTGAATAAATTAATACTTTTACTGGAAATATTAAAATTGCATAACATTATATATATAGGAACTTCTGAGTAGATAGATGTCTGACCACTGTGTGTACACCTGAAGCTGAAGTTGAGTAATATAGAATGTCAACTATAATTGAATATGTATAAATTATATATATATATATATATATATATATATTTTTTCTGTTTTTCAAGGGATATGGATTACAGCATAGGGATAGTGTCAATGGAATTATAAATTCAATGGGATGTAAATGTCTAACTACTACATTGTTTTGTCACCTGAAACTAATAAAACATAAGTAAAAAGGAGTCAAAATTAGGTACAAAATATACCAAAACCAAGAATAGGATTTTACCGGCTTTTCTCCAGCAGTGTTTGCCTGTGGCTCCTGGGCTGTGTGCAGTGCAGATGGGAAAACACTGCAGCTGACCCAGGACTCAGATTCCACCTGTCCTCGCCGAGCTCTCAGATATTTAGGACAGTTTTGAAATGAAGGTTGAGAGAGCATGAAATCCTGATGTGGGAGAGGGGAAAATTTTCCCTTTTCCCCCTCTTGGTTCTTATGGCTGGTTAAATAATTAAAATGGCATAGGACAGATTCACAGGAGAAAATCAAAGTTAATATGTATGCACTGGGAATTTACATAAGTTTGAAGAATTCCAAAGACATTAAGGCTAAATGAGGTATATGTCATTCTGGACTAACTAGAAGAAGGTAGGGGTCTGTGGAGCTTCAAAGGGAAGCAAGGCAATTCACCGGGAGATAAAAAGAGTTAATGTTTTATAAGGAAGTATTTGCTGGGCCACCTAGAGGCAATGGGTCACAGAGAGGACTTTTGATCAAATGAGCTTCATTTAGCTAGTTTCCTCCAGGTCTAACACCTAGTCAGAGTCCTCTGTAGGTATCTCTTCTAATGGTTCTTCCTGGAACAGACCCTCTATTTTATACTCTTTAAGACAGTTTGGGGGAAGGTAAAAGGTTCTTCATTAGTTTTTTGTTTCTCAAAATAAAATAAACTTTAAGCCAGAGAGACACATTTGGGGGTGAAAAGTTTTGCTTCCCTACATTTCAATGGCTCTGGTTCATCCACAGAATAACTATAGAAACAATAAACAAAAAACTTTTTCATGGTCTGCACCCTGCTTACTTCTCAGAACTTACCACTTGCTGCACTGTTTCCTATATGTCAAATTAATTACAATTTCTTCTTCCAAAGTTCATGGTATTAATACTTCTCTGTCCCTGCCTATGAGTATTCCTTATTTCCATCCCTTCTATCATACCCTAAAAAAATAAGTAAATAAATAAATAAATAAATAAATAAATAACTTTACTCTCTAATAAAGGATAAAAAGCATTGATTTTAATAAAATGAACTGCAGCCCAGGAGATATGGATGCAGATAGCAGCCTAAATTTTGTTCAACCAAGTAAAAGGGGATGCGGCCTCTCTGATAGTGAAAGTTCTCACCCAAGTCCCCAGTTAGGTCCATTTTATGTAAATGAGGTATCCAAATTTGTAAACTTAGGACTGGTCCAAATTGAGCAGTCTTGATTGGTCAGCATTAAGCATCCTGATTGGTCATTATGGAGCCGTTCTGGTTGGATAGGGCAGGTCTTAGTCTATTGGTCAAAAGACGAAACCAGGAACTCCATTATAATAGTTGACTCAGATAGCCCAAACATGCATGGCAAACATGCAGTGTGGGAAATGAGAGTTGAGTCTGAAGTTCTTCCTTGTATACAGAATACATAAGAAGCCCCTACAAGCAAATGGCCACGAGGATTGCATTATAAAATACGGGCCCTCCATTGACTATGTGGAGAGAGTGCATCTCAGCAGATAAATTTCTTCTCCAGGATCACATCAAATGAATCTTCTCAAGGTCCACATACACAATTGAACATCTTTTGAGCCATAGTTCAAGGCCCATCATTTTCTTGAAGATTATCCTGAATTCCCTCAGCATTGTGGACCATGTGTTTATTGTTTCCAATAGGCTCCCTATCGATGTCTGTTATTGAACTTCAGTTATTTTACACACATTTTATAAGTATATGAGTTTCCAAATGTTTAATTCTTATCTCATTAATTCTGGTATAAATTATGTTAAATCAAATCTGACTCCTATTTGTCCTAATACCTAATGGCAGATAGTTTTATGGATACTTCAAGTTGCATAATTAGAATTACATTTGAGATTGGAAATTGTCCATATTCGTCTTTACTTTTCTACAGGATTTCAGTAGAAGAAATTCAGTGAGGAAATAAATCATGACTATTCACAAAAGTGAGTGGGGAAAGCCATTTAGAAAGTTATTACATATGTATGCAGTTTATTTAATTTGATTCCAGGTTTAAACTCCAAAAATACTAATGCATAAACAAATTTTATTTTTAATTTAAAAAAAAATTTTTTTTAAATTAGTTTCAGGTGTACAACACAGTGCAATAGTTATACATTTTACCCCTCAAAGTGACAACCCCCCAACCCCAATTCGCCACCCCACTCCCCCCCCCGTATCATATATATCTATTACTCTTCCTCTGACTCCCTTCCACAGTATAATCTGCATCCCGTGACTATCTATATATATTCAATTACATTAGGTATACCACCTCTGCTTTAGTTATACAGTGCAGTGATCAAACCTCTACTCCATCCATGAAATGTTCTCCCTAACAAGACCTATGACCATCTGACATTCCACAGAATATTTACAATATTATTAATTATATTCCCCAAACTGTTTTTCATATCCCAGTGGCAATATTGTAGTTGCCTATTTTTGCTGTCTAATCCCTTCCCCTTCGCCCTCATCCCCATCCCCCTCCCAATTAGCAACCCTGATTTTTCCTCTATATCTATGAGATAGTTTCTGTTTTCTTTGCTCATTCATACAGTTTTTCAGATTCCACATATGAGTGAGATCATATGGTATTTGTCTTTCTCTGACTGACTTATTTCACTTAACATAATAGTCTCTAGGTCCATCCATATCATTGCAAATGGTACGATTTCATTCTTCTTTATAGTGGAGTAATACTCCAATGTATAAATATACCACAGTTTCTTAATCGAGCCATCTACTGATGGGCATTTTGGTTGTTTCCAAGTCTTAGCTATTGTAAATTGTGCTGCTATGAACATAGGGGAGCATAACTTTTTTTGAATAAGTGTCTTGGTTTTTTCAGGATAAATACCTAGGAGTGGAATTGCTGGGTCAAACAGTAGCTCTATTTCCAGTTCTTTGAGATACCTCCATACTGACTTCCACAATGGCTGCACCAATCTGCAATCCCACCAACAGTGCAGCAGGGTCTCCTTTTCCCCACAGCCCCGCCAGCACTTGTTGTTTGTTGATTTATTGATGATAGCCATTCTGACTGGAGTGAGGTGGTATCTCATGGTGGTTTTTATTTGCATTTCCCTAATGACCAGTGAGGTTGAACTTTTTTTCATATGCCTGTTGGCCATCTGTATGTCCTCTTTAGAGAAATGTCTCTTCATATCTTCTGCCCATTTTTTAATTGGGTTGTTTGTTTTTTTGGTGTTGAGTTTCATGAGTGTTTTATAAATTTTGGATATTAACCCCTTATCAGATATATCGTTGGCAAATATATTCTCCCATTCAGTAGGCTTCCTTTTTGTTTTATTAATGGTTTCCTTTGTTGTGAAAAAACTTTTAAGTCTGATATAATCCCATATGTTCATTTTTTCTTTTACTTCCCTTGCCCATAGGGATGTATCAGTAAAAATATTGCTCTGGGTAATGTCTGCAAATGTACTCCCTATATTTTCTTTTAGGATTTTTATGGTTTCAGGTCTTACATTTAAGTCTTTAATCCATTTTGAATTTGTTCTTGTATAAGGTGTAAGGAGGTGGTCCAGTTTCATTTTTTTGCATGTGTCAGTCCAATTTTCCCAGCACCATTTATTGAATAGACTATCTTTACTCCAGTGTAAATTCTTGCTTCCCTTGTCATAGATTAACTGTCTGTAAATGCCTGGATTTATTTCTGGGCTCTCTGTTCTGTTCCACTAATCGATGTGCCTGTTTTTATGCCAATACCAAACTCTCTTGATTACTGTAGCCTTGTAGTAGTTTTTGATGTCTAGTAGGGTGATCCCCCCAACTTTGTTCTTATTTCTCAGAATTGCCGAGCCTATTCTGGGTCTTTTTTGATTCCATATAAATTTTAGGATTATATTTCCTATTTCTGTGAAAAATGCCCTTGGTAGTTTGATAGGAATTGCATTGAATCTATATATTGCTTTAGACAGTATGGACATTTTAACTATATTAATTCTTCCTATCCATGAGCATGGTAGGTATTTCCATTTATTTGTATCTTCTATGATTTCTTTCTTCAGTGTCTTAGAATTTTCTGAGTACAGATCTTTCACTTCTTCGGTTAAATTTATTCCTAGGTATTTTATAGTTCTTGACGCAATTGTAAATGGGACAGTTTTCTTAATTTCTCTTTCCATTAGTTTATTATTGGTATATGCAAATGCCACTGATTTCTGAACATTGATTTTATATCCTGCTACTTTATTGAATTTGTCTATCAGTTCCAACAGTTTTTTGATGGAATCTTTGGGGTTCTCTATGTACAGTATCATGTCATCTGCATATAATACAATTTTACTTCTTCCTTGCCAATTTGGATGCCTTTTATTTCTTTTTGTTGTCTGATTGTTGTGGCTAGAACTTCCAGCACTATGTTGAATAAAAGAGGAGAAAGTGGACAGCCTTGTCTTGTTCCTGATCTTAAGGGGAATGGTTTTAGCTTTTCCCCATTGAGTATGATGTTAGCTGTAGGTTTATCATATGTGACTTTTATTATGTTGAGATATGATCCCTGTATTCCCACTTTGCTAAGGGTTTTTAACATAAATGGCTGTTGGATTTTGTCAAATGCTTTTTCTGCATCTATTGAAATGACCATGTGATCTTTATCCTTCATTTTGTTGATGTGGTGTATCACATTAATTGATTTACGGATGTTGAACCAGCCTTGCACACTAGGGATGAATCCCACTTGATCATGATGTATGATCTTCTTAATATATTGCTGAATTCTGTTTGCTAATATTTTATTGAGAATTTTTGCATCTATATTCATCAGGGAGATTGGCCTGTAGTTTTCTTTTTTGTGATGTCTTTATCTGGTTTTGGAATCAGGGTGATAGTGGCTTCATAAAAAGAGTTTGGGAGCCTTCCCTCCTTCAGGATTTTTTGGAATAGTTTGAGAAGAATAGGTGATAGTTCTTTTTTGAATGTTTGATAAAATTCACTTGTGAAGCCGTCTGGTCCAGGGCTTTTGTTTTTTGGGAGCTTGTCAATTACTGATTCAATTTCCTTGGTAGTAATCAGGGTATTTAGATTTTCTGTTTCTTCTTGTGTTAGCTTTGGAAGGTTGTATGCTTCTAGAAAATTATCCATTTCTTCCAGATTGTCAAATTTGTTGGCATATAGTTGCTCATAGTAATTTCTTAGAATTTTTTGTATTTCTGTGATGTCTGTAGTCATTTCCCCTCTTTCATTCCTGATTTTGCTAATTTGAGTCCTCTCTCTTTTTTTTTTTTTTTGATGAGCCTGGCTACAGGTTTGTCAATTTTGTTTATCTTCTCAAGACCAGCTCTGGGTTTCATTGATCTTTTGAATTGTTTTTCTGTCCTCTATATTGTTTATTTCTGCTCTGGTCTTTATTATCTCCTTTCTTTTACTTCCCTTGGGCCTCATTTGCTCTTCTTTTTCCAGTTCCCTTAGGTGTAAGGATAACCTGTTGATTTGAGATTTTTCTTCATTCTTTAGGTAGGCTTGCACTGCTATAAACTTCCCTCTTAGGACTGCTTTCGCAGCATCCCAGAGATTCTGGGTTGTGGTGTTTTCATTTTCATTTGTCTCGAGGTATCTTTTGATTTCCTCCTTGATCTCATTTGTGACCCACTCACTATTTAATAGCATATTGTTTAGCCTCCATTTATTTGTCAGGTTCCAGGATTTCTTCTTATAATTGATTTCTAGTTTCATAGCATTGTGGTCAGAGAATACAGTTGAAATGATTTCAATCTTCTTAAATTTATTGAGACTTGTTTTGTGGCCTAACATGTGGTCTATCTTAGAAAATGTTCCATGTGCACTTGAAAAGAACGTATATTCTGTAGCTTTAAGATGAAATGCTCTGAAAATGTCTGTTAAATCCAGCTGGTCTAATGTGTCATTTAAGGTCGCTGTTTCCACATTGATTTTCTGTCTGGAGGATCTGTCCATTAGTGACAGCGGGTGTTGAGGTCCCCTACTATGATAGTGTTACTGTTGATCTCTGTCTTTATGTCTGATAATATCTGTTTTATATATTTAGGGGCTCCTATGTTAGGTGCATAGATGTTTACTAGAGTTATGTCCTCTTGTTGGATCGATCCCTTCATTACTATGAAATGTCCTTCTTTGTCCTCTGTTATATACTTCAATTTAAGTCCATTTTATCTGATATAAGTATCGCTACTCCAGCTTTTTTCTCAGTACCATTTGCATGAAATATTTTACTCCATCCCTTTACTTTCAGCCTGTATGAGTCTTTGGATCTGAGGTGAGTCTCTTGTATGCAGCATATGCTGGGGTCTTGCTTTCTTATCCATTCAGCCACCCTATGTCTTTTTATTGGAGCATTTAATCCATTTACATTTAATGTGATTATTGATAGGTATGTATTTATTGCCATTTTGTTATTTGTGTTCATAGTCTTTCTTAGGTTGTGTTTCTCTTCTACTTAAAGAAGCCCTTTTGGCATTTCCTGCAAAGCTGCCTTGGTGGTAATGAATTCCCTTAACTTATTCTTTTTTGCAAAGCTCCTTATCTCGCCTTCAATTTTAAATGATAACCTTGCTGGATACAGCAATCTCGGTTGTAGGCCTTTATTTTTCATTACTTTGAAAACCTCCTGCCACGCCCTTCTGGCCTGCAAAGTTTCTGTAGAAAAGTCAGCTGATAATCTTATGGGGGTACCCTTGTAAGTAATTGCTGCCTTTCCCTTGCTGCTTTAAGGATTCTGTCTTTGTCCTTAACCCTTGCCATTTTCACTATAATGTGTCTTGGAGTGGGCCTGTTTGGAATCATCCTGGTTGGAGCTCTCTGTACTTCCTGAGCTTGTATTTCAATGTCCTTTGCCAGGTTAGGGAAGTTTTCAGACATTATTACTTCAAATATATTCTCAATCCCTTGCTCCCTCTCTTCTCCTTCTGGTACTCCAATGACCCGTCGGTTATTGTGTTTGATGTTGTCCCCCAGCTCTCTTAAACTATTTTCCATGTTTTTCATTCTCTTTTCTTTTTGTTGTTCTGCATGGGTGATCTCTGCTATTTTGTCTTCTAAGTCACTGATTCCATTTTCTGCTTCATCCAATCTGCTAGTGATTCCATCAAGTTTGTTATTTAATTCTGTAATTGTGTTCTTAAGTTCTAGCTGGTTGCTTTTCATGATTTCTCTATCCTTCTTTATATTTTCATTAATTTCCTTGAACATTCTAATAATCAGTGTTCTGAACTCTGTCTCCAATAGGTTGGTTACCTCTATTTCCTCTATTTCCACTGATTCAGGAAGTTTCTTCTGTTCTTTTATTTGTGTTTGTCTCCCCATTCTGGCTTACTCTTTGTGTTTGCTTCAATATAACAGATAGATCCCCCAGGTTTCTCAGTCTTTTCTGGGTAAACTTATATGGTGTGTGCTTTATATTTGAATTACTCGGTCTCCCTATTCTCCTGTGCTTGTATCTGAGGTGTTCCTTGTATCATGCATCCTCACTTGTTGAAGTTTTAGTTTTGATTACTTTTGGCTTGTCAGTAGGTGGGATTGACTCCCAGATTGATTAGCTGTGAGGATCAGTTTATGAGCTGTGAGGAGGCAGTTTATGAGCTACTGTGAGAGGATTGACCCCTCTGATGAAACTTGGACCCTATGGGCCCTAGTACCTTTAGCAACTTCCTTTTGGGTGTGACTCTTGTATGTCAAACCCAGAAATGCTCTGGTTTTATCTAAAGTTGGCCTCCAGGTATGATGATTCTTGTGTCTGTTTGTTTGGACCCACTGCTGCAGAGTGATTTTAGAGCATAACAGATCAACGAGAACAACCTCCGCAGCCACCAAAGGAAACCAAATGGTTGCACAAGTAAAAAAAAAAACCAACCATCAAACTACAGTCAATTTGTACAGAAATATCAATCATACTAATGAAGAAAACAAACAGAAACAAAACAAAAACCACACACACAATAATAACAGAAGAGGAAACAAAATAAAATACAATATCCTAAAATAAAAAATAGAATAAACATGAGAAACCAATTAGCTATACCTAAAAAATAAAAAATAAACTAAAATAATAATAATAAAAAAAGTAAGAATAAAAATTAAAAAAGTAAAATTTGCAGAAAGATGGAAAGGAGCAAAAGTATAGCAGTGAGAGGAATAAATAAAATAAGGGAGAAAGTGAGGGTGGGGAAAAAAGAAAAAGAAAAGAAAAAAATATATATGTATATTTGTCTACACACCCATATATATGGACATATATTCACCTATATACACCTATATATATGCCTATATTAAAAACTACAAAATGATAAGAATGAAATAGAAATAAAAACCAAAAACAACCAAGATAAGCAGCCAATAAAGGGAAAACAAAACAGAATAAAACCAAACAAACCAAAAATACCCGTGCTGGTCTAGGCTAAAGTCCACCAAGCTCTCTTCAGTTTGTCTGCTGTACAAAAATTCCTGTGCGTCTTGTGGGAACAGTAGGCCACCTGATGCCTAGCGTGATCCTGGCACTGCAGGTTTGCTGTACTTGAGTGTGGTTGTGATGTGTGATTGGTGGTTTTTACAAAGTCACTGCCTTTTTGCTTTTGCCTGTCCCAAGGCAGGCTGCACCCCCAAAGGCTCAATGAGTGTCTCTGGGCACCCTTTCGGTTGACAGCGTGTGGCTCCGATCCGCGCTCCGTCTCTCCGGGACCTGTGACTCCGGCCGGGCGCGCGCTGCATCTCCGCAGGCGAGTCCTCTTTTTTTTTCCGCCTGCTCCCAGGTTTAAGGCTTCTGCCTCGGAGCCGGCGCGCGCCCTCGCCGATCTCCTGCTGCGCTTCTGGAGGGACTGCCACCGGGGTTCAGGGGACTGCACGCACCTTTCCGCGTGGCTCCGATCCCGGCTCCGTCTCTCCGGGACCTGCGTCTCCACCCGGCGCGCTGCTTGTCCAAGCGAGTCTTCTTTTTCCCCTGCTCCCGGGTTTAAGGCTTCTGCCTTGGAGCCGGCGCGCCCGCGCGGATCTCCTGCTGTTCTCCCAAACGGTCTGCCAGGGTTCAGGGGACTGCGAGCACCTTGCCGCCGGGCTCCGATCCCCGCTCCGTCTCTCGGGGACCTGCGTCTCCGCCCCGAGTGCTGCTTCTCCGCGGGCGAGTCCTCTTTTTCCCCTGCTCCCGGGTTTCAGGCTTCTGCGCTCCGCGGGACCCGGTGGGCACAGAGACTGATCCCTGAACCGGGCGGGTGCAGGGACTGATCTTGCCCTGTCGCTGCGGGGCTCTGCACCCTGCTTCCTGGGACCCGGCGAGCCGCGGGTGCAGCTCCTACCTCTGCACAGTCGTCTCCTCTCTCTCCTCCCGCACTTGCCCGGCCTGAGCTTCTGCCTCGGACTGCAAACCAACGCGCTCTGGCTGAACTCTAGGTGGGCCGCGGGCCGCAGGGAGCGAGCCGGGCAACACTCACCGGGACTCAGCAGCCGCGGGTGCGGGCTGCACCTCACGCGTCTCGCCGCCTTCTTCCCCCACTCGCCCGGCCTGCCCACCTTCCAGCAATCCTTGTGTGGAACTCTTAGTTGCTCTGTGTGATGAGTAGATGTCTCTTTGAAGCGTATTAGAAGGTCAAATTGTGGATATTTCCAGGGGAGATTTCATGGAGCCCTCCTCACAGCTGCCATCTTGCCCCTCCCTCCGCATAAATAAAATTTTATTTGCGAAGGTTAACATTGCATTTAAGGTATAATGAAAAAAATGGACATCTTGAAGATGATTATACATAATACTTGAAGGAAAATTTATCCCTATTAAGTAGCTGAAAATAAAATTTATTATAGCCATAAAATCAAAGCTGCTTTAAGAATAACTGCCAAAAATAATTTCCTATAATGTACTTAAAATTAGTCCTTATGCATGTCAATGATTTTCCATTCTGGTCTTCATAAATTTTCTCCAATAATATAAATGCCCACAAAATATGATTTAAAAAATAAAGGTTTATTTTAACTCCATATTAACTGAGGTATTGAATTCTTCTTATAAATTTAAAAGATGTATTTTATAGATTGTGATCATAGAAAATATTTTTTCAGGTAATAAAATATTAAGGAACATTTTTGTGCCATGGTCAAAGACGAATTCATTTTTAACCAAGAAACACACATTTAGTTATTTAGTGACTAGTATATGTAAAATATCTCATGCTTAACTTGTGACATCCCTTTCCTCAGAATATGAGACATTACTCAGCTCATACTCCCCTCATTACCACAATTTTTTTATTGCTTTAGTGTCTGTTTGCTCTAACTACACTGTAAGCTCTAAGAATGTATGTTCTGCTGTAACCACAAGATGTTTTAATATAATTTCAATACATAATAATTGATTAAATGAATGGTAAGATATTTATTTTGCTCCAAGTCTATTTAACAACCATCTAATTTAAATTGAGTGTAGGTTTGTATACTTGTTTTAAAAGCCATGTTTTTACAATTTCATTAGTGTGTACAAGTATGTGTTAGTATTTTGCATAATGCTGGAACATAGGCACATAAATTTTTTCATAATACAGATGTTAACACTGTTTTATTTGCCTGTGTAAAAAATAATGTACTCAAGTGAATTTTTTAGCTTCAGTTATCTAGTGAATTTATGTGTAAAATAATTTCTTTGAATTTATTTTCTCAAAACATATTGAAAGAATTCATAGGACACCATATGATACATTGATTTAATAAGTAGATTTGCAACTCCTTAAAGAAGATTTATTGCAGGTATATTAATGCCTCTTAATTTCAAAGTCTTTTGCAATCATGTTATTGCTCTAAAATCCTGAACAGCAGGAGACTATTTTCTACCTAAGACATTGCATTAACTGGTTTTGCACTCTTAATTGAAAATAATTGAAATATATATCCACAAAAGTAATAAAATAAAATGTATTTGTAGAAATTTTAATTATAAATGTAATTATAAAAGTGATTATTCAAATTTAGTGTTTTTTAGTTAGTAGTTCTTCTTAGCTAGTACAATAACTTTGATTTTGTTTATCCTAGCATAACATTTTATTTCATATAATAAAATTATTTGGAAATAATAAAAATATAAAAACAATTATAATGGTTTAGCTAAAGCATATTTAATCTATATTTTGTCTTTAAGAACCATCAGATAACTTTTGACTATGTCCCGTTAGCTCTTGGTAATAGAAATTTGATACAGGAATAAATGGATAATAGTCAAGTTATTAATTGCATTAAGTCATCAACAAAGAGAATATACAAAGAGGAAAACATAAATTAGTGAAGGAGAATGACGAGATAATTGTCATCTGTCATGTGAGTCTTTATTTGCTAGACTTACATTTCCCTATCTTTAAGATCTATATTGTAGTTGATAGTTCCCCCATTCTTGAACTTTGGCTCTCTTTCAAACCTCTCACTACTGGTATTCCAATTCTATTAACCAATCATTGAATAATAAATTTCTGTTGAAATTGTCTCACACACATCATATATTGGCCATTAGTTGGCCTTAAACATAGGTTCCAGATAAAAGTTATAACCAGTATGAATAAACTAATAACCATGTATAAAAACTATTGTATATGATTTAATACCTAAAGATGGGTTTATCCAAATACATCCAGTGAACCTCAGGTTTTATAGATTTTACATCCATTGTATATCCTGAATCCATGCCCATTCTTTTAACATGGGCTATATTATACCTGCCCTGTATTAAATGTGACCTAATCCAGGTCTGTATTATCTTCTCCCTTGATTGGTACAGTAGTCTCTTAATATACCTCCCTGTCTGTAATCTCTCTTCCTTCTCATCCATATATCTAATTATCTTACTTTCCTGCTTTTAAACAGTTAGTTACTTAAAAGAGATCTTTCCTAAGTGTTCTGTGATGCACAAGTTCCATAAAGTATTAATAGGAGTTATCCTCTGTGCCACTCTCCTTGAAAAATAAACAATTATAACAAAAATTAAACACTGTCTCAAAGATAAGTGTATTTGGGAGACAGAGCTTAACAAAATTAAGCTTGTTTTCTTTCTCTTCATATCCTTTGTTATTTTCAAGTGAAACAGCAATCCCTAAAGGGAGGAAGTGAATATGGTATTTTTAAAACTGATCCACTCTTCCTATTTTGATCTCATGATAAAAGTACTCCATGAAACACACTTCATTAGATGCAGCTTAAAAGATAAATTCTAATCTCTGTAATATTTTATTCAAAATATTTTCATCCTCTACCCACAACATACCTCTATAGGCATCTTAGTACATTTGATTGCTTCTTCCCATCTGAACATAGCATCCCCTTTTCTCTAACTCTTGTGTTTTCCCTTGAAATTTTATTAATTCCCTTATTCATCAGGAAACATTCCCATCATGCTTCAAGGCAAAGCTTGCATATTACTTGATTGTCAATACTTTAAACTGTTTCCAGTGTTATGGACAAAATATATTTATTTATAATTTGTATGTTTATAATTCCTATTTCAATTTGAGTATATTTTCATATATTTATTTTCCATTTGTGGTTTGCTTCTCTTTTGAATTGCAAATATACTTTTCTGTTTTCCTATTTGCCTTTTTTTATTGTTTTTTTTAAAGTGTTTTGAAGACCTAGATAGTATTTATTTGTGTGTTATACAAATTAAGCAGTTTTTCCAAATGTGTGGCTAGTACTTAAACGTATTTATGATATTTTCCCTCATAAGGATAATTAAAATATTTCTGTTGTCGTTTTTCTTTCTGATATCTGGAACTTATGGTTTGCTTAAGGATACATCTTATTTAAATCATGTAAAAGTATGCCCCCACTAATTTCCTGTTAACAGTTTTATCTTTTATGCATAGCATTTTAATATATCTGAATTTTATATCGAGTAGTGACCTAAGTTATTTTTAATGTAAAGCAAATTGTCCCAAGATCATTTGTTAAATAATCTGTCCTTTTGCAACAGACTTGATGTACCTAGTTTAGGTTTATTTGTCTTGCTTGGGATTCACTGAAGTTTTTTTCGACCTGAAGACTAAAGCACTATTCATCAAATTTGAGAACATTTTAAATCATTGTTTCTTTAAAAATTTTCTCTGTCCCATTCTCTCTCACTTTGCCTTTTGAGTTTCAATTCTAGTACGATAGATCACTTAATGCTTTCCAACATGTCATTGAGACTCTTTACTTTTTCACAATGTTTTTCTTTCTGTTTTTACTGACCCTTTCTTCTGCCAATTCCAAATAGCTGTTACACTCAGCAGTTAGTTTCTTATTTCCGTTGTTGTTCTTCTCGGTTTTTGAATTTGCCTTTTTTTTTTTCCTGTTAGGTTCCATTTCCCTAATCTCGTCATGCATTAAAACCATGATTTTCTTTGATCACCTCAATATAGTTACAATAGCTTCATTAAAGGCCTGAACTCTCCAAACATCTGAGTCATTTTAGAGCCCTTTGCTAGTGATATTTTTTCTTGAGTATTTGACATATTTTTCTTCTTTACATGTTTAGCCATTTTTAATAGTATGATAGGTATTGCATTTCTATAATAAGGAGTATGCATTATGGTGTCTCCTTTTAAAGAGTGTTGAATTTTGTTCTGTTTAATAGCTATTTTACTGGTAGCTTGTTTTAATAGCATTGTAGGTTGACTGTAGGCTTTATAGGGCGCGTATAGTGTAGTTTTTACTTAATTGTGTAGTTCTTAGCCCTAAGATACAAACTTTTGGGTACCTCAGAATTTGAAATAAGGTTTCCCACTATGGCTGAACCAAAACTCCAATGTCAAAGCTCCCAGTACTGTGTGATCCCATCTATCTCTGCTCTTATCTCAGCCCATAGCAGCCACTCTCTGCTAGGTCTTGTGAATGTGCAGCCCAATTCCTGGCCAAAGATCTGCAGAGAATCACCCCACATACTTCTAAACACCACCTTTCCCATCCACACTTCCAGACAGGCCCCTTCCTTTCCAGTGCACTGTTGTATAAGTTTTAATGCTCTGCAAGCCCAAGCTTCAGTTTGTGTCCCCTCATCTTAATAGAACCAAGGTGCTCTGCTTAAGCTCCATCTCTCATCAGTTGAAAATGGTCCCTAGACAGAGAGCTTCAGTGCAGCTCATCTTGTATGCTTACTTTCTAAAGAAGATTGCATTCCTGCACTTCTCATTGTCCAATACCTAAAAACAGATACCTAGAGCATTTAGTCCAGTTTCATATTTATGGAGGGAGAGCAAGTCTGGTACCATTTCCTTTTCATGGCTGAAGCCTGTTACTGATTTGAGCAGTCAACACCCTTATGATCATAATCCAATTATTTTCTATCTATTCTATCTCCTAATCTATCTACATCTGAGTCTATTTTAAAGACCTTACTATCAGTTTAAGTAATGGTTGAGTAGAAGTGATAAAAGAGCATAGGTACTAGGGAGCCTGAATCATGTTCATGCAACTTGCTTCTGGACCTGTGGAGGCCCCTTCTCATGCATACCATTTTTATATAGTAATGAGACGCTGAAACTCACTTCCTCCTTTATGATTTTGTAAATATAATGGGCTGGTAATTTCAGAGAAGACTCCCAGTCAGCACTCAGTCTCTTCTGTGACCCAATAGAAACCAGGAGATGATTCTCAAATTTAGAATGTTTGTAGGAAGAAGGACTATGATTTTGCTCACAAAGTCTTTCTGGACTATAATTCTCTGATTGGGCTGCTTGCTATAGGCTTCCTATAGCACCCCTGTCAGCTACAATATTTCCATTACTATTTGGTCTTCTGGTCATAAGGCCCAAGATGCAGAACGGCTTGTTCAATCACTCGAACCTGCAACAGAGGCTTTTCTTGCTTGGAGCCTCATTCAAAGCTATTAGACTTGTAAGTTATTATCAAATCTGTGGGTATGGAACACCTACTTTTGTTATGTCTCCAACAGTATCACTTAAAGTCTTTTACTTTAACGATAATTTCTTAACATGCTCAAAATACTCTACCCCTACAATTTTCATCAATGTGATTGACCCCCTATATTTTACAGGATTTTTCTCCCATACTTTGGCAAGTAAGACATTTAGCATCTTGCTATTTCCTACCCATCAGATCCAATGATCATAAATAATATCACAGGTGTCATGGAAATATGTGATGTTTTATGGGATATCAAGGTGATCAGAATGCTTTCAAAGTGTAGGTAGAAGGAGAGTTATATTTCCCTGTGGTAAGACATTAAAATGATGCTGGTGTTCCTGTTTTCCTTATAATGTTGATTGAGAAAAAAAAAAAATGATGCCAAGTCTATATCTACATACTAAGTGCCATGGGCTGTGTTGATTTTGCTCTGTAAAAATATCACACCTGAAATGTCAGCTACAATTATCATCACTACTTGATTACATTTGTGATAATCTACTTACTATTCAAGATCCATATGGAATTTCTACCTCCCTAATTAATGAATTAATTTGGGATATAACAGAATCTCTGCCCTTTCATATTTTAAGGTTCTAATGTGGCACTAGTATCTGCTAGTTCCTTATGAATACAGGATAGCTTTGAACATACTACAGTAGTAGGTATGTGGTAATTGTTTCTTAATAAACCTGACATTGTGAATCAGGAAATCAACATGCAATTGTGACAGTTTCTGAATTCATCTTTTCCAATTATGCATACTGGGACTGAGGGAATCACTACAGGTTGAGTCCATCAACCCAGAAAACACACTGGGATACAGACTTGGGCAAAAACACATTGATAACCTGGCTGTCATACACAGGCTTCCTCTCTGCCTCGTGGACTCGCTGGCATTTTAGAGTTGTGAGGTACTTGCTTCAATTTAGAGAAACTATTTTGTAACCTCTGGAATATTTTGGTATTTTCCGTTTTCTAGTGTCTAGGGCCTAACATCTGGGTAAATATTTCCATTATAGATTTATAGCACTTTTCAGGGTCTTTTCTTAAAAGAACCCAGTCTTATAATCATTGAAGAAGCCATGAATCTCTGAGCTATTTTAAATAATTTAGGGAGAGAGCATAAAGCCCTACCATAATGACTCAGCTTGGGTTTCTCACAAAAGATCTATACTGTTTATGCTTAAACAGACCAGGCACTAACTTCATGGACTATCCATTTCAGTGATAAACTTGTCACTTGGAGAGATGTTTATAGGTAACTAAACTCTGCTGGTCACCACACCATTCCTATGATCATAATAGGGAGCAGCAAATTTTGTTGTTGTTGTGTAATGGGCCAACTATTAAATATATTTGGCTCTGGGAGCACATATGGTCTCTGTCACAAATACTCAACTTTGCTGTTGTGGCAAGAAAGCAATCGTAGACGCTACATAATCAAATGGATGTGGCTGCGTTCCAATAAAACCTTATTTTCCAAACAGGTGGCAGGCTTGATTGGACACCTGGCAATGGTCTGTGGTGACAATAGAGCTGGCATTGTGTCTAATTCTTAAGTGTCATCATCTAGTACAGTATTGCCATTGACATTAAATTTAGTTATCATCAGAACCTATAGTTTACTTACCAGGGTGCTTTAAAAGTATGCTGTTGGTCTTCTTGTCAATGAATTTCTTAACACTGTAAAAAGAATGCTCTTAGGCCATCCAGTAATTGTGGTTAAACTGGCTGCCATGATAGATCAGCTGTATCATTCGAGTATACATGAGCATTTTTATTCTTCTATAGTATGACTGGGAAATGTTGGCATTACAGATTCTAGGGTCCTATTATTTCAGGGTTCCATTAGCCCATAATACATGTAAGAGCCACTCCTCTGCATCTCAGATGACTGGAACCACATCGAGTGATTTCACCCAGATCACCCTTATTCTGATACCTTCTGAACCTCTTCCTACAGACACTTCCCAGACACCTGTCTACTCAAGTCAGCACATTACTGTAATTACTTTGGTGGATGACATATCTTCTTAGAGCAGAACCTACATTAATTAATCACTCATATGTCAATTTCCAACTGCATTTCATATTAGAAGCACTTTCAGAATTTTACAATATTTGCATTGCCAGAATCTCTTCCTGAAAAGTTGCCTTTCTTCCTAGATTTTGCCTTTTTGGGGGGAATTTTCAACATCTAAATGTCATTTATTTGTCAGTCATTCTCATCATGCCCTCAACCACATGGGGATTTTATAAAATCTCAAGTTTTCTTTATTTTGGGTTTAAAGTTCTTGAAAATATTTTGATTATTTCAATTTTGTAGCCCCAAACATTTAAAATACTTTTTATTTAAAATGGGAATATTTATGGGTTATGCATTTTAAAATTTAGAAAAGGAAAATAACAAATGTGTTATTTGCATTTTACATGATTATTTATTGATAAAGGTAATATAATTTTTCAAACAACATGTTATACTGTATTGATGCACCTAGTTCATAAAAGTACTCTTTTTATTTTACAAATACTATTGCTTTCATGTTCACACCTGGCATTTCTTTAGAAATATACTTAACATCTTAATTTACAAAGCAGCTTCCAACGCATTTTATTTATTTCTACAAGCATCATATGAGGACTTTATCAATGGTAAATTATTTTACAGATAAATTAATTACAGAATGCAGGAATTGATGGAGCCTAGAATATATAACTTTTCTCTGGCTAATAAGTCCTTTTTTTTTTTAATGGTTATGTCTTACCAAGGTGTGTGTGTGTGTGTGTGTGTGTGTGTGTGTGTGTGTGTGTGTTTCAATACTTCTGATAAAAAGCCTTACTTAAAATTCCAATTATCTTATAAAATAAATTGTACCCAGAAGCAACATTAATGACTATATTCATTTTTCCTTTTTCTAAGCAATAGCACCTGGTGCTTGAACTTTATCCATTATAATATTTCTTAGATCTAAACCGCTCTCTTGAGGGTTATTAAAATATTTGAAAATTAGTATGTTTAATATAACCAGGCATTTATTTTTGAATACTGGTTTATTCTTCCATACACATATATGATGATATATTTCATTCTCTAATATTATAATAATACAAAGTTAAATATTGCAAATTTATTTAATTATATTTCCTTTCTTTTCTCTCTCTCTTTTTTAAAATAACAAAACATTTACTCTACGTGGAGGATTTTTAAGGTCAAATAGATTTGTAATATTGTATTTTATTGTTTGAGAATTTTTGGTCACTTTTTGCTTTGATATTGTTGCAATAATAATTTATAATAATGACTATGGTTTTAAAACTGAAATAATATGTGTGCATCATATAAATATTTAAGCAATGTAAACAAATACAAACTTAATTTCTCACTGAGAAATATTTTTAAAAGTTAAAACATTTTTCTAACGGAAACATGATATGAAGCATACACCTTGCCTTCATTGTAGTATACATTTGCAGGGCTAAAGGAATTTTTTTCACTTATGTAAAGACACAGCCCCTGGATTCAGGTCTTGCTCAAGAACTCTGTGGAGGTCATTGCTTTATTTGATATTATAAAGATAGTCTTGCATTATTCTTTCAAAACAAAAGCTAACTCATCACTCAAGAAACAGAAAACTGTTTGCAAATTTATTTTTCCATTTTAGCTCTATTCTTAGTCACTGACATTAAGGAAAACATAATGAAGCTAAGACCTAGTCTTAGGGATCTTTGTTTGAAATAAATGTATCATATCTGTTTAAACTTTTTAAAAAGTATTTTCCATAGTATATTTAGTATATTCTTTAGTATGCTCACAATGTACATAGATGCACTACCAGAGAATACACTAGCACATGTATTCTAGTTATGCTAGTTATGTATGCTTTTTTTCTCCTGAGTTCTGGTATTTTTTTTTTGAAATTCAACAATCACAACTCATGCAAACATTTACTAACTACATTTACTAACTCTATATTTCAGGCACTCTTTTAGGTTTGGAGTTAGAAATTCCTTTACCCAAAACATATCTTTTGGTTTTATAAAACAAGCAAACAAAAAAATCATCACAAGTTAAAATTGGTACCTGGCCAGGGCCATCTTCTTATAGAATATTCTCTACTCATTTATTCAAAAACTAGTAATTATACCCCTAAAATATTCTATGTGCCCAATACGTATTTAAACCATACCAACTAATTAACATGTGAGGGTAAACCACACCACTCAAGCTTGAGATTTAAAAAAAGTCTTTCTGAAAGAAGTGATATTTCAACTATCTCTGAAGGGCTAAAGTTATCCATCAGTATGTCAATGTGTTACGAAGGTTACAGGTAAAGAAAAATCTATGTGTGAAAGCTATATAAGAAATATGTGACATATTGCAGAAACTGGAATTACTTAGTATGACTAGAATTAGAGCTTGTGCTGAAGGGTATTACACATTGAAAAAGTATCATATCATATAAGAACTTATAACACATGATATGTAATTTGAACAAGGGAGGGATTGAATTCTGGGGACTGGTTGGCAATAGGCAGAATTTATGATGGTATAGCTTTAGACTGGCACATAGGTAGGTGTTTTAGAGTGAAAATGAGTAATTGTTGGATTTTGTACCTTTATAAAAATTAATTCGCAGTCTAATCTTCTAGAAATAACTACTTCCTGAAGCGAGAACTAAATTATTCCTGCCCGATCTCAATATTGTTTAGCACAAAAATAGGAAAACAGTGCTTCCTCTCAGGATTGGGTGCAAGGAAAGTAAATGATGGTTAGCCCTGAATTGTTTAACACAGGAATAGGAATGAATGTATGTTGGTCCATTTACAGCAATTAAGAAATGAAAAAGAAAGCTAAATAAAGTCACATGAAGAAGACAGTAGTGCCTTTGGCAAAAGCAGTTTTATTAGATGGGTGGTTTGGGAAAATAAAATTGAAATGGATTGAGGAGTGTTTAGAGGAGTGAAGATACTGAGCACATGCAATGCTTTCAAGACATATGATTGTGAATGGAAACAGAGAGTAGATATGGCTTGAGTAGTTCCTAAGGTCCAGACAAATTTTTATTCATTTTATTGTTTTATATGGCTTAGGTTAGGGAAATCTTAAGCATGTTTAAATTCTGATGGGAAGAAGTCACATTGGACATTTTAAATTGCATTTCTTGTAACTTGAAGCTTTATATTGTTGGGCCACAGTAAAGATAAAAATTACAGTGTCAGATCATAACATCTGAGAGATTCTCAGATTGGAAAGAGACTGTATAGTTTAGGCTGGAGATATAAGAATTAGACAAAAATAGAAATAATCAGACGTCAGATTTTTTTGCTGATTATTTACAGGATGCATTGTAAAGATATAATCTATTTCTTAAAATTGTAAGGTCTCAACTGTTAAAATAATAAGGCTTGATATGTAATGGGAAGAAGATTAAATAATGAATGTTAGCTTAAAAATCATAATTGCTCTGATGTGAAAACTTCTTTTGAACTCTGGAGTCAAAGGTCAAAGACAAAGAGCCTACTCAAGCCTGCCATCAGGAGATGACTTATGAGGAAGTGAGGCAAATGCTGTGAGAGTGACTATTTTATAGAGAGAAAATCAAGTTAAACCAACAAACCATTTCTGTGAAAGATCAGCCAGCACTCAGAAGGAAGAACTTGTTCTCACATATAATAGGGGGAAACTCAAGGCATGAGAACTCTCAAGAACAAATCTAGGAGTAAACATGAATTCTGAAAAATGGTTTGGAGTCCAGCTTCTAGCTCTCTGTTCTTTTGAGACTTATTTTTTTCAAATTACTTCTAAATTTTTAGAAAAGTCCCGAGCCCACATTGTAGTCTATATTTGTTAATGTACCTAGTTTGCAAAGAAAAAGGCCCTATCTTGACAGTAATTAGCTTTTTGACTTTGTTAGCCCTGTCAACTGCTATGCCCTGTTCATTTTATGTCCATGGTCTCACTGAGCTCTAAAATTATATTATTCTATTTATTTCACTATTTGTTCCAGTATGCATCCATCATAACTTTGGTGACTTGAAAATAAAGTATGTTAAATTATTTTCTTGATAACCTTTCCCAGGCTATGAAATTCTTAGTGAGGATAAACTTTCTGCCCTAAGTAAGTTATTTAACTTGTAGGAAATTAACATATGGATCTGAATGGAGCCTTTGTCCCTCATCTTCTTTAATACAACCTGGAACCACTGTGTATGGCATTCTCTCTTATATTGACTTTTGGACCCTATTCATGCAGTCTGGTACCAGGCCACATCATCAAGAACTCAAAGGGGCAGTTTTCATATATTTGATAACCTACAGTCCTGGCTTGATTCTCTTTACTTACCTGAGAACCAATAATAATTTATTTAGACTTAAAAATGCATCCTGCAGGGTATTTTTGTGACTTTTGTGTTCAATGTGTAAATGTGTGGAAGAATTTTGCTGTTCTTGCTACATATGCCTGAGCCTGAATTCCTAAAATATATGCTGGGAAATGACCATATAATGAGGTTTTAATTTGCAAACTTGTGAAAGGAAAACATATGGCACAGCAAAATTTCTATTAGTTTTAAATACTTTAGGGAAAACTTGTAAAGTATGATGAAAATAACCATCTTGTGTAGACACATATTGTAGATAACAGAGAACATACATAACTTTAAAGGATTTAGATTTGCAAATGAGTCTTTTGATTTTTTTTAGATTTTCTATGTGTACAAACACAACTTCTGGAAATAATATCAGTTATATATTTTTTCTTTTCTATCTGCAATTAGCTTTATTTATTTTTTCCTTGCTTACATTGAAGTGCCAAGGCCCCCCAGAAAAATGTTGTATAGAAGTAGTATTAACGAATGTCATTTTCAATCTCAAGGACAAGAGGTTTTATTAAATATGATGATGATCGCTCTATGAATGAATTAGGTAGATTTACATGATTAAAATGTGTTTCTTAATTAAGTCCAATTTAATTGTGATACATTTTCAACTATATATTTTATACATTTATTTTTATATGCATTTCTTTTTTTAACAAGCATTTTTATATTTTGTTGCTAATATTTCACTTAGGATTTTTTTTTTTTTTTTAAGATTTTACTGGGGAATTGGGGAAGAGGATCAGCCAAGTTGTTTTCCTTCAATGTTAGTTGTGAGCTGTGGAGGGCACAGCTAGCTCAGCTCCAAGCCCAGTTGCCATCTGGCAGCTAATTGCCGCTCAGGTCAAGGTGCTGTGTTCAATCTTAGTTGAGGGTGGGCACAGCCCACCATCCCACGAGGGAGTCAAACTGGCAATCTTGTTGCTAGGAGCATATGCTCTCACCTGCTGAGCCATCCTGAGACCTATTGGCAGCTCAGCTCAGGCTCAGCTCACTGGCCCATGTGGGAATCAAACCAGCAATCCTGTTGCTCAGAACTCAGGTTCTTAACAAACTGAGCCATTCAGCCAGCCCTTGCTTAGAATTTTTATTTAGGAGAGCAAATGGCCATTCATTTTCCTTTTTTGCAACTTTTTTTTTAGGGTTTGTGTCAATGTTATATTTGCCTCATTAAATGATTTGGGGGACCTGCTTTCTGGCAATTTTCTTGGAGGGATTTGCATTGGTTTTTCTATGATGTGTAGTGTTATTTGTTTTATTGTGGGATATAGTGAAGCATGATTCCATGTCTTGATGTCTTTAATACATTTTTCTAAAACTCTTGGCCATTGTTTCTTAATATGGCTTTTTCCCATCGTGTCTCTCCCCTGCTTTGAAGTTTACAATTACATGAATATAATTTCTTATCATGTTTCATTTCTTGATGAAGCTATTGTTTTTTTTTTTATCTTTTTATGTTTTATATTTTGCCTGAATATTTTTATTTATTTTTCAGATTGCTATACTTTCTTCACCTGCACCCATTCTGCAAGTTATTTTCATCTACCAACATCTTAAGTTAAATTATTATATTTCCTTATTTATTTCCATTTGATTTTTTCATATAATCTAATGTTCTGTGAAATTGACTAGCTTATTGTCAATATTAAAATATATAAATGAGAGTTATTTTCATATCTGTTAAATATCTAATTGTGATCTATCTATTCAGAGATAGCTCTAGCACCTGGGAGCCTGTTTCTAATACCTGTTTTTATCCTAGGTCCTATATCTTCATAGGCTTGCTATTTTTTTCTTTAATGTCAAACAATGTATAGAAGAAATTGTAAAGTCTGGATGAGTTTATCTTTTTCTAAAGAGGATTTATTTTGATTGTTTGCTGACATTTCGATTAGAGGATTACCTTTAAGCAAATAGAGATTACACTGATTCATATCTAGGTTGCAGTCTGTGTATTATCATGTCTATTTATAGTTCCCTGGATTCCTAGGTAGAGCCCTTAGGAAGTCCAGTTGAAAGTCTGTGAATTTATCAGAGTTCCTTATTCTTGCTGGTCCTTAAATTCAAATTTTTGAATTTCAAACTCTTTTTAACTTCCCAACCTTTTATAAGCCATTTTCTTCTTGTCTAGCAGTGCTTAGAAATCATCCAATACCTTTAGGGGAAATGTGGTATACAATGACAGCCTTATGTGAATGGCCCTCCTTTTTGGCCTTTCACTTACCCCTCAAGTTCTGGCTACCTTTGCAACCCATAATTCCAATATCTATTTTTTCCCCCAAATGACAGTACTGCCAGTAGTCCTGCTTAGCTGGCACACTAGACTCAGCTTCCGAGCCTCTTAGCTTATAATTAGTAAATGCGTAGAGACAGAAGAAAAAGCAATATAGAATTTTGGAGTGACTTCCGTGAATTTAATTTTATTATAGGATCTTGGTCCTTCAAGTCCTGGCTGCCTTAGTAGCTATTAGTAAGTCAAATAGTTATTTTGATATTATACGTAACATTTTTTTTTTCTGGTGTACTTCAGTCAGCTGCAAGTTATTGCATTGTAATTGAAAGCAGAATTCTCCATATTACTTTCTATCTTTAAATGGGTTATTTCATTATTATTGTTATGTATTTAATTCTTTTTCATATTTAAATTGTTTTAAGAATGTTTCATCAGAACACTTGGTTGGGACTGCTGGCATATCGTACATCTAAGTATTTTGAATCTTCTTCTTGAAATGAATATGATATTTTAAAGTCTTCATTGTGAAACAGTCTATGATATTAATAGATGTAGTAGCCAAACTTATGTATCCCATGGGCTTTTTGAAAACCTAAAGTTTATTACATATACCAAGAGTGCTAAAAATTGTAGACACATTTTAAGAAAGGAAAATATTAAAATTGTAATACTCAATATATACCAATAGCAAAAGATGAAAACAAGTCATGTTTGACTTCTGCAATTATAAGAGATATGCTCAAAGTGGTTACCATCAGCATCCGGACACTTCTGATTACAGCAAACTACTGCTTGAGCAACACTGATCAAAGTGTTCACTTGTATACATTTTTTTGACATCCCTGGTATGTTATTGATTATTAAAATATTGATAAGTACTGAGCTAACACATTCTGTTTGCATATGTATTTTTTCATTAGTTGGGTACAAAAAATGAAACGACTTACTTTTAAATTTATTGTCAATCTTTTTTTACAAGTCATAGTTCATATTTTTTTTATAATAAAAATCACCAACTTCTGTAAAGCAACAGTTACTGCAATGCATAGGAATCATAGTTTAGAATAGTATAATTAGGTGGTGAAATGGTTTGAATATCAAATGGATTAAATTAACATTTCATAGTAATTTTTTTTTAAACAGGCATGTTTGTATTTTACCATTGTTGTGGCTTTTTTAAGTTTCCTAACTTAATGTCCTAATAAATACAGATAATCTATCTTTTAAATATTTTAAGACAAGAAAAAATAATTTATAATTAATTTATTGCTTCCTGGAAGAAGTGATTTAACCCAAAATAGATTTTTTAAAACCTATATTCATAAGTATAAACATAAGAAGAGATTCATTTGACTTCCCTATAAAATTGTAAAATTCTGTACATGTAGTTCTGGGATATTGGTGGTCCTTTATAAAAACCATGTTTTTTTGTATGTGGTTTGCAGGCTGTCAGCAACTAGCCATTCACTGGCACCTCAAAGTGATTTGGACTCCAGTAGCTCTGAAGAATTCTATCAGGCTGTTCACCATGCTGAGCAAACCTTCAGAAAAATGGAAAGTTACTTGAAACAACAACAGCTCTGTGATGTTATCCTGATTGTTGGAAATCGAAAGATACCTGCACATAGGTATAGTAACCTGTTTTTATTGGAAACATGAATTATGTGTTTAGAAGTGATAGTCTGGTAGGTAGGTTGCAAAATATCCTATAATTAGAGAAATCAGAACCCACATTTCTAAGAAAGTTTGGATATTTTTCTTTTATTTTTGGTTATTTCTTTATGGGCAAGAGTTATAATGACATTTTAAGTAACCTTTTTAAGAAAGAAAGCAAATGTAAATGGTTAAAACATAAAACATCCTCTAACTAAGGTTGATAAATATTTCCTTTTATGTGATTCACAATCATAGTAAATGGGAATCAATTTTAATTTAGGAGGAAGTGCCTAAGATTTTAAATGAGACATACTTTTCTGCCAAAATTCAAAGAAAGTCAGGTTACCTTGCATATATATTATTTGTTTCAAGTAAAAAATTCAAAGTACTTCATATTGACATCTTTATTTAGCATTTATTAAAAAGTCTTTATGACAATAATATTCTTCTTAAGGCCCGGTATATTTACAAGCTAATATAATTTTAAATATTCCTTACATATGTATAATTTATAATTGATAATTCCAAGTTACATGAACTAGAGATCTGATTATTTTTGTGTTATATTGATTTGCTCTTAGTTTATTTATGAAAATTCATTAAATATAATGTTTTTGTTTTTTAGAGTTTTTTTAGGACTTTTAAGTGAGAAATAAGTTTAATTTAATTTTGATACTAATTATTTTAAATAGTTGAATATATGAGTAACTGTTCTTAAATTACCTTGATGGATGTTATTTAATAATATTAATACCAATGTATTAATAGAAAGAGTAAATTATTCACATATGAAAATTGTTCTCAATGTATTCCTCTTCCCTGTATTGATTAACTTAACTTATATTATCTAGATAATATATATATACCTAAGAATAGAATATTAAAATTATTCCAGGAAAATAAGGCTATATTTCTACCATAATAACAATATTAAAATGTGAACACTGAATTTGAACCAATACACTAAAAATGCATAGGAAGGAACATTTGACATGAAATAACTAATTTAGGTCTTGTAGGGCTCAATCTGTCAGCTAACTATGGCAGTAATTCTAATAATATACTATGCTGTTATATTTCAAATATTTCCATGAAAATGTATTATCATTGGCAAGAGAATAATTAACAAATTGTCCTTATATTGAGACATTCAGTGTTGTAATATGTGTGGCAAATATGCAAATTATCCTGAGCTATTATCTAAATAACATCTAGATAAAAGTTATATGGTAACAAAACATTTTTGATTTGAGATTATAACTAAATTTACTTCACTTAAATTAGAAATTAGTTGAATAATTATATGATTGTTTAAGAAGATAGAGGTACCCAATCCACTCAAAAGTACATTAACAAATGAAAGCTTCATTATTTTTTTTTTTTTTTAGAAAAGCAAGTGCTTCATTTAGTTTATATAATCTTATGGGCTTTTATTGGTAGTAGTTTGACATTTTTCATTTGAAACCTTTTAACTAATATATTGTGCAATTTCCCATATTAATTCTATTCTACATTGTTTTCTTTATTATTTTTATCTAGATTGTCGATATTATTTTCTAAATAATTTGTTTAATTATACAAGATGTTCTATAATAATCCTGGTGACTAAGAAATAAAATTGCTTTCTGGTTTCAATTCCTATAAAACATCTGAGCAATGTATTATTTTTATACATATCATTCTGATTATTTAAATATTTTTTATATTTAACAGATATTAAAATAAATATATTATTGTTAATCATCTGTTTTCCTTAAATGTGATAAGAAAAAAAAATCAAGGCTTTCTGCTAAATTAATTCAAATCAGGATTTATATTCTCTTTACATCATGGTTTAAAACTCTAGTACTAGTTTACTCGTACAAGTAATTTGCATATCTATGAGTCTAAATTAAACATATATTAACCAATATATGGAAAAAAATATTTATGGGGCACCTTAAAAAAGCAATCACTTTTTTCAGTAATTGCAGGTACATTACACCTTCTTATTTATGTTTTTGCAAAATGAACTGATTGTAATAAATGCAACATTAGCCCTTTGCTTTAACCAAATATTCATCTCAGTAATAGTAACAAATAGATTTTTAAATTATTCTGATATATTTAATTAGCATAACTGTATTATCTATGGGCAAAATATATATGATGTTACAATTATTACCACTGGAAAACGTGGGACTATTATAATAATTTCAAATAATGAAAAATAAATAATTTGCACTAAGATCTACCACTCTTGCAGAAAAAAACATTGCAAGCTACTATCATAGTATTCTCTAAATATTTATTCATAAAGACCATGTATATTTAATTTCATATTATCTAATCATTTAAAACTTTCAAATAAGTTCCTATCAGATTATGACCATGAAAGTATTCTCTTTAAAAGACTTTGTTTGTATGCTATTTATATTGAATATATATTTTACCTGATATATGTCACAACTTAATGTGGTTATGAAATGCCATGTCTATATAAATACATTAGGTTATTGCAAGGCACACTTTTAAGCAAGTTAGCTCTAAAAGGCTAATAATACTTAGGATGACATGTGAATAGATTTTTGGAATGAATAATAATCAAAATTCTGAATGTATCTGTGCTTAGGTCCTAGAGAAATTCTAAAATCAATAGGGACTGTTGATAAATGATACAAAATAACTGATTACCAACAAGTGAACCAACAAATTTGAATGTAAATTCCTAAATACAAAATATAGAGGGTTTTTCGATAGGCATGGTGTCTGTAATCAGGGATGTCAGATACTGAAAATTACATTGATAAGATCGATATTAGTAACTGGTCTGGTGAATTTTCAATGGTAGGAGAATTAAGTGGTTTTCAGTCTACTTGGTTATAACGTACAGGTATGTACTGAAATAGGATTAAGCTTGTAAAAATTTTTTTCCCCCTTTAGCTATTATTAAGAGTCAGTGCATTAGACACAAATAAACATGAAAATCTTAAATAACTAATATTCTCTGAAGAGTGAATAATGATATTTATAATTTTATGTGCATAGAAACAGTGTGGAATGATTTACAACATTGAGTGAACAAAGCTTATTCCTGGGGGGTAAGCCTTGTAGGCAGGATAAAGTAGGAGCTGACATTTTTTTTTTAAATGTATAAATATACATATACTTTGAACTCTTTAAAATGAGCATGCAATAATTCATGATCAAATGAAAACTTAAATGAAAAATAAAATGATATGTGATGGGGACAAAAAGGATTATAATCTATAGACCAAAATAATGGGCATTTCATGAAACATCATATTCTGTTTTCATTTTGTCTATGTTTAATAGTGAATTTAGTTATTTCAAGATTATATTTATTATTTTAATGGTTTTTTACCAAGCGCTAGTATCATGAAAATGGTTGAGGCTAAAAGTGGCAATTGTAATGATGTATTTGGAAACACCTAAATCATGAAATACAGTAAAAGAAATGGCTTTCTTAAGTAACGTAGATATTAATACTCAGAGATAGGCAGGTAGTACTATTTCTGTATACTGATGCAAACTTTGCTGACAAATAATCTTTGATGGTAGAGGAATAACTCATTTCTTCCATTTTATTAAATGCCACATCCACCTAGATATCTCAGTCAGCTGGTAATTTATAATAGTTCTGTGCCAACTTCGGGAAAAAACAAACAAACAAAAAAAACCAAGGCTTTCATGGCCCCACGCAATTTCCACAGCCCCAGACAGAGCCCATGACACTAGGCCCCCAGACTCTCACACACCCAGGCTCCCTTAATATCTAAGGATTGGCCTGCTCCCACGAATCAGGGAGGCTCCTGTGGCCTGGGGTTCTCAATCAGGCTCCTAAAACTCTGGAGGCAGGCAGCTTCCCATGAACACAGGCTCTTGGCTGGGCCCATCCAAGTCAACAACCAGAGCCCAGCTTGTGATCCGTCCAAGCACCAGATGAGCTCCTGTGTCCCCATGTACTCCAGTCCACCCAGTGCCAGACCAGCCTCTGCAGATTTAGACTGAAGACTAGTTCCCACGGATCCAGGCTCTCTGCTTGTTCCCAGCACCAGGCCTGTCCCAGCAGAGCAAACCTTCAGTTGGGGCACCCACGCTCTCAGGTTATAGGTTGACTCCAGAGACTCCAAGCTCCAGGCTGGCCCTAGCACCAAGCCAGCCACAGTGGCCCCAGCCTCCAGTCTGGCTATTGCGAAACCAATCTTCCAGACCCCACTACTACCAAACCAGATTCCTGGACCACCCTAGTACCAAACCAGGTCCTGTGGTTCCACCCAGTGGTCCCTGGTGCCAATTGGCCTCTGTGGACAACACACAGGCCAGGTTCCGGGCCAGTCACTTCTGACTCAATTCCCAGGCACACTTCAACCCTGCAGTCAGGCATGAGGCTTGTGTTCTCAAGCACCAGTCCTGCCACCTTCCAACTACACACAATACCTGCCTGCCCAGAGTCTCCAGCAGGATGCCTGCCTTCAGATACCACCACAGGCCTTCCAGAATCTCTGGATGGACTGACTGGTCATGGGCTTTGCCTGCTCAAGGCTATTGGTAAAGATTGGAAGAGGCACCTACTTCTTTGAATGTACAGACACCAACACAGGGCCACAAAGATTATGAGCTGAGAGAGTACATCACCATTAGAGCTGTCTTACAAGAACTGTTCAAAGGTGTTCTTTAAGCTGAAATGAAAGGAGTCTACTTAAAACATATGAAAGTTTAAAACATATTAGTAAAGCTAAATATATGATCAAATTCAGAATAGTCTAATACTATAATATTATGGTATTTTAATCACTTAACGCTAGTATAGAGATTAGAGGACAAAAGTGTAAAAAATAACTACAAAAAATATATAACTACAGCTAAAGTAGTTATTTATTAACTATTTATCAACTGTTAATGGATAACAGTATAAAAAAGTAAATTGTGACTCAAAACATAAAATATGGGGAGAAGAGGAAAATAGTAGAGTTTTTATACATGATCAAAATTAAGTAGTTAACTTAAAATAGATATGTTTACAGGATGCTTTATGTAAGCCTTGTGGTAGCCACAAAACAAAAACCTACAGTAGATACACAAAATGAAAAAAGAAGGGGATCAAAGCATAACACTATAGAAACTCATCAATGAACAAAGACAGCAAAAGAGGAAGAAAGGAACAAGGGTATTGCAAATCATTCAGAAAACAATAAGATGACATTATAATTCCGTATCTATCACTAATTACTGTAAATGTAATTGGATTAAATTCCTCCATCAAAAGAAACAGAGTAGCTGAATGGATTTTAAAATATGACTTACCTGTATGTTGCCTACTAGAGACTCACCTCAGCTTTAAAGACACATACAGTCTCAAAATGAAGAAACAGAAAAGAAGTATTCCAAGCAAATAGAAACCAAAAGAGATCAGGGGTAGCTATACTTATATTAGTGAAAGTAGATTTTAAGTCAAAAATGGTAACAAGAGACAAAGATAGTCATTACTTATTGATAAAGGGGTCAGTTTCATTAACAGAATATAACAATTTTTGGGCCGGCTGAGTGGCACGGTGGTTAAGTACTGGCTTGGAATGCCAGCTGCCCCAGTTCGGGTCCCATATCTGAGGGCCAGTAACACTGCCCTCAAAGAAAAAAAAAAAATAGAATATAACAATTTTAAATATATACTGTGGTAATCACTCCATAATATATATGTGTATCAAATCATCATGTTATCATGTTGTTTACCTTAAACTTACATGTTACTTGTCAATAATATCTCAATAAAACTGGAAGGAAGAAAATAAGAGAACCTGAAAAACTTTTATGTTTTTCTTCATTTAGATATCATTTTAATGTCCTCTTTATGCCTACCACTAATATTTAACAGTATGTGAATCATCTTTTTTGCATTAATTAAAATAAATATTTATCAAACATATTATAACATTGGTCTAAGTCGTGTCAGTGATACAAAAAGGATAGAAAACATGATACATTTCCTCATGAAGTTTGCAATAATTTTGAAGGGAAAGAATAACCCATAGGACAATTAGGGAAATTATTATAGTTGAAAATAACCTCAACTGAAATATGTTGTTTTGATTCCAAGTGCAATAAATAATCTAATAAGAAAATGAGTGACATATGATAAAGTATTATGATAGTATGTTTAGAAAATTCTGTTTGAGGTCAGCCTAATGAAAAAGAATAGGTATACTATTTTAGATAGTGAGAAAAATATGGAAAGTACAGAAGTAAATACTTTGTTATTGTGAAAATTATGAGGTACTGCCTTAGTGAAAGTGGAGTAGTTTGTAGAAAATATTGCAAAATTAAGGCATAAAAAAGTACAACAAATGATAGACCTTGAAAACCAGCACAGAAGTTTGGATTTGAAATGATGTGCATAATTAGAAGCTCATGTAGGTTCTTGAGGGGAATAACATAAATAAGTCAATAATAATAATAATAATAATAGCAACAACAACACAACAATACAAGTTAACACTCACTGTGTTGATTATGTATCAGGCCCTATTTGAAGCGCTTTGCATATACTAACCCATTTTATCCTGAAAGTAAAGGAAATCTTTATTTTCCCTGCCTTCTTTTCTTATACAATAGAAAACTGAAAAATGAAGAAATTAAGACATTCACCCAAATTATTCATTTAATAACTGGTGAAAAATAGAATTCAAACCTGGGCAGTCTGGCTACAGACATAATGTGTTAACAACTGCAACAGTCTGCCTATCATCATTTTTAAAAAAAATAGCTCTGAAAAATGATACAGCTTTAGAAAATGCCCAAAAATGAGCACTGCAAAAACAAGTTTATTATCTAGGAAGCTGTTAGAATTAATCCAGGCATGAAATGAGAACTATACAAATATCGCGAAAGAGATCAACTGAGAAATTTTTTCAAGAGCACTGTGATAAGTCAGGATCCCTGAAAGTAGGACAGAGATTCAGGTGTGCATGGCTTATTGAGAGAGTGTCTTCCTAAGAAAGGAAGCAAGATAGGGCTGAGGAAAAAGCAGGTCAAGGATGTGTCCTCAGAGGGAGCCTTCCTGCACCTTTAACTCCCAGGAAGATCTGGAGCACGACTTGCTGCAGCATCAGTGCTGCCCTAAGTAAAAGGGCCAGCACTTTATACCTGGGTTCTATAAGGCATCGCCATTGGGCACACCCACAGGTAGAGAGGAGGGGGAGGTCTGGGAGATGGGGGAATGAGGTAAGAAACTCCCAGGAGGCAGCTCCTGGTGGGCTCACGTGATTCTGAAAAAGGGGTAGCTGGGAGTCACTAGCGGCTAACATCAGTGGCGCTGGGCACATGGGTGAGCCTCAAAAAGGGCGTCTCGACAAGGTGACCATCAGGTCTGATACAAAAGGAAAGATAGCTTGTGCATCTCATTTGGTATAGGCAATGAAGGAGAAAAAGACATAAATGATGATGTTATATCTACTTTGGAAGTTCAAAATATTGGTGGTGCACCAGTTAGAATCAGAAAAGTCAAAATGAAAGAAAAGCACACAGGGAAGCCTTTGATTTAGTTTAGAGCATGCCGACATGCTACTGGGATATCCAGTGAGAAGCTTCTATAAGCATTCCAGAGACAAGCCTGGATCTAACACCACCTTAACAGTAATAGTTAAGGCCATGCTCAAGAATGATTCTGAAGCAGTGAACATTAAGGCAAATATTGAGAAAGCTGATTGAAAATCTGGAGCAATGAAAGGGTCAAGGAGTGGGAGCAGGAAGAGAAGTCAGTGAATCAGAGGTAAGCTGAGATAAGCAAGTCTTACTGCCTTAGCTAAAAGGGGGATTTAAAGACAGTGTGGGAGGTCAGCAATGTCAACCACCACATTAAATTGGAATAGACTTAGAAAAGTTTAATAGATTTCAAAGGAAATACGTTCGTTGTGACCTCAATAAGAGATTTTCCAGAGTGTCTGCATGTATCCACTTATATATGCATTTTTTGGCTCCTGCCTCCCTTGCGCTAATAGAAGCTATCTATACATATATAAAGATATTACTTTCTTTTATTCATTACATCCCTCTTCTAAAAATCGAATGCAAATTTTATGTCTCACTAAATCCAAATGCAGTATAAACTTTTCTTCACTTCTCTTACTGAGTTAGCGGTTTTGTTATAATTGCTTGAGAAGATTTCATGCAATTATTTAAGATTGAATTAATGTCCCCCTCCCCCCCAAATCAAGTCTTTATATTTGGAAAGTTAAATAAGTTAATTTTAGGTCAGTATAATTATGCTCTAGCATCCCTCAGGTTTATTATAGTTTATTTTCATATTATACAGTTATATAATATTTAATTCTTAGTTAAAACTGATCATTTGACTGATTTGTTTGATTGGCATATAATAAATATTTGAAGATATCTCTTAATTGTTTTGTTATTCTTTGAGAATGTAGAGTTGACATGCATGTTTAGTTACTAACTGCCCAATTAAATGTGTCAGAAATGTAACTTCAGATATTTCTAACAAGTTATCACCTTAGACATTGATATCAATCAAATAGTTAAAATCATGGATCACATAAAGTACTTCTTAAATACATAATGTATATATTAAAGGATTTTTTTGTTTTTAGTTATATGAAGGAATATCTCCAGTTGTGGAAGTCAATGATTACCATAACCTTGACTCAGATTATATAGAAATAAAATATATAGCAGATATAATTGCAAAATAAATAATTTAGAAAGACTTTTTCCTGATTTGAAATCATGGAAACTTTTAAATAACACCTTTCTTGTTGACTTTCCTTCTGCTTTACCTTGCAATGTTTTTAGAAAGAAAAGTACATCCACAGTTTACCATTAAGTTGTTTAGTTTATTGATGTAAGAATCCTAGTTAGTTCTTTTGACATGTCCTCATCGCTTTCTGAGCATTTTCTTACTTTCTGGAATAAAAGGAATTTCAGCTCACTTTGTGCTTCTCCTGTTCTATCCCTGTGGTCTGTTCTTTTTGCAAGGTGCCCATAATGTACATGCACATACATACACAAGAATTAAGCATTTCTATTTAATATTAAGAACTATAAATTTACAATGACACCTCCTCCAATTTCTATCTGACATCATAGGTTTTTTTTTTCTTTTTAGTCATCTCCTTCTATATTTGTAACTTTATTCTCCATCAGTGAGTAAACTTTTCCCGATGACACCCAAGAATTTACTAATTTCCTCTAATCTACTCTAAACAGAAAGAAGTTCCTGAATTTTTTAATTCAAATTGTGAAATACACACCTCTTAGCTACAAAGCACTTTCTTAGAGTTCTCTACATTTTTAGAATCATATGTTGCTAAGTGTTTACCCAATGTCGATTAAATTTATGTTTTCACAGTATTTCAAAGTGATACTTTAAATGAAAAATCTTATTCCCATTAAAATGACAAAAAAATCACCAAAAAGTGAAATACTTATACTTTTTCTTTAAAATTATTAAAGAGCTGTTAAGAGTAACTAAACACTAGAGTGATATTCCCTTTCTAGCCTCAACGTTTTTTTTTATCTCAATGTCCATTATATAATTGAAATTTCCAATACATGGGGAAAAGCAGGAGAATGTAATCCATTGTCAAGAGTAAAATCAGTTAATGTAAATTAACATAGAGCTGGTCCAGATGTTAAAATTATCAGTAAAGGGCATTAAAACAACTATGGAAAATAACTTAAAACATTTATAGGAAAAGATGAGTGTAATGAATAAGAAAATGGGAATATCAAGAGAGATTTGGAAAAATTCAAGTCACTGGAAATGATCCACATTAAGACACAAAGTAAAAGAAAGCTTATGAGAAAAAAGAACTGAAACTCAACAACCTGTGAGACACTCTCAATTATTGCAACATATATTTAATTGGAGGTATAGAAACAGTTTGAAGAGTAAATTGGGTGAAAAAATTAGGAACTATTTGCAGATAATTTTCTAAATTTGACCAAAAAAATCCATTCATTTCTTTAGAAAGCTCAGAAAATCATAAGCAGAGTAAATACTAAGTAACCACATCTAGAAATACCAAAGATAAACTGCTAAAATCCTAAGATAAATAGAAAAATAGATTGCAAACAATTAATGATAAAACACGTAGTGAACTAGGAAAACAATTATATGAAGGAAAGCTGATTTTTATTGGTCATAATGGAGTCTAAATCATAATAAAATATTATTTTTTTGTCCCAAAGAAAAACAGCAGTTCTCTCAATCTAAAATTCTATATCTAGTGAAAATAACTTTTGTAAGATACATTTGATACAGCTAAATAAAGACATTTTCAGATAAAGATAAATGAAAGCTGGGATAAATTATCGTCTTTACATGGGCACTAAAAAGAATACTAAAGAAAAGAATACTAATGAATACTAGATGAATACTAAGAATACTAATGTCTTCGGTTGAAGGATATTGTTGCCAGATTGAAGCCTGCTTCTGCATAAGTCAATAGAGCCCCAGAAAAGGTGCAGAAAGAGTAAATGCAATATAGATTTTTACTTTCACATATATATTCTCCTTTATAAAAGATCTTGACTGAGCAGAAAGGGGAGAAGCAGAATTATAAGGTTCTTATAATATTCATTAAGAGTATAATTATATTTGATGCTAGAATGTTGTTAGATAAAGATCAATACTGTAATCTCTAGACAGAGTTAGCAAACTTCTATCCTGGGGCCAAATATGGTATTCATCTTGTTTTGTATGAATCATAAGCTATAATTCACCTTTGTATTTTTAATCAATTAAAATTTTTTCAAAAGGAAAGTATATGAAAGAGACTATATGTATGACTCTCAATGCCTCAATGCCTAAAATACTTAATATCAGGCTTTTTATAGAAAAAAATAAAATCTGGTCCCTGCTCAAGAGAACCACTTAAAAAAAAATGAATATATACACATAAGAAAAAGATATTAGTTAACGTGTCAATGAATAAGATAAAACAAAAGGCAATAAAATGACTAACCCAAAATAAAAAATGGAGTAAATAAAAAGAAGTATAAATTGATAGAAGTGAACCCAATCATAATTTTATGAACAATATACATTAATACATTTCAGAACCTGGGTAAAAGGGGTAAATTCTTGATAAATATAAAATGTAAAAGTTGATGAAGAAGAAAGAGAACACATAAATAAGTCTCATGGCGTATTCAATAATTGAAATAGGATTATTATGTCGCTTTATCCCAAAATAGCCAAATCAAAAATTTTTTTTTCAGGTGAGTTGTAGAACATCAAGGCAAAATAAATTGCTTTCTTCTATAAGTTGTCATACAAAATTAAAAAGCATTGAAGCTACCAACTTATTTTATGAGGCTTGTATAATCTTTTATTTTATTTATTTATATTTTTATATGGTGAAAGAGCACTTTATTACAAGAAATAGTACACTTCAAAGAAATAGAAGCAGACCTGAGCAGTAGAAAATGGCTCTAGAATGGAAGGTACACTCCAAAGAGTTTGGAGTGGGCCGAGCAAAGGAAGGAGCTCAAAAAAGCTTGTATAATCTTGATTCCAGATTCAGTTAAGAAAATAAAACTATAGGTTAATTTTATTTATGACTATAAATTGAAAAATCCTGAAGGTAATTTTGATTCAGAAAAAAAAAAAAAAGACCTTTTATGAATTTTAACATCCATATATTATAAAAGTATTTAGTAATGCTAGAAATTAAAGGGGTTTTCTTAACTTGGTAACGTAAACAAGCATCCTAACAAAAGAAGAATCTTTAAATGTATTCCTTACAAGATAGGAAAAAAACACAAATTTTCTTCTCTGGCTCAGCTACTATTTAACACAGAACTAGAGGTCTGGATGAGGTTTTTAAGAAAGCAAAAGAAAAGAAGTTGTAGAAAATGAACAGGAACAGGTCAAAATGAGATTATTTGCAGATAATATAATCATCTACATAGAGGGGGAAAAAATAGCAGAATGAAAAGACCTAGTAAGATAATTCAGTAAATGGGTCATATAAAAGATGGATCTATGAAAGTTTCAACTAATGAATTCTAAACCAACAAAATCCTACAAGAAGACAGCATTTTAAAAGTAAAATTACTATGCACAGTGCTAACAAAACTAAACTGTTAAATATGTAGCAATCAACAAAAAATACTGAAGACAACTTCTGGAAAACCTTTAAAATGTAAATAGATATAATCAAACAGAATCCTAAATACATGAAGCAACATTTTATACTTTTGTATTGGATGGCTGTAGATGATAAATATACCACACTTTGCTAAATAAAATCAGAAATTCAGTGCATTTTAATTAAAATTCCATTTGATTTATTAGACAAACTTAACAAACTTGCTTTAAATTTTACATGAAGAATAAAATTCTGCTACTAGTTAAATAAAAATAAAGAGGGAGGTTTTGCCTCAATGAATATAAAGATGTATTTACAATTATAATATATATATATATATAGTTATCATACATATAAAAAAGAATATTACATTGACATAAGAACAGGCAAATAAGCAAAAGAATAGAAACCTCAGAGGCAGATCAGTACACATTCTGAACTCAACTTCATGATATAGTGTGGCGAAAAGTGAATGTGTGTGTAGAGAGAAATAAAAAATGATTCCTATCTGGAAGGATGGAAGAACTAAATGTGAAAGGAAAAGTGTATTAAAAATGGTAGAAGAAAATGTAGGAGAATGCTCTAAGACCAAAGGTGGGAAAAAAATTTCCTAAATCAGTTTTTAAAAGTACAATCCATAAAGCAATAAATAGATTGGTTGATAGATGGATGATAGATAGATAGATAGATAGATAGATAGATAGATAGATAGATAGGTGATAGATAGGTAGATTCCTCTGCGCTGCATGGTTGTTAACACTTAGCATTTTGATGCTTTATATCCATGGCCTAAATTAGATCCTTTGACTCTTCCAGGCTTGTTTTGAGCTCAGTCTCGGACTATTTTGCTGCCATGTTTACAAGTGATGTTTGTGAAGCCAAGCAAGAGGAGATCAAGATGGAAGGCATAGACCCCAATGCCCTCTGGGAACTTGTTCAATTTGCATATACAGGTAAAAGAATTATAACTTCACATTGATGTCTTGTGAATATTAGAATTTGAATATAGGATTTAAAGCTTAAAGAAAAACACAGCTGGTATCTTTCTTTTTTTTTTTTTCCATTTGGAAGATTAACTGAAAAATCAGACACCTTTTCATTTGTCACTGAAATCACAAATGTATGTATGTATACATATACCTAATTCCTTCCACAAAGAATTTAAACTGACTTATAAAAATAAATAGTGGATGGATGAGCTTGGAATAGGAACAAAGTGGTTATTAATTATCAGCTAATAATTTGTTTATGTCCATACTTATAGCATTAGGAAAGGAAATAAATTATAATTTTCTATCATTTTGGAAATTATGGGTTCAAATAACACTTTTTTTCCTTGAAATGTGTTATTTTAATATTCAGAGCTCCACAGAATGTTTAGTGTGGCCTTTACAAACTTAGTTGAAAAGGATAAAGAAAATACTTAGAATTGTGAAAATGACTGGTTTTTAAAGCTGTTTGATTCTGATCCTCTCTACTGACGTCTTCTATTGGCCTTTGCACTCTGTTATATTTGGTGTATTCAAATAATATTGCCAATACAGCAGACATGTGTTGAATATTTTTTAATGTACAGCTATTAGCTCTATCTCTGGCGAATAAACTACTGAATAAACCATGTCTTTGCCCTCCAGAAGCTCACAGTTCAAATGGCAAAAAGAGTTCGAAGAGGGAATAAATATGATAGAGTGAAACTGAAGAAGGAGCTAGAAGGCATAAAACCTAATGTTGAGAGCATTATCAGGGTTCACATTCATTTAAAACATTTTAGTAACTTTTCAAGATACATGAGATAAGAGGAGACATAATAAAATCATGGGATAGTGAAGGCAGACAGTATGAGTGGATTTTTTTTTTTCTTTAGGAATGCAATGTGGTTCATTTGCTGGAACTCTTTATCATGGTATAGAATGAGGAAATAAAGGTGGGCTAGAGTCTGTATCAAAGGAGCAGGATCTCAGTTTAAAGAACTGTGTTTTTGCAGAATTTCTGGGCATGGGGAGTCAAGAGATAGTGTTGTAAAGATCAGCTTCTAGAACTAAATGACCGTCGAACTAGTGGAAGTCATTCCTCTTGGAAGATTTGACTGATTGTATAGAGGAGTTTGAAAACCCTACTATAATGAAGCCTCTTTGAAAAGAAAAATCCCATGTTCTGTGTGCTGAATCTCAAAGCAGCAATATTATGGGAAGACTTGGACATTTTTCAGTCTCAGTAGTTTTAAAATTATATCTTCTCAAAAAAATTGCCACAGGCAAAATGAAACAGGTAAGGATATATTCAAAGCTATTGCAATAGGGGAGAGAGACCAGAACCCAGCCTCTACTTAATTCTACTGAAACAAATGGTTTGGGGGGAGGAAAGGAGATTTTTAAGTGCTGGGATGAGAGGGAACAAGGCCATTTGTGTTTGCTAATTGGCTTTGTCTAAAGAAAAATAAACTTTCTCATATCTTTGTGACAGAATTTAGTTTCTTTTTAATTTGGAGCAAGGTACTCCCTCAAATTATGCTCTTGTCCTCTCACAAAACTGAGAGACAGAGGTGCTTTAGTTCTTGATGTTGGCATTTCAAAGGGATAGCTTCCAGGTCCTTGAGAAAAACACTCTGAGTTTTCAAACTGGCAAGAGGCTTTTAATATGATTCACTTCTTAAAGGAGTTGAGAAAGAATTTACAATTACAAGTTTTCTAAAGGAAATCCTCTAAAAAAAAGGAGGCTGAAAGCCTAGTGTCAGGAAGAAGCCTGTCTACATTTGAGCCAAGCTGAGGGAGCGCTGAGATCATCTAGGTGAATTTCAGTTTGCATACAATCTGAAATAGTAGGCAAGGATCATGGCCTCCCCACCAAGAGAGAGAAAACATATGCACATTATTTCTTGGAAAGAAACTTCCTGGAAATTACATTTTAGGACTCCTTCTAGCAACTGGAAAGCATAAATCCAACACTTGCAGCCTCCAGAGCCTGGCACCCTTGCATTTTTCATGTGCAAAACTAGGTCAAAAGACACTCATCATCGTGCAGCACAAACTTGGAAATTGTTTCAAAGCTCCCTGCTGAATCTAATGACCTAGATTCTTTTCTACTTTGTAGAGGGCACAGAGGATACAAAGCTGCCTTTCAGCTGCCACTGACACTATGGCCTTTGCTCTTGATACCCGTATCTTCTTGATGATGGGTTGATGACATTTCCAATTGTTAGTTTATAGAAATGCACTAGATAAGGAAATAACTTACAAGATCATATTGGGCAAATTTTAGGCATAACATAAAAATGTACCTGATTTTTGCTACATACAGTGTCACAAATTGTAACAATAGAAGAGAACAAGTGAGCAATGATATAGAAATGGAAGAATAATGGGAGGTATGTCTTTATGTGTCTAGCTAGCTAGCTTGCTAGCTGATCTCTAAGACTTTTCTTTGTAGTAGGCTAAAAATAAATGCATCACAGAAACGGGTAAAAATGAATGAGGAGTAAGATGTATAAAATATCAGCCATTTGGGGATATTTTCTTAAATTTTGAGGTTTTGGAAAAACCTAGAAGGATCAACTATGTCAAGAATTGATACGTAATTATTAGCTGTAGAAGTAATGAGTTCAGTAGAGATGGATAAGAGTACTTTACAAGGATTTCAAAAGAAAAATTTCCATGAGATCTGGAAAAACTGTAAAGTTTGAAAAAAATAAAACAAAAAACAAACATATGTAGCTAATTTATTTCATTAACTTAAAAATTAAGACAAAGAAGCAATGGGGAAAGTAAATTAGAATGAATTTTTGACTGACCTAAGCTTCAATGATCATAGAGTTTAATCATCTTTGATTTGAAGAAAGGAATCACCTTTAAAGAAGCTTGCACAGTAAAAATGTATACGGAGCTTAATAATATTGTATGTCAACTATAATTTAATACATATATAGTCATAGGATATGGAGTATAGCATAATGAATAGAGTCAATGGAATTGTCACAGCTATATATGATGTCAGAAGGGCAGTAATTTTGGGGAGGCATTTATCACTATGTGAGGGGTGAAATGTGTAACTATTACATTATTTTGTACACCTAAAACTAAAAAAAAAAGAAAAAAAGATATGGGAGACACCCTCCTAACTTTTCTCCTACTCTAGCACATTAACATGAGAAGAAATGGGTTCAGGAGCCTGGTAGAATTTCAATAAGAACTAAAGAAATATGCAAAGATATTGTTTTTCTTTTTCCAATAACTGGAAAGAGTGGCCTGGGTACCAAGAAGTGAGTACTATGATGGTAATAGCTCAAAGGGAATAGAATTTTTTTTAAAGGAACAAGATATGATAATTAAAAGATTTATGCTAGCAATATGTGAGATAACATAAAGAAAAACAATAAGGTCTTTGTGTTGACAAAATTAAAGAAAACATTCTTGGAAGTATGAAAGGTAAATACACAACTGTTAAAATGATGACTAATTATTGCAGTATCAAATTTAGCTTTATTACGTAAAATAGAAAGCTCCATAGGTCACTTTTTGCTTCACACATTATAATAGCTCAGAAATAGAAAACAAAGAAAAACTTACTGGTGTTAGAAATAATTGTACTTCTAATATGAGGTTTGTATCACTTTTCTAAATTCTTTTTTTTTTTTTTTTTGAGGGCAATGTCATTGACCCTCATATATGGGACCCAAACCAGGGCTGCTGGCATCCCAAGCCAGCTCTTAACCACTGTGTCACTCAGCCAGCCCACTTTTCTAAATTCTTAATTTGATATTTAAGCAATTTCAAAATTTCTTGTTTTAAAACTTTCCATTTTATGTTTTTTTACAGTTTTTCACTAGGAAATCTGATTGTGATCTTAGCCATTCATAGAGAACAAAAGCCCATTTAAGCAACAGTGTATGGTATAAAATACATAAGGCTTCACTTAATGTCATCGATAGGTTCTGTGACTTTAAGTGAAGTGACGTGTAATAAAACAAATTTTAGCATAAGTTAATTGAAATAAACAAGAGTCATATTTCAATGGCATCTCATCAAAATTATTTTAAAAAGCATTGAACCAAACTGTGTTATTTGAGGTCCTGCTGTATTCCCCTTTTACAACTGGTGTCTTAAATCTGACGTGTGAATACTTACTTATTTGTAATTCAGACAATATGTAATTATAAGACTGTATTTCAGTTTTTCAAAATCAAACCATAGTTTTGTTAAAAAATATTTGATCACTATTGCATCAAGAGGGTCACACTAGGGATGAGAAGATAAAATAAAATTTAAGTCTGGGTGGATACATATTAGAATGATAGAAACCTAAAGAAATTGATAATAAATAGAATTATTAGAGCAGAGCATAATGAAAAAAAAGCTCTTTGTTTTTGTTTCCAAAAGCAGTAAGAGCTACATATCACTATCCATTTGGTATGATTCTCAGTTGTATAGTTCAAACAAACTTATCAGCTTTTTAAACATTTTCCTACATGTTATGAAGCTTCTCTCTGTTCCATAATTTTACTCAACTAGAAGGAAGACCTTGGATATCATTTGTTTCCTCTGGTAAAGCCTGTAATTTAGAATATTAAGGTCAAGGCTATTCTGGAATTATTCTATGAAAATAGAAAATAAAATCAAAAATGTTTAGTTTCTCATCATTCTACTTTCAATTTATTTAGAAAATTAGAGATGTATAGGACTTTAGAAATTCCATCCTAGATATTATAGATTTTATAGATGAACTTTTTTCTATGGCTAAACGTGTGATACAAAGCAGAGGCAGAAAAGATTTTTTTTTAATTACATATTTAATATTTCAAATAAACATTGACAAAATCTTCATGAAATATATCAGGACTTTGTTGGTCTCTTTTGAATTAATATGAAGGGACAGACTTTTTTTTTTTCCCCATACTTAAGAGCCTCTGAGTTTCTTAATGAAGACCATTTAGTGAGATAAAGTAACCTGACAAAGATCAATTGTAAGATGTTGAATGTATTACTGGAATAAAATGTCAGATCAAATATTGAATGGTATTTTCTCTATCAAATTGATGTTCTTTTGTGCAGTGTTATGAGGGAGTTCCTTGGACTGGCTTATGACTATCTTCTCCTCAGAATAGTTTCATAGCTTAAATTGAGTTTTGCTATGTAGTAGCTCACTGCAGATTAAGTTCATGCTTCCTCCCAACTGAACACTAGTTGTTTGCAAGTAGCAATGGTGCTTGACAATTTAAGGACATTTATGCCTAATAGTCCTTGTCCTATAAACGTATTGAATGCCTCTCAAGTTTTACTACATTCCTATTATGTTCCATGCCCTGTGATGGGCTCCAAAGACAATATGCTGAATTACATACATTTTCTGCCTTTAAGGGACTTCCCAATTTAGGATTTAAAATAGCTGTCCTTTGTAATCTTTTTTTGGTATAAACATATTTCCAGTGTACACAGCCTAATATTTCTTCATTAGGAAATGGTGTAAAACTAATTATGAGGGCTACTATATTTGTTTCATGTCTATGTATATTTCAGTACTAGCCCCAAATTGATAATCATATTGTGAAAATAAAAGAGAAAAGTTAATATAGTTGCAAAGGATGTTCTGGGGTTCATTGTATTTTATTTATTTATTTATGTATTTATTTATTTTTTGAGGGCAGTGTCACTGACCCTCACATGTGGGACCAGGGCCGCTGGCTTCCCAAGCCAGCGCTTTAACCACAGCGCCACTCGGCCGGCCCAGGGAAGTGTTTTCAAGATTTTTTTTTTATTTTTATTTTTTTAGCTGAGCCATCCTGCCACCTGTTGGCAGCTCAGCGGCAACTCAGCGGCAACTCAGCTAGGGCTGGCCTTGAACAGCTGTTGCTCAGAGCTCAGCTCGCACTCTAGAGCGAGCTAGTAACCAACTGAGCCACTCGGCCGGCCCGGGGTTCATTGTATTTTAAAGTTGTTTCAGGCTGATAGAAATTTCCTCCTTACTTATCTCCTGCATAGTGCATGCTATCCTGACATACTTGAAAATATACTGTATTCATTGATGCATAAGGAAATAGAGTTCGAACAAATATGGGAGATGGGATTGCAGGGTTACTAGCAAAGTGTCAGGTCCTGTAAAGAACTGATAAGGACAAGGTTTAAATAAAGGAAGCTGTCCATCAAGCAGTGGTATTAAGAAGAAGGGTACAAAATTAAACTGTCAAATAGCAAGGCTTTAATCACACTGAAGCCTTAACCTCCTTGTTACAAAAAAAAAATAAAAAATAAAAATAAATAAAGGTTTGTGTGCTACTAAAGTTAATTAAAGACTTAGTACATGTTAAGGAATGTTAAGATAGCTTCTGTTTACTGCCAAACATCTGAATGGAATAAATACACACACTTAGGAGCTGAGATGTTGAATGTTTTTCTTTAATATTATTACAAAAATATACATCAATATATTTAACCTGGACTGAGTATTTTAAACACACTTTAGAATTTTTTATTGTAATTAAAAGTAAATTATTGTTTCATTTTTATTACTGGTTTAATTCAAGTGACATGAATTATGCAAGTACATTAACAGAATATTAGTTTTAAACCAGGGCTTTTACTAGTTGGGAAACTTCTGTTTGCAATTTAAGAAATTGAACCTTTAAATACTGGTTTTATGTATTATTACTACCCATTAATTAAAAATATTGACTTATTAATTTTCATAGGATATAACCTATATATTCAGTGAGGAAAAAAGTAAAAATAATAAAAACAGATTTAAAAAATCTGATGCATGTTGCCATCATACCCCTAACTTTCCACTATTTTACCAAGAAACCGGGTGTGTGTGTGTATGTATGTGTGTGTAATGCTGAATAATATAAAACTAATTTGGGAAACTTAACGGTATCAGATAAAAAATGATGCATATTTTGTGAATATCATACAAGTTTTTGTTATTATTGAACTACATTTGGCTTTATGTTATAGGATTTCATGGACAAACTACAAATGAAAAAGCTATGTAAAATTGAATATTTACTAGCTAAAGAGGGAAGGTTATATCTCTCTACACTGTAACTTGCATTTGCTTTCTGAGTTTCCAAGTAAGGAAAATCTCCAGGTCTCATAATCAACTTTGTTGCCTTAAAAATTCTTCTTTTATCTTATTTTATTATTAATCTCAGTCTTGTAATTGTTTACATTTTCATCTGATTTGGGTACTAAGAATCATATGATACCATCCCGACTCTGTAAGAAACACGCTATTTATTCTTGTGCATTAATCTCAGATTTTGACTATATTTTCTCAGGATTAATTCACCTGCACTCCAATTCCAAAACATCTATCTACTCGGTTCTATTGTGAGGGGCAGGATAGTGTAGTGTATAGAATTTAATATCAGAAATATGTGAGATTTTCTTTAGCCTTCATCAGAACTGATATTCAACCAAAATTTATTATGATGTGGGCAGCCCAGTGTTCATTCTGGGCATTTATTCTAATTGGCATGTATGTATTTCTTACTTCTCATTAAGAATTTTTATTATATCCCTTGAGCTCCCCCATTTTATAGTCTGAAATCTTGGTCAAATTACTTAACTTTATGGAGTCAAGATTATTCACCTATAAGAAAGGGAAAATAACAATATCTAAGTAAGAGGATTGTTTTAAGGAATAAATGAACTAATAAAATTCAGTGGATTTGACATAATGCTTAGCATATTGTAAGCACTCAATTATGATGATTATTCATAATAGATATGTTTCTTCAAATTCTTTGCACCATTTATTATAAAAAAGGAAGATGAAGTCAGAACTGGGAAGGTGGTAATCATTTTGTTCATCAAACATTTATTACTTTTCATTCCAATTTATTATATGCTTCAGTATTACAATATGATTTCTAATTCATATGTATGATTCAGTGTATCTTTTTAGTGGTACCTGCTTTCTTTTTTAATACCTACTTGTAATTTTATTACTTTATATATTTCAGGTGTGTTTTTGTCATGTATTGCATGAATTATTTTAGCATATCTTATCTCATTTGATCCATACAGCTACATTCTGAGATGGGCAGTTAGTCAAATCTTATTGCCATATATAGAAATGAAAATACCTTAACATAGAGGTCAACAAAATTACATAGATGTAAAACCATGGTCCAGTTTTCCCAATGATACTTCAACATCCTTTCTATTAGCTTTAAAGTTATTCATATTTTTGTCTGATTAATATGAGAGGTAATGTTGCTTTTATGCACTTATGTTATTGCCACATTGAATGAAAAATGTGTGCTTCCATTGATATAGTACCAACTGTCATCAAATATAATTTTTCTTACAATTAATTTTTTTATACACAAATCATGAATAACCTGAGGGAAGTATATAGATGTTACTCAAGTGGAGAACTATTTGTGCTTGATCATAGCACTATTGGAAATATTATCCTCAGGATTGGACATTCACAATTTAATAACTTTGCAGTTTTAAATAGAATTTTGTTTTATTATTTGTATCTAAATAAGAAGATACATTAAAAAACACTACACATGTTATATTATTTAACATTTTAAGAAGTTTCACACATATCTCAATTATATCTCAGAGAATTCAGCTGTATCTAGCAGCTGGGAAAACCGAAGTGCTGACTTTATATCTGTCTAAATAATACATACATTTTAAAATACTACTTTCCTTAAGCTTTAACTATCTCTCAATACTTTTCATTTAAAATTTAATAAAGCTGATGCCATTTGCAGAGAGCATGTGAGAGAAAACCACTACAAGTAAGCAAATGAACAAAAACAAGCAAACAAAATAACCCTTGTCAAAGCAGCCTTCTGAAGGCTTCCAAAAATTACCATTTTGCCTCATTTGTCATCTTTGTTGAGTTTACTTCCCCTTCATGCATGAGAAAGGAAATTCATAATGAGAATTCTCAGCACTTTAATTTTAAATGCTTTACCCCACCTCAGATGCAGGATGGTAAGGGCTACCCAACAAGGAAAACAGATTTGAACCAGACATGAATTGCATGTTCAAGATATCCGAAAGGCACCTTGACCCCTGACCTCTTGCGACTGTGCTTCAACTCTCTTCTCAGGCATGTTGTAGCTACTATCGCATTCCTCTCACATTCTTCAACCAGAGAAAATATTATAGCCAACTGTCATTCATGCAAGTCTCATATAGGTGTCCTGTTTAAGAGTAGTGAGACGAGAGGATAATATAGAATTAAATAAATAAATAAATAAATAAATAAATAAATAAATAAATAAACTTTAAAGAATAGTAGTGGAAATCAATCTTGTAAGAAGAATTGTAAAAATCACTTTACATTTGTTTAATATATAACGTTTTCATTTCTGATATATCCAAGTCTGCAACATGTAAACAGTATTTTGAAAGATATACATGAATTATTTTCATGTGTTTTCTTGAGTGACATAGTCTACTTTCTGATTAATGGACATTTTTAATTAATGGGTAAATTTAACTAATCCAAAAATTATATAATAGAATAGTTTTTAAAAAATTTTTTTAAAAACGTTTTAATTATATTAAAGCAAACATGTTTAGGGCCTCAAAAATAAATCTCTTTCTTAAACATTTAATTTAAACTTCATTTCACAAAATAGCTTAAAATGGCTTCTAAATAAAAATACGTAAGTGAGGAAAAATAAAGTATTCATGATACACTATAAATGGATGTACTAGAGTAGTGTTTTGGGAAAGGATCTTACACCTATTGGAAAATTAAATGTATATTCCCTCAGAAACACTTTATAACTATTGCACTTTCAGTTCGTGGGGGCTAAGAAACATTGATAATGAGTTTGGATTGTTAGATAAGAAGATTTCAAGAAAAATACGAATGCTTGTAGTCAGAAAATGGAAGTGGTAATCTCTGAAGATGACCTATAATGATAACAGAAAGAGAATGAGATAACATACCAACCCTATTTTGAGAACCAAGACAGTGCTCCAAAAATATATAATCTGTTAAACAAAAAGCAAACAGGCAATTTAGAAGGCCTGGAGTACAGAGGAAGTGGGTAGAACAGCCACATGCACAGGTAGGATGGTAGAATTCCTAATCTGAGCAGAATAAAATGTCAAAATTGCTGACATTTTTTTCACATCACAACAATACAACATAGTGCATACAATATTTAAGCATCTTTGTAGATAAGATGAAGCAACTTTGTAGATAACTTCAATTGGAACTATTTCTATGAGACTATGCTCCTCCATACTATTTCTGTAAAATCTGTTCTGTGAGATGTAATAATATTCTCTTATATTTATCCCTTTCAATATCCCCTCTATTTTTCCCATCAAAGGAAAATATAGAGGAAGAAAAATCTGAAAGATCGTTTACAGAAGCCACAGGATTATGACTTCAGTGTTAGTTTCATTCCTAAATATGTATGCTGTATAAGGCTTTGAAATTCACATATAAAAGACCCAAAAAGCACATTCACATTCAAATCCACAGCACCTATGGCATAATTGGCACCACAAGTAAAAGTCATATGAGTGTGTATTCATACAAATGACATACCATTTTTTTTTTTTAGCTTCTCAGTCACTAATGCAAAAATACCAAGTATAATCATTTATGTTATAAAATAAACACAGATATTTTGCTCAGCATTAACATGGGTTTCTGATATTAAAATCTGAGAGGAGCATTTCCTAAAATATGAGAGAAATATTTTTGAATATCTGAATAGTTGTAAGGTGGTATATGATGTACTTCACACATCCTCATTAACATGTATAAAGTGCATAGAATAGCACATTACAGGACTATTTTTTTCTTTTGTCTGATTTAACTTCAAATGGTGAGGATGTGTTCAAATGTGTTAAAGAACAGAATATAAAATTAAGGAATCAAACTCAATTACTCTCAGTGCAGTTAATTTAAAGGGAATAGCATTGTCTATGTCGAACTTAGTGTATATGTTCCACCTAAAGGTATCTATCCTAAAGCACTTAATCCTGTAATGGGCAAACAAACATATTTGTGGCAGTTCTAATGGACAGATTATCAAATTATGTTACTTACAGTGGAAGTGTGGAAAACTTATATAAGTTGGTCATTTTTATTTTATTTTTTATTTTTTATTTTTTTAGCTGAGCCATTCTGCCACCTGTTGGCAGCTCAGTGGCTGCTCAGCTCTGGCCAGGAATCCAACCAGCAACCTGTTGCTTAACCAACTGAGCCACTTGGCTGACCCCTCATTTTTATTTTTTATTTACCTCACAACCAAACTATCCTTGAGTATTGAGTGACAGGCTGTTTTAGATTACATTTTTAACAAGTCCTTGGAGTTGTTAAATATATCTATATAGTTGATTAGGGATAGAGTTTTAAGTTATGATATAATGAAAATAAGAGGTATACTCTACCATTAACATCAAAAAAGTTAAACACTTGTGCATGAATGTGTGTCAAGGTAACATTCAGAGAAAGTCAAGACTTTTACTCATCAAACAATTTCCTGCTCTTTCCAAATGATAAATATGTAAGAATAGTAGATTTAAAGCAAGCATATGAGGACTGCTGACATTTTTGGCTTTGATCTGATGTCTAATGGGCCTTATAAAGAAAAGGGTGGGTAGGTCGCAATGGAAACATGATGGTTTTCCTGTTGCAATTGTTTTACTGGTCCTTGCATAGATAATTTCTGTTGCATCAAGCACGACTGGGTTGGGAACTTCCAGAGGGCTGACGGAGACTAAGAAACAGAAATGATAGGCAAGAGACAAAAGGATAGTTCAAAAGCAGTGCTAGTCAGAGGACTCAGTGCCTCTAGGACAAAGAGCCCCGAATAGAGCTTGACTGCGGCTTTTATTAGGATACACACAAGTAGCATTGTAATTTTCCACTGTCTGTAAGTCACATACATCATTCCAGAGAATTTAGCTCTAAGTCAAATCACCCCATGGTCTGCAGGCTGCCTTTACAGAAAGTCTCATGACCTGTATATGTGCACCTCCTGGGAGACCGAAACTGCTCACTAAGAGGTCTAAGGGAAAGAATGCATGGAGGACAGATGTTATCATTTGTTCAGGTTTCACTTCTCAGGCAGGCTGTTAGCATTATAGACAAGGAGTCTTCTGCCCATATTCTTCACCTACATGATTCCTCCCATGGTACCCCCTGGACGGTGTCTGGCTTGGGTTGCCCTATTGACAGCTTGGGGTCATTCCTGTCTTTGACTAGCCCTCCCTCTTGCTTGGGGTCCTATGGGGAATTTCCACAAACGTAGTGAAAGTACTGTCTCCGTGAGGGTATGTTGTTAAGGACAGGTGCATGGAGGCAGACGGCGAGGCAGCTGGATGACCACAATTTTCCTGGATTTTCTGACAGTGAACCCTTGAACTCTGGATATACCTTGTACTCAAAAAAATATAAACTGTGCTTTTCTTGTGGCTGGAATGCATGTATGACATTTTGTATTGATTAATAAGCTCTAAGATTATAGAATTTCTCAGGTATAACTTATCATTCTGTTTCTTAAAACTGGTTTTCCCTAATTTTTAGATGACAACCAGGATATTCTCAAGAGGGGGGTCAGAGGGCCAATAATGTGTTACATATTTGAATAAGGAATAATTTAATGACAGCAAAAATCCTAATTGCATTAAAAATCAATTTATTTTGGTAACTGTCAAAAAGACATGTAAGTCTATTGGAAATAATAATAAAATGATATAAACCACATTACCTTTTTTTTTTTTTAAACTACATTACTTTAGCTATCCTGCCTTTTTGGAAACACTCAAAAAAAGCCTATGAATTCATTAACATAATTAGTTATTAAGTAAATTAATGACAAAGGCTATACAAATCTGCTATGTAAAATTCCAAATCACCTGTGTAATTAATGTGCCCTCAAGGAGATAGTTCCTAACTCCTCACTCCTTAAGTGCATCTGTGCATCAGGGCCTACTTCCAGAGAGCACAGTATGGAAAAGGGGAGGAAAAGAGTAATTTCACAGTCAAGAAACCTGACAAATACTACCTCAACCAAGTGATCAAAATTAGCATCAACATTAAGTCATGTTGATAGTATGTTCCCTAGTTAGGATGTAATGAGACCAAAAGCCCATAATGGCAATGTAATCATAATTAGACAAATTCCAATTAAGGGACATTCTACAAAATACTTAACCAGTACTCCTCAAAACTATGAAAGCCATCAAACACAAGGAAAGTCTGAGAAACTGTCACAGCCAAGAGGAGCCTAAAGACGTGTAATGACTGAATGAAATGTGTTATCCTACGTGGGATCCTGGAAAAGAAAAAAAAAAAAAAAAATCTAAGGACATGTGAATAAAGTATGAACTTAAGTTAATAAAAGTATAACAATATTGGTTCATTAATTTAACATATGTACCATACTAATGTAAAATGTTAATAATTGGAGAAAACAAATAAAATCTTTGTTCATTTTCTATAAATCTACAAGTATTCTAAGAAACAAAGCTTATTTTTTATTTCCCTATGAACTATTAAAATATCAATTTTATAATAATTTTGTTTTAATTTCTAGTTTGGTAATAATTCTTTCTTTCCATTAAGAAAGATAGGTAAGTAGATAGATAGTTAGATGATAGGTAGATGGATAGATACATCGATATAAAATAATTAATTTAGTTTCTGGGTTTTATAGGCAGTTTTTGCACCTATCTGATAAAACACATTTTTTTCAATGTAACTGAGTTTATAAATTAAATATGCTTACATATCCCAGTTGTTTAATACAATACCACTTCTCTATTAAAAAATAGAACAGCATAGATTTATAGCCTTCTTTTTTTTTTTTTTTGAGGGCAGTGTCACTGGCCCTCATATGTGGGACCCGAACCAGGGCCGCTGGTGTCCTAAGCCAGCACTTACCCAACGCGCCACTCGGCGGGCCCTGACTTATAGCCTTCTATAATCTTCACTTTTCCTTGCCATTTCATTTTACATATTTTCATTCCATTACTGTGTAAATTTAACTATATTCTTTTATAGAAATTCAAAGTTTGAGTCTACTTATACGTGTTTGGAACACTCAATAACTTTAGCATTTACTTAAAGTGAGACTATAGATAAATGTAGCATGCACTGGAGGCACCATATTCATGTCATCTCCTTCCTATTTCCCCAGTTGACTCAAAGGAGGGTTACTCTAATTCTATAATTCTAATTTATATTGTATCAAATCGTCATTGGGGTTTTAGCCCATTCCTAATTATTGAGTTAGGGAGGCATGGTCATATCATACAGTTTTTGTCACAAAAACATAAAGAGAATGCTTTGGGGGAACTTTTAGTAAAGATTTCTTCAATGATGCAAAGAATTATACATGAAGGAATAGCTCCTCTCCTGATGAGTGTTTTCCTGTCTGAATATGAGGCTTGAAACTATGGCAACCATGAAGGAAGCAGCAAGTCATAGGCTATTTCCTGATGATGTGTTCAGCCTTTCAATTAATTAGTTCTGGAGACAACCTTCCTCTGCAATTGTTAAGAGATATAATAAGTATTTCCTTATTATTTGAGAAAATTTTCTCAGGGTTATTTGTTACTATAGTCATAGTTTCCTTAGATATCCCAAGTTTCATCTAGGTGTCAGATATTTTTAAGCCAATTTTCTATGGCATCTAAGGTAAAAACATGTAGATTTCCCCTCTTAGTAAACCTGAAGTCTTTTGAGAACATTATGCTTTGAAAGTAAACTTTGAGTGAAAGTATAGACTTACCATTTTTTTCATTAACAGAATTCATGTCTTTTTTTTTTCTTTTCTTTTTCTTTAGTTCACTTTGAAGTCAAATACTTGGCAGATTTTTACCAGGTTATAGCTATAAAGAAATGTACCATGCTTGAGAAAGCTCAATTTGTGTTCATTCAAGCTCAACACTCGCTAATATTCCAGTTGGGCCTTCTGGCTTTTACAAATGGATCTTTTCACTGGATATATTACAAGTTGAAAAAAAAAAAGATACAGAACTTTTTTTTTTTTGAGGGCAGTGCCACTGGCCCTCACATGTGGGACCCGAACCAGGGCCACTGGCTTCCCAAGCCAGCGCTTAACCACCATGCCACTCAGCCGGCCCTATAGAACATTTTTAATTCTCTGCAACAAACATTGTTTGTGTCTTCCAAATTTACATAGTTAGTTAGCAATAGGTAAATTTTTAAAATTAGTCTACAGATAGCCTCTGAAAATGCAAGTTTTTCCTCTTTTTTAAATTTTTTTTCAGAAAAGAAAGGAGTTTCTGTTAAATTTTTATCTAAATTACCATGAAGTACAGGAATAGACCCAGTATTTGAATTTAGACTGAATAATTATTTGTTTTTATAAACATCTTACATATCCTATGTCTTATCACACTGACATATCTTTGAATCACTTTTCAAGTGTTGACTTGGAAAGATAAAGAGACAAACATATAGACAGATACACACACACATATGCCATTTTATATGTTAAATTTACACTTATAAGATTATTTTAACAATATCATGATTGTGATAATAGCATATGTGAAGTTTCCACAACTGTAATATTTCCATGTAGTACAAGCTTTAAGAAAACAAACAAACAAACAAAAAACACATAATGCACAATGTCTCAAACTGTAACACCCTATCTGTGGTTTTTCTGAATAAAGTTTCAATTGAAGCCCTCTGGTAATATTTATAGGTACTAGTCAACTCAAATTATTTTTGTTAACATTTGAGTATTTCTTTTTAAATGCTTATCCATTAATAAATGGACATTTAGTAATCTGTACATACATAAGGCATACAATTTGCTTTTTTGATATATGTATCCATCCATAACACCATCACCACAATGAGGATAACGCATATGTCCATTACCCTAGATGTTTTCAATGCCCTCCTCTGATCCATCTTGTCTTCTCTTTGCACTCCTACCCTGTACTCAGGTATCAATGATATGATTTCTGTCACAATATGTTAGTTTGGATTTTTAAGAATTTTAATTAAATTGGATTATAGAATTTACTTTTTGTCTGGTTTTCTTTTGCTGATCATAATTATTTCATACTCAGCATAATTAATCGTGCTGATGCATATATCACTATTTCTTTCCTTTTTATTACTGAGTAGTAGTCCATTGAATACGCATACTATGATTGGTTTATCCATTCACTTGTTGATAAACATTTGATTTGTTTTCCATGTTTGGCCATTACAAAATAAATCTTCTATAAACATTTATGTTCAAGGCTTTATAACAGCATATTCTTTCATTTTTCTTGTGTGAATATTTACAAGTGGGATGTCTAAGGCATTTGAGAGGTGAAACTGCAAAACTGTTTTCCAAAATAGTCATACCATTTCACATTCCCACCAAAATTGTTTTGGTTATGTTAGATCCATTGTATTTACATGTGAATTTTAGTATCAGTTTTGCAATTTGCACAAAAAATATGGATTTTGAATATGATTTAATATATAGATTAATTTTGGGTGAATTAAAATTTTAACAATATTACATTTTCTAGCCCATGATCACAGTATATCTCAAACTGCACTTACAACCCCAACAACATTGATTAGAGTGCTGTTTTGGTACATTTTTAAAACTATCCCCTGTCCCAGTTTCAATGATTCATTAAGATGGCTCACAGGACTCAGAGTGTAGCCATACCAGTGGCTATTATTTTTTATGGGAAAAGGATACAGAGCACAATCAGAAAGGGAAACAGAGCACAAGGAAAATTCCAAGGGAAACCTGGTTTCAATTTCCAAGAGTACCCTTTCAGTAGATTCATCCAAGACACCCTTAATTTCCTGTGCAATAAGTCGTGACTAAGCATGTGAATTGTTGCCAAGACGAAAAATTTAGAGACACAGTGCCTGGATGTTTTTGTTCAGGGTTGATCACATAGACAGCCTCTACTTAGCATATACCAAAATTTCAGACTCCCAGAAGGAATGCTATGTTCACCATACACCATATTGTTTATACAACAGTTTAGGCACAGTGAGCCATTCGTATTAATTGTGAGAACCCTCTTGATATCTTAGTTCTCATATATAAGTTAAGGGCAGGTCTTGCAAGCAGACCTTTTCAAAGATATCAGTTCAGGTCTACTGTGTTAATTATTTTCTGTACAAGTGCTGTTGTGAAAAACTAGTTAATTAAAACTGAAGGAAGTCACTCTCCCAGTGTTCTGAAACCATAATAAAATGAAATCTATAAAAGCCATACCATTTGCATTTATCCCTTTTATCTGATTTTCACAAGATCTGTGCTAAGAAGCATGCAAGCATCTCCTTAACTACCTTACTAAAAATGTTAGGCAAACTTTCTCTGAAGATGTTAAATCATGACAATATTTTGAATATATACGAGGTCTTACAATTAAGTTCACGAACTTTCCACCGTATGCTTACACTGGCAGCACTGTACAAACAGCTTGGTAAGGTTTCATAATCTTGGTACATCAGTGTCTCACAGCTGTGTTTGTGTCATTGTGTGGTGGTGTCTTGCTGAGTGGTGTTCATTATTGTTGTTGTGTGTTTTTGTGTGCTGTCATGAGAATGTCCGAGTTTAAATTAGATCAATGAACAAACATTAACTTTCTTGGCAAGAGTGGAAGTAAAAACAGAGACATGTTAATCCAAGTTTATGGGAATAATATCATGAAGAAAACTGCAGTACACAAATGGATTAAACATTTTTCTGAGGGGAGAGAATGTGTTACTGATGAAGAGAAATAAGGGAGGCCAGAACAGACTTTCAGAACTGACAAAACGAACAGAACTGACAAAAGCCTTACAAAAATTCATCAGATTGTGCATCAAAATCAGCTCACTGTGGGAAGCATAATGGACCAAGTAAACATTGATAGAGAAACAATTAGGAAAATCTTAATTGAAAATCTTGGCATGAGAAAGGTGTGGGCAAAAATTGTCCCAAAGGAGCTCACTGATGAATAAAAGCAAAGGAAAGTCGAAGTTTGTGAAGAACTTTTGGAGAGGCAAGACGATGTTTTGGGCTGTGTTATCACCGGTGATGAAACATGGTTGTGCAACAAAAGAACAATCATAGTTCCTGATGAAGTGGATACAGATATTTTAACTGAAGTCGCATTTGTATGTACTAGATTATTCTGAACATTACATGAAACAAAAATGATCAGACCATCTCTCTCTCTCTCTCTCTCTCTCTCTCTCTATATATATATATATATACTGTATATATATATATACAGTAAAACAACCTTGGACTGAAAGTAACATGGTTTGCAAGACAAGCAAACATTTCTAATACATTTTAACTTGGTAAATGAGTGATGCCTTGCAATATGAGTAGTATGTTTCCAGAACCAATTATCCTTGCAAACCAAGTACATTTTACATGGTAAATGAGCAATGTCTTGCAATACGAGTAGTTTATTTCCAAAATAAATGGTGTGTGTGTGTGTGTGTGTGTGTGTGTGTGTGTGTGTGTGTGTGTGTATCTCCCCCCGCCCGAGAAGACATACAGATGGTCAACAGTTATATGAAGAGATGATCACCATCACTTATCAGGGAAATGCAAATTAAAACAACAGGGAAATTTCACCTCACACCTGTCAGACTGACTAGTATCAGAAAGAAACAAACAAAAAACATATAATAAGTGTTTGTAAGAATGTGGAGGAGAAAAGGAGAACTTTGTGCATGTTGGTAAGATTGTAAATTGGTGCAGCCATTATGAAAAACAGTATGGAGTTTCATCAAAATATTAAAAATAAAACTATCTTAACAACCCAGCAATTCCACTTCTGGATATGTATTTGAAGAAAATAAAAACAATAATTTGAAAAAATATATGCATTCCCATGTTCATTGCAGCATAATTTACAATAGCCAAGATATGAAAGCAACCTAGGTGTCCATCTGCAGATGAATGGATAAAGCAGATGTGGTATATATTAACAATGGAATATTACTCGACCATAAAAAATAATGAAATCTTGCCATTTGCAACAACGTGGGTAGACTTAGAGGGTATTATGCTAAGTGAAATAATTCAGGTTGAGGACAAATACCGTATTATTTCACTTACAGATGGAATCTAAAAAATAAAATGAACAAGTGAAACAAAACATAAATAGGTTTATACAGATAGAGTGCCAGAGTGGAGGGATGGAGGCTGGGTGAAAAATGTGATGGGTAATAAAAGGTACAAACTTCCAGTTCTAAAAAACGTCACAGGGATTTAATGTTCACCATAATATCATAATAACGCTGTATGGTGACAGATGGTTACTAGGCTTATGGTGATCACATCTTTAGGTATATAAATGTTGAATAACTATGTTATACACCTGAAACTAATATAATATAACTATACTTTAATTTTTAAAATGCAAGATGCTGAACACACTTGCTGGCCTTTAGAGAGTTATATTTATCTTGATTATCACTCTAGGTTTGGATTATTTCTCGCAGATTGGCCGATGTTGAGTAATACAAGTGGACATGTTATTTCATGTTGTAAACAGAGATTCATAATCCTCTTCACTTAATGTTTAGGCTGCTTGGAATTAAAGGAAGACACCATTGAAAATCTCCTTGCTGCAGCATGCCTTCTTCAGCTTCCTCAAGTAGTAGAAGTGTGCTGCCACTTCCTCATGAAGCTTCTGCATCCGTCTAATTGCTTAGGAATCCGAGCGTTTGCAGATGCTCAAGGATGCATTGAACTAATGAAGGTGGCTCACAGCTACACAATGGTAAGGAAATTTAATATTTTAATAATAGAGACATAGCTGTATTATCAGAGGTTAAAATAATTACCATCATTGCATTGAACAACCTTTTAAAGTTTCACAAGAGTTTATATGCTTGATATGTTTTTATTATGGGATACAATCTAATGCATTATATTATTAGTATTGCTTTATGGCTTGTTTACATTTTATAGGCAATACAGATATAGATACCCGCTATTTTGGATTTAAACATTTTTTAAATAAATTGTTCTTAACTTCTTCTGGCATATCTATCTCTTTACATCAACTTCCACAGCTACTGGGGTTTTTTTTCTGTTTTGTTTGTTTGTTTGTTTGTTTGTTTGTTTGTTTTCAGCTAGCAGTGTGTGCCATGAATTTTTCTGCATTTTTCTTACATCTCCACTCTGGACTGAGTTGTATCAAACAAAATTTAATGTTGAACTATTATTCTCAATGTGATGGTATTTGGAGATAGGGACTTCGGGAGGTAATTAGGTTCAGATAAGGTCATGATGGTGGGATTAGTGAATTTATAAGAAGAGACACCAGAGGGTTTGCTTCTCTCTCTCATCGTTGAGAGCACACAGTGAAAAGGTAGACATCTGCAAGCCAGAGAGAGAGCCCTTACCAGGAAACCCAGTCGACCACACCTTGATCTGAGGCTTCCCAGCCTCCAGAATTATAAGAAGTAAATTCCTGTTATTTAAACCACCCAGTCTATGGTATTTTGTTATGGAAGCCTAAACTGACTATCATGCTTTTTATCATAGCAGATTATGTTTGGCGTGGCTTTGCCTTTATCAGTTGTGGAGGAAAATCATAATTATAGTGTATATTTTAAAGTATTTATCAATATGGCGAATATTGGATTTCAGAACTCCTGGGAACTTCTGCACTAAGAGACAATATTTAGATATATAGACCAACTGATCTATTTTGTTTTATTTTTGTAAATTTGATTTTCAGTATCATTTTCATAATGGGCTTAAATTGAGTGAATATCACTCAGTAAATACTCCTAAAATAATTTTAGCCTACTTTATATATTTCTCTTTGGTTTATATATATGTGTGTGTATGAGTATATATTTTTAACAGCTTTATGGAGATACCAAAAATCACTTGAATTGTATAGTTTAAGTGGGTAAACTTTAAGGTGTGGAATTTTTTGTTTAATATTACCTTTATTCTAGAATAAAATCATTGCAATAATTTTATACCCATCATATTTCATACCCTAGAAATAATCATTCTAAAAACACTTAATACAGTCCTTGGCATACAGTAGGCCTGTAGAAAATGCCAGCCATTTTTGTTCTTGTTACTGTTACTATTATTAATGATTTGATTACTATTGAAACAACCAATTATATAAACTGTAGAGATTTCCCTTTCCAAGTCAAGGGAACAATTTATGTGAGATAAATCTCATTAAGCTTTATAGTTGCTATTTAGTAAAAAGCTCTTGTTTTGAGATATAATGCCATTTCAAATAATTATGACAGTCAGCCATTTAAAAGTCTTCTAATTGTTATTCTTACACAGTTTCAATATTATGTTAATTTTCTCCTTTAATCCTTTAAGCAGACTAGTAAATTAAATGAAAATAGAGAAATAAAAAGAAGTAGATATATGCTTTGTAATTCTATTGTTAAATTTGTCTTTCAAAATATTCCATGTCAGGGCACAATGCTACTATTGAAATTATATGAACCATATGAAATCAATGTAAACAAACACTTCATTAACTGAAATATGGAAGTCCAACTGCAGTCATTTAATTATGCACATTTCATTACAATCAGGAGCCCCCAGCTTAGATAAGCCAAAGAACAATATGCCTCCATAACCAGAGGGATAATGGTCCCTTCTGGTCGAGTTTGGAGTTATTAATTTAGAAATAAAAATGTTTTTCTTGCAGCTGCTTAGACCATTCTGAAATTTGTCACACAAAAGTAACAATATTTTTTTCCTTTTGTTGGTTTAAAATTATACCTTACAGTAAAATTCTATATTTAAAAGGGAAACAGAGTTCTAGCTAAGATACTCAACATTCTATACAACTCTATTTTGAATTTTTTTTTTTTTTGTAACTGAATGGATTGTCATGTCTTTTGAAATTTAAATGAGGTCAGATTCTTTTGGTAGCATGGAGCTGCAGTATCCTCCTATTGCTCCTAGGTTACTATTTTAGTGAAGAAATTTATTGATCACTTATGTTCTTAGACCACTATTTTCTCTGAGTTTCAACACTTTGAAATGAGTGTCTTACATCTGATATAACTTCTCACTACATATTTGCTTCTAATTTTTGTTTAATCATGCATGTATCCTCATTTAATCTATTCAATCTGTGCTTTGAGAGCAAACGTATTATGCTATGATTTTCTTTTCTTCTCAGCTGCTTTAATAGCAAATTATCCCAGTTTTCTTATTACTTCTAGGATTTAATTAACTCCCTAATTAGTTCTAACTATTTGTTATTTGTTTCCTTTACAAGTAATTTTTTAAAATAATTTTTAATTTCCTTTCTAATTTTTTTTTTTTTTTTTTGTACATATAAACTTGGTCTTCAGAGTCTAGATCTTAATTTGGTGTCTATAAAAGTATGCCTTTGCCATTTATATGATTTGCTAGTTTTCCTTTGAAAGTTTCTTTCATTTATTTGGTTTCAGTTATTGATTTTCTGTGGATAATTCCAAATTCCATTCAGGGAAGGTAAACCAGCTTGGCAGCTGTTCACATGAAAAATATTGTAAAATTTTTATTGCAAGCTCAGTATTGGGCAGAAGTGTGAAACTAAATCTAAAACATTTAAATTTTGATTGCATGAATATACATTTAGGAACACAATGATTGAAGGAAATAACACCGCCGTACTCTATTATTCAGATTTCATTATACTTGTGCTTAACCTATACATCATATTTTTAAAGGCATTAAAGAATGACAAGCAGAAACAAGATAATAAGAATAATAAATATTTTATAATGTTTTCATATGAAGAAAAGCTGGAAAAAAACTATTTGTGCTTATATATTGGGGCATGAAAGTAGCTATCTTCATGTATTTGACAGAATGAACTTGTGTCTAAAACAGTATCAGTTCAGTATTTCTTGTTTTGTTTTTCATTTCAGTAGTGTAATCTGCTGAAATTAAATAGTATATGAAAGAATGATATTCAATTGATCTGCTTTGTGTGAAAATGGATGGAAAGTCCAGAGTCTACTTCAGTCTGCTGATCTTTCATTCTCTTCTGGGTTGTCTATTTCTACTGGTCATCAGTGCCATGTCCCCTCAAAGGTCAGGTATGACTTTAGGAGAGACCCCTGGAACTGCATTTTCCACAAATTCTGTCCCCATGTGGTTAGATTTGCCGATAAGAGGGATTTGTGCAAGAAATGGAAGGTGGAAGAAAACAGGAAGCCATTATTCTCCACATGCAGTTGCATGCAGATACATGGACAGATGGAAAGTTGAAATGACTTCTAAGAGAGGCCTTACAAGTGATTTTCCTCACTTCTGTAGGCTGAGACACTTGGTGGGAGCCTTCTAGAGGTTCTTGAGGAATGCAGTGCCTCTGTGGAGTATTTTGGAGAATTCACAGTACACTGAAGATTGAGATTATTAGTAGCAAGTTTCCTGACCTTCACTTCCACAGCTATTTTGGTCGCCAATTCCCTATCCAACAGCCTTTTTTACATCAATATAGAGTGGCTTGTTTCCCTAATCAAACAATGTGTTCAACACAAAAGCCAAAATAGCTGATTCAAACTCATATTTTGATAGGTATGGTCCTCCACACCTAGCTTCTAAACTGTCATCTGAGCATTTTTCTTCAAAAGTAAATGATATTTATTTCACCCCTCCCAAATATATACTGTGAATTCTCTTCTTTTGTACTTTATTCATGATTTTCTGTTGTCTGGAATCTCTGGTATCGAATTCTAAATAACCCTCAGTTTCCAATTGGAATTCAAAACTCTTGCATGTTATGTGTTATAGCCACATTAAAAATGATAAAACTAAGGTTTAGGTACATTAAATAATTTACTCAGGACTAGTAGAACACAGTAGAATGGGGATTTAAGCCTACCATTGTCTTACTACAAGCTGTGTGTTCTATATAATATGCTAGTACATTTCACTGATTATGTTTTACACATAATATCAAGTCAGATTTCTGATATCCAGAACACTTGAAAACATGTATTACTTCAGGTAAATGGGTACTATACACCTAAAACATTAATCATACCAAGGGGCTCCATAAAGATTTTGTTCTTTAGGGTTTTGTTTGCTTTGTTTTGTTTCTGATTTCTCTGTTTACTTCACTCACTTTCATCTAGTACTACCCGCATGGCCAGCAACATTTCACAAGGTTTACACTGGAATGGCCATAGGACTGATTAGAGGCTGCCATGTTCAGTAGCCTTGAAAGGTTGAAGTCTCAAAACTGGAACATAAATTCTCCCTGATTCAGTGTAAGAGTAGCTGTCCTCTTAGAGTCTAGTACTCTAAAAAATCTTATACATACGTTGCTCACTTGTCCTTTACAGCCATTAGAACAATGTCAGAGAAAAAGAAGAAACTTTATGTGGCTTTCCTCATGGTTTTGAAATACCTGATTACGTTTCTCACCGTTTCTAGCTAGCAGCATGCTTTTCTTTTATCTTTACCAATAACCTTCTTAATAATCTGTAAACCAGAATTTGCTTTGATAGAAACCATGAAATTTAAATTTCTTTGTTTCTCTAAGTCATGAAAATAAAGTTAACTTCATCCATATTTTTCCTCAGGACTGTTATGTGATACACTAGTATTAAAACTTGTTTTAAATTTTCCCTCTTTTTTTTTTCTTATATTCATTACTTGGTGTTACTCCTTTTTACTGTTATATATGATGTATGATATATATATACATCTTGCATATATACACCATACACACACACACACACACACACACACACACACACTGAATAATGAATTTACATTAATGTATAAATATCAAGTTGAAAATTAATAAAATTTGACTTTCTGAATTTCTTTGTAATTGATAAGAAATTCAGTTGTCAGGATGGGTGCAATGAGTGGCTTCGAGGACAACTGGCATTGATGTGTAATAATCACAAGCAGTAGGAAACATGTGGAAAACTAGTATGAGTTATCAAGGATCTTCCTCTTAATCCTGTTTTTGTTTCCCTTTACTTGGTCTCTCTCTAAATTAAACTCGCAGCTCTTTACAAGCAGTTTTTATTGGTGCTATAACTCACAGTCATTGGGAAAATTCTACTCTACTAGCTAGGACTGACAGTTGATTTGAGTGAAGGAATTTGAAAAATGGACTTTTATGTTTAGTGTCATGCACGGATAGGATATTCAGATTACATTGGATAAACTGATAGTGATGTGCAATAAACAGTAATATATCAAGTGACACTCACTCATGTAATTACAGTTTGACTGTAGAACTTTGTAATTGTTAGGGTTCTACAAAGTAACCACAATTAAATGTGCATTTATAAAAGTTTCAAAGACTAATTAATCATAAAAGAGAGCACCCAATGAAAATGATAAGTTTTCTAAGGGCTAATTTAAGACATAGTCCGTTTTTTCTATTCGGATGTTCTTCAAATATGTTTCCATTTTAGGTTTTCATATTTAAACTTAAGATAACTCTATTTTAAAAAAATATGTGTTTTCTGCTTTTTTTTTGTTGTTGAAAAGCATTCCATTTGTTTTAAGAAATATTTCATTTGCATATTGTAATTTTGTTTTCATTTCTTCTATTGAGCTATTATTTTTAAACATAGATATAGCACAAAGTTATATAAAATCACAACACACATACACACAAATATTAAAAATATATCAGGAGTATTTTATTATCCAGCAGGTTTAAATTTCAATAGAGTTGCTATATGTCTTGAGTAGATGCTATGGCAACAGTATAACTAATAAAGGTTCAAGAAGAAACACTAATGTTTAAAAAAAATCCTATAAATACACATCTAAAGGATTTTCATAGTAACTTGTAATTAGTCCCTAAGTGTTTAAGGATTTCAATTATTTTATCTATAGAATTCCCTTCTGTGATGAGCAATACTCTTATGTTATTAGAATAGTTCAAAAAGGGCTTCCTATGTCATGTCAGAGGAAGGAAAAGCCAGAAACTTTTTGTCTGCTGTGCCCTTTTCAGTTTGCAAAGCACAGTTCTTCAACAAATGAAATCAATAATGTACTTTTGTTCCAATAAGAAAAAAATTCTGTTGTTTTTTATGCATGTGAAAGTTTCACTTCATTATAATAATTTACACACCATGAACTAATGTGGTAAAATATTTATATTTTCTGATGAGGTAATAAATCACACATTGCAGAACTAATTTCTTTTATGCTTCCCTTTTAGACTTTTCTTTTAATGTCATTTCTCTGTTAAAGATATACTTGTGCTTAAAGATCTTTAACAGTAATTTTTTAAAAGAGGAATAAAAGAAAGAGGATCAATTTTAGTTCACAAGAAACATGATAAATCAACCTCTGCTTAAAAGGAGGCCCAGTCTGCCACTAGTCCAGCAGGCAAAGCAGAGATAGAGCAGATCATTTCCTTAAAAAGAGTGTTTTCAGAAATGTATTCTATAACCAGACAAAATTCAAGGAAAACATAACTTCTATTAGAATATTAGATGTTCACCCCAACCCAAAGTTACTATAAATATGTTAACATTGTGTACAGTGCAACATTACATGTTGCATGAGGTACCATCTGCGTCTGACTCGTTCACTGCTATAGTCTTAGTTCTTAGTATAGCACCTTGCTCATTTTAGACATACAATAAATGTTTGAAAGAAGGAAAAATGAATAAATATTTTCATATATTAATTATTTAAAATATAGTATTGTACATGTTGTCATCTTAAATAAAATGTGTAGATATTAATAATTTGAACTGAAACATATTATCCCTATTTCACAATAATTAAAACTATTTATATTATGCCTAATTTTATTTTTCATACCGTTTTATTTAAATATATTTATAAATAAATACATATAGGATGCACCCAGAATCTTTAGAATTCATTACTTTTTAATCAGCTATTTCTAAACTTTTTAATTGGTGACATATATTCCATCTATTATGTGTGCATGTTTTTAGGTTAACTTTTCAGTGGACCTGTTTCATGTTCAAGGTCTATATTTAATGTTTTTTAGTACTTCCAATGAAAGGTATTCTTATTTAAATTTAATTTTTATGAAGGTAATCATGCTATCACTAAATAAATATAAAACCTGGTGGTCCAACATAAAAGACACATACAAACAAAAGAATTCATACTAGACCAAATATGTCCTATTTTCATAAATGATTGAAAATTACATAAAACAATATGTCATAATTCAAAATTGTCAGATCATTGTAAGCAAAAATCAGCAAAGATTGAAGACTGGGATTCAGATCCTGACCTCATTGAGTAAATTCAATAAATGGTATAATTTAGGAATATACTTTAAGTGGTGTTCTTTATCCCAAGAGGCACTTATAATTATCTTTGTTGTCTTTATTTTTATATAAGACAATGCTTATTTGAGCAACATAATAATAAATACCAGGGGTGCCAAAAAAACTTATACAAGTGGACACTTTGGTCAGTGTTGCTCAAGCAGCAGTTTGCCATAATCGGAAGTCTCTGGATGCTGATGGTAACCACTTGGAGCACCTCTTGTAATTGTAGAAGTCAAATGTGACTTTATTCATCTTTTGTTATTGGTATATATTGAGTATTACAATTTTAATACAGTTTTCCTTTCTTAAAATGTGTATACATTGTTTTAGCAACCTCTGTATTTTACTTGAATTAGAGTTATATTCATCATTAGTAAAAGTGATTTCTTGAAAATATTGGAGAGTAAATATTTTTTAAGTAAAATGGAGTAAATCTAAGCAGGTTTTTAAAAAATGGAATCTAAAGATTCAAGCCAGATACTATACTATTCTAAGCATTTGTTGAAGACAATTTGCATTTTAATTGGATCTAAAGTTAAAAGAACATAAAGATATTTCCAAATATATGGATAAAGATGGAAGTCAGCTTTTTCTCCAGTTCTATTTGAAAGAAGAATAAGCTGGTTATCAAGCTGAGTAGTGTCTCCATTTTTACTTTAGGTATATGAATAAGAATTAATGATCATAACCAAGTAATCAGGAGACAGAGAATAACATGAAATGTAGAAGAAAATACATACTTTTCAAATAAATAGTACATTGCAATTGAGTTAGAAGAAAATAGATGACATTTAAAATCAGGTTTATTATATCTAGTCACTGATTAAGACATACATGCATACAATTTGCATCTTTATCAGCATGGACTGAATATATTAAGCAGAAGAAAAGCTGTACTGTTAAGTAGTAAACTATAATAACTCTAGTTTACACTATTTTAAAAATCCATATTTTCCACATATACATATACATTTTTATTATGATCATCACTATCATATTAACTTTTACAGTTTAAACTTTTATAAGTTTGATACACAGAATTTTTAAAAAGCATAAAAATATAGATAATTAGAATATTTTTTTCTTTAGTTAAGCTTGCTTTGTCATTATGCTGACAGATATCACTTGAGGATGCAATGATGTATTTTCTTCTTCAGAAGAAGAATGGGGCACATTTAATTTTCTTAATTATTCAGAAAGATTACAGGGATGGGTGTCATTAAATATTGAAAACTTGAAAACCGCAACTATTCTCAAAGACTTGAGATTCTCAAAAAGCTTGGTTAGTAAGTGGCCAACAATGTGGTGCATATTTAAGTAGTCTGGGGCAACAAGTGAAAAGCCTTTAGTTATTAATAATGGTTTAGCTGTCAGGAGATTGAAATATCACTTGGCATAGGAAAGAATATTATTTTATTATAACATTTAGAATAAAAAATGGACAGTTTGATGAACTCATTTGAAATCCATCATAGTAAATTGACACTGTCTTTTTCTTTATTTTTTATTTTTTTCACTTTTCAAGTCAGAATGCTCTGAGAATTATTGCCTTATTGTATTTCAAGAAGACAGAAATATAAATGATGTATTCCAGCTTAGGACAAATAAAACTTGGTACTAACCATACCTTAAGCTAAACAACACCAAGATCTATAAACTTCTCATTGTAAATGCATGTTTTGACAGCTTAGACAATAGAGATGGGAATCAATGAAGTGTCAGGCTCCAGGCCAAAATAAAAAACAAAAAACAAAAAAAGCTTTTCTGATAGATCAACAGATAAAAACCAACTCCAGGAATTAGACTGGTGAACAGGGTAACACACACCAACCAGCAACTCTTCATTCAATGGTATTCTTCAATGTCAAATGTTAGTAAAACAATAGATTTATTGGCCCAAGGGCAAAAACCTATACAGTAATCTAGAATTCATCTTTTATTTTGTAACGTTCTTTAAATTGGAGAACAGTGTGTTTCTCCAGGACCCATCAGCTCAAAGTCAAGTAGTTGTTTCAACCTACTTGTGGAGGGCACAGCTCCTTGGCCTATGGGGGATCAAACTGGCAACCTTGGTGTTATGAGCACTGCGCTTCAACCAACTGAGCTAACCAGCCGCCCCACTTATTTAGTAATCTAGAGTACCCTTTATCTTATTTTTAAAAGACAATATATAGTGTATATCAGAATTAGATTTTGAAAAGTACATAATTCCCTACAAATACTAGTTTTAGTTGCTTCTTTTATTGTTGTTTTAACCCAAAATATGGCTAATAATAAGATTTTGTACAAATAGGTCACTAGCATATCATATTGTTAACATTAAATATTGTGAACTAAACATTTTAATTAATATCTTAGAATTTTGACATTCTTGGAAGCTCATTTTTAAAAGTATTTATGAGAGTATAGAACACCATTGAAATTTAAGGTATAAATGGTCATATTCTTGGCATGGATATTGTGAAAGTAATTCCAAGTAGATAGATATACTAAACTAGATCATTTTCCAAGTTCTTCTTTAAAACATGGGCTGAAAATCTAGACTTCACACTTTTACTTATTTATAATTTTCTCCAGAATGTATTCCTACCAGTTCTGCTTTATTTTTGGCCAACAGTCTCATTTTTTTTAACTAGTTTGTTTCAAATGATTCCATAATCTCCTGATCACTGAAAGCATTTGAGATTTCAAACCCCTTGAGCAGAAAAAGAAAGTAAAGTACAAGTAAAGCATGCATTGAAAATTATAAGGTTTGGCTTTTTAACTGTGCGTCTTTGAGCAATTCACTTGAGACCTGTCTCATTAACTGTAAAATGATGAAGTTTGTTTGAGACCATGCTAGTCCCTTACGGTTCCTTGCAGCTTTATAGTTTTCCAAGTAGCATGTTAATCTGAAATTTCATGAAATGTAAATGCATTTCTAATAACGCATATTCGTGCCATTTTATCATTAAGTAATAAAAATTTAATGTCGCCACAAGTAGAGCGTTAACTGATAACAGTTGTGGATCAACAAATGGTGGTAGAAAAATGAATAAACATTTTCCTAACATTTTCTTGTTCCAATGTTTTATGTTTTATAGAAGCAGCATTATTGAGCTACAATTCACCTACCATACAGTTCACCAATTTAAAGCATAAAATTTAATTTTTTTTAGTATATTCACAAAATTGTACATCTATCACTGTAATCAATTTTGGAACATTTCTATCACTTCAAAAAGGAAACCTGCACTTATTAATAGCCATTCTCCATCACACTCATGAAGCTCCCCAGCCTTAGGCAACTGATAATCTACTTTCTGTATATAGAGATTTCCCAATTATGGAGAAATGAAATCAAACAATATGTGGTTCTTGGAGGCTGGATTCTTTGGCTTAGTGTAATGCACATTTATGTTATAGCATTTGCCTATACTTCATTTCTTTTTATTGCCAAATAATATTACATTGTATGAATATACCCCATTTTATTTACTTATTCAGTCATCAGTTTATGGACATTTGTATTGTTTACACTTTAAGACCATTATGAGTAATACTGCTATAAACATTCATATGTAAGATTTTGTGTGGACATAGTATTTTCATTTCTTTTGAATATGTAACCAGAAGTAAAATGGTTATCTGATAATTCTATTTTAATGGTGCTGAGGCACCATCAGACAGTTTCTCAGAGTAGCTGCACTATTTCACATTCCCCACAGGAGTGTATAAGAGTTCAACTTCTCTATATCCTCTATATGCCTACAATTTTTTATTTCCTTTCTTATTCAATATAGTCAGTTTAGTGGGTGTGAAGTGATATCTTCTGGTTTTGATTTGCATTTCCCTAATACCTACTAAAACTGAGCATCTCTTCATGTACTTATTGAACATTTGTATATCTTATTTAAAAAAGAAAAATCTGTTCAGGTCTTTTGGGTTATTTGCCTTTTTATTGTTGAGCTATAAAAGGTCTGTCTGTAGTCTAATAAGGCCCTTGATAAACAATACAATTAGCAAATATTTTTCTGCCATTCCGTGTTGTCTTTTCACTTTCTTGATAGTATTCTTTGAGGACAAAAGTTTTTAATTTTGATGATGTCCAAGTTATCTATTTTTTTGTTCTTTTGTTGCTTATGTTTTTGCATCATAACTAAGAATCATTGAGTAACACAAGGTCACTAAGATTTCCACATATATTGTGTCTGAGTTCTATGGATTTAACCCTTACATTTAGTTTTTTAATTTTTTGAGTTAATTTTTCAGATTGCATGAGTTAGAGGTCTAACCTTATTCTTTGTGTGTGGATATCTAGGTATCATATGAAATTAAGGATCCACTTATCAATGTATAAATATGCTAGTGGGGATTTGGATAAGGATTGCATTGAAACTGAGATCAATTTGGATTATTGCCCTCTTAACAGTGTTAAGTTTTCTGATCCATGAACATGAGATATCTTGGTATTTTTTTAGGTCTTCTTTAATTTCTTTCATGTGTTCTTTTTCAATTCTCAGAGCATAGGTACACTTTTGTTAAAATTTTTTAAGTGCTTTATTATTTGAAGCTATTATACATGAAATTATAATCTTAATGATATTTTTTGATTGATTACAACAAATGAGACTTTTGTTACCTCATTTCTTTGACTTGCCGCTCTTTCTGCCAGAAATGCCTTCTCAGTAGTTTCAATGAAAACTATCAAGTCCTATCTCAACAATTTTGTCTCCAAGGAAGAATTTTCCTGAAGTTGTAAGAGGTAATAGATTCTTGATTTATAGATGCTCAGTGTCTTTTTCATAGCACTAATATGATCATTATTTTATTCTAGCTTGAATTATTGGCCTAATGGAAATTAGTTTTCCCATATTATTTAGTAAAAAAATCATGACATTTAATGTATGCCTTTTTGATATCAAATTATCAATATATTCATGTTGAGTTGTATGGTCATCCCTGAATTTCCCCTCAAATGCAGTTCTGATTGGATAGGTGTGGGAAATATGCCACCATTGGAATGTGGAGTTCAATCACACCATGGGAAACACATAGCCTAAAATGGTGCAAAGCATCTCCCCAAACCAAACCAAACATCTACCATTATTAAGGTCAACGGTTGCTTTAATAAAAAGCAATAAAAACAAGCAAAAAAAACCCAAGTGTTCATTGAGATAATATTTACAATTTATGGAATAATATGTAGGTTAAAAAGAGAATGAATTTTTTCTATAGATACTAACTTAAAAAGAGGCTGGCTGCTCATTAGTATATATATATATATATATATATATATATATATATATATTAGTATATATATATATATATATATATATATGTATATAGTATTATTTTTATTATTATGAATAGTTACAGATGTACCAAACTATGCAATAGTTATCTTTTTCACCCTTTACAAAGTGACTACCCCCTACCCCTTATCCCCTCACCCCCGATATCACACGTATCTATTACAATTTATTATATTTTTTATTTCAAGTTTTTTTTAAAAGACTAGAGAACTGAAATTCACTTCATTGTCAAAGGAACACAGAATGTATAACATTTAGGAGTTGCTACTTATTATTAAAACATGGATGAGGGCCAGCCAAGTGGCACGGTGGTTAAGCACTGGCTTGGGAAGCCAGTGGTCCCGGTTCGGGTCCCACATATCAGAGCCAGTGACACTGCCCTCAAAAAAAAAAAAAAAAAAGTACAAGGCTAATGACAGACATTATTATATTTTTATCAACACACCTAAATTTACTTCTAATCTTGGAAACACAAGTATCCTTCCTATTTAAGACTAATTCTTCCTTGCCTTTTTGATCTTAACTCTTATGTATCATTAGAAATTTTGTTTTCTATTAAATATCTTCTTTCCTAAATTGTCACCTTTTTATTTGCATAGATGCAATCTAACCAACATATTTTTCTCTTTCCACCTTTTTGTCTCTACCCATGCTACATTGCACTCTTCAGGTTACTGTGATTATTAACATTGAGAAGGCACTGGAGGGAGATGAGAGCAGAGTTGAGTGAAACGCCTTTCAGAGATAATAGGAACACCAACTTTGACTGGAGATGACACTTCTGAGGAATTAGGGGGTAGTCAGGAATTAAGAAATAATTTTTTTATCCTCTACCCACCTGTTCCTCCTTCTTTTTCCCCATCCTGCACTCACAACTCAAGACGTGCTGTCTAATGGAGAACAAGCAGTCCAAAGAATAAATCCACGAAGAAATTTAGGGTTGTTTGATCTGGGTCTCATTTTTCAATACTATCTTACCCACAGGGAGAAAGTTCTGTGTGGAGTCCAAAACAGAATAAAACAAAATAAAAAACTGGCTGCCTGCCAGTTTTTAAACAAATTCATACAGATGTTTCCTTTTAATCTAGGCAGAAAAAATGGGATCCCTCAAATGGTTCAATTGGCATAAAGAAGGGAGCAGGCTACAGAATGATGTTAAAGCACTAGGACACCATAAATCCTTCAGACCTTAATTTCTGGAACATAATATAAAAGTAATGGTTATCTGAGGGCCTAGTGGCACCTTGACTATTCCTAGGGTATTAAGAAATAAGCTCCTGGGCCGGCCGAGTGGCGCGGTGGTTAAGCGCCGGCTTGGGACGCCAGCGGCCGCGGTTCGGATCCCACAGATGAGGGCCAGTGACACTGCCCTCAAAATAAATAAATAAATAAACTGTTAAAAAAAAAAAGAAATAAGCTCCTCAAATATTATAATAATATTTCCATATCCAGATGAAGATCACCTAATTTCAAATACCATTAGATTTCTTATGGAGGCTCATTTTATGTTGACTTACTACTACTACATGAGATTGGAAATTCATTAAAAGTGACTTATAGACAATGGGGTATCCATTTTAAAAGTTAACACGTGACTCTAATACAAACAAAGTAAAACCCATGACTCTCTCTCTCTCTCACACACACACACACACACACACACACACACACATATATATATATATATATATATATATAGAGAGAGAGAGAGAGAGAGAGAGAGAGAACATGCCAAATTATTTATTTATCTCATGAGCGAGAGTATCAGCAGGGCAGTAAAACTAGTTAAAGGAGACTAAAGTCACTAAGGAAAAGAATGCTGAAATAAATTTGCAACGTTAAAAACAAAACTGGTTAACGTCATAAAAGGCAATAAAAACATTAAATATTACAGTTTATCTTTCCACAGGGCAGAAATTATTTGGAACTCTTGTTATTCTGCAAGTTAAAATGTAATTTCACAGAGCTTAAGCCCTAACCTATGGAAATGGTAAATCAAACAAAGGTATATTCTGCTAATTAAGCAATTCTTCACTGATGACTATCAGATAATGTTTCAATATAACATTAAAATGGTATACAGTCATCATGTATCTTATTTGTGTAGTACATAATAGTTCTTAGCAGAAAGGATAAGAGATTATAATGTCTTCCAATTTCACCAAAATAATACTAATAAATAACTGACCATAAACCGGACAATGTGTTTATATATATTATTCTTATCCTAACAATGCTATGAGATAGGCAGTATCTTTATAGTCAAAGAAACTGAGGCACAGAAAAGTTAATTAACTTACTAAACTATACTCAGATAGTGAAAGTAGGATTCAGAATTCAAACTAGGGGAATTCGCTTCAAAGTCTACAATTTTAACCATTGTACATACAGCCTCTCTCACAGAGTTTCCTTAAATCCTGATTCCGGCTCAACTGTTTCAGTACCATAAGAATGTCTCCCTTCTCATCAGAATCTCCTAAAATCACCTCAAAGAGTAATACATAAGAATAATGATGATGATTATATTCAAAACTGGCATTTTTGAAACATGTTATACATGTAAATAAAAGCATCGTAAGAATGTAATTTTTTGAGTGATCTGTAGCATATACTCTTAAAAATGTGAAGTTTCTCTTCAGTTGCAGCACCAAGTTAAGGATACTAGCCCCTACTTTACAAACCAGATCACCACCCCTAAGCAACTGCAATGTAGCAATACTTGAACCCCTATTGCAATATGGATTCATCTTCCCCTAAGACCAGAAAAGATGTGGCAAAATTGACCAGTGACCCGAGAGTTTAATAATCCAGTTGTACTTTTCTGTCCCAATTTTATGCAGTGTTTAACATTAATGAACACTTTCTTGTTTAGGATCCCCCTGACCCTGCATTTTGGGCAGCCTTCTTTACTGTTCTTTTTCTCTTACCATTTACTGAACCTAACCTCATCCCTCTGCCTAGAGTTCACTACTGTAAAATTTCTAATTCTTTCTCACCTGAGATGTTGAATTAGCTCCTATTTCTATCATTCTAATTCATTTAAAAATTTTATGTAATATTTACAACTTATTTGTAATGTTTTCAAATACCTTATTAATTTTTTTAGTCAGTTTAAGTGGTTTATTATGTAAAATTGGGAACTTAAAAGATATAATAAAACATAATACCCAAATAACTTTCCATGTTAATACTTCTCAACATGAAAAATACAACTTCTTAAATACATTTCTACCTGTGCACTCCTTGAGACCCTGTCTACTATTATCCCCTTCATGATAAACACTATCTTTTGAGAATCTAAGAATTTTATGTTTGTAATACATGATTTTTTGAAATAGATTTACCACATACATATATATATATATCCCTAAAAATATATTGTTTAGTTTTGCTTGTTCTTGAGCTTTATAAAAAATGTATTAAATCATAGTTTTCAGTGGAGGTAAAATAACACTTTGCTATTGACTTTTCTTTAGGTAGGTGGTTCATTTTCTTGAATACAAGTTGGATTAAATCTATTTCCAGCTAAACATTCTCTAGTACTCCACCAAACCATAAAAAGCTGTTAGCATACAGTGTTTCTATAATCTGGTGCCTATGTACTTTTCAGTCATGTCCCTAGATTTCCCCTAATTCCTACTAATCCACTGTACTACATACTTGCAGCCCCATGCCATTCCATGATATTTCATCACTGGGCTTACATATTGTTCTCCTTCTTCCTAGACAATTTTACTCTTCCATTTGTGTCCTCAAAATTTCAATTTGATTTGCAGTGCTAAAACACAACTTCCTTACATATCCCCTAACCATTCAGAAACTTCTTTTACTATGCTTTCTTGTAATCTTGTCCATAAGTCTTTTAAAGATTTTTTTCACATTGTATGTATATTATTTATTCCTAATTTCCATTAGACATTTTTTTTTAAAGCTTGAGGATGTTATAGGTCTATCTCACCTAAAACTTAATCAAATATGGTTTTCATTGAATGATTGATTAAATGAATGAATAATAGAGTGAGCCCCATAGTATTAGAAAAAAAAGAGGAATAACATCCCACACTATATTTATGAAAGGAGAGAGTAGGAACAGTGTTAGTATTTGGAGGCTTATGTTCACATTGAGTTTGAAATGACCAAATTTTGTCAAATAGGGAGGACAGAACTTTAGAGAATGTTTGCATGCATTTCCAACACTATAAAATAGTTTCAGAAATAATTATAAGCTGGGATTCATTAAACTATGCCAAATCTTGATCCACATGTGAGAATATTAGGTAGCAAATGTTTATTTGAAACACTTAAGCTTGCTGTATGAAACTGATCAGCTGAATGAGCCCTACTGCTGCACTTGCATAGAAGAACAGGGTTGCATCTGCATTAAAAGACTTTCTACAAGACACATGCATTATAAATCGTGTTGCAGAAAATAGGAGTGACTTGATCTGCTGGACAACCTTGTCAGGTGTCTAGTAAGGTATTTGATAATATTTCTTTTTATTGAAGCAAGAGGTTTTTAACTTATTCCTGAAAAATTGTTATTGCAATTCCAACCGTGTTTCAGTTATTTACTGGCTAGATTTTCTTAAGGAAAAGAAATATACTTTCCCTGTTATTTGGTCAGTGAGATCATTTACATTTTAATATGCAGAAGCCTCCTCATTATCTGGCAAGTTGGTGCTGAAACAGCATGCATCGTTAATTGTTATGCAGAAATTTACTTTATGAATATGCAGAATGGGATGGGGTTAACATTTATGGCTGTTTATGTATTTGTATATTTAATGTTCCTGTTTATTTCTTGCACAGCCTTTACTTTATGAGTGCATACAGAGGAGAATTAATGTTTGTGAGGTGTTTTGTGTCAGAGATAATGTGTGAACGAACAAATATGTTTGCTGACCTGTCTCTTTTTCTCTTAAGAACATTTGTGAATGAAAAATTAAATTAACAAGAATCATTTGCATTCATTGTTATGCTCTATTCTGTGACTATTGTTGGTAGAAAAAGGTATAATTGGTATACATCTCCAATGTAAAAATTTCAAGTTGTCATAAATTTATGTAAAATTTAATATTTTCTGTGAACATGTCAGATAAGCTCCCAACACAGATAAGCTCCCAAGAAGGCACATTTATGTCCTACTACATTACTCATCAATTTAGCTTTCTTAATTATTTTTTTAATCTAAGGGTAATTTTATATCATTATTTTACCCCCTTTGCCTTTCTGATATGTGTGAAGTAACTTTGCCTAATCTCTCATGTTGACATAGACTTAGGAATGTCACTTTTATTATGCTGGTTTATTTGGTACAGGGTAAACGCCTGTTAAAATAACACTGTGAGCTGCAAATGAACTAATGCTTTAATATTTTAACATTAATTAACTTTCCTAATTTTCTTTATTAATTTAGGAACCGTTTATTACCTTCCAAAATTTGGGGTTTGACAATCTCACATTTTAAATGAATGCAAATTGTGGTGAAGACAATAAGCAATATTTCATAATTCTTTACATAAAACTCTTCAAAATGAATTTAAAAACAGAAATAAAGAAGAAAGTTCATCCACATTTGATTTAGAGAATTATAACTCAATGATGTTAATCCTAAAGAACAAAAGCTGCCAAATCAAGTAAAATTAGGCCAAATGTAAAGGGAAAGTATAAATTTGACATATATCTTCTTTAATTTGTATCATGATAAGAGGGTGAGTTGAGTGAGGAAATGGATTCTACTTTGGAGACGTGAATGGATGTGGCTGGTCCACAAGAGACTTCTGGGTACCCTATTTATGTTGCATCAGCCTAATTAGAATAATGGAAGAAGCAGAGCAGAAAGAAACATATGAAACCTTTTCATCATCATCATTATTATTATTGTTATTGTTATTATTTTGCCGATTATAACTGACATTTGAAGATGTGAAGATGAGCCAAGCCAAATAGGGAAAAGATAGCCAAATATCTGAGTCGATTTTTATGGATGGTGGGCTCTGAAGATTGTTTCAAGCTGCCTGACTTGGTCATGCAGAGACTGGGCAAGATTGAAGTCTCAGTGTCACTGTAGACTCAAAAGGTCTGCTTGCCTGCCTGCATCCAAGCCAAAAAGACATGAGCAGGAGTTTGCAGCAAAGAGTAAAGGCATACTTAGGGAGCTGGTGCCAAGGCCAGAGTCTTAGGTGAGCTATTGGCTCTCAAAAGCCTGGCTCCCTGATGGCCTCTAGTGGCTGTGTTATATAAGGGAAAAATCATTCATCATGGTTGCTATGGGAGTTGGGGTTGTGGGATCTACTGATTGGTCGGGGCTAAAGCAGAGGGCATTTGATCTTGGCTACAGGTCCTGATGTCAGTCATAGCATTGTTCAGTCCAGTTTCCAAGGGATGCCGTCTGTGGGGCTGTCTGCTTTCATGAGTCTGGAGCAGAGACATAAAGGAGGTCAAGGTGTTTTCCTTGTTTGACTAAAACCTTATTCTAGTTTGAGATGTGGTTATTGTATCTTGTCATGGTTGATAGACCTGAAGCTTTACTCTTATGTGAGTTTGGCTGACCAGAACCTAATGTCCTAAGGACTTAATGGTTAAAAGGAGTGGACATACAGCATATAAACAGGTGGGAGGATCTGGGGAAAGAATGCAAGTGAGTTACAGTTCTATCAGGCTAAACATAGAGAGCTGGGATTAGAGCAAAATTCCTACTAAGGAAATGAAGTTCAAATGCAGCTATATCAGAACAGTCCCCTGAACTTACTACTAGACGTTCCTTCAAAGTTGGTCCTACCTGTGTGATAAGGGATTCCATCTATTTGTAAAGAAAATTAATATACCCAGTATGTACTTTCAAACCATTTGTCTTATTTATCTTTTCCACTAAAGCTACCTTTATAGCTGAACAAAAAAAACCACAAATCAACAATCTAAGCAATCAGTTTAAACTATAAATAGAATTCAGACTATGTCAGGTAAAACAAATGGTCCAGTTCAGGAAAATTTGCAGCGTCTCTCCTAGGCACATATCAGTTTCAGATACAGATTTTTCATTCAATAGCAATCTTCATCACTCAATAGCAATCATCATCATCAATCATCATCATCATCTTAACAACAAGCATAAATTCTACAAATAAATGGAGAAAATAAATATTTCATGTAAAATATGTAAGTGCTTTCAAAAAAAATATCCTACTTAGTGTTGAAAAGGCAATAAAATTTTCAGAGCTCTTTCCATTGAGTAAAACATTCTAGTGTAGAATAGCCAGACTTCAAATAGCTGTTATTCCTGGGGCAAAGTGCTACCTTAGTCCATGATGGAGCAAAACAAGCTTGGCCATTTCTTCAAATTTCATATTTCAAATACATACTACCAAGACACTTAGGCTATATTTCCAGCAGTAACGTTTTTTGTGTTTTGTTTTGTTTTTCCTGAATATTTTCCATCTGCTATTGGTTGAATCTGTGGATGTGAACCTGTTTATATGGAGGGCCAACTGTATGAATAAGAATTTATAATGAAATATTAGCCTTCCAAGGTCACTTGAAATAATTATTTTGTATGGTTATGTTACCTACTTCAAATATAGTTTTGTTAGTTTGTTGATATTAGTTTCAATTTTCAGGGCTCTCTTTTGATTTTCAAGATTTAATTTTATGTATAGAAAATAAAAATATTTACATTATTTAATAGTCATGTTTCCAGAGTAACTGCTCAGTCCTTTTGCTGACACAGTAAAGAATTACAGATCAGCAAACATGAAGGTATAGAGTAAGGAAAGTTTATTAGGATACATCCTAAGGGAGAACGTGTCAAGTCAAGAGGGACAATGGTCCTGAAGGGTTTGGAGCCTGAGTCTTATATTGTTGGCTCTGGGCCAGCTCTGTATGTGGTGTACAGACTTGGGTCATTTGATTGGCATGTGTAGGTTACATAACCCATTCCTTTCTGCACATGCTCTTACCCATAATACACACAGAAAAACCCAAGGTTGGGGGGTGGGAGGTGGTTAAAACCACAATGCTAATTTATTGTAAAATATTATAATGAGTCTAAGGTTATATCAAGGGCAAGCTTTAACATTCTGCACAGGCATCAAAAACCAGATAATTCTGGTTGGGTTTTACTTCCCTCTTATCAGGTTGTTCTAACCACAAAATTCATCCCTGGTGATGGGGTTGGACCTGGGTGCTCCCTGGGTAGTGGACCTGGGCAGTGCACAATGCAGGTTATATTATAACACACCCTTCCTTTTGCTCATGCCTACTTTCTGCCTAGTAGTCTAAACTACAATTACAAATTATATTCAGATAACTCTACTTTCCATCAAAATCCTCCCATTTGTTATAGTGAAATATTAATTTCATTTTCCCTTCAAGTTTCCCCCACAAGTCTGTGTGTATTAAAATATACATATATATTTGTCATGTTTGCTCTATCGTGGAGCATGAAAGAATGCATGAAGCACAAAGAAAAAGAAGTTAGAAAGTTTATTTAAGAAGAAAAACACCAGCAGAAGAATTGCTGGGGATATTGTCTAGAGTAGAGAGCTGCAGCTGGTTTCTGTTTAGCCAGGGTTTTATATAGTTTGTCAGTGAGGCCTGTATCTTCTATTGTGTTCAGCTTTGCCTGTTGGGGTAGGGGAAGGTGTGGTTAAACTTGTTATGCAGATGTTGTATAAACAAGTTGGAGCCAAAGGGATGCCTCCTAGGCTGGTCAGGCAACTCCAGGAAAAAGGCACTTCCCAGAGGCTGGCCTGCCCCAGGAAGAGTAGATCCCATACAGATGCAAAACCCTCTCCCAAGTCCCTGGGCCAGGCATGGCTGGAAGTAAACAGAACCAGTAAAACGGGTCTGCATAGTAAATATATAGCAAACAGAATCACTAAGTTTTGGCAAGAGAGGAGAGGGAAACAAAAAAAAGAAAAACTTTCAAAATGTCAAATAGAATTATACCAGAGGTTTAAATCTCAAAAATAGAAGATATACTGTCACCATTACAACATGTACACATGTAAACAATGCACACCCACTTACCTAAACATACACAAATATATACATGCATATATGTATAAACATGTTTATTTCTATTTCACTTTTTTCTTAATGTTGTTTACTAAAAATATCCTTCAGCACCTAGTTCTTTTTTCTTGCACTATATTCTGTATATTGCTCCTGTAGGGGAGGGGAAAAAAAACAACTAAACAAAACCTCTACCCTTCTAAGGTGTCCCTGTGATAAAACACAGATTAACAGGAGAAAAACAAACAGAAGTTTAATAACATATATACCTCCTGTAGATATAGGAGATACCAAGGAAAACTCTCTGTTGACTCAAGCCACCACCTTAAATATTATACCATCTCCAGCAAAAGACAAAAGAAGATATTAGGGGAAGGTGAGCCAGTTATAGTTTTTCAGGCAAAGCACAGTAAACAAGGGTACAGTTGTTATGTTCATTTCAGTCCTGCCTTCTCCATTGATAAGCGTTACTAGAGATTAAGCCATCCTCCTCTTCCTGGTATAGAATGGAGATTTCCCTTATCAATGTAAATGTCCCTTATAAAAGGAGAAGTTTTCTTCAATTTTCTGAGCTTTATGCACATTCTCATTCTGGTGTAATGATTACCCCCTTACTGTGTGTCATACAATAAGTAACACATGGCTGCTTTCATGTAAATTTTTGGATTTATGACATTATTGTAACTGAAAAATATTGTTAGTATAGTTTAAATGTCTGTTTCTTTTATATCATGAGGATTTTTCTTAGGCTTAGTAGAATTTGCACTTAATGTTAATGTAAAAAGTCTGCTCACATCTTTCATCTATTTTTCTGCAAATGCTTGAGACTGTTTTTTTAATCAATCAGTAGAAGGAATATTAACCAGTTGCCTGATAAATTTGCCTTTTTTGTTATTATTATTCTTATTATTCTTATTATTATTATTTTAATTTTTATGAGTTTATTTGAGCCAAACTGATGACATATGCTGGGAAGTATAGAAGGTGACAGGCAAACCAATGAAACTGAATAATGTTAACCTTGACAAGAAAAAAAAAAAAATGAGATGTTCTAAATTAAAATTGCAGGGGCTGAAAAGTGAGACAAAAAGACAGAACAGTTAGCTTGTTAATAGCTGTCGGCCAGCTCTCAAAAGACTTCTCATATTCATATATAGTTGCTCCTCCTTTGGCTCCCATGAGACTGTGCCTGTCTTAGGTTGTTCCTCCCTTGAGGAATCTTATTTGTCATTAACTAAACACCCATCTTTTGGGTCCAAGTAGGGATACATAGTGTAGGCATAATATTGAAGTAATGATCTGTGTTTATGGAAAGGTGCATGGGGGCAGGCAGGCTATCACGTGATGACAGATAAAACTTTTAAAAATTTCTCCCCAATAAGAAAATGATATACGGAGATATGACAATAAGTTCAAGAACTTTTTGCAATGATGTTGCTAACCTTTTTTGATATCAGAGGGATTATTCATTATGAATTTGTTAGAACCCAAAAAACAGTTAACCAAGTTTACTATTTGTTAGTGATGAAAAACCTTCATGAAAAAGTTAGATGACTTGAAGTTTTCACCAACAATCCATGTCTCTTGCATTATGACAATGCACCAGCTCACACGGCACTGTCTGTGAGGGAGTTTTTAGCCAACACAAATAATTGTATTGGAACACCCTCCCTACTCACCTGATTTGGCCCCCAATGACTTCTTTCTTTACCTGAAGATAAAAGGAATATTGAAAGGAAGATATTTTTATGACATTCAGGACATCAAATGTAATATGACAACAGCTCTGCTGGTCATTCCAGAAAGAGTTCCAAAATTGCTTTGAAGGGTAGACTAGGCACTGGCATTGGTGCATAGCTTCCCAAGGGGAGTACTTCGAAGGTGACTGTAGTGATATTCAGCAATGAGGTATGTAGCACTTTTTCTAGAATGAGTTCGTGAACATAATTGTCAGACTTTGTATTCTGCTTTGGATTGCTCAATAACAATGTAGCATATTTTCCTTTTGTGTCCTTGCTTTTTACTTTAGGTATTTGCTGTTTTAGCCATCCTTATATTGTTACAGAAAATTCTTTGGAATAATATTATGTGAAATATTTTATGACTTGGTGGTATTTTTCACTCTTATTTATGTGGATATAGATCAATTTGAAATAAATTCTCTCTGTGTATATGTGTGCTTATTCTGCACAAGTTTTGCTGTAAAACAGAGACAGTTAAGTTATCCTCTGGGCTAAAATATGACAAGTAAGTAGCTAACTTGCAAGTTTATTCTACTTTTTTTTTCTCTCTCTCTCTTTTGAACATTTGATGAATTATTACACTTTTTATATAGAATTGTATTATACAATAGAATTATACATATGTAATTATTTTGCATGTAAGTAAATATTTACAAGTTCTTATTATTTAGATGAAGTCCCATTTAGGAACAAAGATTTTCCTTAAATAGAATAAATACTTTTAATTTAAAAATATGTGTCATGTATGGTACTTTAATATTGAAGGTTATTTTACAAGATATTTTTAATTTATACAGAAAATAGCATAGTAGATAAAAGGACAAATACTCTATTTTAGTATTGTAAAATGTTAGGCAAAATACTGTAATCAACTCTTTGATGAATTGGGAAGATATATTGATAAACAGGAATTCATTTATTATACTGCTAAACTTTTATCAAAAGAGACAAAAGTAATATAAACCAACATCCCCTATAATTTTGGAAATTGATGTCTAAATCAACTAATGTAAATAATAGGTATTATATTTGGTCTTTGTATAATTGTACAAGTTATACAATTTAATAACTCATAAATTGTATATATTACATATTTCATTTTGTTAACAAAATATTTTTTTTTTAATTTAGTGAAAACGTTTTTCACATTTTCTCCAAATTCCTCGCTTATTAAATTTAGGGAACTGTATAATTGTTATACTGGCCAATTTATAGAATTGACTGATTGAAATATTGAACCACATTGTAGAAAGAAATAACTAGTCAAGAAACAAATTATTGTTTCAGATCTTCCTTGTACTAGTTCTTCACCATATTCTGACTTGAATTACAACACTAATAACTAATACTTATATTTTAATCTACAGCCTCTCATACCCTGAATCTCTGAGAAGGCTTCTGGATATTTTTCTTGGCTACTGTCTACACACCCCCACCTCACCCTCAACCCCTGCATTCTGATCTCTCTCCTCTTCTGCTACTAATTTATATTCTCTTTAGTACACCCATGGCCTATGGCTTTAATAATCATTCATTAACCATATCTCAAACTGAGACCTCACTTCTGAACTCTAGAGCTCACTTCCCGAGCTCTGTTTACAATTACTGACATTTAGCATGTTCTCATTTAACAAATTATGCTCTCTAACAAATTCACTCCAACTCCTAGCATTTCATACAATGGTTTCACCATCTGCAAGGTAACTTAAGCTGATGGTTGAAATATATTATTTTCTCTTCTTCACTCCTGCCATCCAAATAACTTCCAAGTATGAAAAATTTTATTGTGAAATACTTTCAACTTTTCCTCATATCCATTTTGGTTTATTCTAATCTATCCTTTATACTGCAAATATAATCTTATTTTTATGTAAAAACCTAGGAATTCTGTGAATTCCCCATTCCCTAGAGTATAAAGACCTATCTCCTTACAGGGCACGCAAAGCATTTTTTAACAATGCTCTATTTTATTTATTCAGCATATGTATATCCATTTCCTCTGTCTTCTCCAGTTTTTCCCACAGAGTATTACCTAAATTGAAATAGACTTTCTAGCCACATTGCTAGTCCTGCACAATAAAGAATTGCCCATTTCTACCCATGACTTTCAAATATCTAGCCAAGCATTCATGTAAGTGAAACAGCTATTCAGAATTATCAGAAATGAAAAGTGAAATTTACATAAACAAAATATTATTAATATTTATGCTAATTAGATATTCCTTTATAATTTTTTTGGAGAATGCAACTACCATGTAAATGGAAGAAAGATTATAAATATCTTCTGTTCAGGACATTACCATAGATGTTTGACATTTTTGAAACTTGTGTCAATGTCAGCTATACTCATGATATTTTAGTTGCTATTCTAGCACACTTATTTGTAACTTCAGTAACCATAGTAAATCTGTACATAATGATATGTTTATTTAATACTTCATGATGTCAAATACTTTTTAAAACAGAGTAGTCAGATAAATATTCAAAATTGTGTTTTAGGGCCAGCCGAGTGGCGCATTGGTTAAGAGCTGGCTTGGGACGCCAGCGGCCCGGGGTTGGGATCCCACATATGAGGGCCAGTGACACTGCCCTCTACAGCTAACAACAGCTGCACCTGGAGCTGGGCTGCTGTGAGTCCCCGAAATGGCATAGCTACAGCCCCTGCTGCAGTGGGCTGCCGTAAGCTACTGTGAGTGGCCGGCAGCCAGCGTGAGCAGCTGGCAGCCAGCGTGAGCTGCCAAGAGCCGTCCTGAGCAACCATCCAGAGGCCGGCGACCAAATCTGCCTCATCCGGGAAGAGCGCAATGACGATACCAACATGGGCCAGTGAAGCAACGTGCTCCGCAACTAGACTGAAGAACAAAAAGACAGCAACTTGTCTCTTTCCCTTCCCCTATGCTCCAACGCTGTTTCCCTCCCCCAATTCCCCAGTAAAATCTTAAAAAAAAAAAAAATTTGTTTTACAGCTTTGCCCACAAATGTAAACCACTAATGAGTCTGCACTGACAACTTACCAAGGATATTCTTTTTTTTTTTTCAAATGAAGCAAAGAATACATGGATGCTTTGTGAAGAAATATGTGATGAAGTTGCAAAGATATTATATATTTCTGAGATTTAAGGGAAAGTTTGAAACCATTGATATTATGACTATGAAAACAAATAGGTAAATCAGAACAATAAAAACACATTTGTGACAGAAAAACACAGATGATTTCAAATTATAGTAATATGGTAATATTCCTAACAATTAATAAAACTTTCTGATATAACCTAAAATCCAAATGAAATATATTTTGTCTAGTCCTGTGAAAGTTATAGTGTTTTAAGTACACTTGGTAAGATGGAACAAGATGTCAAAATTATGTGTAATAACTGAAGTCAAATGAATTTTCACTACAAATGAAGAAAGCGTTATGTATGAAAATCAGGATTAATTTTTGTTTCTCTTTTGCATTATATTCCAGCACCCAAAAGAATAATGAATGTGAACTAAACCTCATTTAAAAGGGCTTTAGGGCCGGCCGAGTGGTGCGGTGGTTAAGCGCTGGCTTGGGAAGCCAGTGGCCCCGGTTCAGTCCCACATGTGAGGGCCAGTGACACTGCCCTCAAAAAAAAAAAATAAATAAAATAAAAAAAATAAATAAATAAAAGGGCTTTGTATTCAAGATAAAATAAGGAATAGAGAAATATAATTATTAGATTTTAGTTTTTTCTCATTATTAAAACACACTAAATCAGAAATTTAGAAAATCCCAAACTAAGCAAAATGAATCAAAGAAAAACACTTAAAATATTCTCACTAAAAGACAACAGCTTTAATATTAACTGTTTTGTTCCAAACATTTTTACCTATATGATGACTTACCAGTATAGCCCATACTTTGATCATGTGGTTCTTGAAGGGGCAATAAAAACATGGAGATTTTTCTCATGAATGCCTCTGTTAACTTACTTTCTAGGCTCCCTTTTCCTTGCTCCATTGAATAAAATCGAAAGCATGTACCATGACTCTTCTGAAGATCGGTAGCTAATGAAAGTTCCCCCAGGAACCTTGAGTCACAGAAATAGCCTCATTTCTGTGATTAAAATGTCCAGTCTTGTCAAATACTTACTAGGTGAATCCTGTGGAACCTGAGTGATTGCTTTAATAAGTGTCAGTTCTCATGGGATATTAAGAAGGAAAGAAAATACCTAGTATATTCACCTACTGAAAATTCACTGTGAGAGGCCACTTCTGCTAATGAAGATTTTTTTATGCCTGTTGTTATAGTTCCTTAGGAGATTTTGTTACCCTGGGTCAATGTAGGCCATCAATTGATTAGTGTGATAATTAGGTTAAATGGTCTCCTGGGTGGCTGCGACAGTGTAAGTTTATAAAACTTTGACTTATGTATTCCAGCATTCTACTCCCAGACATTTATTAGGGATTATTTTGGCAAAGAGACAGTGTGGCATGTGATTAAGAACATGGATTTTAGAACCTGACTGCCTGGGTTTTTAATATGACCATTTTGGAAAGCTATTCACGGCCAAATAAACTTATTGTGACTCACTTTTAATCATGATAATCACCTCACTGAGTTATAGGTATTAAGTAATACATTGAAACTATAACAGACCTAAGGTATGAAATAATAAGCTTATCATAGTTGCAACCATCTCAAATGATATAGAGTGGGCAGGAATTCAAGACTTTTGTACAGGCTAAGCCAAATGAATTCAGACTTACTTACTTTTTAATATCCACAATTTAACATAAAGGCCTGTCACAGAGGGTATCATCAATAAATGTGTTTAAATTAATGGAAGAGGGAAATTGTCATATCCACTTGTCAATAGTAATAGCTATAAATTATATCTAATCAGCGCCAGCATTTGGTCGATTAGTATAAACTGAGAAATAGTATAAAAGAGGAAAGATTGCCTCTATATTGCAGTGCATGGTGGTTTTCTTTGCATGTGATTTTGAAAACTGAGTTCAAAATTAAAGGGCAGTGATAAAAATTAATGACAGCAAATAGCACTGCGGGAGTATCAGCATTGTTACTGCGTACAAACTCCTGACCTGCACTCCCTGCTTGAAATGCCAACCTTTAGATCATATTCACAATCTGTTGGGTTAGGCAACACCATCTATATAAATTTCGAATTGAACCAACCAAGATAATTGTTTCTATGCACTTTATGTGGTTAAGAGGTAGGAAACACACTGAATTTACTCAAAGTGGAAAGAATGAAAGAAAAGCAATTATAATTGCTGCTCAATTTCTTTTTATTGGATAACCACGATATAGTTAGTTTTATTATCTCTAGTTAATGCAGAAAATACAGCTATGGAAACTATCACAGAGAGCAGATTAACTTCAAACCACTTGTGGTAAATCTTCTCCTCAAATTGAAAAAAAATCGTATCATGATAATCGATACAAACCCAATATAGTTCAGCAGTATTTTATTTAAGCCATACTGAGAGATGACATGGCTTAATGATAAAGTATGAATTCTGGAGCCAGAATTTAAACCCTTTTATAGCCATTCTCAACCACAAAGAAGCTGTGTAATTTTGGAACATTTACTTAAACACTCTGTGCTTGAGTTTCCTCAAATGGCAAACATGGATGGCCAAATAAGTTTAGAGCTTATTTCAACTCTTTTTAGAGCTATCGTGAAACTAACATGTAAACTCTGAGTTTCTTAATTATTGCATGGAGTCTAGCCTCATAATATACTGGGGCCAATAACGATCTGAATTCAGTATAAAGATTTTTTTTTTTTTAATAGTTAATGTCAGTTCCTTCAATTGGTAGAGAAAAGTGTTCCCTTTGAGAGAAGGAATGAATATGTTGGACACTTATAAGGATATTGAACATGCATTTGGGTTTGCACAGTAGAAATCCAGCAAAAATACATATACATTTCTTCTAATATTCGTAATCTATTATTCTCATGGTGAGAATTTTCGTAATAATAATTTCACCTCTACCTAATAATTTCCTAGTTGAGACTCATAAATTTTAAACAAGGTAATTTTGCCAGGGATCTTTTTGCTTTCATATTTCTTGACTTTGGCAAAGTTTAAATCTCTAAACTTGCATTTATGAGAACGTGCATTTTCTCATAAAATAATGAAAATTAAAATAGTTTCAGAATTCTTTTCTAAGATAATTTTTAGTGTTCAATTTTGAAAATAAAAAATATCTCTTTTCTACATATCAAAATAAAACTATGAAGAGGTACATTTCTTTTATTATAACTAAACTAAAAGTGTTTTTTGTTTCTAATTTCTAATATGTCTTTTTAAAATACCAAGGGCATATAGTGAGCATGCCTTTAAATAAACATGTCGAAATAAAGATATAATATCATGATCAGTGATGCAAGCCCACTATTCTTCAGCTGGATGTTTTCATGTATAATCTATGAGTATATTCTCTTTATACCATGCTCTTTGGACTATAGCTGCTCTCTTCATTTTATTTCTATGTTTGTCTGTGAAGGAAGAAGATAGCTGATGTCCATGGCACATGTCACTCTGTCTTCCTGATATTTGAGAGCCTTCTCTGTAATGGATGCTATATACAGAGCATTCAATTTGCCCGTGCTTGAATGTCCAAATAAAACTTAGGCCATCTCTCTCGCTTCATACTAAGTGGGTATCTGAATATACTGTTCACAGCTTTGCCTTTGAGAAGGATTTCCTTTCCTCACTGTGCTGTCTAGCACCAGTATATCATGTCAATCCTTTATATCAGCACCAATATATCAGTCAAACTAGGACTGGATTATTTCCTCCATAAAGTTATTATAAGTAATTCTACTTGAGGCCAGACATTTGAGTTGAGGAAAAGCCATGTACTTGTTAATGCCTTTTAGACCTGTTTGAGCCTGGCCTGAATGCAATACTTCCATTGGAAAATTGCACTCCAAACTGGATGGTTGTGATACCTACTTTCCAATACTATCCAATGGATTTATTAACACCAAAACAATTTCCTTAGTCACTGGATGTTCCATGGTAAGATCATTATCACTCGAGCCCAATAGTATCCCAAGAGCTTTTTTTTTTTTTCCCCAGACAGAAAGCAAATTTTGTTTGTAGAAGATGGTCTTGCTACAGAACTTTAGAAGAAATAACCATGATTTTATCATTGGCACATGTTAAACTCTCATTTCAAAATTTGTGTCCACAATGGATACTTCTAGAACAAACTGAATTGCTAGTCATATGATACAAATGGCAGGTCAGCTTGCACAACCAGGGCCTGCACACTCTAGCCCCATTAGAAACTGATAGCCCGATGAACAACCCAGCAAACAGATGAATTGTATTCCCATGTGCCTCAAAAATTCAAAGGGACTGAATAAATTCTGTGCCTCGTTTTTGCTGGTTGGATATATATGGGACAACTTGCTCTCTCACCACACGCCAGACAATAAGATTATTGAAAAGTCTACAGATGCAACAGACCCTTGAAACCTCATGGGATTCATGCCTCACCATCTGGTACACATGTGTCCTACTATGTTATCTAGAACACGTGCCACTTCCTACTCACTGAATCCAATTAGCATGATAATATGATCAATAGACCGGATGTCTTTTACGCTCTGTGGACTGTCAGGACAGGCAAGGCTTTTGTTATCTATAACACAAAATATAGTTATATACTGAGATTATAAAAGTGTACCATCAGCTTTGTTACATAAAGATAAACTGCTTTTGTTCTCTCCTGATAATGAGAATTTGAGAAAAAGGTATTTATCATATCAATAGCTGGATACCAACTCCCCTGAGCAACAGTGAAGGTCCCCACTCCTGGGAGCAGCATCTCAGGTTGGCTCCATGCCTATGAGGATACACTCTTCCGCCTTCCAACCTTCCTGAATCTGACATGTTTATTTATTTTGGCTAACTCTAGGTACCTTTTAGAGATGAGCCATGAAATACAAATTGTGCAATTTTGGTGATTCTGCATATGACTTAAATTCTCTGCTAGTGGCATTTAAAACTAGCACTGCACAACATAAAGATGAACAGTAAAATTCATGCTAGTAGTTTAAAATTTTAATTTTTCTTTATCTAGAATGATGTTAAATAGCAAATTCAAAAACACCATGACAAATCAAAATAAAGATTGGGGAAGAAAAGATCAAGCTTCATACACTCCTTTAACAGCCTTTATTTCTTGTTCTTTGAGCCAGAGGCTCTGCATCTTCACTTATGTCTCACAAATTATGAGCGAGCCCTGCCTCGAGGAGATTCTGATACATGCGACAGTGTGAGAAGCACTTCTCTAGCACACCAGGGTGTCAATGAAAGCGCTCTGCCAGCTGTTCGTATCTCTCAATTACACATTTATATCTAAGAATATAATCACAGAGAAGGTCTATGGAATCACTGCATCCACACTGAAGCTAAACTTCATCTATTGTGTCCTTTCTACCAGTCTTTCTATAACCAGAGAACCCTTATGGCATTTTAATGTCACCACAAACTCCTTCTCAAAGATGTCAAATTGCTTTTTCTCAGTGCACATCTCCCCTAGCAAAGGCTGCAGGGGAAGGATCAGAGAGAGGGAGATTTACTTTATGTACTTGTGGACGTATACTTCTCAAGGGATCTCACCCTTCACCTTGAATTAGTAGATTTTGAGCCTACGACCCTACTTTGATCTAGAAATTGTACGAAGGACTATAATTTGCCATTGCAGTGGCTAATATCAGCTTTCTTATTATTCAAAGAAAGCAATACCCTGAGTAGAAGCCCATCTATCTCACCCCAAGATACTTGAAGATCAATTCCATAGACTCATATAGATCTAGGCAATCTATATGCCACTCAGGTCTCCCTGCCCTGTATTTTTGTCATATCCATCATGCCTCTGATGATTAACTGATGTCATCTACCTTCTTTCATTCTGAAATGTCAATATCGCCAGTGATATTAGACCCCAGGGAGATGGCAGCATCTCCCACGCCTAAACCTGTCCCATTCCACATCATTCTTTGGGCCTTCTCAAGGAGCATATAATGAAGGGATTTTCAGTTTTTTCAAAGTAATTCATTCTAATATATCCGCCTTCCTCTGACTTCTTTTGTCTTCTTCAATATCATGCCAATGAAGCTCCACATCTTCAATTCATTTATACTAAGGCATAACTGTCCCAGGCTTCAGGGTAACATCTGTACCCACTATTAAAACCTGCTCCTAGCCAGTATGCTGAGTAATGAATGAGCAGCCTACATAAATAATCTTATCATCATTTTTATATTTCTCCACCCTGGCTAAACATCCTTAGTATCAATCCCAACACATATTTCTCCCTAGTTTTATTCATACCATTAGCCAGATCCTTTTTTTCCTTTTTCTTTAAAATGAGATACACAGATTTTAATTCATTTATCTACACTTTATCATTGTGGAACCTTTGACGTCTCACTTTAACCCTCATTAGTGTCAGTTGCTTCATATGTAGAGATTAGCTGTTATAATCTATGTAAATTGCATTCCTCATTTATTATCTTATGATAGGTTGCAATCTCTCTCTTTCTCATTATCCAGTGTTAGAATGTTCTATATCAACTTATTTCTCTCAATTCCATTTTAGCTTTGTTTTACAGTCAATCTAGATATTACTCTGAATTTTGGTTGAATCCCATAAAAGTTACTTAAAGGTCAATGGTAATATAAGTAGATGTAACAGTTCAACTGAAACATTCCTCATTGCTACAAACTAGTAATATGACCAATTGTGTTGCAATAATTGTTTTTTAATTTGTGATAAAAGTAAAGCTACAGTAATTACTGAGTAAAAATCTAAACTCACCATTGGGTATTAAGAGCTCTAGGGCATATGAAGTAGAAAAAATGTGGTCCTTTATGTAAAAAATGTTTGATAAAAATATAACTTTTTATACAAATTGCATTTTATTGCATAAACTAGACCTATTATAAGAGCGATCACAGGATTAAGAGTTGCATTTATAACTGATGTCTATGTACTAACTAGAGGGAATCAAAACATTAAAAAAAGAAAGAAACTAAATTAAAATTTCAAATATTGGTTTTGTGGAAGACCTATGTATCAAATGTCAGGCAACCACATGCCAAAGTGTTCAATTGGAACAATGAGCCAAACCGACAGCAACAATCAAGCTTTGAGTCACGTCCTGTGACAGTGTAAGCGAGATGCCAAAAGTAATGCTGGCTCTGCACTCTATCACTTTCCCCCACATAATGGGAGCAGGTTAATCACCAGGCAATCCAGTTGTGCAGCAGCACAGATGAGGGTACTTGTCTCACTGTCAGAATGCCTTGAGCTGAGGACACCTGCTATGTTATGGAGCAGTGGGTCGAGAAGAAGGAGGCGGGAAAGTTAGGAGTGGAGAGGTAAGGAGTCAAAGTGGTGAATAGTGCCACAGCCAAGGCTCCTGATAAGGAGGCCTCTGAATGAAGGAGCCTGGGTTAGGAATGCAGCCATGTATGAGCATGGCTGGCCCAGGGAATCTGAGTTCTTGATAAAAATTCCCCCAGAAACTGTAATGCACTGGTATGTAAGAAGTCTGATGTGGGGAGGGCAGATTCCCTCTCTGCATACTGCCAGTCTAAGCCTTGTCATTGTTCATATTTGGGCCTGAAAGATCTCATATAAGACCTATTCCTGGAGCAAACTCTTGAACCTTCAGGGCCTAAGCAAGAAGCATAGGCTACCCATCACTAATTAAATGAGCTAGACATTGAGAGGCTATGACGCTAACCAGTTAAGCTGTCTAAGGTGACAACCAAGAAAAGCCATAATCAAATCACCCCAACTGTGATGATGAGGTCTGCTTGGAGGAATAAATGTACTTATGAGCCACAACTGTTACCAAACAAGGAAAAGATATCCCACCATCCATTATGGTTTATTCTAGACAGTCAGAAGCCCTTCTGTCAAGGCTTCAGAATGGACTATTCAAATTTGTTAGTTTCACTGATCCAGGTGCAACATAAGGTGTTGGCAAAAACACAGTAGGGTGCATATGAGTGTAGTGGAGGAAAAGGTTATGTTTGAATGGAAAAAAAAAACAAACCTTGATGGATCGTTCACCCCTTGTTCCAAACAAATGTTCTGGTTACCCCATCTCTAACAGTAGTCAGTAGACATTTAAGAAGACATTTCTCTCCCGTTGTCAGTTGTGGCAATTCTTTGTGTCCAGATTAATAAGTTTGGGGCACTTGAGATAGCAGAAAGACCCATAGTTAGAGAAATGTCCACTTGTGGTATACAGTGACACAACAATTGGATATTTGTCTGTAAGATCAAAGGTCTGTGTGATATAGTCAACAGCTTGTCCAACTCAGGGCAATGACAACTGGCTGGAACAGGTGTTTCTATGAGTTTAGTGAGGTTAGAGTCACATAGGCACCCTGTTGGAGACAGAGAAGAAAATTTAGACCCTCCCCCCTCCTACTCCTATACTTGGATCTAGGCCTTCAGGTCTGCAGGGGCTCACGAGCTATCAGCTCTGGGTTGTGGCATCATCCACATTGACTGCAACATGGATAGTCTATCCCATACCATGGGCAAAGATAGCACCCTTCATCCAAACCCAAAGCTGGTCAACCCAAATCTTCTGGCTAAGATCTTCTTGTGGTCCAGGAAAAATATCCAGTGTATATACATTTTTGTGATTACCTAGAACAAAGTAGCCAGATGACCTTAAGGAATGGTATGAACTAGACACCTCAAACCAATGGTAATTCTTTACAGGGTTCATATAGGCAAAAACTCATGCTCTGCACCTGAGGGGTAAATGGAGAAGGAGGTTACTGTCTCCCATCTTTTACAGTTTAATAGCCATCCTGATCCTCCATCTATTTTATTCTTTGTAAAGGGATTGAAGGGGATAGAAGACTCTTGAAGAGTCCTCCATAAAGACTAAATGTCTTTATATAGGTGTCAATAACTAAATGTAGGCATACAATTAAAAGAAGGGGGCAGACCACCTGGTTAAATATGCAAGGCAAATGGAAAGTACTATTTCATGAAATTGCTGCATTGCTCCAGGCTGCTCACCTGAGATACATAGTCCAGGCTGGGTTATTTTGTCCACTCCCTCCAGCCATTTAAACCTGTCCTTTCATTTCCCCTTAAAACACTTCACCACCATACAGCATGTCAAGTGCATCATATGCCCCATGATTAGGCACCCAGGTGTGTTTGTGTATGTTTCCCCCATCCTGGTGCCAGGTATTGCAAATATCAAAGTCACCTGTGCACTGGTATCCAAAAAAGCCCAAGAAGTGCCTTCGCCTCCATCTCCCTATTCAACCCAAATCTTGATGTGAGTCCTCTGCTCCCCTCTGCAGAGAGAGGGACCTTGGCCTAACCCCTGGTCTGGTTTATGTTTGAAAGTCAGCCCACCAGAGGTCCTTGTAAAAGTTGGCAGGGCTCTCTAATTCATCTCTAGACTCACTGGGACAAGAGGAGAGGATAGTACTGTGCAGGGGCCATCACGAAGCAGATCCCACTGGGCCACCTGATAGTGAGTTCTTTGGTGGGGAGCATGTGAATCTCCTCCTTTGACCTTGTTAGCGAACAACCCGACTCAGAAATCTCTTAAAGAAGGCCTTTGCCATCTCCCAGGAGAGGGTGCCCAGTTACCACCTTTATGCTGCTCTTTCTGCTGTTCAGTATTTGCTGATTTGTCCATGACTGCTTTTTCCATGTGGAGGACTGTGTTGGTTATGACTCCAATTATGTTGCAATTTAATGGACCTTATCTCATGAGGGGGTTTAACTGGACTTTTTAACCAGAGGGAGTGCCATGGACAACCCTAGACAATTAAGTTAAGTCTAATTAATAATCTTATCATGTACTTTCCCACACTATTGCTGTAAACCCAGAGGACAACCATGGTGGCTTGCAGAGCTGCTATAGCCTCTGCCAGGGTTCAGACATGTGTTTCAGTGACAGTAAACTCATCATGCTGGGCCAAACCTGGTGAAGACCAGCTAGTCATCAACTGAGGAAGGAGAGGGTCTCAGGTGTGAATACTCTCTCATAGCCTGCCTTTTCCTTCCTCCTTAAACAAAAGTGAGGCACATTGGAGGAAGAGGTTCTGTAGTGGCATGGTCCCCCAAGTCATTACTGTCTCTCACTGAGTTTAATGAGATGACCACCTTTGTTTTGATGAAAAACTAACCAAGCCTGGAAGGTCTCTTCAGGCTATTGGATGAAGAGATCTTGAAGGGGCTTTACACACTTTTCCAAAAAAGTCACAAACCTTAATTACTCTGTCTGTGTCAGCGGCCTGCTTAGAACTAACTTAGAGCATCATTTGATGCAACTCTGTGACACGTCCAGCATGACAGAGCAGTGGGAATGGAGAAGGGATGGCAAAAGGTTAGAAAGAAAGAAAGAAAGAAAGAAAGAAAGAAAGAAAGAAAGAAAGAAAGAAAGAAAGAAAGAAAGAAAGAGGCACAAATAAGAGAAAATTGCAGTTGATGCCAGGGACTCCAGCCTCATGGACTGAGCCCCGAATCAGGCCTGACTGCTCCTTTTATTGTCTCACAGATAAGAAAATGTCAGTGTGTCTTCCGTGGTCTGTGAGTCTCATATCAGAGAATTTAGTTCAGGCCAAGTCACCCATGCCTGCAGGCTGCTATTACCGAAGATCCCATGATGATATTGTCATGCACCTCCTAAGAGACAGAAACTTCCTCTGCCAAGACTTAAGAATGCACAGAGGACAGATATTATTACATCAATAGGTCATTTCACATGCAGGCTGTCAGAACCTGAAACAGGTATATGTCCTTTTTCCTTAACTCCAAGATTCCTCCCATGGATCCCATGCGGCTGTGCCTGGCTTAAGTTGTTGTTCCTCCCTTCAGGAATCTTATATGTCATTGACTAACCAGCTGTCTTTTGGGAACAAGTAGGGATATATAGCGTAGGCATAATGAAGTAATGATCTGTCTTTATGGAAAGGTTCATGGGGGCAGGCAGGCTGTCGTGTGACAACTCTGCATGTGAGATAGTCCAGAAGTTTAGAGTCCAATCACCAGAGGACGATGATCAGGATCCCAGAGATGTTTCCCTAGCTGTTTTTTGAGCCCTTTTGTTGGATTTCTAATGTGACCCACAGGTGAACTTGGCCAGGGAGTTGGGGGACTAACTAAAGAGAAGGACCAATGTTCCCCCTGAAAACAGACAGGTTTCTGTAAACAATTTTAAAAATAATGTTTTATTGATTCTAAGTAAACTAATTATCAATGTAATTACTTTTGAGGGATTTACATTCAACTAGATAATATTAGTATTCTATTAATCGAATAACCAAGCTTTCCTTCTCATGTCTTCAGTTTATAAGAAGCCTCAAAAATACCTTGAGTTCCTTGAGGGCACGGGATGCCTTACCTCAGCAAGTTTTTAGTGTATTTACTAAATGTTTAAAGTATTTAGTGTATTTAGTGTGTTTAGTGTATTTACCTCAGCTAGTGCCCACTATATTTAGATGCATGGTAAATTTTATTTGAATGACACATGTTGTTGTTTAGGCTTTACCTACTAAGTTTCTGAATTACAAGCATGAAAAATTGATAAACTTGAAAGACAAGCATACTGTGGTAGACAGAATTCTACAGATTCATCTCTGACAAAATTCCTTGTTTATTCAATCAAACACTAATCTAGCTATTGCTATGAAGGGACTTTGCAGATGGAATTGAGGTGACTAATTAATCAACTTTAAGACAGAGTGATTATATAGGATTATTCAAGTGTGATGACATGAGCACCTAAATGCAGGAGAGAAAGCCAGAAGAGTCAGCCAGAACGATTTGGCAGAATAATAAGGAAGAGAGAAGTTGCAGAAGGGGAGGTAGGAGAGATTTGAATCAAGAAGATTCAAACTACCTTTGGCTGTATTTAAAGATGGAGGAAGTAGACAAGCTAAGCAATACAGGAAGCTGAGATTAACCTTCAGCCAATAACCAGCAAAAGAATGTTACCTCAGTTCCACAGCCACATAGAACTGAATTATACTAACAACCTGAACATGCTTGAGAACAGACTTGCTCTCAAAGACTCCAAAAATGAAGGAGGTTCCTCAATGTTTTAATTTTGACCCTATGAAACCTGGATCAGAAAACCAGCAGAACCACACTTTGCCTGGGATTCTGACCTTCAGAACTGTGAGATAATAAGTGGGTGTTTCTTTTTTAAAGCCACAGAATTTGTTGTGATTTGTTACAATATCCTTAAGAAACAAATATTTACAAGAAGCATTTTTTACATTAAATAATCAGGAAAAAAATGTCATTTAATAGCTTTATTAAGTGGAAAAATGTGTATTTAGAGTATTTTTAGAAATAATGAGTAGCCATTTCCATATGGAAACTTTCTGAGATGGATATGTAGCTATTGTAAGGTATGCACTTTTATTTTTTCACAGTAGCCCTTGTTTCTTTTTGTTTCAACTTATTTATAAAACATAATGCTATTCCAGAGAGTTATATTTGGCACCAGCTTTCATATTTAATATATTTTTGTAACAGTTTATGTTATAACATAGCTGATGGTTCTTTTATTTGCTGAGAGAAAAATTAACAATATGTACTATATCATTATTTAACAAACTAAAGGAAAATTTAGTATATATATTTGTATAATTATTAAGAGGATTATCCTCCTTTATGCCGATTATTTTACACAAAGTATACTTCTCGTTAATTTCAATTTTACAGTTTTCTTGGGAAGAATTTTTATAGCTTCCTCCTGATTTTTACCTGATTTTTTTGACAATGATAACAATTGTCCATTGCTTAAAAAGTTTAACATAGGATAAATATAAGAGTATATACCATGCTATAATTTTTTAACATTGGTTATAAGCAACTAGTAAATTAGTTCACCTCAGAAGGGAAATAGTCTAAATCCTTTTATTAAGTAATAAATGAATGCAAATATAATTACAATTTTACATGCTTCTGTAGAGACCATTTAGACCTTAAGATTGCAAAATTATAATGTGCTCTTGGTTGAAGAATGCTAATGCTGTTTTTTACTGCAAAATAATTGATGTGGTTATGTAAGTAAGTTCCATACTGACTCTTTTTTTTTTTTTTTCCCTACACATGCTTTTGACCCCAACTTTTTGGCTATGCATATAACAGATTTTCCTGATGAATGATTTATGCTTATTAGCACAAGAACAAAAGAGTACTTAAATACAGGTTGATAAAACAATCCTCTTTTGTCCTGTGGGGAAAAAAAGTGTTCTCTGTTAGGAAAAGCGAAATATTATTTTCCATTTTCTGTAAGTACAGAATGTTCACTCCCTCATAAAATGTACATTCTTACACATCTAAGTAGATTCTCACAGTAAACTTCTGCACGATTTCTGCCTAGCAGGCAAGGCAGAAATATTACCTTGCGTACAAATTTTCTTTTTCTAGCAAAGTTGTAGAGGATCATTATTTTTATGCATTTATCAAGCGTTGTAACTCCTTTGAGGAAAAGTTTATGTGATCCGGTGTCCTGAACACTTTGCTGCAATGAAAAGAAACAGCTTTGAATATCCCAGTGTGCTATGGTCTCATAATGTAATTGGCAATGACCCCATTTCTCCCGTGAGGTGGCACAAATATGTGGCTTCAATAAAGATTGTGCAGAGATTTTCACTTTCATCCTAACTTTTCCAATTAACTTTGCCATTCCCACTGATTTCTGTAAGATACCTAAAATGTGGCAAATACTGATACAGAGCAATAGATAAAGAAGGGGGACAAGGTAGGAGTAGGCTCCACCAGAGAGTGAATGCGCTTCATCTTAATAATTGTAAAAGTCAATGTTATTACTCTGGCTAATAATTTATGGATATATAATATTACGCAGTTTACAAAGCCATAAGCATCTTTGAGAATGGTTAGTTTCTTTTCTGTTAAACCAAAAAATGGAAGTAGATCTGTTTAGTTGACTGGGCTTTTTTTTTTTTTTTTCTTACCTTTGGTACAGAAGTTTAGAAATGGTTTCTACATGCTCCCTTCGTCTATATTAGTGGATCATGTGTATTGCACATTAAAACTTTGAATGATACATCTCTAGTATCAGAAGCAAACCAAATTTTTACAAGGGTTAAAGAGTCCCTTGAAAATAATTGCATATTTTGTATAACGTTGTAAAGCTCAGGAATTATTTTCTTCTAGTCTCAATTGTGATTGAAAGCAAATCAGCAAAAGGTTTATAGGCTAAGTGTTATTAAAGAACCCATTTTTCAATGTGAGGAGATTATATCTTGTAAGTGCCTTTGCCTGGGAAATAGTGTCTAGGGAGTATTAGAATTGGGCTGGTTTTTCCAACCCTTTTTACTAAAACCTCATTTTCACTATAATTTCTAAGTCCTCTTATCTCCTTAGCAACAATTTGTCAGCAAGCACTTCTAAAATTTATATATATATATATATATATATATATATATATATATATATATATATATTTTGTTTGTTGTTGTTATGTTTTTTTTTCCATCCCATATGATAATCTTGAAAGATGACCATCAGAAATTATTTCTGGCACTAAGTTTTGAAATTGTTAGAAAATTCTTCTTTTTAAATTGATACTCCAATATTTTGAAAAAAAGAGGGTTACTATCAATGAAATAGCCACACTCAGTAGTTAATAAATAAACTGGCAGCCATTCACTTTAGTCTGGAAGATTTGCATCTAAGTAGTTTTTCTGTAGCTGAAGAAAACTCAGGGGAAAAACAAACAAACAAACAAAAAAAAAATATATATATATATATATATATATATATATATATATATATTCCCCAAAACACATGTGGCCTTTACTTTATGCTTTTATTACTAAGAGAGGGCCTGATATATCATTCAAATACTTAAAGAAATTCTATTCCATAAGCATTTTCTAAACTGATGTCAAAATTGACAAAATAAAGTTTCATTGTAAACATTGATAACTCTGAATGCTTTTTTTCCTGTTTTATTGTTTGAATACTATTAATTATCTATATAGATACATGCATCCACATACATATATATGATGGAAATTATGTGTTTTATACAATGATTGCTTTATTTCTTTTTCTGCCTTTATTTGGAAAATGTAGTTGAAAAAAAAAAGTTGTATGCAAATAAGCAGTATAGAGTCTGTGAAAATGTTTATTTTTGTTTAATTTGTTTTTTGTTTTTTTTTGAGGGCAGTATCACTGGCCTTCATATGTGGGACCGAACGGGGGCCGCTGGCTTCCCAGCCCAGCGCTTAACCACCGCGCCACTTGGCCGGTCCTTGTTTAATTCGTTTTTACTTTTTGAAGGAAAAAGGAAAAAAAAATCAGGCATTTCAGGGGAAACTCAGCAAAGATTGTATCTTCTACTTTAGCACCCTTTTCTGGTTTTGAAGAGTAAGGTCCTTTAGAGAGGTTAAAGAATGATTGTTCTTTAACCTTTAGAAGACATGATATGAGGGAGAAAACATATTAATCTTCAATATTTGAAAGCTGATAAATAGAATAAAAATAGATTTGTCCTAGAATTAATGTAAAAAAATTTCAAGAAGGCACATTTTACATCAAAACGGACAGTTTTCTGACAGAGCTGCTCAACAATGATATGATCTTTTTTATAAGGCAATAGGTTTCCCATCACAGATTGTAATCACTGATGAACATCACACAGAAAGAGTATATGAGGTACAAATTAAATTAAGTGACTTCAAAGATCATTTCCATTTAAGATTATGTGAGGTTGCAGAAATTCCCATTTTATAGCCTGCTAGATAATAATATGAGAATTGGACCAGATGACATCGACGTTTCTTTAGTACCCTGCAAATCTATGAATTTGTGAGAAACAATTGTTCATCTTTTGAATTGTTATTCTGGAGAGAAAAGATGTGCATCTCCTAATTGAAACTCCCCCTTGGCTTCCTTTATTCCACTTGCATCCTCATGCCTCAGATTCCATCAAATCCTCCATTGTTTTCTGTCCTGTCATAAAAATGTATGCACTTTTCTTATAATATCATATTGTCCTCCTCATTAGAAAGTGAGTGTTTTAGAGGCCAGCACCTTTCTTATTTTTGTTTCTGTCTTTCTAGTATTAAGAGCATACTAGGCATAGAAAACAAAACAAAACAAAACAAAAACAACAAAACAACAAACCTCAATAGTTTTGTTGACTAAATAATCAGTAAAAAAGAATAATAAATAAATAGAAAAGATAAAGAAATATGAATGTAGACAATCAAGCTGGCAAAGGATGCTGAAGTGTAGAGTGGGCTCACATGCAGAATGATAACGGCCAACATATATGTAACACGTATGTGGTTTGTGTTAGATACTTCTCTAAGAACAGTAAATTTAATTAATCTTTGCACTTAATCCTCACAACAGTGCTGTAAAATGGATACTATCTTTATTCCCTTTTACAGATAAGGAACCGGAATTCCTAATTACACAGCCAGTAGTTAGCAGGGTTGAGATCTAAATCTTGGCCAGTTCTACAAGCCAATTGTAATCGACTCTCCATAATCACCAAGCCACATTATGCAACCCAGGTAGATCAAGAAAGAGGTGGAAACGGGCTGGCCGAGTAGCTCAGTTGGTTAAGAGCTCGCTCAAGAGTGCAAGCTGAGCTCTTAGCAACAGCTGTTCGAGGCCAGCCCGAGCTGAGTTGCCGTTGAGCTGCCAACAGGTGGCAGGATGGCTCAGCTAAAAAAAAAAAAAAAAAAGAAAAAAAAGAAAAAGAAAGAGGTGGAAAAGAGGTCCAGGTGAGCACTCAACAATCAGGATGTATACATGTTGCATAGATCCAAGTAAGATAGTAAGTCCAAACCAGATGGGCAGAGGAAAACTAGAAGGGAAAAATAACCAAAGGATAGGTGGACCAGGGAACAGAGTAGGACAAGAGACTGGATTCTTAACCCCCAGCCTTATCCTGACTAGCAGCATGGCTGTTTTAGCCCCTCTGAGCCTCCATATTCTCATCTGTAAAATAACAAGGTGTGACTATCTCTTAATGAGTCTCGGTTCCCTTTGAACTCATCGGTAGTGTTCAAGAGTTCAGGCAGCAATTCTGACACAGGGATTACAAATTCAGGCAAGGCAAATAATCAGAAGCTTAGGAAAATTGGTTTTAATCTGAAAGGGTTAGAGTCTTGACAGCAATATGTTAGTGTAACAACTGGAAGGTAACTGTTACAAGAAGCTTTTGATAGCTGTGAGAAATGTCTCTACCTGCCCTGTATTTTTACAAAGTTTAACTTCTAGAGGAAATAGGAAAAAATATATATATATATATACATGTATATGAAGTTGATCCTGAGAATAGACCCCTTTTTCCTGTTCCTGATATCCTTTGGGTCATGGGAAAACTAATATTTCTTAAAAGCATCATTCTATAAAATAAATTATCATTTAAAATAGTGGAATAATTATCATACTTTTTCAGGTTTATCTGACAGTTTTTAACATAACTATTTTTAGAATTTTCCATGTGACATTTATTATTTCCTTAGGGTTGCCATCACAAAGCACTCCAAAACTGGGTAGCTTAAAACAACAGAAATGTATTCTCTTACAGTTCTTGAGGCTGCAAGTGTAATCATGATATAAGCAAGGCCAGGCTCTCAATGAAGGATCTAGGGAAGAATTCTTTCTTGCCTTTCCGCCTAATGTGGGTTCCTGGAAATCTTTAGCTTGTGGCAGCGTGACTTGGACTCTCCACCTTTGTTCTCATGGTCATCTTCCCTTTGTGTCACCTCTGTTTTCATGGTATTCTCCTCAGTATATGCCTGCCTTTTTAAGTTTCTTTCTAATAAGCACACCAGTCATTGGATTGTAGCCCACTCAAATCTAGTGTGACCTGATGTTCACTAATTATATCCGCAATGACCCTTTTCCAAATAAGATCACATTCTGAGGTTCTGAGTGGCTGTGAAGTGTTGGGAGCCACTCTTTAATCCAGTACATGATGTAACAAAAAATATACTGCTTCAGAAGTTAAGAGATGCACGTTTCGGCCTTGCTCCTGACAATAGTAGAATCATGCATACATCAGAAACTCTCAGAACTTTGCTTGCAAAGGATGTTTAAGGAATTATAATTTTATAGTTCTATGACTTTAGATTAAAACTGTACATTTTTTGTACTTATATAACAAGCCTTAATCAGAAGATGTACTTATTTCCAGGTTCATTTATTTGACAGCATGAGCTTCCTAAAATCTCATCTTCCTAACTAATAAATTTTGAAATGGACAATTAAATAAGTTCCATAACCTCTGTAGATTTGGAATAAAGTCAGAGATTCTGTGATGTCTGGCAAAGGATTAGTCTTCCCACCATAAAGTTTACAACAGATTGGGAGTTTCCTCTAGCTGACCACTGGTCACAAAGTGCAAGATGGTAAGACACAGGTTTCAACTCAGTAACTTTCAGAGCAAGGTACTTGAGTTAACCAGAATACTACAGAATGTGTTGCTTTGGTAACAGCTGTCAATTAAGGAAACAATATTAAAGTTTATCTTAAAGTTATTAAAATACTTATAAAATATTCTACTACAGTTTAATATCCATATTTTAAACTAAACCAATAACTAAATTGTGAAAATTGAAGAGATACACTTATATTAGGCTTGACCTGATGTTACCATTAATTGTTTGCTAACATTTAAAAGTATGTATAAAATTAATTTCTCATTAAATTTCAAGTGAATTACTGTATATTGATATATTACCAATAGTAAAATAAGGATAAAACAATAATAGAATTAAGGAACAGAGGAAATGAGTATTAGAAAATATGTTTATGTCAAATTCAGAAAATAAACAAAACTGATAAAATTCTGTCCAGTTAGAATAACACAAAACTACAAGACTTTTATAGTTAAAAATTATTTTAAAGTATTTTGAATAGCAAAAGTAGATCATGTAATATAGTCTTTATGTAATTAAGAAAGATTATTGTGTCTTATGTAGGGCAACTTAAATTAGGTGCTAAAATTTTTCTTTATAATAAATATTTCAATCTATATGTAAACGACATAAGTATACATATATTCCCATTTAATGGAGGGACTGTCAAAGTTTAAGAGTAAATTTATTCCATTATATAGTCTAAATTGTCCTTTCAATGTTATTTCCCACAATTTTTTCTTGTGTTTATTCTCAATCAAGTCGACATGCCAGATATGGCACTTTATACTATATTTCCTGCTATTATGTCTTTATTTATATGGTTTACCCTAGTCAGAGTACCATATCTTTCTATTTCCCAACTTCTAAATTATAATCCTGCCCCATATTCTAGGTCCATTTGAGAAAAACTGCTTGCACAGAGTTGATGACAATCATTTTCTAGACATTGCACATTTTATAGGTGTCCCATGTGTGGTAAGCTTTTTTATGCTTACCACAAAAAATTTCATTTTTTTTCCTTACTATAATTATCCAGGACTGTACATTAGACATTCAATCAATCTGTGTAAAATAAATGATTGAATAACCTCAAAATAAAGGTATTGTACAAAAGGTTAACAGGCAAAAGAATTTTGATGTCTCTTATTACCTGATCTTCTCAGATAACATGGAGTTAATTAATTTGCACCAGCAATATAAGGAAACTAATGTGCACTGATGTTTCTTCTTCTTTAGTGAATAAAACATAGTAGAAGTAACACAATTTCTAGAAGCTAGATGACAAGAGAACATAGGAAAATATTAGGTAGGCTATCATTAAAAGCAGACTTGATGGAGAAAAGAGCAAAAAGAATTTCAGAATTCCAAAGTATATGAAAAAACAAACAAACAAACAAACAAAAAAAGAACCACGTACTATATGGGCCAATGTGAGATCCAGTAATATTTGATACTAGCTCAGAATGTTCCAGTTTATTTATAGCAGTGTTTACAAACAACATTGCAACTTCCCAAAAGATGTAGTGTAACCTACAAAGAAACAAAATTATGAAAATATACTCTAAATTAGATGAAGAAATAATACAATCAAACAAAAAGAAATACAGTGATAGTGATATTAAATGAAACTATTATCGGAGCTGTCTGAAAATCAATCAAACTATAAAAGGCTATTATGTAGCCTCCCTATTGGATAGATTTCAGTTTGACTCTAAGTTTTCTAGAGGCCAAATAAAAAGAGAAATCTGATCAATTTCATAATTTACAGTGCCCATTATAAAAGTGAAACTGTTTACTCAGGAGAAGTGCAATTATTCCTGCTACTGAAACCTGAAAGAAATTTCTCCCAGGGGTCACCATAAAAAAGACACTGTAAAATATAATGGAATATGCCTTGAACATATTTATGATGGACACCACTAAGTTTCACAGAGCTGCTTTTTGATGGCATCCCTCACATTGTACAGTCTAACTACACAATTTTGTGTGTAGTGAAATAGAATCATAGATTTTCTAAATAACCTGGAAAATAGATCGACAAAATATCTTTTAAAGATTGTTTATAAACATCTTACTGTAGCTCTTCAGAGAAATTGGGTAGCACTAAATCTCAGGGCACTCGACTGGTTCATTCAGTAAATAGGTATTGGGCATCTATGATTTACACAGCATTGTTATTAGTCACAGAGAAAACACCAGAGAAAAAACGATGCCCAGGAAACGAGCTATTCTGTGATGTCAATTAAGCATAACTAAATATGACAGATGACCTGAAAGAAAGTAAAAGTTAACCTTGTCTTTTGAATAAAAGTCATGTTAAGCCCTAAAACGAGTGAGGAAAGACATGTCCAATGGTATGGCAAGTTGAAAGAAGAGTAGGTAATTTTTGCCACTGGACTACAGGTAAGGTAGGGAATGAAGTTTTAGAGTCAGGAATAGGTCAGGTCTTGCAGAACCAGCATGCTTAACCAAGAGATTTGAACCAAACACAAGGGAGATGAAAAGAAAGCAATCCAAACAAAAACTTTAAAGGCATGCCATGAGCACATTTATGTTTTAGAAATACGATTTCTGCGTTATTAAAGAGGCTACAACAGAGAAGTTAAGAAGACAGTGAAGCCGAGTAATTAGAAGGTTAAGGCAGCAATCTGGAAGAAAATTAACTGGAATCTGAATTAAGCCAGATAAATTGTCATGGGAGGAGTGAGGCATAAGAAACAAGGAAAGGGTGGAACGTATAGGGTATTGTGACTTCTTTGGCCATTCTGTCCTGTTTCTCCCTTCTGAATAAACACTGATGCATCTTAAGTTATTCCTCTCTGTAATTTTTGTCCCCCACTTTCTGCTTCACTTATATGTTGTCAAGCTTTAAAAAATGTAAAATGCTACTGTTTTCATATTCACCAAATCTTACATAGCAGTCCACTTGAAACTTGAACATTTAATCACTTAGTACATTCTGCCTGCATAACAAAGCTCAACATTATAATCCCCCAGTTATTACAAGATCTGTGCTGTCTCGGTTACATTTACACTTCAATTACAATTACAATGCTTTCATTTTAACAGCTTCTAGTTCCTGAAGGATTAAGTCTCAGGGATTACCTTATAATGAGAACAAAGGTTATTGACTACTTTCTCATTTCTTTCTGAAATGCTTTGCTAGCTAAATAAAAGTGAAGCCAAATTAATGCCAAGATGCTTTCTCCCTGCAGGAAAACATAATGGAAGTTATGAGAAATCAAGAGTTTTTACTGCTGCCGGCTGAGGAGCTCCATAAACTCCTGGCCAGTGATGATGTAAATGTTCCTGATGAAGAAACGATCTTTCATGCATTAATGATGTGGGTCAAGTATGACACACAACGGAGATGCAATGACTTGAGTATGCTTCTTGCCTTCATAAGATTGCCCCTACTTCCACCACAGGTAATTGCATATGATGATGTTTTAATGCATACAATGTACTGAATAATCCTATATTAAAAGTAACATCAAAAGGTAAAATAATAATAACTTTAAAAAATAATAAGCATAAAGCATTTGTTACAATAGTAATGTCCAATTAATACGTATATATATATATATGTGAACACATACATGCGCGCGAGCGCACACATACACACACACACACTCACACACACGCACATCTGAAGGCAGAGGGTCCAACCATTTTACAAACTAAGTTTTATGACTCTTTATTACTATTTTTCTTACTTATTTGTTTAAAAAATGAACGTCACAACCCATTTATTATTATTATTATTGATTGACAGTTTTGTTTTTAGTTTTAATCAAATATGTTTTTTATGTTAAATTTGATGCTGGAAAGTAATGGGTAATGGGTCATATGTCTGAAATCCATTTCCGCCATATTCATATGACATGAGAATGTCAGTTTCTGTGATATTCAATTTCTTCATGCATAAAATAAAATTGTACTATTACAACCACACCAAAGTTTGTGAGGATCAAATTAGATAATATATGTAAAGTACCTAATCTCAATTCAGCATCTAGAAGATTTTTTAAAAGTTTAGTTATTAATTTTCTGCTTTCCTATTTTAAAGGTTGATATCTATCTATCTATCTATCTATCTATCTAATCTATCATCATTCTCTGATTACATAACTGTGGCATTTTTAAGGTTCAGTGCATGGGATTTCAAACACCAAGTAGATGGATAAGATATACTATTGAATGGTACAGAGTTATGAAATAACAGCATTTAAGCAATTGAAATTATGGAATCTTTGATAATTGGAGCTAAGGAAAATCCAGACACCAAGTGAATCAACTGCCTCATTTTATTGATGAGTTATGTAGGACATGGTTGAATTGATAAGATTACCAAAATTAATTCAGCCTGTAAGAAGAAGAGTAACTATTTTTTCCCTGATTTGGAATCTTATGTTTTAACTAATTTGTAATATAGCAAAATTATCTATGCATTGTTAACCTGGAGTCGCTGGCTTCTTAGGCTATCCAAATATAGCTTGAAGGTAGCTCTTACCTCTGAAATAATAAAGTTTTATATGTATAAATTTTGTATATGGGATATGGGGGAGCCTGTAACATCTACTTGATCCTTCATTTGGATCCAAACCACCATAAACACTTTTATTAATCCATATATTACTAGAAATGTAAGATAGGTAATTAGGACATCAGAAAAGAAGGACAGGCAAGTATGATGTATTAATAACAAGTGAGAGGTATCGTCATATATTAAGATTGGAAAGTAAAAAAAAAAAAAGGCAAAAATACCACTATGCCCAAATTGGGAAAACAAGTGAAGCTTTCTAAATAAAGTAATAATTGTGTTTCATTTGGCTGTTGAAATGAATATAGGAGTAAAAGCAGAGAGGAAGAATTTATTAGAGGCCTACTTAAACAAATCATATAAGCTTATCATAATAGTAGACTCTAAAAAGGAAGGGAAACATGTATTTAAGTAACTGGACCAAAAAAAAAAAAAAAAAAGATTGTGAAGCCAAGCAATAGATTTTCCTGAATATTCCATCCTAGGTTCTGATGTGATATTCTCAGAGCCTGAGGATTCTCTTAGGATAGAACTGGCCAATGATAACTATTAGCCATTAGTCAATGATAGATGTGTGACAATCGGTCCTTTTGATGCTGCCCACCATTTCAACTGGGGATCTTGTAGTTAAAATTGTGCTCAAAAATCATCATAAATGATAGGACACACGCCATAGGGGGCCAAGAATGTGACTAGAGATCCATCTTTTCACAATATATCTTTCTGTCATACTCTTGCTCTTCTGTTATCAAAAATGAAAGATGATTCTAGCTGTCCATCTCATGTAAGCTATACATCAGAACAGACGTACATATTGATTGGCTTATTTGTACCTAAGGCTACAGATTACACATGGAGTTTTTCATTCTTATTCATTTAACTGTATTTCCTTGCTTAATGAAACAGTTTATTAACATTAGAAAATGTTATATTATTTTGCTGTATAACTCACTAGTAAAAGGCTTTTAAGTTAACTCATGCAATATCCAGTAAACATAAACATCGCATATATTTATTCTACGTTCCTTATCTCTCAAATTAGGGGCATTACAAACATAACTTTATGTGTACTTTCAAACAGATGTGCAGGAGAAAAGAGTAAAACACATTTTCTTTTTCAGAAAATGTCTTTGGATATAGGAGGGGCTATTACTTTCATAACAAATATTAAAGAATTATGTCATTATAGGTATTTTCCATATAATAATTCTAATCTTAAAAACACAGCTACAAGGCAGAGATTATTAATTATGTCATAGAGAAAGAAAAACAGATTCAAAATGGTTAAGTGGTTTTTTTTTCAAAGGTCATAGAGCTAGTGGAAAATGCAGCTTTCCTGCAAACCTGGGCTTGCCAGGTGTGAACAGTCACAGATTTATTTCTACAGTGAGTGTATGTTGCTTACCTATTTTCTCTCTCAACTGGTAGATCATAGAAATGTCCTCAACACAGCAATTTTGAAGGTTACCATAAAGATACTAGGAAAGGAAGAAGAGCAGGAGAGTAGGAACTAATATGTCTTTCTTTCTTTCTTTAGTTACAGAACATATGTAACATTCTATCTCGTTCAATTTCTGTAATATCTTTCTGTACTATTATTATTATCATTTGACAAATGAGGAAATTGAGAATCTTTCTATTAAGTTCCACGGCTTAGGTTTTACTCTAGTTATATCTGATACTAATGTGGGGTTTTTTTTCACTGAAGACAAATAAGTTCAATTCTTATTTCCAGGGTTGGCTTCATATTTACATTAACATTTAACTAGAATCTAAGATTTAACAGAGTTTAATGAATCCAGGATTTTCCAACGTTTTACACAAACTTTCAAAGCTGTTAAGCACGTTAAGATCCTTAAGAAAAAGTCCTTATGATCAGGAAACTCTTTTTCCTTGATCCTGGAAACATTCAATATAGCTTTTGTTCTTAATTCTTACAGTGCTTAATGTACAGGTTTTTAAAATTCTTAAATGATTTGTGGGTATATACTATATGTGTGTGTGTGTATGTGTGACTATATATATATATAATTATATAATATTTGGTATGTAACAAAACACAATATTGTATTTTAAAATATTAACAATATTTAATGGAGGAAGAATTTAAATTTTCTAGTGAGGCAAGGATTTACTTTCAAAACGAAATAATATTTGGACTGTTAAGGAGACTTCAGAGAAGAATTTGGCTTTTGTTTTTGTTAGATAATTTCTATAGATATAAATATAGGTTACAGGTGAGTGAGAAAACAATATTTAGAAGACCAGCTGTGAGTATCTTATAATATTGTTAAGAAAACACAAGAAAGAAATGACCAAGGAAGGAGTAAAAAAGACAAAGAAGATTTAGAACCATTTAAAACCAAAGTATTATATATAGAAAGAGAAGATACATGCTTTCAGAATAACTGTAAAATAAATAACCTGTAAATAATTTTACAGCTATGAGTTTCTATTTTTCTATTTAGCAAAGCATGGAAAATTTTCTCTGGTATAAAAAAAATTAGTAAATATAAAGACAATGGCAGAGACCCCAACAACAAAGAAAACATGTTAAAATATTGATTAGAGACAGAGAATAAATTTAAATTAGTAATAGTCTTTTCTTATCATGATGTAATTGACCAGCTTAACTTAGGCAAATTTTAGTTCAATCATTTCTCACAATCTATAATACATTCTTACGTTTTTTTTATTACTAGGCATATTATGTGTATCTGTGTTTAGTTTTTTCTTAAGTTCACAAGAGAAAAATCTATTCTGATATTTCTTATTATTTACACATAAATATATGCTATTATGAAGTATAAATTATGGTAATATGGTATAGAAAATACAATGAAGATGTAAATTTTGGTACTGAATATGGATTGTAGTTGACATCAGTGGTAGAGAAAATGAGCTTGAGAAAATAACAGAAGAGACACAAAAGAACTCAGAAGCAACAATGTCTATTTTGTTTTCTATTAAAATATAATAGCTAACATTGAAATAAATTCAATTGATTTTTGCTATAGAAAGGACCAGAGGAAAAGGCAAACTGAAAGCAATACATAATTGAGATATAACCTATGAAATGAAATGGTGAATGACTTCCTATTATCTTTTTAAATAAGTCAGGAATAGAATTTTGCATAATAGTTTTCCATGTTTTTCTTGACTACCCAGGTGTTTAGATTTTCAACAAAACATCATGTTGTTGGGAAAGTCATGATGCATTTTTGCATAGAAAACAATGCCCAATATGTGGTGAACCCACAATGCGATATATAGGTTATGTATTATAGAAATGTACATTTGAAACCTATATAATTTCACTAACCAATGCCACCCCAATAAGTTTAATAATTTTTTTAAGAAACTGGAATAAATTATGAAAATTTTATTTTAGAGAGCAATTATGTATGTACAGGTATGCCTTAGAGATATTGTGAGTTTAGCTTCAGAGTATTGCAATAAAGGGAATATCACAATTCAGTGAATCACACTAAATTTTTGGTTCTCTGATACATATAAAAGTTATATTTATGTGATACTATAGTGTATTAAGGTGCAATAGTATTATATCTAATAAAGCAATTTGTAGACCTTAATTTTAAAAAATACATTATTTCTAAACAATGCTAACCATCATCTGAGCCTTCTGCAAGTAATAATCTTTTCACTGTGGGTCTTCCCTCAATGTTGATGCTGCTGACTGAACAGAGTGGTGGCTGCTAAAGACTGGTGGGGCTGCGGCAATTTAGGAAAATAAGATAATAATGAACTTTTCTGCATCAACTGACTCTTCTTTTCATGAGTGTTTTCTCTGTAACATGCGATGCTGTTTTACCCACAGCGAACTTCTTTCAGAATTGGACTAAATCCTCCCAAACCATGCTGCTGCTTTATGAACTAAGTTTATGTATTATTCTAAATCCTCTTTGTAATTTCAACAATATTCATAGCATCTTCACTAGGAGTTGCTTCCATTTCAAGAAACTACTTTATTTGCTAGTCTGTAAAAGCAACTCCTCATCCATGAAAATTAGATTGCAACTCAGTCACACCTTCAGGCTCCACTTCTAATTCTATTTCTCTAGACATTTCCACTATATTTGCCATTACTTTCTCTACTGAATCCTTGAAGCCCCTCAAAGTCATCCAGGAGAATTGGAGTCAACTACTTCCAAACTCCTGATTATATGATATTTTTACCTCTTCCCATGAATCACGAATATTCTTAATGGCATGCTTCACCCTGTATTTTTATGTTATGAAAACAGCTTCTTTCCTTAAACCTCATAAACCAACCTCTACTAGCTTCAGACTTTACTTCTGTAGCCTCTTCACCTCTCTTCATAAACTGGAATAGAGTTATGGTCTTGCTCTGCTTTAGGCTTTGGCTTAAGGAAATGTTATAGCTGGTTTGCTCTGGTTTAGGCTTAGGCTTAAGCGAATATCATGGCTGGTTTGATCCTCCATCCAAATCGCTAAAACGTTCTTTATGTTGTCAATAAAGTTGTTTGGCTTTCTTATCATTTGTGTGTTCACTGAAGTAGCACTTTTAATTTCCTTTAAGTACTCTTCCTTTGCATTTGTAACTTATCTAACTCTTTGGTACAAGAGGCCTCATTTTCAGCCCTTCTCAGCTTTTCACATGCTTTCCTGACTAAGCTTAATCATTTTTAGCTTTTGATTTAAAATAGAGACATACAACTCTTCCTTTTAAATACTTAGAGGCCATTTCAGGGTTATTAGTTGGCCTGACTTCAATATTATTGTGTCTCATGGAATAGGGACACCAGAGGGGAGCTAGAGAGATAGGGACCAGCCAGTCAGTGGAGCAATCAGAATACACACACATTTATTAAGTTCACCATCTTGTATGAGTGCTCTTTGTGACTCTTCAATACAATTATAAGAGTAACATCAAAGATCACTGATCACTGATCACCATAACAAATATAATAATAATGACATAGTTAGAAATATTGTGAGAATTACCAAATGTGACACAGAGACACGAAGTGAGTAAATGCTATTGTAAAAATGGCGCCAATAGACTTGCTTGACACGGGGTTGCCACAGAAGTTCAATTTGTGGGGAAAAAAAAATCTGTGAAGAACAGTAAAGTGAAGTGTAATAAAATTAGGCCTGCTCTTAAATACTCATATACATATTACAAGGAGAGTACTCAATTTGGTTTTGGTTAACTCTTTTTTTTTCTATATTTCCTCTTTCAAGGATGCAACAAAAGAACATGTTGCTATGAGCTAAACAGCATACCTTATCATTTTGTAACTATTGTTTCTACTGATTTTAACTGGTTTCATAGGATGTACCTTTGTAATGGATATTTATTTACTTATTTATTTGTTATGTATTTAAAAGTACACATAAGTATCAAATTTTTAGTGTGTGCTTTTCTAATGATTGGTTTAGAAAGAAGAATGCTATTCTAAAAATCAAGGCAATACAATCCTATATATAACCAAGCCAAAGGTCTTCAGGAAAATTGAGTTTTATCACAGTCACAGATTATTTAAAAGGGTGGAGATGTATAAATAAACTTTGCTTCATGTCTTGGAACTAGTATTGTTTACCTCTTTTGAGACAACATGGGAAAAGATTTGTCACAACAATCTAACAAGTATACCTACTGACTCTTAAGAGAAATATATAGTAGTGCGTGTTTATGTGTATAGACATTTACTTTTATTATCTGTAGCAAAATGTGAAATAAAAAAAAAAGTTTGCAACAGATAATAAAATATTGCCTAGGAATATGGTTTAATCTATCAACAAAAATAACAAAATAACAAGGAGACTCAAAGTTTAACTTAAGATGCCAGCTCTATTTTACAAGAATTATTTTTTTTTATGCAAAGCTACAATAAATTTATTCCAAATGATTTTTTATAGTAGTAATAGCAAAATGAGAAGAGAGCAGTCTTCAACCTTTTACTACATTGAAATATGACAATTGATCAGATAACAGTGATATAAAACTCTGTTTTGTATAAAATGATAGCTCGAACTAAAACACAATAATGAAAAGCAAGCAAAGTGACAAAGAACAAATCAAAGTAAAAAGAACATTCATAAATCACAGTGTAAGCTATAGAAAGTAGATTACACTCCTGAGTAATTTATATGTTTTGTTCAAGCTCGCTTCTCCATAGCAAACATAGGTGTACTACCCCTTGATAAATCCAACAGTTCTCCAAGTTTATCAGCATAAATATTCACTGTTTATGTATTATGTATCTTATATTTACAAAAGAAATACTCTTGACTCTTACAAATGAATAAGGCAGAAAGAATTAATCAGACACACTAACACGATCCATTTCCAGTCTTTGTTACTTTTTAATTTTGGTTTTGTTCTGTTTTTTTTTTTTTTTGTCTCTGCTTTGCTTGCTGTTAATTAGTGATTATACCAGGCCATCATCAAAGAGAGAGTCTTCTCTACAAAACTAGACCATAAAAGTTCTTTTTAAAAATTGTGGAATAATGTTACTCTTCTCTAAAGGAAACCTTAATGGCTTAGTGGTTTTAAAACATATATGTATACACAGTATATGCTTCTAAAATCTTATAGATTTATCTTAAGTACTATAAGTACTATTTAGATTCATGATCATTTAACCCACTATTATGTTCACAGTTCAAGTTACAACATTAAAAAAAAGAAGAGCTTTTTTATTTTAACAAGTTTTAAATCAGCAGAGTATTAATGTAAAAAAAGTGTGTCATGTATAAATGCATATATATATACACTTCACTCACTCTGGTCAAGTAAAGAAAGTAGAGAAGTTAGAATCTAATTTGAAAGGCTTTATTTTTGCTGCAGTATAACAAGTGTCTGCTTTTATCAAGGGCTAATCCCGCTGCTTGTGGTTTATAATGCACCTTTCTTGACACTGAAATATCTCTTATGCAATGACTCCTTCCATATTTTATATTGTCAATTTTACTTTATATTGGATTATTCCAATTAACTTACAAAGATTTGTTGCTTTAGGCATACTGAAACAAAACAAACTCCTCATATTCCTTTCTACCTATGGCTCTAATTACCTGATCCCCTTTCGAGTAAAATATATAATTATTGTTTATAGTTATTAAATCTGTTTATTCATAATTATCATTCTCTCTTCAACTCACTATAATCATTTGAAATAAGTCATTTGAAATAATAAACATAACCGAAATGCTTTATGCTGCCGTTTTCCCCCATATCACTTGTTTTCATCTTAGTTGGCTTCTCAGCAGCATTTGACACATTTGAACTGGCCATTCTTACTCAATTGTCATTGCTAATTCTTTCTACGTTCAATGTCCCAGGACACCATATTTTCTTCATTGAGAATATAATTTACTTCCATACTTTAAAATGTTGTATGGGAATCAATTACAAATTCTGAATTTATATTTATATAACCCCAAACTTTTCCTGATAGACAGATTCCAATACCCAATTAGCTACTTGACATCTCCAATTGGATATTTAAAACTGCACATGTCTAACATGGAAAGTTTCAAAGTCCAAAGACTCCCTCTCACCTTTCATTTCAGTAAATACAACCAACCAACCGTCTAGTTTCTCAGGCCTGAATCCTAGAATCATTTTAAATTCTCCACTTAACATTGCACTTAACAGTACTCGCCATAAGAAGTCCTTTTGATTGTGCTCTAAACCATATCCTGAATCTATTCCTTTTTAAATTCCCTACAGATACATTCTAAAATAAGTCATCACCATCTTTCTTCTGCACTATTGAAATAGTTTCGTACCTATTATTCTCACTTTTATGATTAACTACTGGAGTAATTTTCATTTAGAAACCAGATAGGATTTTTGCAGTATGAATCAAGTAAACTCAAATTTAAGATTATGCTCTCAGGATGAAATCCTAATGTCCCCCTCCCTCAAGGCCCTACATCAACCGTCTCATGACTGCTCCCCTGATCTCATTTCTTACCAGCTTTCAGAATGCTATAGGCACACTGGTGTACATTCCGTTTCTCAAGCAAGTCAGGTTTACTTCTTCTCTAGTATATTTGTACTAGTAGAAACAGTGTCATGCCAAGTGGAAAAATGGTGGTAGTGGTGATAGGAACAGTTTTCTCAGGAGTGAGCCATAAACGGGGAGGCATAGTGTAAGGATAATTAAAGACAATAATAAAACGAACTAAAAGTCAGTCTGCTTTTATTATTACTCTACCTTGGCAATGCTAAACAATGTCAGTGATAACACATTCCCACCTGCTGGGTAGAACTGCCCGTCCACTCCTCTGTTCTGGTCCTCCACTTCCCAGAAGACGCTCACCCTTATCATAACATGACCAAATCTTTCTTATTAAATATGTCTCACTTTATTTTATTTATTTATTTATTTATTTTTATTTATAAAAATAAAATAAAAATAGTTTTTATTTTTATTTTACGTGGGCCACTGGCTTCCCAAGCCAGCGCTTAACCACTGCACCACTCGGTCGGCCCTAAATATGTCTCACTGTAAACGTGTCCTGTTCTTAGCACTCTCACCTACTATTGTAGTTTGTTTTTATCTCTTTCCTCATAACTATATTTTTCAGAAAAAAAGACTTGAAGGTTTTTTTCACAAAGCCCCTGGCATAGTCAGTACTCCGCAAGTTTTTACTGAATCAAGCAATGAAAAGTTTATGTTAGGTCGTAGAAATTTTAGCTTCATTTATTTTAACTATCTGTTGATATGACTTGTCTAGAATGTGAGGGAAAGCTCTATAGTGGTATGTTACAGTGGAGCTTACAGTGGGTACTGGGAACAATGTCATAAAGACGGGACAGAGGACACTGATTCAGACTTTACTTAAAATCTTTTATTGATGGACAACGGGAAGTAAAGCTTGAATGGGATATAATTTCCCATCTCTTTGTTCTATTAGATATATTGATAAAACTCAAATTTATCAAAATCACTCTAATACCTAAGTCAGTGGTATATTTAAAAATAAATTGACTGCAAGAAAATTGTCTCATTTTCATTGCTTGCATAATAAGTCAAAAAACAAAGTCCGTCCCATGAAGGAAAGAAAATTGAATTTAAATATTAAAATAGTTCATAAGCATTTTTCTACAGGTTAAATAATATGCATATAATAGCATTCACCAAGAGGCCAGACAGTGCAAGAACAATTATTTTTCTCAGTTAAACATTAAAGAGAGTTTCATTTTTTATTCATGCCTACTTTATATAAGGATGATAAAATTAAAATAGGATACAATCATTTACAAGAGGACCAAGAAAAATTGTGGAATCTTAGTAATAAAGCAAATGCCTTTTAAATCATTAAACCTTTTCAGGTGATTTTAGTTTAGTATTTAGGGAAATGTGAATTAACTTTTGAAGCCACTTTAATATTTTAGTAAATAGAATGTATAGAGATGAAATCTGGAGATTAAAATAGGATCCTTGGACTTAAGGATCTTAATATTCAAAACTGAAGTCTTAGTAGAAGAAATTTCCATTGATCCAATTATACAATTACTCTCTTCTTTCGATAAGTGATTTATTTGGTGTGTAGATAAAATATATATGTTCCTGCATCCATTGTTCACATTGCTATTTTTAGGCAATATTTTTGCTTGTTACTCTTTGGGGAACAGTACTGGCAGCCTGTGGCACTAAAGTAGAGTGATCCAAGTGATCTTTGTGTTTGAACTCAGAGAAGGTGAGGATGCAAATCACTAAATGTCTAGTAAACCATTGTAAGAACTTTGGCATTTTCTTGGAGTGTAATGGTAGCCATTGCAGTGTTCTGAGCACAGGAGAGCCTGATCTGATGTACAAATTAATTGTACTCTCTAGGACATGTTGAAAGTGCGTTGGAAGGAAACAAGTAGAAACTGAAAATCAGTTATTAGGTGACAGCAATATTAGCGCTAAGAGATTTTATTTAAGAGTTCAGATGAAGGTAATGAGGTAGTATCAATGAGGATGGTGAGGAGTGTTTGCATTCTAGATATATTTTTAAATAGTTTAGATTAGAGTTGGTTAGATGGATGAAGGCATGAGAGAAAAAGAGGAATCAGAGAGATTCCACGTTATTTTTGTCTTGAGCTCTGTTATGGAGCACGGACTAAGATTTCTATGAGGCCTCTAAGTGGACACACTGCATGAGCATTAAATGATTCATTCAGGAGTTTTGGAGGTATGGTCAGGAGGTATAAATTAGGAAGATGTTGGCATATAGATATAATTTAAAGACATGGTATGACATGGTTTCACTAAAAAGTGAGTACAGATAGATAAGTAAGGAAAAAAGACTATGAATGATGTGCTGGGGCACTGAATCATGACAGTGTTAGAGATAAAAAAGAAGGAACAACCTAGTGACTGAAATGGGAAAACTACTCACACTGAATAAAAACCTAGGGAGCTTGATGTCCTGGGATTTCAGGGAATAAACCAACATAGAAGGGTGCATGATCAGCTGTAACAAATGCTTCTGAGGTCAAATAGAATGATATCCAATGATTGATTTTTGAATGTAGCAACATGAAGGTCACCAGCAACTTTGACAAGATTAGTTTCCGTGGAACGCAACAAAGCAAACTTGAGAAAACTGGAATTTAAAAGAGTAAATACATAGAACTTTAAAATTGCAAAACTGAACAGAAAAATTAGTCTGTAGGTGATTGGGCTTATCAGCCTCGGTCCATTGAGGAGAAAGAAAAGCACACTGAAATTTCAACTTGGAATATTTAAATAAAAAAATTATTAATTCTAACAAAGATTTAGAGTAAGGAAAGATTGAAGAGTAAGAAGTTAAGAGAACTCTAAAGAAGATAGAAATATAGCAGGTCCTTGAATGACATTGTTTTTTTTATAACAGAGATGAGATGCCACAAGAACTGAAATCTTATTTATGTCAAAAAGCCTATCGCAAAATTGGTTTTGTTATATATAGTTTCAGTAAAAGTTGCAGAACCTGTCAAAACATTAAATGAAGACTTACTGTGGTATATATAAGGAACAGCTACTTACTACCCATAGGGCTGAGATAGAGCACGCAAGGAAGCACCCTTCATCACTACCAGCCCCCAAATCTGAGGTCCTGGCCTCCTTGAAGAGGACGCCGTCATGGCTCACGGGATGGCCCTGTGGTGCAGCAGTGGCAGAACTTGCTGGAAATCTGTCCTCTAGGTGTCCCACTAGAGAGACCCTTCTACAAAATTGTCTGAGGGGCCTTTTGGGGAAAGCTTGGAGTTTCTGCCTGCCACATGCACTGCAGAGGCGGATAATGAAGAAATGGAACTCACTGCAGGAACCTGGCGAAGGAACACACTTAAACAAGGAAACAAAATCTTCCCTCCCACAGTGTGTCTGCAGCACCCTCTGCTAACTTTACCATAGTGCCAGCAGGCAAGGAAAAAAATAAGGGCCCAGGTCCATTTTCATAAAACATCAGAAAAGGATGATTTTGGAGCTGAGAGTTAATAAATTGATAAACATCAACCTGGGGGAGTGGAGTCAAGCATGTTTGTGTACTCCAGAGAGAAGGAACATTTGATGCTGTAAGAGAGAGGGAAGAATAGTCAGAATATTTTCTTTGAATGTACTAGTGTAGGTGGGATTTCATGCACAAGTGGATAGATTGGCTTTAGAAAAGATAATTGAAAAACAGTCTGTATCAAATAGGTGAAAAGCAAAAATATGTGTGTGTGGATGTTGGTAGGTGAGCAGATAAATGGTGTGTGTGTTTATTTGGATCCTACTTTTTACTCTGATGTTGATTCAGGGTTTGATCTGAAAGTCTAATTTCATTAGGCCTCAGTTTCCACATCAGAAGAAGATGAAAATATTCCTACTGACAGTAACATTTTATGAGTGAAAAAAGGTTTTAATTTCCTAAGTATTGATGCCTAAGTATTTCCTAAGTATTGAAAATTATGTAACATAGATAATTTTATAGAGAATTAAGAAACATGTCTCCCTATTGGAAAAAATAATTTTCATAATGTCTCAAAACTCTCTTGAATCTTTCATTCATTCAAAATATACTAAAGGAAAACAAAGCAATATGAAGAACTCCCTTTTTGCTCATCAAATAAATTGTTTTTAGTGAAATTTAGATCCCTTCCATTGTAATCATTTTTTCCTAATAGTCATCATTCACAACTTTTCAATGACAAAAAAATGGTATGACTTAAAAAAATAAACTTTAAAATTACTTTATTAACTTCCATAATTTAAATCATTCCTAAGAGGAAATGAATAAAACTAAGAGATATGTGAAGAAACCACAGGTGAATTGAATTTTATCACACATGTATTGAAACTACTACTGTGATTTTAATTTCCAAGAGTATCAGACAAATCAGTTTATTATTTTAATGAGTCAGAAAACAAACAAACAAAAAAGAACCCTAGAGAAGAGCAACTAATATTAATGACTATCCAGAGAGTCAGGCATATGCACTCTTTTTCATTCTAATTAAATGAAAAATACATATAGGTCACCCAAAATCGTAAAGTTATTACTTTAATAGTATTCAATATGTGACAAATGGTACACTGATAAATGTTAAAAATGATAAATATTTATTTACTATTTTGTTTAAGTATTCAAAATTTATTGGAGCAATTTTTTTTTTAAATATAAAGGAAAATTATCCTAAAATAATCTTTTTACTGTTGAGTTATCATGCTATTTCATATTCTAACTTAAATAAATGGCACATATACTAATTTAATATTTCCCACATATACATTGAATTTTCTGATTCAATACTCTGAAGAAATTGGAAAAAACTTGACTTACTTTCTATATGATCAGTTTTAAGTTAAGGAAACAATTCAGAGTTTGCTATTATAAGAAATTTTTGTTAGTCTTCTGTCACTTAACATCATCAATTCTAAATCATTAAGTGGATGCATTGCTTCTTTCTCCTTTTTTGATCCAAACAATAATTTATGAAACAGTGTGATTTTTTTTTTCCTTTGTTAATTTGGAGTTATGTTTACTCCAAAATTTTCTACGCAGTGTTAGTTTCCATATCAGGCCAACTGAGACCAGCTTGGAATTTATGTCAAAATTACCAGGGAAAATATGTGAATGATTGCATGATGCCATTCTGAAATGTGTATGTGCCTTACTTTCTCAAATATTTATTGCTGAACAGACCTTCAAAACCAGCCTCCTAATGTTTTACGGATAGAAATTGAGGCTCTGAGAATTAATGTAGACTACCTTAGGTAATTTTTTAGTTGAATAATTCATTAAAACATGTAAAATAAAATTTAGGTATCTGAACCTTCAAATAAGAATGTCTTCCACTGCTAAGAATAAGGTTTCACAAAAGGAACAAAAAAAATTATATTTGTGCCGGCTGAGTGGCATATTGGTTAAGAGCTGGCTTGGGATGCCAGCGATCCTGGTTGGGATCCCACATATGAGGGCCAGTGACACTGCCCTCTACAGCTAAGATGGTGAACAACAGCTCCACCTGGAGTTGGACTGCATGAGCCCCGGTGACAGCGTACGCTGCAGCCCCTGCTGCAGTGGGCTGCCATGGGCTACAGCGAGTGGCCGGCAGCCAGTGTGAGCGGCCAGCAGCCAGCTTGAGCTGCCAATAGCTGCGATGAGCGGCTGTCCAGACCGATCTGCCTCACCCAGGAAGATCGTAATGATGATACCAACATGGGCCAGTGAAGCAATGTCCTCCACAACTAGACTGAAGAACAAAAGGACAGCAACTTGTCTGTTCCCCTCCCCCAATTTCCCAATAAAATCTTTAAAAAAAAAAAAAAATCTTTGACTTATGTCTTCACATTTAGCCCATGTTGAAGTATAAGATGTCATCATAACACCCACAGAAGTGACAACACAGATACTGAGCAGCTGAATTTTTCAGGTTACATCTCAAGTAGGAAGCTAGATAATTTAAACCACAAAGACTAATTTTATTATAATTTAAAGAAAATATATTTTCTGAACAATTAAGTAATATTTAATTATCTAAAAAGTTTTCCTTGAAATTTATAATCACAAAATTGTTATTTCCTGAGTCTCTCAATGTTCATTATAACCATCATCTTAGTTAAATACTGGGGGGGGGGGGGGTAAAAATGTGTACACATTTTAAGAGATGTTATCTATGTATTACTTTTCAAAGTTGAATCGAATTATGTAGCAATGTGTTGTATGATGTTTTCTCAAAAGATGGCGTTAATCAAATGAATGCTAGCATCATTCATTGTATTACAATTTTAATAGTTTTTTTCCTTTCTTAAAACGTGTATACTTCTTTTGGAACTTTGTGTATATAGCCACATCTTTTACTTCTCTATGTAAATACTGTCTTTAAATGTGTTTTTTATCGCATCTTTAATTGAAATTAATATCACCATATTTATTTTGGTATATATATATCATTTGGACTTTAGACAGTTAAGCTCGTGAACTCATCCTAGAAAAAGTGCTACATTCCTCTTTGCTGAATATCAGTATGGTCACCTTTGAAGTACTCCCCTTGGGAAGCTATGCACCAAAGCCAGTGCCTAATCCACCATTTAAAGCAATTTTGGAACTCTTTTTTCTGGAACAGTCATCAAAGCTGTCGTCATATTACCCTTGATGTCCTGAATGTCATTAAAACATCTTCCTTTCAATATTTTCTTTCTCTTCAGGTAAAGAAAGAAGTCATTAGGGGCCAGATCAGGTGAGTAGTGAGAGTGTTCCAATACAGTTATTTGTTTACTGGCTAAAAACACCCTCACAGACAGTGCCATGCATTGTTATAAAGCAAGAGCCATGAATTGTTGACAAAAAGTTCAGGCAGGTCATCTAATTTTTTCACACAGCCTATTTAACACTTCCAAGTAGTAAACTTGGTTAATTGTTTATCCAGTTGGGTTGGTACAAATTCATAATGAATAATCCCTCTGAGGTTAGCAACAGCATTGCAACAAGTTCACGAACTTAATTGTCAGACCTTATATTATGAATAGTTTGCACATAAGAAAATGGAGACAGTTAATTTACCCAAAGGCAAGTATTATAGAAAAATGATTAATGCAAAATATTTAGTACTATATGCAAAATATTTAGTAATATTTTTCAAACTCATATGATCATCAAAACCATATCAGTTTTCTTATCATTATTACACAAGTTTTTTTATTTCTTTGACTATAAATGAATTATAGAACTATACTCAAAAAGTGCTATTGTGATACTTTAAAATATTTCAGATACACCTCTATGGACTTGTTTTTTCACTAAAGAAAATATTTTTCTTTGGCATGGAATAATGACTTAATATATTTTTTAAAAATCAAATCTAATTATTAACTTCAAAGCAAATTTTTTTTTCTGAAGAACAATATATAAAGTAAGTATATCAGCTGATTAAAAGTAGCCTTAAAAATAAATATTATATAAATGATATTCTATCACTGAACTCTTTCCTAGTGTAGTTTAAAGGACATGGATTGGAGATATATATATATATATATTTCTCATTTTTATGTTGTGACAAGAGGCTGCAACAAGTGACTTAATTCAGTATTGTGAGTGTGGGAGAGTTAATCAGTGAAAAGCAGAACATAAAAGAAGGAAGAGAGGATAAATTAAAAGGTAACATTTTTATTATTTATTTTTAAATTATCATGTATTATACTATAGAATTTATAACCATTAAATATATCTTTAAAGTTTAGGGGCAGAAATATACAATTTCTCCTACCTTTCTAAGTTCTAGCTGGACTAACAATCAAATTACCACGAGACAGATTAACAGGAAAAAAAATAATCAAATTTAATACAAATGTACACACAGGGGTTCCATAAGAACACGAGACCCAGGACAGATAGAATAGTAAAGGCTTATATACCATCTTCAGTTAAGGAGAAGAGAGGGTGTGGATTGTCCTTTGGAGCTTAAAGACCAGGAAAGCAATTCACATGGAAATAAAAAAGTAAACATTTTGTAAGTAAATGTTTGCTGGGCCATCTTTAACAATGGGACACAGAGAAGACTTTGAACAAATGGGCCTTGCTAGATTCCTTCTTTCTGTCACAAACTTGTTTATATTAAACTATAGTTATTCATGATAATATCTCTCTTCCTGGAGCAGATCCTCTATCTAGATTCCTTTTAGGCAGTTAGGGGGAAGGTCAAGTTTTATCCTGATTCTTTCTTTTCTTAAAAATAATCAGCTTAAATTAATCAATACCTCAAAGATGAAATTTTTGGGTGGCAAGCTCTGTTGCCCATCAGAAGTCATATGCTCTTTACTCAAAATACTTAAAATATTATTTCACATGAAAAATATTTTATAGGCTACCTTAAGAAGACTTTTTAATTATTATTATTTTTTTAATTTCCACCTGTGTTTTAATACTATGATATTCCTACATATTCTTATTGTGGTATTTCTATAAAACTCAAATGCCTCACAATTCTATGGTTTACTTCTTTTTTTTTTAAAGTAATTCAGGCAGCCTGAATTATATATTATTCAATGCTTGGTCCAATTAAATACACATTACACATATGTATAGGATTGAATATGTGATCTGTAAAATCAAAATATCCCAAATTTCCCCTTGGAATGATGCTGAAATTATAAATTACTAAAACATGCTATGGTTGGTATTAAGGCTTCTTATTATTTCTACATTTGGTGTCTGAAATATTTTCAACAATTTACTCTAGATTAGCATTTCCCAACACTTTATCCCTGAATAGATATTATTTGAAGGTATTCATCACAAAGTATTTCATGTTAGAAAGAAAAAAAAGTTTATATACCCATTATTCCATATCCCTCTTCTGAAATTTCACAGTGCGGATTGTCACAATAAAGTTTCTCAAGTCACCTAATAAAGAAACTCACTTCTAATTTGTGGAATCGTTGGCTTTTCTGAAAAACACTTATTTCAAGTAATGGCTCTTAATGGATGATCTTAAGAACACCACTAGGAAAACACAGTTCGGGGTGGTTCCATTTTTTAATACTTTGGAGTTTTTAATGGTAAAGTTAATAACAATGGATTTTCATTTAGAGTAAATTATTCTAAATTAGAGGTGTTCTAGGTGTGTTTATAATGAAAGAAATTGGCATTCTTCCATTTCTATGAGGATGTCTATTGCAAAGCAGTCTGCAAAATTGGCTTTGCTGAACTGCAAAAGTAGCATATTCAGTGAACTCAATAAGCTGACCTATAAAGACCTGGAAATAGAGTCATAAATAATAGTGAGCGTGTTATTCTCAATTCAGCCAGCTATAGGGGTTTTCCAAACCATTAAACAACTTCCCAATTTGCTACAATTCAGCATAAGTGCTGTAATCTTTTCAAAAGGAGGCTAAGAATAAGAAATAGCAAGTATATGTTAAGAATTTAGAGAGTGATGAATATGTATTCACAATGAAAACCTACGAGGTCTGACAACTAAGTTCATGAACTTGTTGCAATGATGTTTCTCTTTTTTTATATCAAAGGGATTATTAATCATAAATTTGTACCAACTGGACAAACAGTTAACCAAGTTTACTACTTGGAAGTGCTGAAAACGGGGTGTGAAAAAGTTAGACAAAAATTGCCTGAGCATTGCACCAACAATTCATGGCTCTTTCATCATGACAATGCACCAGCTCACAAGACACTGTCTGTGAGGGAGTTTTTAGCCAGTAAACAAATGACTGTATTGGAACACCCTCCCTACTCACCTGATCTGGCCCCAATGACTTCTTTTTTTAGCAGAAGATAATGGAAATATTGAAAGGAAGACACTTTGATGACATTCAGGACATCAACATTAATATGATGACAGCCCTGATGGCCATTCCAGAAAGAGTTCCAAAATTGCTTTGAAGGGTGGACTAGGCGCTGGCATTGGTGCAAAGCTTCCCAAGGGGAGTGCTTCGAAGGTGATTGTAGTAATATTCAGCAATGAGGTATTAGCACTTTTTCTAGAATGAGTTCAAGATAATTGTCAGACCTTGTATAATTTTATTTCAGTAAGTAGTCACTCATAATATTTATCTATTATAAAACTAAAAGATGGAATTTTGTCCTGACCATTGGATTTCACCTCATGTTAACATACATTCATGCTAATGTTTATTATTCTGTGCATATGCTAAAATATATATAAAATTGGACAGATGAATAGGCTATGCCTGAAATGTAGAGATTTAGTTAAATGATAAATGTGCATTTTATCTGATGGGTCAGTGGGAAGTACAATATCATTCTATCATGATCCCATGTCCAGAAATGGAGCCTATGTATTTCTCTTTGAAGTCCTCAACAACTATTGTCTTCTTACTTCATGGGTCACGAAGTTTTTTGTTTTTTTTTTTGTGAAAGTGCTTCTGTAAAAAGTCACAAATCTCTTCTTTCCATGAATATTATTATTGTGTTTAGATTAGGTCTTACCTTATTTTGCAGTGGACCCCATGATAATTGCCTAACTCCAGCGACATCTTTCCCCACCTCTACCCATTCATATATATATGATACTATATTCTTTGCATTCCATACATTGTTCTTCGTCACAACCTTCTTTCACATAGTTATTAACCTACCTGTAGAATGTGACATACTTTAAAAAAAGGAATTCTGCTGAGCATATGGCAAGCCTTTTTACCTCTATTACCATACCATGAACCCCAGACTCAGACATGCACACATTTGATTAACTACCTGTTTCTCCATTAAAAACCCAACTCAGGTGACTTTCCTAAGAGGCACTTTCTTGACCACTTCTACTCATTTTCAGAGATGGATGTTCCTCATACGTGTTCTCATAGCAATCTGATTATACTCCACTACTAATACTGGTGATATTTTATTTAGATAACTTAGAGGTATGTGTCTGCCTAGCCTGTATACTATCAGCTCCTTAAATACAGATCTCCACTATCTGGCATATATTGGGCATCTAATAACTGACTATTTCAATATAAAGGACTTTTGAAAACACTTGCTTATCAATGTTTTTATGGCTAAATTCCAAATAGATCACTCTGAATTTCATCAGTTTTTTATCTTCTGGGTATGGCATTTTTCTCAATCCTGTATATGTATTTGAAAAAATTGATTTGAGTTGTTATGTACAGCTGTGATAATATCTTGGGAAAAATATAACACGTGAAAGAACTTTAACTAACAGTGATAAATTCTGAAAGCAGTTAAAATTTTGTCCTTTTGAAATTACATTATTTTGAAGGAATTTCAAAATTTTGATTTTTCTTTTTCATGCATATATATGCATACACATGTGGGTATAGTTGTGTACAAATGTATATAAACCAATGCATATACAAATATATGTGTACCTATGTATATATGAAGAAAACATATCTGATGTTTTTTTCCTTATTAGCCTAAATTTTGGTTTAATATATTTTGAGAGATGTGTACTTTAATTGAACAGAATATCAGACTCTATGATTCTTTACAGGAGAATAGAAGTGAGCCATTTATCTTTGCTATGACCACGATAATTTTCACACAATCAAGAAGGTCATGTTTTTTTCTTTGTATGTATAAACATTCCCAGAAAAAGGCCATAAAACTAGAGCTATTGTTTCAGGAAAATAATATTTTTTTCTTAGAATAATATTGACTCAAAGTGGTATTTGAGTATTTCATGACTCTGCCCTTTAACTGAAACACATCTAAATATAGATAATAATATTATTCAATGCAAATATTTTTATTGACATAATAACACATATAACATGCAAGTTGAGCTTTTCAGTGTATCATCCATAGCTAATAGGTAATTGCCTATCATGTGGAAGACATAAGACAATATTAATTAAAGTTTCTTAGCTCAAGTAATAAGGGAATATCAGCCTAAAGAAATCTTTAAAATATTACTAAGAAACTATTATCACTAACTATTAATTTTAGGTGAGTACAAAATATTCAAATAATGATGTCCTGAGAGGAACTAGCTTAGAAATGCAGTTCCAGTGCTGCAATGCCTGAAACTGGTTATCTGTTTGCAGTGTTAAAATGATAGCTGAATAAAAGAAAATCAGATGAATTCATTCATTCAGTTCTTACCCAGGAACAAAGACTATATTATTTAGGAATCATGAAATGTGATCAATTTCATAGCTTCAAAAATAAAAGTCTTACAAATTGAGGTCATTTTCTTGTTTGTTTGTTTGTTTGTTTCCCAAGATGAAAAATGCAAAAATTTGACAGCTTTTAGGGCTTTTCCTGTAACTCTCTATTTAGAATTCATTTAACCCCAAATTCTTCCAGAAGGAAAAAATGAGAAGTAAATGAAATGTATTTTCAGTATACTTAACATGTCGCTTGTATCTATCCTTTTTTTGAGTACCTTCCCTTTCCTCAGTTTCCTGGCACCCAACATGCTTTATATTTATAGTTTCCTACCTGTCTGTTTGCCTCCTAGGCTGATCTCAGGTTAGGATTTCCCTAGTTTTGCTTTCCCAAGTTAAAATGTAATTATAACTTGTCTCATTTTTTCAGTGTTTCTGAATATTGGTTGGAATACATGAAGGAAAAAAAAAAGATTAAAAACAAGAATTTCAATATGAAAAAAATGTCAACACAATTGCATAAGATCAGTTAATAAGAAATATCAAAACCTGGTATCAGTTCTTTAAGAAATTTTATCAGAATAAATTACAAGCATTTTAGCAATGAAATTGTGAAGCTGGAAATAACCTTTCAAGGTAAATGACAGCTCACATACAGTGAAATGAGTGGACATATGGCAATCATTTGCTTAGATTGTTGAAAACCATGTGTGTCAGTTGGCTTGGGCTGCCATGACAAAATAATGCTTAAATAACAGAAATTTATTTTTCAAAGTTCTGGAACATGTAAATCCAAGATCAAGGTACCAGAATATTGGGTTCCTGGTTAGACCTCTATTCCTGGCTTGCAGACAGTTGCCTTCTACCGTATCCCCGTCATGGCCTTTCTGAATGAGAAAGAGAGAGAGCAGGCCCAAGTGTCCTGTTGCATCTTCCTCTATGGATACCAGTGCTATAATTTCATTTAACATTAACTATCTCCTTAAAGGCTCTATTTCCAAAAGCAGTCAAATTGGGGGTTAGGGTTTAACATATAAATTTGGGGAGGACACAATTTAGTCCATAACATCAAGAATTAAAAACTCACTTCATCTATAGTGCCAGATGAGTACTAGATTAATTGGGGGAATCACTGCATGAATTATATAAATGTCTAACCACTATGCTGTACATCTGATACCAATATGAAATAATACTGAATGTCAACTATAACTGAACTAAATAAATAAATAATACATAAATAAATTTTAAAAATTAAAACTCACTTTGTAGTGAGTTTATATTTCCCTATATTTACCATAGTGAGTTGTGAAAATCTGATGGTCATTTACTGACAATAAAATTAACTTTTACGCATGGATCTAAAATTATAAAACTTAACATTCCATTAAATTTATCTATTTTTAAGTCTGTGCTGAAATGTTATGCCATATTATCCATAGACATGCAGATAAATTTGTTCAGCTGTCAAAATAATAACTATAAAAAAACTCATTGATGAAAATCTACATTTGAATTAAAGGGTTTTGAAATATTTCTTATATGTAAATGTCATTAAAGTACATACTTCTTCACCTAACATTGCCCTGAGTGGTTTGGTAAAATAGAACCTTAGAATCCCAAGTTCAAGATTTTATAGTTGGGCCTCTTCCTTTTGTTCCTAATATTTGCTTTCCTTTTGTATGAAAACACTATAATTGTATGAGTGTGTGTGTGTGTGTGTGTGTGTATAATTTTTATATATAAACACCATATTCCTTCTGCCCTCTAGTAATAACATATATAATTGATTTCTTCACTAAGTATCCTGGAAATCTTTATTTCCTTATTATGTGATACATGTTAAAAGATTATCCATAACCCTTCTTGTGAATCAAATATGTGGTGATTTGTAAAACAAAATAACGATATTCTTTGCTAATCATCTTCAATTATTTGCTTTCTTCTCTTTCTTCTCTTTTAGGGCAGGATAAGAGGTTAAATTCACCAAAATATATAATAAATTCTTTGTAAAATGCGTCACACATGCATGTAAATAGGACATCACCGAAGCTATTTTTAAAACTAAAAACATTATGTCAATAGATATAATGAAATATTAGCAATGTGCATATATAAGAATTTAGAAGCTGAAATCATAAGAAGGTAGAGAGATCTATGCAGGGAAATTTATGCTTCCTTGAAAGATAATCTGGACACCAAAACTTAAAACTATTCACTCCATCATGGCCCAGGAAGTGATTTCACTTATTTAGCAAGATATAATAAAAAAATTTAGAGAGCAGTGCATAGAATAATATTTACTTGATTGTATTATATTATTTGAGACATTTTTGAAAGCTTATGGATGCTATTAAAAATCAGCTTTTCTCTCCTCTGAGTACTAGAATTTTAGTGCTCTCTATGTATTACAATTAAAACTCTCCATATCGATGAGATTACCCAGGAACTAAAAGAAACTGAATAAAATTTATAAGCTACCCGCCCTATGAATATCATAAAGGAAAAGTAGCTTCTACTTTGCCAAATTTCATTAACTTGCTTTTAATTAAGAACTTATTAGCAAGTTTCTTTTAAACAATGGAATTCTGAATACAATCTCCAATTGAAATCATATAAGAATTAGTAGTTTTTTAAAAAAAATCTGATTAAAATGAACTTGTTTTACATTATATATCTTATTCTAGATTTTTTTAAATTTTAAAATGAGTAAAACTTGAATCAAATTTTAAAACAATATGCAATTTATACATATGAAATATTTTCATTTACCTGGTTACATGTTAAATAATGTTTTGAGGGATATAAAACAAGGTATTAGCCACATTTTATATATGAAGGATTAAAATTCATGAAATTGAGTGACTCACTCATATTCATAAAGCTTTAAAGAGTTACAGCCAGAACTGAGATTCATAACTTTGGACTGCTGAACCTATAAACATTCCATTTCATTTATTGATTTTTAAGTTTGCTGAAATTTTATGCCATATTATCCATAGATATTCAGATAAATTTGTTCATTTGTTTTTGTTTGTTTGTTTTTTTTGAGGGCAGTGTTACTGGCCCTCATATGTGGGATTGAACCGGGCCGCTGGCTTCCCAAGCCAGCGCTTAACCACTGCGCCACACGGCCGGCCCCATGTTCATTTGTTTTTGAAAGAAGAAAAACATTACCATGTCACTAGCATTCCATTTTTCTGAGAATGCTGTCCTTAGAAATTGAATCAGTATCCTATGTTAGATATAAGGAAACTTGATATGTTCTTATGTTTGGTTTATAGTTGTTTGTGCTTAAAATGCATCTTTGTCCAGATAGATTTTCTATATCTTGTGCGTAGAAACTATATATTCTGTGATTGCATATCCTCAGTGGTTCCTAATATGGTACTGAATATTAATAAAAACATAGTCAATATATTTACTGATACGCACTTTGCATTACATTTGCGGCTACTATTAGTAGCTAAGTCTCTCATTAATTTAAGTCAAAATTTATATCTCTTTTATAAATGCAGTAAATAACTTCAGACTAATGACTGGAATGATTCTGATCTCAACCAAATAACTGAGTGAAAAAGTAGTAAGTGAATGAATCAGAGATACCAAGTAGTACACTAGTTAGGTACTGTGTAAGCCTGGAGGTTACTTGAGCTTTTCTGTTGTTATTTTTGCTATCATTCCCAAGATTAGTCTTTGCTTTTATACACTTTTGATGTCATTTATCATGAGCTTGCCTATAGTTGAAACTAGATTTTTGACACAAAACATATTCTACAGATATGTTGATGGCTTTTTGGCATTTACCTGCTCATAGTAATTTATCGTTTTCTTTTATTTGGTTAAATTTAGCTAAGGAATCTCAGCTGCATATCTGATTGATTGTTGTTTGTATTATTTCTTAAACTTTTCTGCGAGTACTAAAATATAAAGCATTATTTTTAAATAGCTACATTGCACATCTCCCTTCCTAGGCCTTATTCCTTTTATATAACAATTCAACAACAGAGCGACATGAAAGGTAGTTATTGTTTTGTTTTTTGTTTTGTTTTTTTCTTATTTTTTTTCTGCTATATTTGGTATCATAGATTTTCCTTATTTGGTACTTCTTTCCCTTTGCCTTTGATTCCTACTGATATACATGCGCATTTCTCTCTAAGCCTTGGCTCCCTTACGTTTTCATTCTTTATCACCTTTCTTTAATTGTAGATTTTCACTGAGGTAGAGACTGTAGCTCATTGCTTTCCTCTATCTACATTCTTTTAGTCTGTTTACCCTTTCCAGTGACTATACATATCATGTCCAGGTGTACAAATCCATAATCAATGTCTTCATCCCTGATTCTTCTGATAGCTGTTTTTATTAGAAAGTTATTACACAGGTCTATATGTTATGCTTCATAAAATGTTTTTTAAATAGATACATTTGACAAGAATTATGTATTTGTTTTATAAAGATGTTATATTGGTTAAAATACAAATCAATCATACATATACAGGAAAAAGAGTAAAAATCCAAAATGCTACCTTTAATGAAATAACAGAATCAATATTTTGGTGAAGTCATTCTAGAAATGTCTTATTTATTTATTCATTCATTCACTCACTCATTTTACAGACTTTCTAAGTGCTACACCTATGTAGCAGGACTACGTCTTGTGTGTTTAGCATTGAATCAAATAAACCAACCCCAACTCTAATGGGCTTACATTTTAGCTGGAAGGGGAGAATGGAATGGAGCCGTAGCAACAGACATCATACATGTGCATTCATTATAATTAGGATGATAAAATGAGTTACAAATTGAAATAACTGGGACAAGGTAAGAGAGTGATTGGGGTTGCCAATTTATATTGGTTGATCAGGACAGTCATCTATGAAGAAGTGGTATTGAGCAGAGACATAAAGGAAATTAGGGGGGAAAAACAAATGGATATCAAACAAAAGAGTCTTTCAGGAGGAGGGGGCAGCAAATGAAAAATCTCTGAGGTGAGGATGTTCGTGAAATGTTTGAGGAAGAGCAAAGAGGCCAAGGTGACTAGAGTTCTTTGTACAATGCAGCAGGGGCACAGAAGATGAGGTATTTAAAAGCAGAGAGTGACTATATCTTAAATGTATTGTTCTAGCTAATGTGTGAAAAATAAACTACATGGTAGTGCAATAGATAAGATCCCAGGAGGAGATAAAATTCACAGAAATGAAGATCCAGAGACCCTGAACTAAGGCATGATGGAGGAAACCTCATTACATAGTCAAGAAAGATGCAGCCTTGGCAGAAAGCCTGCCCTACCTGAGCTGTAGTCATAAAGAGACACCACTACAGCCACATTATGCAGACAGCAGGGAAGAAATATTATGTTTGCTTCCACTCTCTGACTTTTGGCTTATAAATTCCATTCACTGGAGCCAGCCAAGAGCAAGTCAACAAGGGAGCCAGATGATGCAGTTCTGGAAGATTCAGTCTCACAAGGACCTGAACAGGACAGAGAATAGTGTAAAAGGAATAATAGAGATGCAAGTGAAAAATAACCAGCACTATTTAAGAGGAAAGTTTGGAAGCAGATATACTAGTTAAGAGGTATTACAATAGTCCAGGTGATGATGCTTCTAGCTTATCCCAGGGTTGTAGTAGTAAATATATTCTGGATATACATTGAAGGTCAAACTGCAAGTATTGTCTGTCCAATGAATTTGATGTGTTTAATGAAAGAATAAAGAGGATTCAATAAGGATAATAGGGTTATATAGCTATACAACTTCATATATTAGAATTGAAGGTTGGATGGATGGATGGATGGATGGATGGATGGATGGATGGATGGATGGATGGATGGAGATTGAAATAAACAGATAGAAAGATAGAAATAAGAGAAAAAGAGGGAGAGAGAGAACAGTTTTATTATGAAAAACTCACTAAGCAAGGTGTACTTTGATAAATACTACTTTGAAGTCTACTTAATTTCCTTACATTCCTGTTAACCCATGACCTACCTGAAACATCTTTTACTTTTCTCCATGCCCAGCAAACAGATATTTATCCATATTGATTCAGTTTGAGAAAGATCTCCTCTTGTGTTTCTTTACCTTATAACACTTAGTTAAGTATATCTTACTGTTTCCTAGAGCAGTTTGCCCATATTTCTATTATTAGTCATCTTTACTAACAGAATATTTTAGTTATGTTCTTATATCTTCATCATTCTTTCTTAGTAAATTATGACACCTTTCAGTTCAGAAACAATTCAATTATGTTTATGTTCCTTGAACTTCCTATAAAACAGTATGAACATGATAAATGTCTATTGCATTAAATAATTAAATGTACTCTTCTGGATGTTAGAAATATTAATTTTAACTCATAATTCTATGAAGAAAGAAGTCATGTAATTTTTATAACTGATGTCATCTTGCTTTTGAGCTTCTATTGCTACTGATGGCAGAATAATTTATACTTAATTGTTAGGGAAAAAAAGGAAAATGAGAAAAAAATTATAATTCACAACTATGACTATTCAGAAAACTGAAAGTTCAAATTTTTATTAGCCCTGTCTCTTCCCTCTCAGGGGATCTCATACCCAACCTTCCTTCTCCCTAGATGGTGTCTGCTGAAAGAGGATGCTTATGTCTTTATAATGGTGGAGATGCTTCTCTTCCATACAATGACGCCAGGTCCTGAGGAACCCTCAACTTCCAAATATGTTATACAGTGCCATTAACTATAGTCACCATCCTGTACATTGCATCTCCAGGACTTATTTATTTTATCACAGGAAGTTTGTACTTTTTGATCACCCTCACCAATTTAGGCCACCCACACTCATCCCTTGCCTCTGTCTTTGTGTCTATGAGTTCAGGGTTTGTTGGGTTTTTTTTAGATTCTACATGCAAGTGAGTTCATACAGTATTTGACTTTCTCTATCTTATTTCACTTAGCATAATGCCCTCAAATTCCAACCATATTATTGCAAATGACAGAGTTTCTTTCTTTTTTAAGGCTGTGTCATGTTGCATTATGTATATCCATTCATCCTTTGCTATATCCATTCATCTATCAGTGGACACTTAAGTTGCTTCCATGTCTTGGCTACTGTAAATAATACTGCAATGAACATGTGTTCAGATATCTTTTTGAGTTGGTGTTTTTATTTCCGTTCGATAAATATCCAGAAGTGAGATTGCTGGATCTGGTGAACACCATAGCGAACAATTATCTTCCAACCTATATATATGCTTTAGATGGACTTAAGCAGCTTTTTGCAATGGTTTTCAACTGTTATTCAAGTCCAGGAGGGTTATATGTCAGGAACAGAAGAAGAGTAGATAGTTTAATTATTTCTGTTTTGAAAAGTTCAACCAGCTGAAAACTGGGCTGTTGGGTAATGATATATTAGGCTTCTCAACACAGCTAGTTCACTGTAGGTACTAGACAATAATAATAAATGCTTTGTTACAATATAAATTATAGTATAAATTATTTCAGTTAGAAACCGATACATTTGCATAGCCCCAAGTGTCTGGCATAGGGTTTGACACATTACAGTTATTTCAATGCCTTTAGTATTAAGATTAATAACCTAATATTTTCTTTCATCCCTGAAGTTTTTTTTCAGGCAAGATGTTTGAGCAACTCATTTCATACCCAAACTTTAGAAACTCTACAGGCAGAGGGTCTGCCCAGTGGAATTAGCTTTACTTGGGAGAATTATTTTAATCCCTTATTGACTTGCAAGATGTATCCACCTTGATGTTTTCACAGGACTTATTTCACTGATGATGATCAAAAGAGGTATGTTGGGCTTTGATCAGAGTAAATTTAAAGAAAGCTGGATATCTGCAAATATGCAGTGATTAAAATTCTTTCTCCTTCTCTTAGTGAAATGAGGGAAGTGAACTACTGCCTGATACCTTATAATTAATGTGAGAGAAATTAAAAGGTGTTTATTTCCAGAGAATTGAGATCGGACTGAAACAAAACAAAAATTAATACTAGGTCCACATTATTAATGAAATCGAGGAATCCAGTTTTCTAAATAGTAATGAATGCAGTCTATTAAATTGCTTTCCTGAAAAATTGTGTCAGAGAACTTCCAGGAGCATCATTTGTGTCTTACGCTCAGAACTAATGTCTCTGAGATAAAATATGGGAGAAGCAAAGGAACAATTCTCCCTTTTTCTTGTAGCACCAGAAGGTCTTTACAGGCTTACAGTAGTTACTTATTCTGGATATACAAAATGTGTAGGCCACTTGCAGATATGTCCCTCTCTAGGAAAGTATGCTTGAAAATGACCTTTGCACTTAGTCCATTGCATTTGTTAGCTATGGTTAGCCCGTGGGCATTCCTCTTAACTCAGAGAACTTTCTTGTAAGAAAAATGGATGCAGAAATACAGGATCACACTGAATATCACAATTAATATTTATACTTTCAGGAAGATCTTACTTATCAGAAGATGGTTTGAATTCAGGTTCTGATTTGATCACCCCATTTGGCCTAAAACAGTTCAATTTCAGGCAATGAGAGCTTGTATTAAAATGTCCAATTATGATTAAATGTTTTTTTGGTTTCTTTTTAATGTTTTTAAGATTTTTTTTCTTTAGGATATTGATCTTTTGAGGGTCGGTAACTAGCAAATATATGAGTTCTACAAGAAAAGGTGATCTAGAAAGTTCACATAAATTATGACTTGGGAGGTTATCCATACCAGGTAAGTTCTATAATAGATATTAGGCACATGGGATCATGCAAAACATATTTGGAAAGGGCAGGGGAGTTCAGAACAAGAAGCAGCATGAAAATACATATGTCTATTAATTTTGTTCTAAGAAAAGATACATTTTATTGATGTATCAAAAATATTTATGAAACATTATGATAATGTTTTCAGTTATAAAATCTCTGAAGACACATACTAGGCCTTAGGTATCTCTCTGGCATGCAGGCCATAACACAAACATAGTCCAATACGTATTTAACAAATTGAAAGCTGTTACTACATGAAACTCAAAGGTTAAGATGCCTTCAGTTAAATTAGTGTTATGAGATTAAGCAAATCTCTGTTCATAAGCCTCATGGTGTCCTCAAAAAGCATAAATGTGCAATTTACATTCTTCTCAATTTGAATTTATGTCTGATTCCTCACTGAGATGGTAAAGATGGCTTACCAATTACTGTGACCTGTGTTTACCAATCAAAAATGTTTTTGTGAACGAGCTAAAAGAGGCATAAACACAAATAATGTTCTCTCTGATGTATCTGCACACAGTTGAACATGTTCATTTGCATTTATCCTCTTGCAAAATAAGATTACAAATAACAGAAATTTATAAAAAAATATATTTCTCCAAATCTCAACTTTCAAATTCAAATAAATACAGTTAATATTTAGAAATGAGACAGCTACACATAAAGCCATAAAAACAAGACAAAAACAGTATATTTTTCTACTAGTGACTACTAAGTGTAAACAATCCAGTACTAAGTCATGAACTGAGGAAATCACAGATCAAGCCTGGGTCCTAAGAATATTGATTTACCTATAAAAAGACAAACTTTTAAAAGTGCATTGAAAATACAGGTGAAACAAATATACTCAACTGAGAGTTAGTGCAAAGATTTAAAAATCACATTAAAGATGGAATTAAGACATTGTTCATGTGGGAGACAGCAAATAGAATAGACTTGTCAAAGTGGAAGATTGGTCTGGAGGTACAGTGAAAAATAAATATGAACTAGGAAATACTTTCAGTTGTAATGCAAGAAATTAGAACATGGCAGCAAGGCAGGAAATTTTGAATGATATGTGAGAGTAGTATGAATTTTGTTCATGAGTGCTTGTAATGCACACAAGATTTTCAATTATTAATCATCAAAAATTCAGAAAAGAGTCAATAGAATGTCAACCAGTGATGTTTGGAAGGGAAAGGGGTTAGTGTTCAAGATCCCAAATTATTTGTGTGATAGAATTTTGCTATTGACTATCAGTGGAATATGGGATAAATCATAGAAATATAGATATTTGGAACTGTTTTAGGCAGTAATGTAATAATCTACAATATTTGATGATACTTTGGATGTGGGGTTGACTGAGAAGATAAGAAGCTTTGCTAAACAGAATTATGAATGTATCAGCTATCTCAGAAAAAAATCTGTGACATATTTATGTTTTCATATTCGATATTTTCCAAAATTGTTTGAATCATTTTAAATAGAAGTAGATTAAAATTGAAGTACAAGCAAATAAATACCCTAAACTGTCAATAAAAAATAGAAGGCATAAGTCAAATACAGGCAGAACATGGTGATGGGAAAGAATATGTGTGAGTTTGAATTGTCAGTGAAACATTTAAGTTTAACATAAATAATGATCTCTCTGATGAATCTGTGCCTTGGTTAAAATTCAAATCACCTCACCATAATGTCGAAGATCCCAAATTAGTTGTGTAATATAATTTTGCTATTTACTATGGGTGAAAATAAATATGTCATCAGATAAATCTAGGATAAGTCACTTAGAAATATAGATATATGGTTGTTAAGTAAAGATACATATTTCTAAAGATCATAAATATTTATCAAAAATGATTAATTTATGCAGAAATTTGAGATGTGATATTGAATATGTTTCTGCCTATACAATGCATATTTTCAGGATTCAGTATCGAATGCATTATTTAAAATAAATCAATAGATACTATAATCATTGTAAATGATCAATCACTTAAATAGTTATAGAGTAATTCCTAGGAGCATATAACCCTGATAGTCATACCCAACAAGAGTTACTAGACTTTTTTCCCTGATTTCCTGTAAGTTTATGACTTAGCATGATTAATAAGCCCATAAGAGACTACACAGATGGCAACTGATTAAAGTCTGATATGACTGATAAAAACAAATTGTGCCGACTGTGTCCTGAACAATTAGGTAAGTTTTCATGCAAGGAACAGAACTTAAAGTAGACTCTGAAAATTGGGTCATATTTTAACAGAAGCCCCAGAGGGAAAAGGCATTACAGGTATTACTTTTGTTATAAAAAGGCATGATCTATTCAGATGAGCTGAAAGAGATCAGAAGAGCTAAATTGTGAAATACAGAATGATGTGCCCCAGAGTATCATTGAAAGTGACTGAGTAGCTAATAGGGAGTTGTATTATAGAATTTTTGGATGCAGATCTGAGGATGCTGAATAATGTTTTGCAAACAATAAGAATCTAACGCATGGTTTTGAATATGGGCTAGACATAAGTAAATTAATGAAGGTGACTTAAGGGGTGAAAAGGAAGGTGGACTAGAGTGGAATAGATTAGTGATAAGAGAGACTTCAGGTATCCAGGACTTATTATAGCACTTGGCACAAAATTGGTGCTAAGTATTTGCTGAATGAATGAATGAATGAATGCGTGCATGGGAGATCCAGAGCCTACTTACGATGCAGGGGCAGTTTTCCAGATGAAGGTAGAGTTCATGCAGAGCACAGGATCACTTATTTCAGCTTCAGAAATTCTGAGCTTTCAAACTACCCATGAAACTGCAAACCTGTGTTAAATACATAAAAGTTAATCATAAATTATAGCAGCATAAAACCCATTTCACTTTTCACTAATAAGAACTATCATTTGAGTTAATTTTATGAGGTCTACTTGTTTTGATGATGTCATTATTCTCTATTTGTACTGTCAACTTAGTAATTACTTTTCATCTTAAGCCAACCAAATATTTCTGTATTCAGAGCAAAATTAATAAACTTGCTCCTTATTTACTAGATGGTTTTTTTCTTTTTTTTTTCAAATACTTCAGTGGGAATCATTCAGCTGTATTTGATGTAAGCTTTAGCTCGGCAGCAATTTATGTTTTTCTTTTGAAATGATAGCATTGAAAGAGAACATAGAAGATTATAGTATATCTGCTATTCTCATTTATTTATAAATAGAAATAATGTCTCAAATATTTCAGTCAGAATAGTGGTTATACCCATGAAGAAGGACCAGGAAATATTTCAGTCTCTTAAAATTTCATGATTCTATCTTTTTGCAAAATTATTTTCAACTGATATTAATGGGGATTTAAATGTAATATGAGGATATATTTCTCAGATCGATGAGTTTCTTTCAGGCTGCAGACTGATATTCTGGCTACAGTTGAACTACTTTCTCTCGTGCAAGCTTAGGTTGTTCCAGTTACAGCAGATACTCAAGTACTGGGTTGTTGGAAAAGTCATGACACATTTTTGCAATGAAAAACAAATACATCATGACTTTTCCGACAACCCGATGATAACTGATGAAATGCTGTGAGCATTGGTGAACCAACTAACTTACATTGCCAAGATTTCTGTATATTTTTCCATTTTCCTCGCTCCATGCCTTTGAAAACCTATCTGAAAGGGGGAGAGATATAGAAAACCTCTGTAGGCAGGAGATGTTTACATTTTCCCTAGCAAAGCAGGGCAGCCTTACCTATGAGCTCACCATTTATTGTGTTGCTACCAAGTTTTGGGATAACTGAACTCTTCTTTTCCCAGCACCTTACACTGAATATTAAACAGGCTCAGGGTTTATTTAGCACCAAGCATAAGACAGTGGACTGTCTTATAAACTGCTTAATAAAAATACCTGAAACTATTTTATTTGTATGAGGCCTACTTATTGATAGACAAAGTAAACCATCATTTTTTTCCTGCAGTGTCTAGATTATTTTATCATTCATCTTACTTATTTTGTCAAGCAGAAATCTGGAAAGACTGTGTGAAACTGGCACTTGTTCTCTAGGACTGCCACTTCTAATAGGACTCAATTTTGTTTTGTAGAATCAAATTCTGTGAATTGATTTTTTAAGCACAATACCCATTAGCAAAACAAAACTGAAATATTATTCAATAACATGAAATATATGAAATTTTGTCACATTCTTATAAATGTGAGGATGTTTTCATAACCTTGATAGCCCAAGGATATGGTGTTAAAAGAGTTAATACTTTCTTTGGTCCACAGTAAGCTTAAATTTTCTTTCTTTAAGTATTTATTCAATATTGCATTTCATTTTCAAATGGAATTTCTGACCACATGGAAACTATAGATAAGTTTGCCGTGCTTTGTACCAATTCTGTTAATTACCTTGCTTTTCAAATTATGCCTTTATTTACATAGTTTTACTCTTACTTAAGTAATAGCTTGTAATATAGATATTTTCTTATTTATAGGTATATGTTGCTGTAATACATGCTTGATAGCATTACTTTGCAGTATTTTAAAAAGGTTATCTGTAATGCAATGTTTTATAATGTAAATATTTTCTGACCGTTAATATAAAATTAGAATTGTATGCCCTTTATGTAATGAGTAGGTGATGCAGCACAAATGAATCCATGCATTTGATTTTCTTTGCTATTGATATGAAAACAAGTTATTTACTATGTTAAGGGAATATCTATATATGTAAGTTAGTGCCGAGAATAATGAAAAAGATTCTAGCCAAGACAATATCTTCCTTGACACATTAAGATAAATTATACAGAAAGAAGACAATTTTTTGAATTATATGAAAATTTATTTTATTTTCTTATTTGGAGTTTGGAAAAAACTGGCTACTAGAATAATGAATTCCATTTTTATGAAGCTATACTTTCAGTCATTATTTTTAATTTATTGCAAGCATTTGAAATAAATACATATACATATACTTGGAAAACTGAAGCTTGAGAATTGTCTATGTGTAAACACACAGGATTAAAACATTCATCAATATATTCACATTGCTAATGATGTGGCTATATTACATGTAGTTCAATTTCTCAAAATATCAACAATCAAATTATTTGTGCCTTAACAGCAAATGTAATGGTCATTTCTAAAAGCTGTTGTTTTAATAATTGTGTTTCCTATTATTTTCTTCTAATCAAAGTGAAGTTAGTGATAAAACCAATGAACTTTTAGAATAATATCTAAAAAGAAAATAATATTTTAATGTGCAAAATTGCAAAGAACATATTTATTCTAATCAAAAGTTCATGACATTTCTAGCAATTGGAATGCTCTGACAAAGTTACTGTTCAGAGTTCTAGGTATTAATGGATAAATTATTCTTATTTTTCATATTAGTCAATGTTGAACATCATACACAGGGTTCTCATAAAAGTTTCCTGACCATGTTCTATTCTGAAGGTATAGGTTTGCCCTATAACTTGCTGGTCATCATTTAGTCACAAAGAAAACCTACCAAGATTACAAGGAAATAGAGCATGTCTGCAAAGTGACTTCCTAGTTAACTTGGATCCAAGGATCAACCTTAGAATATTATATAATATTATTTGTTAATATATTCTGTGCTACCCTTCATATTGAGTCTCAAGATATTTTTTATTTCTGATACATCTTGTACATGATATATATGTATGTGTATGTATATTTGTGTGTATATATGTGTATATATGATATGATATATATGATATATCATATCATATATACACCTTTATATATACATATGTACACACTAGGGAGCTAGATACATATTATATTATATATAATATATATAAGATATAATACATAATACATATATATATATATATATATATGGAAGTAGAAAAATTTGGAAGTATTTTAGTGATCAATGTAGTCACTTTTTCTTACTTAGAAATCAAAAAGTTATCCAAAAATTATCACCAATTAATCATCTTAATATTAGTCTATTGTCTTAAAGTCCATAGTAATAAAAATTATGTAAACCAACATAATAAGGTTTTTTGGGGTTTTTTTTGACAGGTAGCACTACAAGAATTCACAGGATTAAACCTTTATAGAAGTTATCATTTATTGAAACTGCATTTAAACAATTTTGTATTTTTGAATTCCTAAATTATATATTAGATTAACTATTGCTTGCTGGACCCTTACCACCACTGTACAAATTTTTTAAAGTTTGAAATATTAGAAATTAAACTTGTCTTATATTTATTAAAATATTGTGCTAAAATTATTTTTGTATTGTGATAAAATCAAGAAGGCATAGAGTTCATTTTAAACTAAAACTAATTAATTGATTAAAAGAGTCATTTAAATATCAGTACTAGTATACGAACTTTTTTTAATGTAAATGACCCTCTGTACCCATATGCCAAAATATAAAGATATTTACACCTATGCCATGAATCTACTTATTTAAAACCTAGCCATTACCCAAAACTCACAGTTAAATGTTTTGATTCTGAGTTATAGTTTTCAAAGGAATACCAGAGGTAAAAGCACATAACTTTGAAATGTTTTCTCTCATTTTTCTCTTTTATTTGAAATTTGTTAACTGTTCATCTGTATAACATGTTCCTAGAGTGTGCTCCTAATAACAGTTTTTTCTGATTAACTAATCCCAAATTTTCCCATAAAAAATGAAAAAGATAGAAAATAAGAATTAATGGGAGCCATCATCAGACATATATACATTTATCATTGTAAAGGACAATTATTTTACTAAGAAAAGGAAAAGGCTTAGATGGAGAAAAAATTTATTTTGACATACAAATGACCAAGAGTCATATTAAATCGAGGAGGGGGCATTTAAATTGTTTAAATGCATGTTCTCAGGGTTTAAACTATTTAAATCAACTTTTATACTGTGTTTCTTTAAAAATTTATAACAAATTTGCTAACTATTTTTGTGAACTGAAATTTTCGGAAATGCTCACCAAAGCCCCAAATAGTGCTTGAGAGTATGATACCTCTGGAAACATTTCCCTTTAACGTATAGATGAAACTCTGCATCACTAGTCCACAATGTATTAAAATATCTTCCTCTCTTTCCAGCCCTCTCTCTCTTCAGGTTTTTTGTTTTTTATTTATTCATTTTTAAGTTTATAAAGACACAGAGGCCTTGTTATAAATAGATATTTTCTTAGGTGATTAAAAATAAAAATGTTACTAAAAGAGTAAAATAGTTCTTTAAAAATTTTCTGTTGGAGATCCCTTATCCTATTCCATACTATTTTTTCTATTTTTTTTTTCTTATTTAGTGTTTAGAATGAAAATAGGTGGGAAGACAACTATGGTTTAGTGGACAAGAAGAGAAACATAATCTTGAACTTCATTAAACCTCTTCCCTTCCATATTCCAAAGCATCTGATAACTCTAATACATTACACTCCTATTCAGCCTCAGAGTTCTTCTGTTACCTTTTCCACATCTTATATATGATATCTTATATGTTTTTACATTCTTTCTGGCACCCCTAACAGTAATTTATGTATTATAATGGCTAAATAAATGTACATAATTAAGGTTAAAATCATAGTGTTAAAACTTATTATATTTTGACATCAATATTAATTTTTCTCAAGAAAATTAGTGTAAAGATGTGGTACAGTTTCTTACCAATGTAGGAGAAAAGTCAGTGAACCAATTTAACTTTTCTCTATTAATTTTCTAAATTTATGCAACAGATTTAACTGTCACTCAAAATAAAACATTGATTCATTGCCATTTGTGATAACATGGATGGATCTTGAGATTATTATGCTAAGCAAAATAAGTCAGACAGAAAAAATCAAGAACCATATGATTTCACTGATATGTGTGATATAAAACTAAAAGCAACAAAGGAACAAGACAAACAAATAAACAAAAATTCATAGACACAGACAGTAGTTTAGTGGTTACCAGAGGGTAAGCGGGGAGCGGTGGTGGTAGATGAGGGTAAATAGCATCAAATATATGGTGATGGAAGGAGAACTGACTCTAGGTGGTGAAAAACAATGTGATATATAGATGATATATTACAGAATTGTACACCTGAAACCTATCTAATTTTACTAACCATTGTTGTACCACTAAACTCGTATAACAAAAAACAAATAAAGGAAAAAAAAATAAAGAGAATGTGATACTGAAAGAATCAAGGAAAAGGAAAATATAAAGAGCAATTGAGGGAGAAGAAAATAAAACATGCTTTAGATGTGTTCAAACAAATATACACAGAAGAATTTGTGGGGATGAAAACCTGGTGCTGCAAAGACATAATATAGCTTAAAACTGCTGCTCCCACTGTAATTCTCTCCGGTGCAGAAGCGTTGGTATAAAATTTCTTAGTTTTACTATTGGGAACTAGTATTTTGCCTCCTTGTTTTCAGTTTTATTGAGGCTTTTTTCGTTGTTTGTTTTGTTTTGTTTTGTAATCTGAAAAGCATTTAAACTATACCTGAAACACCTTAAACTATATAAACATTTATGATAGGCTTGTTATGACCTAATAGGTTAAAGGTTGTTTTTTTTTTTGTTTTTTTTTTGTTTTTTTTTTTGAGGGCAGTGTCAGGCCCTCATATGTGGGACCCGAACCGGGATTGCCGGCTTCCCAAGCCAGCACTTAACCACTGCGCCACTCAGCCGGTCTGAAGGTTATTTTTTAATTCTCTTCACTAGACATGTTTATGGCCAACATAGGCAATTATATTTGATTTATAAACAGCTTTCATAAGAGGAAAGGAAATGGAAAATAGATCTCTAGAAGTTCCTTTATACTTTGTATAGTAAAATGATAATAAATAATATTGAATAGAAAACAATATCCATTCTGTTTACCTTAGAAGGAATGCCTTTCACTTCTATTTGTCAATGTAATTAATTCTTATTACATTCTGCATACCTCTCAACATAGGAGTAATATGGACGTTAAGTTTCTAATTTTAACTATTGAGGTCATATGCTCATTCTTATAAAAGTATTATTAACAGTGATTGTATATTATTTACAGATACTGGCTGACCTAGAAAATCATGCATTATTTAAGAATGACCTGGAATGTCAAAAACTAATTCTGGAAGCAATGAAATATCATCTATTGCCAGAAAGAAGAACTTTAATGCAAAGTCCAAGAACTAAACCTAGAAAATCTACAGTTGGAACTCTGTATGCTGTAGGAGGAATGGATAACAACAAAGGTATATAATTCTGGATCTATATATAATGCATACCTTGTATCATACCATCATACAATTTTAATACTGGAATCTGTATAATACCAATAAATGTCTCATTAACTTAGTTTTATTCATTAAAATTTAAGATTAAGGGGACATTTTAAAAACATCTCTTATTTCAGTCTGTAGTTGCTGTTTCTGATTCTTATTTGTCTTTAAATCTTTTATCTCTTGTGCATTATATACAAGATTTCATATGAAATGAAAGGGCGTTTAAAGCACTTACTTACAAAACACAGACCAAATGATTTGTTGGACATATTGAGAACTATATTTACATTCTAAGTAAAGGAAACGTAATGAGTCAGCTACTTGCTTACTAAGAGGAATATTATGAAGGGTTTCTGCTTCTGAGGAGTTAAGAACCTCATATCTCATACCGAAGCCAGACAAATAAATAGACAATTAATCATAAATGAGTGTAAACATTTTGGCAGTTATCATTTACAAATTTAATTTTTTCTTTTTCAATTTTCCCTGCAAAAGGAAGTGAATGACTTGTTTAAAAATTGAAACACCTACATCTAAAAGTTTTGCTCTTACTTTTCTTAGTGGAAAAACTCCATTAACATTTGTCCTCTTCAGCTTTTCTTCTGTGGGTTTTATTTACTTGAACAAGTACATAAGTCAAATGATATATGTCATATGTTTGTGTCTAATAAGTGATAATCATTGTCCTTATTTAATGCTCGTTAAAAGAAATGCAGTTGGCAATAATAGAGTGTGATCACATTTCAACCTCTAATGGAGCTTTATTATGAAAGAATCAGGAGCAAAACTTACTTCAACCATTGCGAAGTAAAATCCCAATGAGCGGTTAATAATTTATGTAATCAGAAAACCATTTATGTGGTCAATAGAAAATGACACATTCCCATTTTGATCTTGACAGACATACCTTATAACTCTTAGATGCTTTTCAATAGTTTAATTTTTAGAAAAAGTCTAACTTCTATTTACTGGGCTGTTGAAGTCTAGTATTATCACATTAAATGAGCACTAGAGTATTAAAGTATATATAAAAAAGATAACTATCAATTTTAAAAGGGTAAATAATATATTGCTTTAAGAACTAGAGAAATGGCATTACTCTCTCTCCCTCTTTCTCTCTCCCCCTTCTACCTCTGTCTCCACCATTCCTGTCTTCTTAAAATATGCTATTACTTTAAGAGAACATGTCAGGAGTTTTCAAAAAGAGTGGTTTAAAACACTCTTTTTTAAAGTGGGGAAATAGAAATTATCTTATTAGATACAAATCTAACCAAAAAGCAGTTAAAAATGATACTAGAAATTATGCTAAAGAAATTTAAGGTAAATAAAGCTATCTGCTAACCTGTATCCATGTTGTCCTAATAAGAGTAATAAATACCAAATGATATTCATCACCTGACATAATTAGCTATTTTTGGCGATAGAAGCATGCAAAATTTATTGTAACATTGTAATATATTCATTTTACTTGTAAAAGTAAATGCCTTGGTTTACAGTGAGTTTCAGTAAATACTTTCATTGAAGTCTCAGATTTAATAAATGGATAGTGGTTTTATATATGTTTATTAAATTTTAAGAGCAAATGAGTGGCATTTGTTTTTAAAGAACACTGTATTCTATAGAAAGAATGCCCATACAATGGTATACCATTTGTAAATCTACACATAATATTTTTAAAACATAAATAAAGAAAGAAAAGAAAAAAGTTGAATCTGGTCAGCATAATATTAGTACTTAAATCACTATACATTTAAGGAACCAAGAAGCATGACTAATTTGAATTTTTTAATCTGACGACTTTAAATACAATTGCTATAGCATAAAAAGAATATGAGAATATGGCATCTATTCAGTTAAGCTGTTTGACAGCATTTTCATTTCTCTAATCTTACACAGTAGTCTTTTGAGATTGAAGAAATTCAACAATGATGTTTATTTGTAATTATGGATCTCTTTCATTTTAGAATTGAATGATGCCAACAATTCGGTTATTATTACACATATTCAGTAAGGTAGAAGTTTAAGAGTGTGATAATACAGGAGGCTTAAAAAATATATGCCTGATTAGATCAGAAATAAAATAGGAAAAAAAATATTTGAAAGACTGTTTAAGAATTCTTACAATATCCTTAGTCCTATAAGAATTGGATACTAAATATATCCCATAAACTTAGATAAAATCCTAACACCAAACAGAGAACCTACTTTATTGGTAAGAAAAAAACTTATGGAAACCCAATGTTTCAAAGTATTTAAAGAGCAACTAGGACATTTTCAAGGTAATCTTTTGTGTTTGCATTGTGCTTTTATTGCTTAGAGAGCGTTTACTATACTTTATTAACTTGTGTTATCTCTAAAATAGATATTAGGATTTCATCTTAAAAGTGTGCTTTCTTTTTTTTGAAAGACAATGAGAGAAAGGGAATGAACTTGTAAAAAAAAAAAAAGAAAAAATGTATTACAGCAATAAATTCGAGTTAACTTTGCATGACTAATTTGAAGAATAATACAACACAATACCATATGATATGCAATATTCAGTGTGTTTTTTTGAAATTATTTACATGTTTATATTGTGCCTTAGAAAGAGCTATGTAAACAAACATTCCTTGCACTTCCCTTCAGCTCTGTGATAACTGAGATTCAGGTGCTGTCTCATTGGATTGATAAACTATGGGTACTACCCTCATAAATTTTCTGTAGATATTATGGAAAATTCAGAGCTCAGTGCTCTCTTTTCTTCCTGTATTCATATAGATAAGCATTCAATAATGATGCACATCATTTGCACAGCTGCGACTATTTTGTGCCAGGCTCTGTGTTAAAAATTTGTGACCATAGTGAACATTATGAATCTGACCCCTATCTCAAAGAGTTGCCAGATTAACCTGTGAAAACAAACAGTAAACAAAAACAAATCATGAGTAAAATGAGTGTTACAAGAAGGGAATTGCTAGTGCAATCAGTACAACACTTGGGAGCCAACTTCGTCTAGTCTAGAAAGTAGAGAAAAATACAGGGAAAGTATTTGTTGTTGCTGCCTTTTTTTTTAAATTTAATTTTCTGTCTGAAATCTAAAAAATAATTAGTCATTAGTTTAGTGCATTATTGGAGTGGCAAAGTGGCTGTGGTGATAAATTCCAAACTAGAGGTACATCAAATGTAAATGTTTACAGTTGAAGGAGTATGACATCTTCAAAAAATGGAGAGAAATACCTTATGGGTAGAATGTAGCAGTGGGGAAATGAGAGCAAGGTGGTGGAGGAAAGAAACAAGTAGGCTTCAGTGAGAAGCTAAATAAGCTTGTTTCTGATTTTAACTGCAGAGGGCTTTGAAGGCAGGTGATGTTCCTAGAAAGCATCTGACATCAGAGAAATGCCTGTTCAAACCAAGAGTGTCACTTAAAATCTGTAGTATACTTTACCTTTCTCATTATTATATTCTGTTTCTGTAAAAAATATAATTAAATGAGATAGAGTATGTAAAGAGGCTAAACTTAATACAAGGCATTCCAAGATGTCTCTTTGGTACCAAAGAGCCTACCAGGGAACTCAGAGGTAACCTGGCTGACATTCCTAATCTTGGTATGGAATAAGGCCAAACCATCTGAAAGCTTTGGAGACATGAGCCTATAAGGGTTCTATAAAATAATAGTGAGATGACACAGGAAAGAAGATGAGGCAATAAGACATTAATATAAATGACATGCATATGAATACCCATATTGTATAAGGTAAATGCCTTTTATACAAATATAAACAACAGTCAAGAATGACAAATCACATGGATCATATGAGAACAAAAAGTCCCCATATGTGTGCCATGTGGGGAGTCAGTTGTATTTTAATTACTTACTTTTTATTTTATGTAAAAGCAAATTACACACACACACACACACACACACAAACAAAACTGAAGCATTTTATTTTGTATGAAAAACAAAATTCCAAACTAAAAATAAGTTCCCATACTAGATTTAAACTTTTGAAAATAAAGCTATACGTACATGTGCGTATTTATTTCAGTCTATATTAATTTGGATTTATTACAAATGTAAGAGATTTAAAAAAATAATTATTTCAGGACTTTGGATTTATATGCAGACTTTAAGGCTTAACTCCTCACTCACAACACAAATACCATTTGGTGCAATGACAGTTACTCATTTTAGTAAAATTGAAATAATTAGAGCTGTGTGAGCCGGGCAATCTTTAGCAAGATAATTAAGTATTCCAAATATGGTGTCCCTCAAATATATAATGGGGATAATAATATTGCATATTTCTTTGAGACATTGTGAGAAATAACAAGACAAGGACACATGTAAAAAAACTTAAGTGATGCTTATTCAATAAAAATAGTGGGATTAATATTTTGCAATGTTACATATTACTCATTGCTGGCAATTTTTCTTCACATTTAAACCTCTAGCCATTGAGGTTGACACTTTTATGTTCACAGAACAAACTAAGAAGGTCTCAATAGAAAGCTTTTGACTTCTAGAAGAAGCTCCTCTTTTTTTTTTTTTTCCTCGTGCTCTTTTTTGTTTTTTGTTTTTTGTTTTTTTGAGGACAGTGTCACTGGCCCTCAGATGTGGGACTGAACTGGGGCCACTGGCTTCCCAAGCCAGCGCTTAACCACTGCACCACTCAGCTGGCCCCAAAGTACCTCTTGAAAGGAATAAAGGTTATCAATAATTTGGGTTCATTTATAAAAAACTTGTACAACTGATTTATATGTATATAGTTTAACCTTTGTTATTAGCTGTTATTTCCTAAATGTTATATGTGTCAAATATTCAATAATTCAGTATCAATTTAATCTTTATCAGATAAGGATTTTAAAACAGCTATTATTATTTAGTATAAGGGTAATTAAATTAAGTATATTTTATATTCATTATATGAATAAATTACTTTCACATGTACTATTCTTAGTCTTCACTTGGTCAATTGTCATAAGGTCTAGTTAGAGCTATTTTTTGTTGTACATAATAACAATTTCCTTTTAAGTGGCTTCTTTACAGGAATCTGTCCAAGTGAATGTTTCCAATGTCTACTACTGAAGCCTGGGCAGGAATAAGTAACAATGTCTGACTAATTATAATTCTGTTACATTAAATTCATTTTTGTTTGGCATTCTGACTAATTATAATTCTGACTAATTATAATTCTGTTACATTAAATTCAATTTTATAGGTGCTCACAGGATGAATAGAAAATGTGTTTTTTTGGTAATTCTGCTAATATTGCTTTTCTCCTAAATTAGGAAAAAAATTAATTGTTTTAAACCTGTACTATAATAATTGAAAAATATTAATCATAAAATTGCATTAAATTGTATACTCTCTACTGTTGGTTTCTCAGCATTTCTTGGTTTCCCAGATTATCAACTCACTCTTTTAGAATTATCTTTTTCTCCTAATTTCCAGTCACTGTTCTTAGTTCTGGCAAAATAAACAGCAAAATTCCTGGCCTATTGTAGTTTAAATAATATTCAGGAGACTATAAACATTCAGGAGACAATATAATAAAAATTATTATAGTTCATGTGATGGCAAGTTATAGTGAGATGTAAAGAAATTGGCATGTGGAGTGAGAATGAAATTGGCATGTAGAGTGAGAACAGTGTTGCTATTTTATAAAGGTTGGCTGGAAAAGGCCACTTTGATAAGTGAAATATAATACACAAATGTCTATCTGGAAATTCAACCTGTTTATTTCTAAAATGAAGACCCCTTGACTTTATTATCACCAATAAACATTTGTTAAGTGCCATTTTCTCTGCATATTTATACTTTATTGGTATTTTAAAAGCAATGGTCGGCAAACTATGGCCCAATGGCCTAATGTAGCTCACCATCTGTTTTGTATGGCTTTGTTTTTTACATTATAATGGCTGAGAAAACTCAAATAAAAACTAACATTTATTGATGCGTTTAGTAAATATTTGCAATTCATGAAACTAAAATTTCAATGTCCATAAAACTTTATTGAGAGTGGCTCATTTGTTTACACATTATGTAATGGCTGCTTTCACTCTGTAATGACTATATGGTTGCAAAAAGAACTCATAAAAAGACCCACAAAGGCTGTGTTTTCTGTTCTGTGACCCTTTACAGGAAAAGGGAAAAATAAACCTCTATACCATATTTCTAGGAAACTTGTGGTGCCAAATGTCACATTCCCTTGACTCAACTCTAATTGATTGACAGAGTGGGCAGTTTCAGTGCATGTATACAGAATCCCACCTCCTGGTCTACCTGCTTATCTGCCTGAAAGCATTCTTGGAGGTATTGAGAGCAAGTTCAGACTGCATGGCCCTCGCACAGGGAGCCCAATAGTGCAAGTAGAGGATGGATGGTAAAACTCCAGAGGCAACCCCCAACCAAATGAATAAAGAAGTCTGTAATTCTATTGCAATTGTACTTCCAGCATTATTACTTTGCTTTCTTATGCTCAACTTACATTTTTGTAGGCCAAATCTCTCTTCAATTATCCTTTTTTTTTTTTTTTTTGTAAAATGACAGTGTGTTTATCACCAGAAGATAATAAAACAACACATTAGCCTGTGCATGAAATCAATAACAGAAGTGCAATAATTAAACATCTATAGACTTTGAAAAATGTGACATTATTGGTCACTGATAATGATGTACAGATATCTATTATTTAAGCAGTAATTTGTGGACTGAAAAGCTAGTTGTAAAGTTTGTACTTTATGCAGATTGCTCAGTTAATAGATTGTAGTAACAGAAATTTGGGGAACTGATGTTATTTGACTAAATTATGCTAGCTGAAATGCATGCATATCAGGACTATGGAAAGCAAAGACTTTTTTGAGGAGACCCTGCAGAATTATGCTGCTTGATACAGAGAAAGAGGATTAGAATGTTAGGGGTGAATGCTGACAGCCACTGCAAGGTCTTACTTTTGGCAAGCCTGTGGAGAAGCAGTCCTGCTTTGTTCTGGCTGAAGGAGAACCACAGTTCTGAGAGGCAGTGCTCTTGACACAAAGCAGCCAAGGTGCACTTACTTACCTACATACCGTGCAGCAGCAGGTAAGCAGAGGGCATTTTGGCTGGGACTAAGGCACTCATAAGAGACTGTTTAGTTCTAAAGAGGGTGTAAGCAGAAAGTTAAAAGCCAAGAATTTTCTTTGGAATTAAAAGAGAGAAATCAGGAAGAAAGGTGCGCTGTTGCTTTGTTCTCTTTATCATCTTATGCATGATAGCTGTGGAGCCTTAGTGAAAGATACACCAAGTATGCCGATGGCAGGTTAAGACCACACTAGCAGTGACCCTTCCTTTAGATAGTGACATATTGAATGAACAGGAGAAGAAGAAGAAAACCATCCTTTATTTCTACATATTTGCATTGCTTCATTGTTGACAGCTTAGTCATAGCCACAGGTCAATTATTGATTTTCAATAAGCCAAGTGTCTGAAGAGACAGCTATTATCTCTTATGTGAAGTCAAAGCAAATTTTCTTCATATAGCTAATAATAAGAAGAATATTGGTGATAAAAACATAAAGGAGGAAAAAGCTTTAATTCTTAACTAAAAAATAGAAATTTAATTTTCTTGAATCTTTTATTATAGAGAATATATTATGATATTTTAGTATTTTAATGTGTGTTTTGGGTTTTCATATACTCAAAACTTAAACATTATCTAACTTAAGGATACACTCATGACACATTTCTCTTTGTATTCAAAGGACTTTGCCAGATCATTTTATCCTAAATTTCCCTCATCACTCTTTGCATTGTTATCAGCATTGTTGAGGGCAAAAATAGAAAATGAAATAGATAGGTGGAATTAACCGTCTTGACCTGATTTTTAATTCCTTGGTTTGAACTGGACAAGCTACCCTATCAAGAACTTATAAAGAGCAGCTTTTCATACTGTAATTTTACAACTGGATAATTTTTAAAGCATTAGACTCAATAGTAATAATCAGATGGCTTAAGAAATTGATTCACTTTAGAATTCTGTGCCAGAGAAACCTGAGCATGTGCAATTAGGTAGGGGGAATAACTTTAAAATGCTATATGACTTTTTCTGGGAGAAAAAAAAAAAAGCAATACAATAAAAGAAAGCTTATTCTTTCATCTTTGCCCTTTTTGAGTACTGCCCTACTTGATCTCTGCCTCAGAAACTTCATTCAGTCACTGTGGTTCCACTTCAGTACCTTTTCTTTGAACTTGAAGTATATATCATTAGAGAATACCAGTTCAAGGTCATCAGTTTGTACAAAGTTATAGAAACAACTGAAAGCCATGAGTAAGAAGTCTGCCTAAGCCCTGGCTGTTTTTCAGACACAAAGAATAAGTGTCTTCTGGAATAGGTGTCTATTTACTGGGCCACTCTGAGATATTTCAGGAGAGAACCATACTTCCCCAAGAGCCTCAGGGGAAAAATTAAGTCAAGTCGGAATATCTGCTTCCTTTAAAATGTTTAAAATCAGGAAACGTGCTCATTTGTTAAGGTAAATTACGGGTTGTTTATATTGCTTCCAGTGAGTCTTCAGGTCCTGGAAGCCTGTGCTTTATTGAAGAGGAAAAGAAGTTTCCCTCAGGTGGAAAGTGAATCATCTATCAGCCAAGTTCCCTCTCATTGCCTCATCTTCACTAGAAAGAGACAAAGCTTAGTGACTGTCATAACTATAACTGTTTCTTGTGTTCTTTTGAGGGTAGATCAGAGATAAAACTATAGGTCAAATTTCTAAAAATTTAGTTTATTAATAACTTTATTTTGCCTTTTAGTAGTCAGAGGATTTGGGCCATATTGTACATTCTGTAGGTCTTTCAATGAATATGAAATGAATAATAAATTAGTGTGTTATGACCAAATGTCCACTAAAATTATATATTCTTGATTACTCAGTGAATTCTTTTTGATCAATATCCCTGTGAATGTACAGTAATAATAATAAATGCATCCTTTCTCTAAATTAAATCTCCTTTTGCACACCTACAGGGAACTAAGTCTATGTATGTTTCATGCATAGCAGTCCTTAATCCTCCAACATGTGGCTCTTCTTTGGAAGAGAAAGAAACTCCTCAGGGCTACCAGAGAATAGCTGTATGAGAGAGACTCACAGGAAATGAGAAGTGAAAGATTTAGAGATGAGTAGAAGTCACTAATTTAAGCGTGCACTTTGAAACAAGTAAGCATCAGTAGATCACAAAGAGCCTTCAACTAATATATCTTTGTAAGGATGGTTGCTTGTTTTTGAAGAAGGCAAAAATGTATTTTTGCGGGGAGCCAGCCCCCGCAGGTCCAGGGGTTCCCTCGGGTGGGATGGAGTTGGCAAGGAAATAAAGAAAGATGGAGACACCAGAAAGAGGTTCACAGGAGTGTCACGGTTTATTGTTAAAGCCTAGCTCCTTTTATAGGGGCTTTTGACCATTATCTTAATTACAAGTTATGTTTCACATGACCATGATGTTTTCCCTAACTCAGAACTTTTACTTTTTTGTAATTGTATCTTTCCAGGGTACACTGTGGCCTGTTCAAGGATTTTACTTATCATCTAGAGTGGTTACTATGACTACCTTACAGGGCATATACTTGAACTATTGCCAAGAGTTTAGCAGTGGCTGAGTTTAGGGCAATAAATTATTTCTATGTGATTATAATACTTAGTAGCAAAAGGAGTTTCAAACTTTTCCTATCTTACAAAGAGCTGCATGTTATTGTAATAGAGGGTAACATCTGTTTCTCAGTCAAAGCTTCAGTATCTGTTGCTAGCAATGTACAAAACAAAGAGTTAAAACAAGGCTGTTAATTAAAATAACTTATGGTCAGTAAGTTGCCTCTTATCAGAACTTTCATGGCCGAGAGACCTTGGTCTCCTGGTCTCCAAGGAAACCTTTCACAGCTGCACAGGCAAGGACGAACGATAGCACCAGTTTCTCACAGAGGCTGTCTGTTTCTCACAGACTGGCTTTTTTAGGCCTATGTGGCCAAAGGCCTATGCCTCAGTTTCCAAAGGGGCTTGAGTCCACTATTTCTCAGTCCTGGGGTCTCCCTCGGACTGTAGCCTGTCTTAGGGAGTTTCCCTTTTTGGGAAATCTAACCCCGTCTTTGACTTACACAGTCAGCTATCATCAGGGTACCCCAGGAACTTGTCATGAATGCAGTGAAAGTGCTATCTCCTATAGGATCCGATGTGGAGGAAAGGCACATGGGTTCATAGAGGCAGGAGATGTTACATGACCAACCATAAGGCAGCATCCCAGATATCCAGTGCTGAGCCTGGATCTTTATTTCACTGTGGCCTTGTCAAACACTAGGATGCTGTCGGCTTCCCACATATTTTCTAAAAGTTTATAGTTTAGGCTTTTTGAGCTTCCTTTGCTTAGCCCGCTCCAAACTCACTGGAGTGTACTTTCTTTTCTAATAATGGCACTTGAGGCATTCTCTACTTTTTCTCCCACTTCTGTTTCTTTGCAAAGTATTTTTTTTTCTTCTAATAAACTCCTTTTCCTCAACTTTAAAAAAATAATCACAAAATAAAAATAAATAAATGTTTATAGTTTAGATGGAGACCACCGAAACCTCTTGTTCTTTTACTATACTTGTGAAAAGACATTTCAGTGACTCCTATTTCCGCAATACAGTCAGTAATACTACAATGACAACCGAAATGCCGTCATAGCCATTTTATTTTTCACTTGCCGGTGCTCACATTTTCAACAAAGGCTAGAAAAATTCTAATAAATATTATGTGGAATGTGTTTATCAGAACATAGGACAGTTTAATCATACTATACAGTAGTCCCCCCTTATCCAAAGTTTGGCTTTGCTGGTTTCAGTTACCTGTGGTCAACCATGATCTGAAAATATTACATGGAAAATTCCAGAAACAAGTGATTCATAAATTTATAATTGAATGCTGATGTGAGTAGCATAATGAAATATGCTACATAAAGATGTGCCATCTTTCTCCATCCCACCAAGGATGTGAACTGTCCCTTTGTCCAGTGTGTATCCACTGTGCTACCTGCCCATTGGCCACTCAGTAGCAGTCTCAGCTATCAGATCAGTTATCAGAGAAAGAGTTCAAGTTCATATTAACTTTTACCACAGTATATTGTTATAATTGTTCTTTTTCACTATAAGTTATTGTTCATCTCTGACTGGGTCTAATTTATCAATGAAACTTTATCACAGGTATGTATGTGGAGGAAAAAATATAGTGTACAGAGCATTGTAATGTCCTTGGTTCCAGGCATTTACTGTGAGTCTTGAAATGTATACCCTGTGGATAAGGGGGTCTACTGTAAAAAGCAAGAGTTCATTTTTGAAAAATGTTAGTTATGAAAGTAAATATTTAATTTGAAAATGTCTAATATGAGTTTATGTTCAATTAACATTTATTAAGAAAATAAAAAAAATAAAAGGTACTTGTAATAATGCTTTAATATGTATGTCATTTTGCTGTACAGCTATTTTAATATATGAGCTCTTTGCTGGAAGTAATAATAATAGAAATAGTAACTATAAGCTTTGACTTTTCCAAAGCCCTATTTCTTATGACATCATTAGCAACAACAAAAGCTGCCTTTAAAAATAATGAATTATTATTTTAATTATAGAACTAAGACATGGCCAAGAATTTAAAATAGGAAGTTACAAATGAAAAACTCAACTTCTCCCATTTCTTAAATTTATTATGTTTTTTTACTACACACACACACACACACACACACTCCTCACCTCCAGGAAAAGTCACATAAATTTAATGTCTACCAGTGAGGGTTTTTTTTGTTTTTTTTTGTTTTTTTGTTTTAAGCCAGTGTCACTGGACCTCATATGTGGGACCTGAACCAGGGAAGCCAGCGCTCAACCACCGGGCCACTCGGCTGTCCCCTATCAATGAGTTTTGGTGTCAATATAAAAATTATACATTTTTCTAAATTTCTTGGAAATCCTATAAGATTATTGTTAGAAAAGATTAAATTATTTTTTATATGTTTGCATTTTATTTATATTGCTTTCTCATTTATTGCTTGCTCATGTCATTAGTGTATTTTTTATTTTAATGTTTCTAATTTTCTTTTTGATTTATAAAAACAACTGTTTATATGTCAAGAAAATTCACCCTTTGTTATATTTATAAAAAGTTTTGGGTAATATTTTCTGTCTTTTAGTTTTTTGTTGTTTTGTGTATTTTTGATGTAACTAGTTAATTTTATATTTAGATGGTTGGTGATCCTTTATATACATAATAATATTTACTTTATAACTTCTGAGTATTGTGGTTGTCCCTCATGGACTTTTGATTTTTTGTCTACCACGAAGAAAAAAATGAATCACCTACTTTTCCATCTTCTAAGACATTTAAGGTTTTAGTAGAGTGTGACACACGTTTACTTCATATCTCCCTGTCTGTTAATTTATGTGGAGCCCTCAGAAGAGAACCCAGCACAGAGCCCTGTTCCCATGTGTTCTGTGCTTTAGTCACTGGCTCATCTAAAGTCATTATGGTATAAAGAATGAGGCAAGACCCTAAGCTTATTTATTTATTTATTTCCAAATGATGATTATTAATCTAAACATTATTTTTAAATAATAAGATGTTTTCCATGAATTTGAATAGCTGCTCTTATTATATTATGAATATTCGTATGTATTAGGTTTTTTCCTGGCTTTCTTTTCAGATTCATTAAATAGCTATTTTCATTCATCATAAAGCAGTTTTTAAAAATTTCTGTAGTTATACAATACTTTTTAATATCTGGTAATCATTTTTTCCCTTCAGGACTCCTTTGTATTTAGACATTGTCTAGCTTCTAAAAATGTCTTTTCTAATATTTTACATTTGAATTTCCAGAGACATGCAAGTGTAATTTTATAAATACCTTCTATAAATATCATAATTATGTTAACTATGATTATAAGGGTAATAATAATCATATCTGAAATATAAATTATCTCTTTCAAAATTCATGTGATTCTTTCCATTCATTTGAACTGACGTATTTTAATAGTTTTATTTTTTTTTCTTCCTTTATCTACAACAGGCACTTATCCTGTTGATATCATTTTTGAATATTTTACTTTTGGTGGTGCTATTTTAAATAAGTTCTGACTTTATACAACCTAGGTGATTTTTATTTTATAAAAACATTGCACTGATTTTTATCTTTTGCTTATCTGCTTTGGCAACTACCAATAATATTTTATTGTTTTTCTAAGATTTTAAATATAATATTTTTAATTATTAAGATGAACTATTACATAAAAACAAATAATTAAAATTATGTTTCATGCTTAGGTTTCCCTTGGATATAAGCCAAGAAATTGGCATCCTTTTATATTTCCTGATTTTAATGAAATGATTTTAAACCAAATGTAATGCTGGATTTTGAGATTTATATATCTACTTAAACTCCAGCATTAAACTTCATGATATATTTACATTTATATCTCTATACATAGCTATATATTAATTTATTACAGTTTTACAAATGGTTTATATTTATAGCTGGGAGACAATGTAGGATTCTGTTGGTTGCTTATTTGGCACATGTGAAATTATTGCGATGATTGTAAAAATGTTTACAATTCCATCCTTATAAAATACAATGAATTGCCTAAAAAGTAAAGGCTTTTATTTGTTCTTGAAAGATATGTTCCCTGAAATGAAACCTTTTATATAAGTGTAAGAATGTTATGCCAAAGCTATATTTTTTATAACTATGTAGAAACATGAAATCAATGAAAAGCTTATTTTATGAAAAATTCAAGGCATAAGTCATTATAATAATATTTTCTTTAAAACTTGATGTCTTATATTTTAAATGCCTTGAAAAATACCTTTACTTTTAAATTTTTCCAAAATGCTTTTCAATTTTGACTGCTTTCTTACAGAGAACATGTCCAACATAATTAACCTTTTCTGAATGATTTGATGACACCAAGACCACCATCAATGTTGCGTCAAAATGCTCTTTGGCATTATATAATACATTTATTTTTTTCATTTAATAGCTTTAATGGTGGTTCTAAAGCAATGGGTTTTTTTTGTGTTTTGTTTTGTTTTTCTAGTTACTCCTTCACTGTCAGCTATTGCTGCTTTCAAATGCCCAGGTCATCCTGATTTTTGGATTTGTAAAAGTTTTTGGAAGTCAGATAATTAAGCTTATTAATATTGCATTAAAATGTAGTAAAAAGGCTTTGTGAGAAACTGAGGGCCTTTCTGTTGGGTTGAATAAAAGACCTTTATCTTCTTTATAGCAGCTTTTTGTGACATTTGTTTTGTCCGTTCAGAAAACTTTTATCATTTTATTTTGTGCTGTGTTCAAGATAAGTAAGATAGCTAATATTTTTATTACAAATATTGGAATAAGTCTTGCTGTCTGTAATGCCAAAATAGAATGTACAAACATTACTTCCTATTGTCCTCCCCAAAATAATTGCATTTGGTTATACGAATGAACAATTCCAAAAGGACTCAGAATCATACTTTGATAATACTCTGAGTACTTTTTTTCAGTTTTATTTAGTTATTTATTTTTTAAGATTTTATTGGGGAATTGGGGGAGAGGAACAGCGTTGGGGAAACGGGGAAGGGGAACAGACAAGTTGCTGTCCCCTGTTTTGCAGTCTAGTTGCGGAGACCGTTGCTTCATTGGCTCATGTTCGTATCATCATTGCGCTCCTCCTGGATGAGGCAGATTGGTCGCTGGCCTCTGGACAGCCACTCATCGCAGCTATTGGCAGCTCACGCTGGCTGCCTGCCACTCATGCTGCCTACTGGCCACTCACTGTAGCCTATGGCAGCCCACTGCAGCAGGGGCTGCAGCCTACACGGTTGCCAGGGTTCGCAGCCCAGCTCCAGGTGGAGCCGTTGTTAGTTGTAGAGGGCAGTGTCACTGGCCCTCATATGTGGGATCTGAACGGGGGCTGCTGGCATCCCTAAACCAGCTTCAACCAATGCGCCACTCTGCCGGCCCTCTCAGTTTTATTTTTTGAGAAAGGAGCCTGCTGTTTGTTTTGTCATGAGGAAAATACTTTTGTATTTTTATTGTTTCTAGATAGATTGTACCTATCTTCTAGCTATGTGACTGAACTTGGAAAACAAATACTTTATAAATTTCAAAAGTACAAACTAAAATAAACTGCACTCAATATTGCTCTGTTACAAATTACCACAAATAGTGGTTTAAAACAACTGCCATCTTTTTGCTTTCATTTCTGTAGTTTGCTTTCAGTTCTGTAGTTTCATTGCTTTCATTTCTGTAGTTTGCCTTCAGTTCAGAAGTTTAGTATAGCATGTCTGGGTTCTCTGATCAAGATCTCAAAAGTCTGAAATTAGGCTGTTGGCTAAGCTGTCTTCTCATCTGGAGCTGGAGGCCACCATTCAGACTGTAGACAGAACCCACTCCTCATAGTTGCAGAATTGAGGGACTGTTTCCTTACTGGCTGTCAAGTAACATAGATCCTAGGCTCCTAGAGGCTGCCTGTATTCATTCTCTGTGGCCCCTTCCACCTTCAAGCCAGCAAGTCAAGTCCTGTTTGTGCTTTAAATCTCTGACTTCCTCTTATACAACAAATCTCTCCATTTTCTTTCTTTCTTTTTCTTTCTTTCTTTCTTTCTTTCTTTCTTTCTTTCTTTCTTTCTTTCTTTCTTCCTTTGTCTTTCTTTCTTTCTTATCTCTCTATTTTCAAAGGGTCATATTAACAGGGCCATTCATTTATCTCCATATATTAAGGTACCAGATCACATAACAATCAATAGTTATTTCTCATCATATACATAGGTTCGTGGAAATATGTCATTAAATCTCAGGGCAGTGCATTTAAAAATATGTCTATGACATATATTAGTTGCAACCAAATCATTCTATATCCATGATGGGACAGTAAAGAGAAGTGTTATCAGAGTGGGCTTTAGAGCCAGTTTAATATTGTGGATTCTTCAGCTATTTGAGAGACTGAGCAAATTAGTAAGCTTTCTCTGATCCAGCTTCTTTTCTGTAAAACTGGCAAAATAGTCATACCTATCTTATCAGGTTTTTGTACAAATTAAATGTACTAATAATACATATAAATCTTTTAGAGACTAGGAAGCGCTCACTAAATATTATTTATTAGCGTTAAAAATGTATTTTTTAACTCTCTATTCAAAACATCTTTGTTCAATATCTATTTATCAACCATGTCTCAATAAAAGATGTGCACAATACGAGTATGTTATGTGATAGTGAATAATATATATGTTGTGATTTTCCTTGATGTTATGACTACTTTTATACAGAAAATTATCATTACAGCAGTTATTTCAAATAAAGCAACCTAAGACACCTAGTCCTTACCTGATACATAACCTGTGGTGAATAAATTATGAAAACTATAAAAATGTACAGAAATACAGTAAAACCTTGGATTGCGAGTAATGTGGTTTGCGAGTGTTCTGCAAGATGAGAAAACATTTCTAATACATTTTAACATGGTAAATGAGCAATGTCTTACAATACAAGTAGTTTGTTTCTGGAATGAGTTATGCTTGCAAACCAAGGTATTACTGTATATCATAAGTAGGCTTATATCATAGCCTTGAAAATACCTTTCGTTTCATTTCACATTATCCTAAATAACAAAGAATGAGGTTAATCTTTGAATTACTAAGCACATATATTAAGTTAGGGAGTTTTACGAATTGCTTTAGATTCTATTAAATTATACTATACATTTTACAAAATAATATTGTTACTGTACAAAGTGATAGCTCACAGAACAACAGCAAAATTCCCTACAAGAGTTAATTCAATGTTCAAAATGCTTTAACAACAGTGGTCTAGAATTTAAGATGCAAATCAATAGGTATTGAGCCGGTCCTAACAATAGTCCTCCGTAGCCAGATGTGCTCATTTTACCTGTTTTTAATGAGTCTAAAAGTTATTATAAATCAGTTGTTTAGATTTGTTTTTGGAATCTCAGAGTGGACAGGCTTTAGTTTATGAAAGTTGTCAGACTCTTGGGCCTGTAGGCAGTCAAATATTGTAAAGTCACGCCTACACTTCATAGACATTTGAGATAACTATAGTGATAGTTACATTAACAGCCCAAGGTAAGTATGTCTTAAAAATAATTTTTCCTTTTTAATCCCTCTCAAATTTATTGCGTGCCACCAAAGTAGTCCACTCTTATTCATATTGTTTTTAATTTATGTAATGACAAATATTGCCTCGACTTTATGGAACAACACGGGATAACATTCCTTCCTCTGACTCAGGAAACCATAACAGTAGTACATACACAAGCAAAGGAAACAACAGAACTCACAAACGGATAAATTAGAAAACAAACTAACAGACAAAAACAAGCAATAATAATATAATTAAAAAATTTACACAGAACGATAATGAAGTATATTGGTGAGAATACCTCTTAAAGAGCATTATTGTTCATGGCTTTCATTAGAAAAACTAGGTACACGCTTACTATAAGTAATCTTTACAAATCAAGATCCTATTTTGTTTTCATTGCTCAGCTTTTTGTAACACAGAAAAATTGAAGAGTGGAGTGAAAATAAATAGGCTTTGGTTAGAAAGGGGTAGGCAGAATAATGGACCCCTAATGAAGCCTACATCTCCTAATCCCCAGGATCTATGAAAGTGTTAGATTCTGTAGTTATGCAGGTTAGTGGCTGGTGGGGGGTGTTAAAGCTGTGAAGGGAATAAACATTGCTAATTAGATGAACTTAGATTATTCTACATTAAATCAAATTATTCTTCATTAACTCAGATTCAATCAGGGTAAACCCAATGTAATCAAATGAACCCATGTCAGATACGCAATGCTATTAGCCCTGAAGATGGAGGAAGGGGTCATAAGCAATGTGGAGATCTGTAAAAGATGGAAAAGGCAAGAAACCACTTCTCCCCTAACACCCCTAAAATTAGCTTAGTGTGCCAACACCTTGATTTTAGTGCAAGACTTACTTCTGACTTCCAGAACTGTAAGATAATCAATGAGTGTTTTTAAGCCACTAAGTTTGAGATAATTTTTCAAAGCAACCATAGGAAATTAACACAACTCCTAATTTGAAAAATGAAGACAGGGACGCACTCCTATATCTGATATAGCAAATTCAGGATACAATGCATAGGTCACCTTTGAAGCCTGCACTTAAAGGAAAAACACTACGTAAGAAAACAAAAAATCTTGGCATGTGTTGAAATTTAAGACACATTTAGCTCCCTTGAATGAGACTTTGAAATTCAAATAAATCTTCACTTTCTCTTTTGAATAACACCTTTGGTAGAGGGTAGCACAGAAGCCATTAACTTCACATATTCCCAACTATTTTCTCTTAGAAGGATGGCTGGACATCAGCAAAAGGTTTGACCAACATTTTTAAGATTAAGGAAAATGCAGTTGTTCAAATATTTGCTTCCTTGTCCACCTATACCTGCAAAATATGGGTCTCATGGAATTGGGTTAAGATTTAGGTTATGCTATTTCTTCTGCCATCATGTGTCAAGAGTTAGTCATGAGAGATCTACTTGCATATAACTTCATATAACTTAAATTTTAGCTAGGCATTCATGAAATCTCAGTACTGTCAAGCTTTGAGAATTCAGATGACTTTAAAATTATTCAACAATTTAGTTTATCTTAGGGTTGTGGTTTGTACACAATTGGATAAAACATTCAATATAAAATATAAATATATCTAAACATAACATAAGCATATTTGTTTCAACAGCATATCTTATGTTACTAAACAGTATTAAGTGACTTATGAACATAACGATTTATTTTTATTCTAAAAATAAAACTTTTATAATACTTCATATTTGGTTGCATAGAAATTAGCTCATATTTTAAAAACACCCAAAATCATATTTACTGCATGTAACTAGCTATGTTACCTTTGTCTGCTTTGTTACCTTTGAATAAAATTGAGCATAAATTATATAATTTTTATTCCAATCAGCAAAACTTCTCCTAACTATTTGTTTATACCTGTTCAATTCATTGCTAGTTATGTTCTAAAAAGTAGATGAGTCCTCTTAAGAATGTTTTCCCTAGTTTAAAAACTTATTACATTAAAAGCAAAATAGATTTTTAGTGCACAGTGAAAGTGCACTATTGCTTTGACTCCCTTTGTAGCAATATTTAATCACTGAACATCAAGTATTGGTGAATGTGAGTCTGAACATATAAATTAAACACTGGAACAAGACCAGTGTTTGCTAAGTTATATTTTATGATATAAACATTTGTGAACTTATTCGAGGCAGACATTTTTAATATGAAAAGTTTAATTGAATCCATTAAAACATATCTCATCAGCAATTTAACTTGTTTAATGTTTTAATTTCTACTTTATTAAGCAGACTTCTTACATTTCTCAAATTTATATATAAAATGCATTTAGGAAAGATAAGCTATTTTAATTAGAGATTATAACATGATTTATAAAGATAGATCATTTTAGTGTCTCTAAATTCTATTAAGCTATTCCCCAAAGGATTTTTTTTAAAAAGATTAAAAAAGCATAACTGACATTTATATATATATATATATATATATATATATATATATATATATATATATCTTAAAATTGACTTTTAGATCTTGCTGTTTTTTAAAGCATAGGACAGATTTAAAGAGAAAAATGGTAAAGATTTTATTAAATTAAATTTTCTTCATTCTCAGAATTGTATAGATAACATACAAATCTTAGTTATTTAAAGGAACTTTAATAATTTTTTTCAGGCTAATTTTTTTATGGCAAACAGTAATAGAAGGAAGTTGTAAGATCTACTGACAGAACTGAGTTATGCCCAAAACAATTCTGTTGACTCAATATTGGGACTATTACGTGCTTCAAATAAACTGAGCATTTATGTCTATTTTGATCATTAGTGTTCATCAAGAAAAGAAAACATATAGTAGTAAATTTTTACTCCCTTTGTTTTTCTGCCACTTTTTCCTTAAGAAAAATGAATGTGAGAAGAGTGTTTTCACATCCTAATTTTACACTGCTAATAATTTGTACACTTTGGGAATGTTGTATGTCGGATTAGTAGTAAATGGTTACTATTTGTTTTTATGTTTTATCAGGAGCTACAACCATAGAAAAATATGACCTCAGAACCAATTTGTGGATCCAAGCAGGGATGATGAATGGCAGGAGACTGCAGTTTGGTGTGGCTGTTATTGATGACAAGCTCTTTGTAATTGGAGGCCGAGATGGCTTGAAGACATTGAACACTGTTGAATGTTACAATCCCAAAACCAAGACGTGGACTGTCTTACCACCAATGTCAACACATAGACATGGCCTCGGTAAGATCTCTTACTTTATTGATATTATGTCTACAAACATTTTTATTGATAGTAAAAATGTGTGTAAAAATATAGTATTACTGTCATCAGTGATTATAAATTTTAGGTAAATCATGGACTTATTTCAAGCATTTTTTTTAAAGTCTTGACATTTTCCTGTGTTGGGCAATATGCATTACTTTTGAGAGAGATGTTAAAGATACCAAAATGAGTAGAACTCAAGCTACCTTAAAAGTTTTCACAATCTGACACTTATTCAATGTATAAAATTTGATATGAAGACAAATTGCAGAACTATTATGAAGAGGTCAGAGTAATGCAACCCAGAGGAAGAAACATTTAAAGTGGATTGAATAGTTAATTAAAATGTCGCACTCCACACTACTGGATAGACAAGTGTAGGTATATCCTTGCACTTAATTGGTACCACATTGAAAAAAACCCATGGGGAGAGAGCAATGCAGGTTTAGAGCAAGAGTGACACATAGCTGGCACTGTGGGTCAATATAATAGCTTTCACTTAATTTCTACTATGGAGTAACTTGGACATAAGGAGACTATATCTGGATGCAGAAAATCTAGGTGTGAGTTTTAAATCTACCATTTAATATTGGCATGATTTGGGGCAGCACTTAAATATGAGTCTTAGTTCCCTGATTTACCAACTATTCAAGGTAATGAAGTAGATTAAAATCTAATGATGATAATGAATATGAAATCACTTTGTAAATTGTAAAGTTCTATATGAATATTTGAAAAAGGGAAATTTAATTAAGATTAACAGTTCCTGAATTTGTACTTTGTATCATGGTATTCTAAGGAGAAGTGTGAATTATTTGAAGAACTGAAATATGCCAAAGAGTTGAAAAAGTACCTTTCACATATTTTAGATGTACATGTTACAGAGGTATGAGGGTTTAATTACAAATCCACTGATTTAGACTTTCACAGGTAAGCAAAATTATACAGCATTTCTAAAACAAATATTAATGAGTAGTGTAGGAGATTTGTATGTCAAGAGAACATACCTGAAAATTTTTCACCAAGAATATATCTTCAGTGGTGACATTGCAGGCATTTAAAGTGTACTCAGGAGGTGATGGTTTTCCTCAAATGCTATCACAGAAGCACAGGTTGTGAGCAGGATGGTAGTTTTCTATGGTATCTTTTAGTTTGTCTAATTTGTCAAAGAGTTCATTGTAAAGGTCCATGTGGAAATAAGACTTCATAGAAAAGTATGTGAGCCAAGTCTCACAAACATCTACAATGTAACACAGCATTTCCCATAAGTATTAATGACCCAATAGCAACGCTAGTTGTCTAGTATCTTGCATGACTAAGCCTGTTTTTTGTTTGGCTTCACTTCTATCATCAAGTGGATTACCTTTCCTCCATATTTCATACCATTGGGTTCTTCTGTGTTTTACTTTCTACTGATTAATACTTTGCGTCAGATTTTTTTTAAAAAATTCTCTACTATAGTACTCCCCTACATCTGACCTGTGTGAGTTAGTAGGTAATATCATCTCATACGATATAATCTCTGGGCAGAGTTCTGATCTCAAAGTGCCTCATAGATTACAGATTACTAACAATGTCGGGTCCATAGAAAACTGCCTTTGACTTAAATGGTCCAACCTGTTGAAGCCAGAATTTGTAGTAACACTTGACACATATGTGTTCTCTGATGATGTAGAGTGCTTCCTTTAAGGTTAATCACATTCCTTAGTTGACTGTCAGGAAGTTCAGCATTACATATCATATTCACATACAGTTAGCATCCTCAGCCCAAGATTCTTGTTCCTTCAATATAACATATCAGCCTCTGATTTACCTTCTTCTCTCTTCCAGAGACTTCTATTACATAGGTGTTGACATGTCTTATTTAATACTTCCTGTTTTTTAAATGTAATTTTTTTTCTTGATCGCTTCCTGATCATTAATTTTATTGTCCAGCCCTCCACATTGCTCTTAATCTATGTGCATCGTGATATTTATCCCATGCATTGATGTCTTCATCTCAATTAATTTGTTTTAATATTCTCACTACCCCTACTTGGTAATTTGTTATAATTGCTTTCTTCTTAATGGTATTAGTCACTTCCCTTATCTCTGTGAGACTATTTATCATAACTTTTTAAAATTCTTATATGCTTCTTTAATGAATTCTTTTTATTTACTGTAGGTGATCATTTTCCTCCTCCTTTTCCTCCAACTCCTCTCTCCTACTTGTCTTTCCCCTGTTAGCCTTTTTCTGCTCCTCTCTGTTTCTCCACTTCCTGTTTTTCCCCTCCTCCTCATCTCCCTTCATTTCTTCTTCCTCCTTTTCTTCTGACTCTATTTAGCAGTATTATCACAGAAATATTAATTTTTAACTGTGCACTTATGTGGATGTATAAGGTGTTTTGGCAAATTGTGTAAAAGGGTAAGGCATATGCCATTCTCTCTGTCCTCCATTCAGGAAAGGGTGGTGGCATTACAGCTGGGCATGAAGCCATGGTCCCACAAACTGATTTTGCCTAACCAATCTGCTCTCATTCCTAGCAAAGAACCCTTAGAGACACATCTGTTTACTTACATTTGCACATAAATTCCCTTGAGCCTTTCTTCCTTATGTCTGATGCCCTAGACAGGCTGAGATGGGAAGGGACTGTTCTCAACCAGCAAGTCTGTTTCTGCTGTTAATAGTTCCATATTCAAGTTGGGCTCTGATGACAGCGTGATGTTATCCAACCAATTATGGCAAGCTCTGAACAGGCCCTGCCCTCTCACTGCCTCAGAGTGTAGAAAGTGCAGTAGTTCTTCTGAAGAGAGCAATACATGGTAGTAAAAAGAGCACAAATCAAGTTTTCTTCCAAGTTATTCCCCCAAAGCAGTGTCTTGAATTGAATTTTGTCTCACTCAGGAAGGTGCAACTGAGTTCTGATTCTTCTAATTGTTTTTTACAATTTTGATGTTAGTTTTTCAAACTCATATCATGACTTCCCTTTGGTATAATTGTCAGGGTTGGTTTTGAGTGTAAACCAACAGCCACCTGAGTTAATTTTCTATTTGTTCAGAAGCTAGAATGTCCAAGATTATTTGCCACATAGTTAGTCAGTAACTGCTATCCAGTGGGATTACTAAATCGACTATGTAATCTATATTATACAATGAAGTAAAAAGGAGCTAAAGTAAACTTTTAAAATATAAAATAAAAATTCAAAATATTGTATTTGACCTATATAGCTCCTGTCTCCCCAACCCCTTTAATTTGCATGAAAATAAACATCCTTGTATGATTTTACCAGTAAGTCACCTTAGTTCTTTGGTTGCTAAAGATGATTATGTGGTCAAAAATGTTTCATAGCTATCAATAAATGAAGAAAGCTCCTGCTATATAAAATAGCATATAAAAATTATATTCATAGTAAGCCTGTGACACAAGGGAATAATACATCTACCTAGAGAATAATTAAACTAATTAAGACCACAGTTCTCTCAATGTGCTAAGTGTTTTCATTTCAGCATTTATGTCTTTGAAGCACATGATTATATAAATCATTCCTTTTTTTTTTTTACCCCATTTTATATCGTATAAAATTGAATAAGACATTACTTCAATACACTGTTTGTAATTAAGTCTTTTTAGGAGAAATTGATAAAGAATAATATAGTTACTGTTTATAAAAGATTCTCTGAATATCAGGCATTGTGTTGTATGTTAAATACATGGTAGGGATTGCTTTTGTTTTTGTTTTTTAGTTTTCAGTTGAGATGAAATTCACACACAACAAAATTAAATTTTAAAAACTAGAGTTGATACTTTTGAGTATATTCATAGAGTTTTTCAGCCATCACCATTATCAAACATTATGAAACATTTTTATCATCCTATAAAGAAACTCTGTACCTAATAGAAGTTGTTCTCTGTTGTCCTATCTCCTTAACCTGCAGTAATGATTAATCTAATATTTCCTGTGTTTAGGAATTGCCAATTTTGGACATTTCATGTAAATAAAATCATACAATTTCTGGCTTTTTAAATATGGTTTCTATCACACAGCATAATGTATTAAAGGTTCATCAATTTTGTAGCATGTATTGATACTTCATTCCTTTTATGGCTGAATAATATTCCACTGTTTGGATTTACTACAGTTTGTTTTTACACCATCCATAGAAAGACATTTGGGTTATTTCCACTTTTGGGCTATGAACATTGATATATGCATTTTGTGTAAATATATGTTTTCAATTCTTTTGTATATATACATAGGAGGATTGTAGAGTTGTATGGTAACTCTATTTTTGGAAGAATTACCAAGTTGTTTTTTAATAATGGCTGCACTATTTTCTATTTCCTCAGCAATGTATGAGGATGCTAATTTTCCCACATCCTTGTCAACACTTGTTATTATCCATTCTTTTTTATTATAGTAATCCTAGTATATATAAGCAGCATCTCATTGCAATTTTATAGGTATTTCTCCAATAAATAGTTTTGATAAACATTTCATGCATTTGTTGGCTATTTATATATCTTCTTTGGATAAATCTCTATTCAAATATTTTGCCCATTTATTTGTTTGGGATATTTTATTTTGTTATTGAGTTGTAACTCTTCATTTTATATTCTATATACAAGTCCTCTGTCAGAAAATTTGCAAATGTCTTCCATTCTAACGTTTTTGATAGTGTTCTTTGAAGCACAAAAATTGTTAACTCAATAAATTCAATTTAATTTTTTCTTTTGTTGTTTGTGCTTTTGGTAGCATATCTGAAAAAAACATTGTCTAATCTATGGTCATGAAGATTTATGCCTATGTTTTCTTTTTAGATATTTTAGGTCTTAAATTTAAAAATATGATCCATTTTGAGTTAATTTTTTTCTGTCGTGTGAGGTAACAGTTCAACATCGATCTTTTGCATGTTGTCTCAGCACTATTTGTTGAAAAGACCTTTCTTTTCCATTGAATTGTCCTGGCATCCTTGTCAAAAATCAATTGTCCATAAATATGAGGGTTTATTTATAGACTCTCAATTCTATTCCATTAATATCTATGTCTATCCTTATGCCAGTGCCACACTGTCATAATAATTATAACTTTGTAGTAAGTTTTGAAATTGGGTATTGTCAGCCCTCTGAGTTTGTTCTCTTTTCAAGATGTTTTGTATTATTCAGTTTCTTACATTTCCATACAAATTTTAGAATCAGTTTTTCAATTTCTGCAAAAAGGTAGCTGGGATTCAGACCCTGATTGGATTGAATCTGTGGATCAATTTGTGAGTGTTGCCGCATTAACAGTATTAAGTCTTCCAATCAATGAACATTAGATGCAATTCTGTTTATTTACATCTATTTTCTTGTACTTTTGCTATTTATTGCTAAATAGTCTATTGTATTTGATGTTATTGTAAATTGAATAATTTCTTATGTTCATTTTCAGATTTTTCATTGCTAGTGTATAGAAATATGATTTATGTTTGTATATTGAACTTGATGAACATTTTTATTAGATGAGTAGATTTTTGTGGATTTCTTACGATTTTATATATAAAAAATCATTTTGTCTGAAAAGAGAAATGGTTTTTCTTCTTCCTTTGAAATCACATGATTTTTATTTATTTTACTTGCTTATTTACCTTGGCTAGAACCTTCAGTACAATACTGAATAGAACTGGCAAGAGAGGACAATGTTGCCTTGCTCTTAGATTAGGGGAAAAGATTTTTCTTTCGTTTTATAATTTAAATTTTTTTTGTAGATGCTCTTTATCAGGTTATAGAAGGCCCTTTAGTCCTAGTTAGCTAAGTGTTTTATCATAAAAGGGTATTGTATTTTGTCAAGTACTTTTCCTGCATGTATTGAGAAGAGCATGTAGGGCCCACCGAGTGGCGCAGGGGTTAAGCGCTGGCTTGGGACGCCAGCGGCCCAGGTTCGGATCCCACATCTGAGGGCCACTGACACTGCCCTCAAAAAAAGAAAGAAAGAAAGAAAGAAAGAAAAGAGCATGTAATTGTTTCCTTTATTCTATTAGTATAGTGTATTACATTAACTGATCTTTAAATATTAGTCCACCCGATCTTCCTTAGATAAATCTCACTTGCTCATGGTCTATAATCCTTTTTATACATTGCTCTATTGAATTAACCTGTATTTTGTGGAATATTTTTCAACGGGTATTTGTAAGAGATATTGGTATATAATTTTCTTTTCTTGTGATATTGTTGTCTGGCTTGCATACCAAGTTAATTCTGGCTTTATAAAATGAGTTGGGTAATGTTCACTGGTCTTCAGTCTTATAGAAAAGTGTGTAAAGGATTGGTGTTAATTCTTCTTTAAACATTTAGCAGAATTCATCAATAAAGCCAAGGGAGCTGGGGTTTTACTTTGTGGGAGTTTTTGAACACTGGAATAATATTTTTTACATGTTTTAACTCAGTGATTAGACATTTCTATATCCCACAAATGATAATCCCAATAAGTCTGTTACCCACTTGACACTGTACAGTTATTACAATATTATTGACTATACTACCTATGCTGTACTTTATATCCCTGTGATTATTTTTAAAATTATAGTTGATATTCAATATTATTTTATATTAGTTTCAGGTGTACCGCATAGTAGTTAGACATTTATATATTTTATGAAGTGATCTCCCCAATAAGTCTATTACCCATCTGACATTATGCATAGTTATTACAATATTATTGACTATATTCCCCATTCTGTATTTCACAGTAAGATGAAGCTTTAGTCAGGTGAAAAAAAGATAAGCCCTACAAGTGAAGGTATCCAGAGTGCTTCCAGACAGGTCAGATAATAACAATTCCTGAGGAACTGATTTTAAGGAATCACCCAACCTGCCTAGCCTCCTCCATGACTGCCAGGATACTGGATATCAGGACTACCTTAATCCCGAGGTTGTTGGTTTTCAAGGCTATGCAAAACTAATGAGGAGGTGATGGAAATAGGACATGTTAAAACATCACCAAGTTCATTGTTCTTAGTTAGAATCAGCTGTTTTTCTTGAATAAATGCTCCTCAGATATTTTTAAACTTTTATTTATTTCACAGAGATCTGACTTTGACAACTTTCACCAATGTTCTCATTACTTTCACGGAGTACTTTTATGGAATGGCAGATGTCCTTACTCTGATATTCCTGCAGATGTCAACATTAGGGATTGATTTAACATGGGTACAGTAAGCAGACACAGACTGGTCCATGAACAAAAGGAGTCTCTTGAAGGCATAACGGTTATTAATACCTTAGGAATTGCATAGATGGTTTAGTCATCACAAACAGGAAAACAGTTTCAAAGGAATGAGAATAACGCTTGCAATTGGCCTTTTGTCAACAATTCTGGCAAATGCTGACTCCTCCCCTCAGATGGAAAGTCGGTCACTCTTGAGCTAAAATATGACACAAACATAATGTATGTATCCCCAAACTATATACTTTAATAAAACAAACACATAAAACACAATGGTTAGCTTAAACAATTGATTGGATGTTCTGGAAACTGCCTGAAACCAAGACAGACTTGATAGTTAATTCAATATGAAAATTACATACATGCCTTTGAAAGCCTGGTGAGGAAAAAGATGCTTTCATGAAAGACTGGAACTGGCATCTCTGCTTCTATCCACTCTGAATCTGTGAGATAGCTTTGAGTTACACTGTCCTAGAAATTAGATACTGCCCCAAACTTTGCCAATTCAAAAACAAAAACAAAAACAAAACAATGTGTGCTTTCTTTGATTGCTTTGCTCATTCCAGTTTTAAAGTTCCTGCTGGGAGCACCATATTTGCTAAGCTTACTTCATAGGCATTCATTTTTCAGAGTTAGGAAAAAAGAAATAACTCAACTTACTTAAATTTATAAAGTTCCTGAATGTATGTATGAAGAAATGGAACCCAAAGTGACATTTACTATGAGGTGTTGTGTTTTTTGTTTTTTTTCTGAGTATTAGAAACTATACTTATATAAAACAATTAATGAATGGGCTGAAGAAAATATCAATATAATAAAATCTTACATTTATTTGTGACATAACCTATTAGACTAGAAAATCTCATTCTAAACTGTCAGTTTTCATTGTCTTAAAAGGAACATTTGCTTCAGCTTAGCCTATTTCTTTAATTATATCAGTATATGTTTGTCCTCTTCATGTCTCTTTTACTTAAAAAATAGCTTTTCACAATACCAAGATGGCCTATGTTTCTTTGAAAGTTTTCTCTCTTCAAACTTTTGCAATTTTTTCACAAGGAAAAAAATTCAAAACTGCCCACTCAGTTTTTTGTATCAGGCATTAAAAAAAAAAAAAAAAAGATATAGTGAAAAGAAAAAAATATATATATATATATATTATATATATATATAATATATATATATATATAATAGATGCTGCATTGGGATTAAATTAAAAGACACTTCTTTTGATAATATATATTCCCGTAGACATACTCAATTACACACACATGTATATACACACAGAACCACAATTTTCAGTACTCATGTATGTCTGGTTGATAAAATAGAGAAAATTCTGAAGAGGATATGGGGCATGAAAACAAGATTTAGAGCTTTTCCATTTTCATCTGAAACTTTAATATTTGAGTAAACAGAAAAATCATAAGGTCAACTTGCTTATTACTTAAGCAGCCATGAGATAGATACAGACATATGTGTACGGTTTAAAAAACATTTTAGAGATTTTATTTCTTTACTTTCATTTTATCAATTCCTTCTGGAAACACGACACACACATACCATTAGTAATGCCAGCAAAAAAAAAAGAAAGAAAGAAAGGAAGGGAAGGAGGGGAAATAAACTCCAGGGCTCTGGACTCAATAAAATATGATCGTATAGGCATATACTCTGATTTATAAACTATAAATATCATTGAAATCCTCATTTTCTATTTAGTCCTCTGTGGTCATGTTACCTGTTGAATTCTAAGATTAGATATTCCCGGGTATCTTTGCACTAAACTATGTTCTTGTTCAAATAAACACTTTCTGAAGACTTTTTAATGCTAAGAATTCCATTAGGTGTTGTGTCAAAAGAGATGACTAGGAAATAATACCTACCTTCAATAGTATACACACTAGTTATATACACTAGTTGTAAATGCTCTCTCAGCAATAAATATATATATATATTTATATATATATATATATATATATATATATATATCCGAGTACAGATATTGTTTTACTTAATCTATTATTCATTTGCAGAAATAAAATTTCATATCACAAAAATGAGTGATTGATCCTCAACTTGATTTCTCTACGATCTGTGAATATCCTGTCTCTTAAATAGTCAAGAATTATATTTTATCCCTTTACTTGGTATTCTACTAAGGAATACAGACAGACATTGTATTATGCAATGGTGTTAAGAATTTTTGGACTGAATAAAAATAATTTCCTTTACTGTATTGTGCTTTGATATAATGCTAAGTGCTTATTGAACATCTTCTAGAGCACTGGCCCTTGAATCTAGGATCAGAATATAGTTTCTCCTTTTTGAAAAGCTTTTAGAGATGTACCTTTTTGATCTATGAGTCACAATATTAATTTTCCCTTTTTGGGCAATTGGTCAGTTTTTATCCCAAGAATATTGCAGATGATGTAACTAACTAGGTTTTCCTCTGTGAGTTAAAGGTTATAAAGTCTAGAATTTGCAGCCTAATAGTAACAAATATGCATACATTTTTTTTTTGTAGCAATCTCACACTTAGCTCTAGTTTATATTTCTTTGCTTGTTTTGCTATCTTGTTTAGCAGCTAGTTTTAATCAAATATACCCATCTCTGTTTCGTATATTTTTAGAATCACCTAAATTTTTAAATAATAAAATCCAGCATTAGCTTAAAGATATTCCTAGGAGAATTAGTCTACTTAAATACAAGGGAGATTTGTGTAAGAATGTTTACTGGTTAAATCATTCAACAAGCATTAAATTTGCACTATATATTATAATACTCATGTTAGAATTGTAAGATGAATAAGATATTGTACTCTAGGATCTTGCATCTGAGTAGGGAGACAAGAAAAGTTAAAAAACAACTAAAATTAAGTGTTGTGAGTACAATAAGTAAGAGTGTTATGATTATACTCTTTTAAGTCAAAATGAATAATTAAGAAAGATTTCTAAAGAGAAATGATACCCAGACTGAACCATAAAAGATTAATAGTCGGGCAAATTGAGGAAGAAAATACATTTTAGCCCTTGAAGTGAGATGTGTAAAACACAAAGTGAAAAGGAAGCATAGACTATTTAAGTAGCAATCCACAAGGTTATTAGAAAACAAACTAGTTTCAATGATGTTGGGTTATCACATGAATATATTTTAAAATATAAAAAATATCACTTTTTCATGTTTACTCTGCTGTATAAGACATGCAAGAGAATACATAAAATGACCTCAATAATCCCACGCTATGATAGTATTTTAATTGGAATTTTTAATTTAATAATGAAATATTTATTTTGAGGTAATTTCTTGCTAACAATTGGCTTTGTATATTTGAATTTAGCTCAAATTTCAAATAATAGAGGTATAAATTCACCTGATATCCTTTCTGTATTGAACAGAAAGCAAATGAGATTGGATTTTTAGAGTGCAATCTGGTCACTCAGGTGAAACACACAGAAAGAGTTATTAACAGAGAAGAAAAAAAAATCAACTAAATCAACTACAGAAAACACTTCATTTCCTTTTATTCTGATTTTGACTGCTGAATTATTTCTTGCTTCTGCTTTTGTAGATTTATCTGGAGAGATTATTTTATTTCATATTTTAACTTTTTTCATAGATGCCTTCAACCTGAATGATGATGCAAATCTTCTATGCCTCAATTTAAAATGTATCTTAAAACTACATTAAATAGAAAAATGCCTTCATTCCTAATAATTTCCATCTCAATGTGTAGGTAGTAATGCAATGCTAAAGTAATCAAAACAAATAAAAAAATTATTTAGACTAATAGCTATTTAAACCTACAGCAACTAAGACAATACGTACTCCAGAATCTTATTTTACAAATGAGAAAACAGAGCCAAAAAGATGAAGTAGCTTGTTGAAGTTCATGCAGCTCATTAGTGTCAAAGCTTGGTTTGGAATTCTCCACAGATTTGAGGTTTGTTTTGGTTTGCTTTGCTTTTTGCATTGATTTTCTACTACATTGTGATTATTTGTTTATGACTATTTCTAGAATATATCAAGTTCACTTTTTCACAGTGAGTATGATGAGTTTAGGGACAGAGCCAGGTTTTGTGGGGCTTAAAGATGAGATCCTCCTTAAGAAGGAGAAATGTAATTGCCTTGTGAACACATTGTTAGAACCCCTTCGTGGGCCCCAGACGGAGCCTGCTAAGTGAGGAGCCCTGAACCCCTAAACTTTATCAGCCTCACAGGAAATCTCTTATCATTGAGTAGAATTATCAATGTTTGCTCTCTAAAACCATATTTTTAGTCAATCAATTATGTAATTTGCTATGTTTTTCTTTTTATGAGGAATACTAAGGATGGGGATATATTACACATAAATTCATACTGCATTCAAGAGTATATACAATTTATAATTTTCTAAAGATTGTTTTCTTTTTTCATGTAACATAGAAAAGCCATAAGTATTGTCACCTATACCATCAGGCTATAAATTTATTAAAGCTTCAATGAAGCTTTAATAAATTTACCTATCCAACCGAAATTCTGTAGATAAGCATACTTATAATTTTTGTTAGAGTAACTCATTTTATAAAATATTTGTAAATCATTAGAACTATTGTTCTTATATGTCTAGGGATTTGTGAAATACTTGCAGCTACCATGAGACCAACAATTGATAAATACATTTGTCATTGTCAATGTTATGACATTAAGGAAATGCTGTTATTGACTATTTTATTGATGAAGTAAATGTTATGATTTTTTGTCCTATAGTCCTTTAGGCACCCATAAAAATACATTTCACCTAAATTACCCCTAAAAAATCTTCTCATAAAGATAAAAGGAAAGACTATTTATTTATTTATTTTTAGATCAATTTGAATCAACCTTTATGTGTTTACTCAAATCACCCTCACTAGAATGTAAGCCCAGAAGGATATGGTCCTTATTTGCTGTGGTCTAATGTCTTAAGTACCCAACATCATATGTGAAATCAAATATTTTTGAATGAATTAATATTTGTAATTAAAAGGGTGTGTCCTGGGCCGGCCGAGTGGCGCGATGGTTAAGCGCTGGCTTGGGAAGCCAGCAGCCCAGGTTCAGTCCCACATATCAGGGCCAGTGACACTGCCCTCAAAAAAAAATAAAAATAAAAGATTAACATTGTTATTTTTTCAATAACATTACTTGTCTCACTTTCATTTTTGAAAAGTAATTAGCTTTTAATAGAGTCCGTTATAACACTGATGGATAAATTAAGTTAAACCTGGTATTTTATTATGTTAGATTGAAACTTACAGACTAAATTTCACTCATTCATCAAGGACTTTCTGGGTGCCTGAGAGGAAACAGGGAAAAAAACATTACCCTGCTCTCACATTGCTTTAGATTTAGTAAGATGATAGAAAACCATGTAATTAATAGCATAGATTCTGGGATGATTTCTAGGAAAGTTATTCTTGATTAGAGAGCAATTTCTCTTTGGGTGTACTTAAATAAGGGGAATACTATACTTATAAATAAATGTGTACATTATTATAGCAGCTATATTACGCTATTAAGGTTTTCAAAAGTTCTATAGGAATATTTATTTTTATGCTACCAAATTAAAAAAAACAAAACGAAACAATAAATTTACTTTTAGAAAAGACTATTATGTAATATGTGTGCATATGTAGTTAATGATGAAATGAGTGTCTATGAGGTGATGTAAATTAATTATATATACAAATATATGCAATATTGATGTATTTTATATAAATATATTAACTTTAGAATTTAGGTATTGAATTTCTTGGTATATATTTATAGTCTTTAGCAGTAGTAGGTAGTTGTGGAATTTAATTTTTTCTCCCACAGATTTACTGTCTGTGTCAATGAAAATTAAAATGTCAGATCAAATTGTGATGAACATATAAATCTTTGCAAACCAGAGAGAAACAAGCAAAGCTAGATACATTGCTTGGTTTGTAAGCTAAACACAGTACAGCTCTTTGTAGTGAAATGCAGCTAAAATTTTGGTTTAAATTAGGCAACAGAGTTCCCATATTTGGCTTTAACATGTTACAGAACAACCTATTATAATCTTATAACCTTAATAATCACATAATCTGTTTTTGCTTGTTTGTTTGTTTGTTTGTTTGTTTTATGAGGGCAGTTTCACTGGCCCTCATATGTGGGACCCGAACTGAGGCTGCTGGCCTCCCAAGCCAGCGCTTAACCACCGCGGCCGGCCCTCACATCATCTGTTGATATGAGTGAAGAGGCACTTGTAAAATATTTCTCATTAGTCCACATATCTTAAAAACCACACATTTCACTAAGGAACCAAAAACAGTTCTATTTATTATATGAAAAAACAGTATAAGATTAAAATAGCTGATGCTCTTAAAACAGCCTGCAACTGAATCTGAGCTTCTGATTAGAGTCTTTAAATGCTAACAAACTACTCTTTGCATCAGCTCCTTCCCTAAGTTTTATTTCAGATAAGAATAATCTAAATATTTATTAATGGGTCTCTCAAAAAAGACTGAAGTTAAAACTACATTGTACTCCATTTGCTGACATATTCTAACATAAATTACAGAGAATATAAAATTTAGAACTTTTAGATTTTTATAAATAAAACAACTTTACATTGCTACTATGATTATAATTTCATGTTAAAAGTATAGGCTCATACAATTTGTTAATAAAATGACATGGTTTCACCTATATTTTTTTTTCATAAGGGTTTTTATCCTTTATTTAAACAATAGTCCCACTATTTTTTTTCTAAAATAAGCCTACCATTTTGTTTAATCTTCATTATACAATATTTATATTGAAGTAAAGTTGCTAAAAGCACTCAAAGTTAAATAATAGTTTAGACAGAGAGAACAGGCTAGAATGATCAAACATGCAACACAGGAGTGTGCAAAGATAGGAGAGGAATGGAGTCAGATTATTGTGCAGACAGTGTTGATTAGCTGGAGGAGTCTTGGTGTGGAGACATGCAGGCCAGAGAGGAACAGTTTGGTAAGGCCAGAAAGCATATATGGCAGCAGTTCAGCACTGTGTTGATGACCAGATAGCACAGGAGGGAAATGAGCCAATCACAGTTTTCCAAAAACTGGGTGGTGAACACACAATGTGATGTATAGATGATGCATTACAGAATTGTACACCTGAAACCTACGCAACTTTACTAACCATTGTTACCCAAAAAAAATTTAATTAAAAAAAGAACATCCCATGATGATATTTTTTTTTTTTTTTTAAAGATTTTATTGGGGAATTGGTGGAGGGGAACAGCATTGGGGAATCGGGGAAGGGGAACAGACAAGTTGCCGTCTTCTTGTTCTTCAGTTTTAGTTGCGGAGGATGTTGCTTCACGGTTGGTATCGTCATTGCTCTTCCCGGATGAGGCAGATCCGTCGCTGGCCTCTGGATGTCGCTCATCGCGGCTATTGGCAGCTCACGCTTGGCTGCCAGCCGCTCACGCTGGCTGTGGGCCACTCACTGTAGCCTATGGCAGCCCACTGCAGCAGGGGCTGCAGCCCACACCATCACCGGGGCTCGCACAGCCCAGCTCCAGGTGGAGCTGTTGTTAGCTGTAGAGGGCAGTGTCACTGGCCCTCATGTGGGCTCCGAACCGGGGCCGCTGGCATCCCAAAACCAGCGCTTAACCAATGCGCCACTCGGCCGGCCCCCATGATGATATTTTTATTTCCCGTTTGCTTATGTCATACATACTTGTAATATATAACAACAAATTTAGGTTAGAATCCGTTAGTAATAAATCAAATGATAGGATCTCACACACTGTTCCATTGTATGAGAGAAATATTTCTAACCTTGGTCTCTCCCCTTCAGTGAATTCTCCCTAATACCAAAGTTACCTTTCTGAAACACAAATCTAGAAAGAACACCTGCAAGTGACCTTTACAGCTCATCAGTGTCTACCCTTTGCCACACACTATTTTAAACTCTGCTGCTGAACCCCGAGATTTATCACACTAACCTCCAACCAAACTGGAAACACATAAAGCTGGCTTACAGCCTACATTGCACAAGCAGTTGCCTCTACCCAGACTGACCCTCCCTCTATTTCCTACATAGAGAATTCCTGCTCATCCCTTAATGTCATTTTCTAGGCAAGTCTTCCTTTATCGCCCTTTGCGGTTGTTGTCAGCTCTGCATTCCTGATACAGAGTGGGTGTAGTTTAGCACCCATGATTGTCAATCATAATTGTTTAATTAAGCATTTTTTCAGAAAAAATGCTTAGTCTCTTAGCATCTAGAAGAGACTGTCCTTTCATTTTTATTTAACTTCCCACAAGTGCCTAAAATATTACTAGCTAATATTAGAACTTTGTTCAATAAATGTAAGATACTGTCATTGATTTCAAGAAATTATTAGTAAAAATCTTTAAACAAAATTTTAGTTCCCTGTTCAGATAAGAACCACATGTGTTCATCCTGTTCGACATCCACCTGAATTGAGTACAAGTATATATATTGTTCTTTTAGTTAACAAAAACGAGAAGCTGAGGAAACCTCAGTTCTAACAAGAAACAATAATTAACAAAAGCATAAACAGAGCCTTCAAAAATGAAGTTATTCATAATTACTAAGTTTTTATTCCTATCACCTCCAGGTCAATGTGTAACAGAAACATCAAGTGTGCCTAAATGTGGGGAAAATTAATCTCTAAGAGAGAGCCAAATAGAAAAGGTTTCTAGCAGCGCTGAAGTATGTTTAATGACTGGAAATCACTTGAGATGTTAGTCTTGACCTTATGCTTGATAAAATATCTTCTTTAAACCTTTAGACACCTTGTTTTAGTCAAGATACTAGAGCAATTTTATTTTCATCTGCTGTTCTGATAGAATTTTTTTTTAGAAAATGAAAACTGCATAATTCTTTACTTTTAAAATCTTTAATAAAAATGACCCCTGAAAAATCCTGACTCAAATATAACTCAAACTATGTTGACTTAGAAAATTGATATTTTGATTATTAATTATTTTTCAGTTCTTAAATAGAAGTCTCCCTTTATTATTCATGATGTGAGCAATGTCTTAAATAAAGCATGTAACTTTTAATTTGTAGTTAATAAATTAATGTTAATAAATTAATGTTAATTCAATACTATGTTATACCTTAAACAAGAAATATGATCAAAAAAGGTATAGTTTTTTAATAGAGAAAATTTTCTTAAAGCTTTATCTTTTAATTTTCTTTCAAACAATTGTCAACCCTTTTCTCATCTTTATAGAGATTCTTTACCATTATATACTGCATTAGAAACCACTGAAGATTAATTTGTTATTCTAGGCTTCAGTTTATCTAATTAATCAATCTTGTATTCTTTCTTTATTCCTCCATGGTTCATCCACTCATGCCTCTAGTGGAAACTATATTGAATGTCCATTAGTTCTAAATTAGTTCTAAATTAGTTCCAAATCACAGTTGTGGGTGCTTTGTGAGATGCAACAATTAACTAGGAAAAAAAAAATCTTACCTTCACAAACACTGCAGTTTCTTAGACACAAACCCTAAGTTATTTTACTTCAATCTAGAAAAAAATACAAGCTTTTTTAAAAAATTGTCAGTGATGGCTACATTATTTGCACTTTGGCAAGTAAGAGGAAATTTTATTTCTGAAGACTTGAATGAAGATTTAAGTGATGGATAGAATTTTGATATGTTACCATAGATCTTTTGCAGCATGGGGTGCAATGTAAGAAATGTCATGAAAGATAAGCTACATGGAACACAGATGAAACACCAAGTATTGCATTTTATAGATTTGAATAAGTTATGAATATATTAGTGGTAAATACAATTTAAAAAGTTTGAGACCAGATATTAACAGTTTACATCATATAAAGTTTTCCCTTTAATATTTTCTCAACAGTGGAAAATCTTTGATGTTTTTGAGCTGGGATAGTTTGTGCTACTGGAAGATTAATCTCAATCTCACAGAAGCATCAAAAATCAGTTGAAGAACAATGATATGTAGATAGTAGGTTGAGTTAGAGAACTGCTGAAGTATTTGTTGTGAGAATTAGGTAAGACTTAAATTATGGAGGAAACAAAAGGAAAAACAGGTTGTAAAAGAAATTTTAGAATTAGAATCTTCCATTTAAATCATTAGTATGTGATTACACTATTAAGATTCTGTGGAGTTCATTTTATTATAAGGATTGATGACAGTAATTATGTTAGTATAGACTGATATTTCTTGATTGAGTAGAAGATAGATTGTTACAAGTTTTAATCTGTAAATGTATAAAATTTGTTAAACTGTGTAAATCGTGTATAACAAATATGTTTTTCCTCACTATCCCTTTGATACACAAAACTTGTTTATGCTAAAGCAAATAATATGTACATCTGGATTTTGCACTGGTTGGAATAGTTTTTGTCCTAAACAAAAAACTTTAGGCTAAGTCTGCAATAAAAAGTCATGGATAAAATATTTGTTTTCATTTCCAAACATACTTCTTAATGATTTAGTCATTAATAAATGTGGTGATAATTTATTTAAACTGGATATACACACACCTATCTTGATTCCTGTTTCTTTTCTTAAAGGGGGGAGAAAAACCTTGCTATAATCACAATTGCCCTTTTCACAGAGGTAATGTATAGTAGATAACCAAAATTTTCTAAGTTGTCAATTTACAGCAAGTAGCAAAATTGTTAAAAGCTTGCTATTTTTCAGAAAAATAATTTATACTAACGTCATTACTATCCATCACATTTTTGTTCAAGCTAGGTTTGCATTTCTTAGGACAGACACTGTTGATTGCCTATCCACAAGCTACCCCAGTTTATCTTTTGTAAAATAACCTTTTACATGGATGTTATGTTACCAGTACAGGGAGTATCATAAAGGCAACCCCATTACTTTAGCCAGCTATTAGTCTAGTGATGGGATTATAACTGAGCCTTGGACGAGAAAGTATGGGGAAAATCTGCGGGGACATTTCTGAGAATTTTTTCCTTGACAAGACAAAGGATATTGCATATTTCCTTTTGTCTCCCCCTTACTCATTTTCCCACTCATCTTCTTGAATGATTTAATTATTATTATTATTATTATTATTATTATTATATTCATCATCATCATTCTGTGCTCATTTGGTAATACAGAGTCAGACACAAAAAACTAACTAAAATAAATATCTCTTATACATTTTTTAAACTTTGTGTAGTTTAACTATATTTATGTATTTAGAAAGAGACTTATTTTTTAATGTAGACTGTTTTTCACTGTTTTTGTCTCACAATCAAGTGCAGTATGTAAAACTGAGAACAGAAATATTCAAAGGGTCACAGAGGAATCTCCAATGATCTATTAAAAGCAACCTTACATTCTGGAAGATCTAATTCTCCAAGCACACTGTATTATTTTCCTAGGGCTGCCATAACAATTACCATAAAGTCCGTTTAAAATTTATTTTCTCACTGTTCTGCCAGCCAAAATTCCAAAATTAACATGAAGGCAGGGCCACTTTACTACTAGCAGCTCGAGGGGAGAATCCTTCCCTGCCTCTTCAAGCACCTGGAGGCTCCAGCTGTTGCCTGACTTGTGGCCACATCCCTCTAATCTCTGCTCTTTGTTCACATCACCTCCTTGCTGTCAAATCTCCCCTGTATTTCTCCTACAAGGACACATTGAATTAGGGACCACTTGTCTAAGTCATGACTATCTCTTTTTCTCAAGAGCCTTAACTTAATCACATCTGCAAAAACTATGTATCCACAGAAGGTAACGTTCACATGTTCTAGGAATTAGGAGTCTTTTTTTAGACTTCCATTCAAGGAACTCTGCATACTTTCCTAAAAATTCAGATGATTTTAGTGCTACAAAGTATTAAAGCACCGTAGTAAAACTTTTATAACTGCCTTTTTTAAGATAGATTTTAAATAGGGACTCAACATCTGCAGATTTGAAACAGCTAATGTATAGTAATGAAAAAGAGCTAATATAATTCATGAGGAAAAAAATCATATCTTTGAACAGTAATTTTTTTTTATATTTGATTGCTACTTCCATCTGGTTATATGTCCCCCCATCATGGATGAATAATCTTTAAATATAAAGACATTAAATCAATTAAACAGTTTACTATTTATACATTATTAGTATCACTCTAAAATTTGGAATCCACGTTTGGAAAGTAGAATTTCTTAAAGCAAAATTAGGTTATTTGATGCATATTGCTAAAGATTTGGGTATATTCTAAAATGTCAGAAAATTTGAATACTCCTGAGTTCAATTTATTGGAATGAAGTCAGGTGGTTTAGGAGTGAAACCCAAAACATCAGTGGTTTAACTAGAATTAATGTTTCCTTGTGGCAAAGGCAGGACCTGAACGTCTGTGAGCAAGACCACTGCCAAGCTATACAAAGCCCTGAGAGAATCTTAGATTTTCACTCTTATTGGTGCCCTGTGTTTAACAGCAGACACAAGGGAACCTCCTTGCCTATGTGGTTGCTTCACCACTGTCCATTGCATTAGCATTCCAAACAGCATCTCTCTGCTTTAGTCAAATTGCTGCATATAGCTGCAAACAACTAAAGTTATATCTTTTTTTTTTCCCTCAATGGCTGTGTGCCCACCTAAGAATTAATGGCTCAATTATGATAAGATAAGGAGTAAACAGGGTAAGAGCCAATTATCAGTCACTGCTACATGGATATTATAGAAATCCAATGTAAGTGTTTAGCCTTTAAAAAATGCTGTAGAAAGGTTTAGATTCTAGTTATAAAATAATTTTAGCTTTGAATCAAATACTCATTACCTTACATGAAATTTGTAAGTACTGATGTGATAACTAAGAAAGGGACTAAGAAATAATTTCCAACATTTTTGTATGCCTATTGGTAAACTAATTTTCACTCCAATAGATTTTTCATAAATTATAAATGTATTAGTTATTCACTCCAATAGGTTTTTCATAAATTATATGAATGTATTATTTACTCTAATAGGTTTTTCATAAATTACATAAATGTACTAATTATTTAAAATTATAATCAAAATAAAATATGCAAAGATAAACATTAAATCATAAGGAAATATCATTTCTAATATGTTATTTGCATATCCAAATGATTGCATAATGCACCCTCTGGGGTGGAGCTCCTCCACTTTGGAGACCACTGGTCCTTCTTTCACGTGCATATGATTCCTGGAGAATCTTCTTTTTCTTTTTTAAGATTTTTATTGGGGAATTGGGGCAGAGAAACAGCATTGGGGAATCGGGGAAGGGGAACAGACAAGTTGCTGTCTTTTTGTACTTCAATCTAGTTGTGGAGGATGTTGCTTCACTGGCCCAGTTTGGTATCATCATTGCGCTCTTCCCGGATGAAGCAGATTGGTTGCCGGCCTCTGGATGGTCGCTCACTTTGGCTCTTGGCAGCTCACCCTGGCTGCCAGCCACGCACGCTTGCTGCCCGCCACTCACTGTAGCCTATGGCAGCCCACTGCAGCAGGGGCTGCAGCCTACACCATCGCTGGGGCTCGCACAGCCCCGCTCCAGGTGGAGCTGTTGCTAGCTGTAGAGGGCAGTGTCACTGGCCCTCATATGTGGGATCCGAGCCGGAGCCGCTGGCATCCCAAAACCAGCTCTTAACCAATGCGCCACTCGGCCGGCCACTGGAGAATCTTCTTAAAATGCAGATTCTGATTCAGTAGGTCTAAAGTGGGGATGTTCTGTAGGATGTATGAAAAATATCCCTAGTAACTAAAACCCATACGGAAAGTGCTGAATTTTAACTTTCGTTGTTTTACCTAAAAATTAAGGATGGTTTTTGCTAGTTTCACTGAACTGTCTTGAAGGAAAACTATACAGAAAAATTCTAATAGATCTTTCCCTGCAGAATTCTCAAGGAAAATAATATGTGCAAGAGCTATAATTTAAAATATTTAAATGATTATGTATATTGAAAACTGAACAGTTTGGTAATTAAGCATCAAAAAGACATTTACATTTTTATTTATTTTTTAAATATTTTTATTGAGGAATCAGGGAAGGGAAACAGACAAGCTGCTGTCCTTTTGTTTTCAATCTATAATTGTTGTGGAAAACATCGCTTCATTGGCCCATGTTGGTATTATGATCATTGCAGTTTTCTCAGCTGAGGCAGTTGATTGCCAGCCATTGGACAGCCCCTCATATCAGCTCACGGTGGCTCAGTACAGTTCACAGCAGTTCTCGCTGGCTGCCAGCCACAGGCCGTTCATGTTGGCTGCCAACCAGTCATGGTAACTTACTGAAGCCCACTGCAGCCCTGCTGCAGCCAATGCTGTCTCTGGCCATTTGTCGCAGCTCAGCAGGTGGAGCTGTTGTTCACCATCTTAGCTGTAGAGGGCGCAGCATAGCTGGCCCTCATGTAGGATCCAAACCGGGGCCCTGCTGTTCAGAGCTCACCCCACCAAACCAATACTTAACTGAACCACTCGACTGGTTCCTACATTTTTTTTTTTATCAGAAGTAATCATGCAACTAACCTTAGAGACACATAAAAATGACTTTAGATATTTCTACAGTCTTCATTAGATTATTTTTTTAGTGCAGGTTTAACATTGTTACTGAATAAAGCACCAAAAAATATTTCTACATTGTTAACCTTGCTTTACTGCATCTATAAAGATATTTTTAATAAACATAAGGAAGAAATGGAAGTATCATACTCATTTGGAAATTATTCTGGTCCAATTCTTCATGCTACATAATGAGGCCCTTCTGCAAGGGATTATCACAGCTGCAAGACATATGAAAACCACATTATAAGGCATCCAGAGTACAGAATCCTGGGATCCTCTAAAATAATATCTTTCTTTATAATCTGTAAGCATAAAGTATAAATATTTTCAATAAAAACTTGACTATTTTCCAAATTTATGTTGCTAAAATAAACAACAATTCTCTGAATATAGTACTTGCTCAACTATTTAGTTATAAGTAGAGATGTTTGGGAGAGGAATTTAAGTTTTGGAAGTGATGACACATCTTACAATTACTCTTTTATCCTGCTTGTGGTTCTTAAAATCTCAGCTTTAATGACTCTTTCTAAGAGAAATCATACTGACCATTATATTTATATAATAATTAAAATTTTTAAGACTATTATTTGCCAAGTACTGTTATATGACTTTCATATTTAAGCTTCAATAAATGATATGAGGTAGGTACTATTCAAGAATGATGATACTCGGGGCCGGCCGAGTGGCGCGGTGGTTAAGCGCTGGCCTAGGAAGCCAGCGGCCCCGGTTCGGTCCCACATATGAGGGCCAGTGATACTGCCCTAAAAAAAAAAAAAAAAAAAAAAAAAAAAAAGAATGATGATACTGAGACATAAGGAATTTAGGATTTTTTTCCAAAATTGCACAGCTGGTAAAATTGGATTGGAATTTGAGGCAAAGCAACTAATTATTCTTCAAAACCAGAGCTGTTAACTACCATGTTTACCTGCCTCTGTCCCTGAGATTCTTGCTCACAATACTTTAGTTAATTAAAGAATAGTAATATATGATATATTTTAATATATCTTATTTTATCTCCAGCAGCAGATATGGAAAACTTTCTAATTTTTTTTGAGCAACTGGATACCTATGTCAAAAGATCAATGGTTTATATAGATTTTTATTTATCGTAATCAATATTTGCTTGTTCTTTTAACTCAATTGCTGTGTTTTGCTTGCCGTAATAATTACAGTGTTTAATTATAAAATATTTTAAATTTTTGTAAAAGCTTGATCATGTTTGCACTAACAAGTGGTAAATTTATCTTCAGTAGTGTTCTAAGTTAAAATTACATGATAAGAATTCTTAGTTCCCAGTGTTCTTAAAATGATTTTGAAATAGTTTAGATTTTTGAAAATATTTTAAAGTATTTTTGTCAAAACCTTCCTCTCAAAGATGTTTTATTTTTATATCCTGATTAGTCTGATTACCATTTACATCATGCATTTTTATACGCTTATAGGACATTTATATAGCCTCTTCTATGAATTTCCTTTTCATATCCTCCCTGAGACTTGAACATGAATATAAAATAGCAATTATAATTGTTATTGAATAGCTGTAAGTATCAGATTCTGTTCTAAGTGCTTTACATACACACATTAATTCATATAATCGTCACCACATCACCATGAGATCATTACTATAATTGTTCTCATTTTAATGATGAGGAAATTGCAATATAGAGAGATTAAGAAACTTACCCATGTAGAGAAAAATCTTAAACTCATATGTATAAACCACATCCAATGCACTAATGATAGATTAATATATTTGATTACATTATTTATTAAACTTTTACATTAAAAATAAACTTAGAAGTGTTACAAATTTAACTTCTAGCCTTGAAGGAGAACCTAGTATTTGATTGAGTAAGCTTCCTATTTACATCACACATAACTCTGAAAGCTGAATAAAATATGTACATCAATTATTTGAAGACATCAGAGAGAAACCAAAACAGCCAGCACTTGAGAAGCCAAATGTCAAAGGGAAGAGTATTGAGATAAACTCAATGTTTACTTCTTCTTTTTCCAGGATTATTTGTATCACAAGGTAAGAGGAGCAAAACAAAAATCTGATAACCAAGGCTTGCTACACTTTCTGGTTATAGAGGCACAGATTAGAATTCAGAGCGTCCATGGAGGACCAACCACACAAGAAGGATAAAGATGTGGGAAAGAGAGCAACTGCCTGAGAGGAGAAGTCTAAACATCTACTGTTTTGCATATGTCTCAGGATCTCTTATATCCTTGAAATTATTAGCAAATCTTGTTCATGTGTGAGATCACTCATGCATGTGAACCTTATTTAATAATTTGACCACCTATTTGATAAAGTGGTTCATTTGTGTTACCTCTACAACAAGCTGAAACATGAGGACAGGACAAAAATAATAATCTAAATAAATAATAACAACAATAAGGGCAATGTTGGAGAAAGAAAATTTAAAAAAAATGAATGAAAGAATTATGTAGGAAAAACATTAAAATTTTATCTAAAGATGATCAGTTATTACATTAAATATAGATGGATTAAATAACCACATAAGTCTAAGATCAGCATACAGGAACAAAAACAATCTTAATGTGATTTCATTAATAATTGATAAATGAGACCTTTAAGGTGAGAAGAATTACTGAATAAAGAAGTACTGAATAAAGAAGAAGAAATATTTCATAACTTAAAACAGTCAATTCAGAAAGAATAAAATCAATTCCTAAATTTGTATACACATAACATTAAAATAAAGTAAGAGAAAATGTGTAATATATTGCCAATTTTTATTCACATTAAAAAGATGTTACTGGGAGAAAGTAAAGAAATTTGTAATAAAATAGAGGCAGATACTATGTTCTGTTCAAATTTATATTACAGTGCTTAATACAACATTGCTTAAAGTGATACTTTAAATGATAGTATAGAAATAATCTTCAGAGTAGAGGCACAAGATGTACAATCTCTGATTTTTAGAATTTGCTTCTTCACATAGGCATAAATAAGGAAATTTGTTTTCTTTTATAAAGTATCTGGGTCATATTATTTATTTTTGATTCTAAATTTGTTCTCATAAAGGAAATGATTCAATTTTAGTAAATACTTTCCACCTAATTGTAATTGTTTCTTAACAGCTAGAGCCTATTTTAAATAGCAACATGGATTTTACTATCCATTTGATTTTTAAAATATCACTGTGAAATAAATCCATTCAGTTTTAATTTCTCCCATGTTTTAGGTGTGACAGTACTTGAAGGCCCTATTTATGCCGTGGGAGGCCATGATGGCTGGAGCTATCTGAATACAGTGGAGAGGTGGGATCCCCAAAGTCAGCAATGGACTTTCGTGGCCAGTATGTCAATTGCCCGGAGCACAGTTGGTGTAGCAGCATTGAATGGCAAGTGAGTAGAATTCTCTTTTTTTATCTGAAAAAAAAAAAAAAAAAAAGCTTTAGAGTAAAGATTCTTTTTTTTTTTTTCTTTTTTTTTTTTGAGGGCGGTGTCACTGGCCCTCATATGTGGGACTTGAACCGGGGCCGCTGGCTTCCCAAGCCAGTGCTTACCCACTGCGCCACTCTGCAGGCCCTAAAGATTCTTTTTAAAACAAATTTTAGTCAGTTGGTTTGATAAAAGTCATTTTAAATAACTTCAATTTTTTTTAAGTTAGTCTTCATGGATAATTGACAAATTGAGACAGAATATTTTTCTGGTGTCTCTCCATGTAAAACAGAAACCAAAACTTCTTCACATTAATTGTTGGTTCAAGAAGTATGAGGCATAGTTCATGAAAGTTATGTCCACTAAAGATCTGCATATTTATATTCTTTCTCTTAAAGTAGTTTAAGGAGTCTTCAAAAGGCTACTAGAAGTTTTGTGCTCAACAGATATTTTTGCATGATTATACTATTCTGTCCACTTCACCACTTCCATTCCATTTACCCTAAATCAGGAATTCTCAACCTCAATACTGTAGATATCTTGGGCCAGATAATTCTTTGTTGTGGTTGAGTCTCTGGCTCTCTTGCATTATAGGGTGTTTGGCAGCATTCTGAATTCCTATCCTCCACTCCACCCCAACGTGACAATTAAAAAAGTCTGCAGACATTGCCTAATATTCTTTGGGAATGGTAAAACATACTGTCCCTAATTTCTATGAGAACCCTTACCCTGAACAAAGTTGATAAATAACATCTCTGGAGTGGGAAACTGCAAAAGCTAACAATCCGTTGTTCTCCCTACTTCTCTTTCCCCTGAAGTCCATTCGCTGAAGCAGCCAGAGCAATCCCTTTACAAATGCAAAGAATGTCAATCCTCTTCAAGGATTTCTTTTGCAGTTGGAATACAATGCATGTCTTTACCTAAAGGGACCTACTGAATATTGTCCCTGCCTACTCTTCCTCTTTTCTCTTAACATCAACCAAATTGCCCTTTTATCCATGTGTGTCAATATGGCAAGTTGAACCCTTGGATCCCTTTGAATTTGCTCTTTTTTTGTGGAAGTGGCTGTTCTCACCAATTGTCATGTGTTTGAATCTTTCTCATTCTTCAGATAGTTATTTATGATCCAGCATATTTAAAGTAGACTACCCCGCACACTATCCCAATCTACTTGAAATTACATACGTTATTTTTCGTCTCTTTTCATTAGCCTATGCGGTCAATAAATGTCGAGATTCTGTCTGCATCAACCATTTTTATATCACTGGCATAATATACATTCACTATATCTACTGAGAAAATGTTGAATGAATTGCCCTGTCCAATTTAGTTACTCTTAATAACCTTTGACAATCTATTTTTTTCTAAATACGTGTGTGCACAAAGTTATATTATAGCACAGTGTCAAAAAAGAAAGTATTCATCTTGCTTAAATTGTAAATAAACATTTCCATGGTATTAAAACTCTTGGAAATTCTAATCTTAGTCTACCATATACAAAACAAACAAAAAACAAAATCCTTAAATGTAAACAGTCTCTAATTATTTTAATTTAAACATTTTCCATAAATACCCTTTCTCCCCAGTAATTTTATTTATTTTCCACTTAAACTGGGAAATTTTTTCTTCTAAATCATAGGTTCAATCATTGACATTTTGTTTATGTGCTTCATTATTTCCAATACAGACTGAAATGTTTGCATTTTAATTTTCCTTACATGATATCCTTATTTGACTCCTCTCTTTCCTGTCTATTTCATATGCACCTTTTTTCAATTGTGTTATCACCTTATCTTTAAAATCTCTTGTATTACCGAATGTATACTTTCTGAATTTTTTTGTGAGCACAGTTCACTTATTTTTCCCAGATAACACAAGTTGTAAAGTATAAACTTTCTTTGCTTGAATAATAAAGACGTTCTTGTATTAAGGAAAGACTCTTACCCATGCTTTATCGTGCTTCATTTTGTTTTCCTATGTACCTGTATGATTTCTCCTGTCTCAGAGCATGTGTCTTAATTGCTCTCACTCAGTATATTAAATTGTTCTCAAAACACTACTCTCAAAAATTTTGTTAGGAGTTTAATATCAGTATCAATTATTAATTCAAACATCTATTAGATGAGAAAAGAAAGGTGAAGCAGAATCATGAAAAGCCAAAGCAAATTTCTACCTGTCAATTTAGTTTCATTTTTTTATTTGGTAGTGCTGCTTTTCTGCAGCATAGTTTTAACTATCAAACTTTCTACTAGTACTAACTTCAATATCAAATAATATCTGTGCATATTCCTGCTATTTCCTTTTGGCTATAGTTAAGAAAACTTCAGAATCTTACTCTCACTGCTGCTTTAGACAACTTGTGTACAAGTGAAAAGGAGTTCAAATTATATGTACTCTATTGATCCCATAGTGATGGAGTGCTATATAAAAAGTGGTTAGAGATGTTCTTCCAATAGCTGCCTAGTTATACTGAGATTTGTCAGAAGAGGGAATTGAAACTTATTACCAGCTCTCCAACTGATCTCACCTACAAGTTTTCTAAAAGAAATTTGTTGAAATTGTTTCTATGTGAATTAGGTACATACTATTCCCCTTCCTCACTTAAAACATTTTTTAAAAATTCTGTTATACCTGTTAATAGCAATCACAGCGAATATGATTTTTTATGTTAATATTGTCATTTTACTTAATTGAGTGCGTGTGTGTATATATATATATATATATATATATATATATATATATATATGGCTGTTGGAAAAGTCATGACTCATTTTTGCAATGAAAAACATAGAAAAATATGTCATGACTTGTCCAAAAATCATATATATATATATATATATATATATATATGTCATGACTTGTCCAAATAGAGAGAGAGAGAGAGAGAGAGAGAGAGAAGCATAGGCCTTTTATTCCTTTCTTACTTTTTCTATTATTTAGATAGAATTAAGTTTCCATTTGTTTATTGGTGATTTTTTTCTTACCATTTACATTAATGCTAATGCATTCTTTACAAAATTTATATCTCATTGACACAGCAAATTTGCTCAACAGGGATGAGAAATATACTCACCCTTTCATTGTCTTATTCATTTGCTATATCATACTGTAAGAAGAATACATACACTACACATACACACTACATTAAAGTTACTTATATTTACCTTATTCTAGATTTTTTTAAAATTACCTTGCATTATAATTTATGATTCTTCTCTAATACTTTCCTTTGAAATATCTTAATAGATGTTTGTTTTGTTATAAATCTGCAAACTCAATCAGAAATAAATACGGTAAATATCTAATACATAAAATATTTAATGGACAATGTTCTAAGAATTTTCACTGGTTATAAGTGTATTTTCAATCCAATTTCTTCTAATGACCCTTTTAAATTTGCTATACATGGAATTCATTAACCAGGTTGGGTTTTTTTATACTTCAGTTTTTTTGTTTGTTTGTGTTTGTTTATTTTTGGTTCTGTTTTGGTTTTTTTTGTTTTTTTCTGGCCAGCTAGGATATGTACTATCTTAAGAAGCCCTGTTTTACTTTAGTAGCATTCTTTGTACCAAGTATCAGAGTATGGTGCTATTTATAATCTTGCAATTGGTTACATTTTAATTAAACACATTTTTCAAATTTAAATCCTATTCTGTGGAAATGTTTTGAATGATTTAATATTTATTTCAAATAGTCTTTATCTTTAAAGCAAAATAATACATCTCTCATATGGGTAATCTTCCTCACCTCCCCACCCCCGCCCCCAGGTATGATTTAATGGCCTCAAAATTCTGTGGTTTGATGACTCTCTACTAATGTCTTGATGCTTTTTCTGTTTTACTCAGAGAGAAACATGATCAGTAGAAAGTGACCTTTTACATCAGACCCATAGTAGAAAATTATTTCAACATCACCCTTTGACAGTTGTTTGTTTGTGTTTTTTTTTTCATCTCTACTGATGCATTGTGTTTTGGTTTTTTTGGTTTTTATTCCCTCTTGTTTTATTCTCACATCTCAGTAAGGTGTCATTCTAACCTGACTATTGCTTCTCTGAAAATTATTTTGAATAATTCTCCCAATTAAGATTTATAAACCCAGTGAACATCCTTCTTGAGTTTAGATTATTTATGATACCGTTTGTTGTGGAAAAACAAGAAACTGGTTTATGGCTTAAAATTAATACATGTATTCTGATAAATTTAAGAGCAAAATTATATCAATTTCATGAAACATTTTTGTCATTCTTCCAATAAAACGGCTTGAGCTAAGTGGTAGGTACATCATCTTGTGCCAGCACAGCTACAAACTTACTTGATAAATAAAGGAAATACAACAAAACAGTGAACAGACATTTTAATGTGGTGATTGGTCATATAAAACCTCACACTCTTCCAGTATCTTCACTAGTGATTCTTTGTGTTTCTTCTTTGCTTTCTGCTTTAGCTTTGTTCCTTCAAACTACTTTGTAACTGAAAGCTCTTTCTGGTTTGTTTATCTTTGTTTCCTAGGTTAGCTCTTAAAGAAAATGCTAATACTGCCTCAGCACATCCATAAATAAGCTTGAATTTTAATAAATGTAATCTATGGCCCCTAGAGAACCTGCAAAAACAGAAGAAAAACAACTGAGTTTGTTTCTTGATTCACTGTCCAAACCTACTTCACTCACTCTTTCAAAGTATGTTAATAATATTCATGGGACTGGCAATTTCTACTAGATGCAATTTCTGCAATTGCAGCCTGAAGCTTATGCAGCCTTGAGGATCACAAAAACAGGGGCCAATATTGGTTGTTTTTCCCCAAATGTCCCAATATCTAGCATAATAACTTAAGCCTCAGGGCCTGTCACTTGATTGGTGCCTTCCAAGTCTTTGTTTCTATTCTTGTATTCAAACTTTGGTATTCTTTTTCTTAAAGATGGAACCCCAAATTTTATAGGCTTTTATATGGTAAGCAATTTATATTAAAGTTGTATTATCTGTGATTTACAAATTTAAAAAAACAAAAACTTCTTAATTGTGGAATCTTCTTTGGGGGCTACTAATAGTCTCAGAGGATTTTTAATTTGCTTCCTGGAAAAAAATACTTTAAGCTGGGACCTGATTGATTTAGCAGATTTCCAGAAAGTGAGGAAAAACTGCAATAAAAAGGAATAATTTGTGTCAAGTTCCTGAGTGTGAAATGAAAAAAGGTAGAGGAAAAGTTGTTTGGCTGGAACATAATGAGAAAGAGTAGCCCCAAAAGATTGGAAATAAAGACAGACCTCAGCTCATATAGCAACTTGGCTAAAGTAAAGATGCTAAAAAAGATTAAAATGGGGCAGTGGCATGGTTGCATTTCAATTTTATAAAGATCACTATGGTTGGAGAATAATTTAGAATTGTTCAAGGAAATGTCATCAGAATAATAGATTGACTACAATGCATTCCAATGGTCCAAATGGATTATTTGATAAATTATGTCTCAGTTCTAGAATACACAGCAAAACAGAATTCATTTTGGTTTTCTATTTGAGCATAGCCACTACCAGACTCCTCAGTCTGGACTATAGTGTCTTATGATTTAGACCTCTCCTTACAGCCACCTTCTGTCCCAGACGTATGGAATCAGATTCCCTAAACATGCCTTGATCACACTCTTTTGCCTTTTCACATATTCATCTCTGCTTCAATTTCCTTTCATCATCTTTTTTCTTAGTAACTTGTGACTATCCACATAGTTTCTCTCCTCAGATTTTCATCCAATCTTTGGAGACATTTGAAGACTGTAGAGTGATATAGCCTCCTCAAGCCATGTTCTTTATGTGAATGATGTTCCATGTGGCAAGTTCAGTACTAACAGGATTCCATTTGTTGCATTTGAGATCAGTGTCTGGACATATTAAAAATACATTGTTTTATTTTTTTTTCTTTTACCTAAATAAGATCACTTACAATATTTCCATCATCCAAAGCATAGTTTTACCTGTACCTTTCTATGAACCTTTCTTTTTAATTCACCAATTTAAAACTAATTTTATCTTCCTTTGTGTTCCTAAGACATATGATTAATACTTTTCTCTGCCGTTTGTCAAAATTTTATTTCAATGGAACTTTGGTACTTTTTTTGACAAGTTCCATAAATCACCCTTTTTCAAGAACTGAAAACCAGTTCTATATTATTTTTTGTTTTAAATTTACAAAGATATAATGGCCATGATGATATATCAAAGAGAATATCTCAATTCTCTCTCAGAGACCTTACATTCTTTTAAAGGGAAATAGAAATCAATAAAGAAAGAAATGCAGAATCGTAATCTGTGTAGAGTGGGAGTTGGCAAGGAAACATGGAGGGATTAGGTATAAGTGACCATTTCTCTCAGATTTTAGGAGGTTGAATTCTACCAAGTTTTAGGATGTGATTAATTGACCCAAATTAATTTACATCGTTACAATTGTGAGGTTCCTTTATGATATATAGGCACATTCTAACAAAGGTAAGTGTGTTCTATCAAACTTCAACCCACAGCTTGGCTTACTAGCCATGTTATAATGGCAGCAAGTCTCAGGCTGAGTTTGCCCCATGTATCAACATCTCTTAGAAGACAGGAACAAAAGCAGCCACACACACTGTTTTGTAAGCTTACTGACATCCCACTCACTGTACCATAAGGCACTCCAACAAGTGCCTCTCAGGAAAAGGTTCACTGAAGGGCAGATGCTGGAGTATCCTTATAGTAAAATCTATAGACAAGTCTTCTCTTGGGATTAGATTCTAGAGTTCTCCATCAACTGAGAAACAAAGAATAAAACAGCACTCTGGATCTAGGAAATTGCTTCAAAAGTTTTACATTATGTGGGCTGCTCAATTCTTATACTTTTATTATGCAAGGGAAGGGGTATCTGAACATACTTTCTGGGTAACAATTTGTCATGAGTGAAAATTATATTTAATATCAAGTCTAATCAGCAAGACCTTCAAATATTTAGATAATGGTATTGGAAACACTTTCTGTAGCCATTTCTGGAATATGCACTATTGAAAAATAAGGCAAATACTAAACAATTCTACCTACAATACAGATTGTAAATAATGTTAAATTTCTGGGAAGAAGACAAAGTGGTACCAGGAATGACTTTCTAGTAGAGACAAACCAGAATTGATTGATGAGAAATGAGTGAGAAATAAGCTAGCTTTTGTAGTAAAACAATGTAGTAAAAGAATGTAGAATAGAATGCACAATGGCACTAGGAGTGGAAAGTATCTAGTGCTGTGTCACTAGATACCCATTCACTACTTTTCATATGATAATAGAAACACCAGTTGTTAGGTAGACATATGGTCACCAAAAATAAGAACAACATTTCCCAGCACTTTATCAATTAGGTATTACCATGTGACTAAGTTCAAGCCAATGGCATGTGAGGTAAGTTGTGCAACTTAAAAGGTAGATTCTTAAAGGAGGAGGCTGTGCTCCTTATTTTACTTTTCCTTCATCCTGCTGTTTGTATCATGGTTGTGATAGCGAGGGCTACGTTAGTATGTCAGGACAAGAGGGTTTGTAGACGATTCTACAATGGGGGTTTAGTGCACATTTTATAAGCAATAAGTACTGGCAACTTTTTTCATATTATCTTTTAAAGAATATCTTTTAAATGAAACAGCTTTGGAAGATATAGTATCTTTTATGGGGCAGAGAGATTTGTTCCTTGGCCAGAATAACAGTGTATCCCCTCAGAGCATAGGTTGGGCATATTTTTAGGCAGTGTCTTTTAAAGTACTAGCTTTTCCTACGCTTGGTGTTCCTCAGATGTGAAAAAAGCCCACTGAAGCACTTTCCGGAGTCCCTCTGTATCACCCTAGTGGGACCTGGAGTGGGGGGGGGCAGTGCAGGGAAGGGTCAGAAGAACAAATGTGGGCATGAAGCTCACGCTGCCTGTTGTGTTGTGAGTAGTCAAGTCATCTTCCTCTGACCCGGGAATCTGTGTCTTTTTCCAGCATATATGAACCTGTGGCAAGCTAACTTGTTAGCTTACAAGTAGGGTAAAATTTTAGCCTCTTCACAGTGTGTGACAAAGTGTCGTACTCTAGATAATATAGTTGGAAGTGGGAAACAGCCAGAATCTCAAAACCTGTGAAGCTATTTACACACATTTGAACCCATATTCTGATGAACAGGGTTTGTTTCCTGCAACTGATCTAGTGCAGGTGGTAGAATAGTGAATATATGGCACTCACTTAGATGGGCACATGGCAACTAAGTCACAAAACACTGAGGCCTGGTCATTAAACTTTAGCTAAAACTTATCTATAAGCTAAATAAACACATAATTTAGGGAACGTAGTAGGAAAGACTCAGGTTCTTGTCATTCTCAGCAAAATTCTGAAGCGTTTTCTTGTCAGGAATATTTCTGACCTCCTGCCAATTTTGGGTATGCAAGGGTTATACTGGTCAATATTCCCAGCAAACTATACTATGATCCTGATGATTTCAAACGATGTTGTTTTGCTGGCATGTTATTGTCTCAGAATGAAATTCCAGCTCTATAGCATGGCATACAACCTCCTTCATTCTTGGTCTAATGTTTTCATCTCACCAGCTAGCTGCCTTTCCTTCCCCTCCTTCACTACCATGCCTTCCATCAACATGACATACAGCCTCTCTTTGTTTATCACCTTCTATGACCCTTCATGCCCCTTGCTTTTATTTATAATACCTTCCCCCTATTTCTTCATCTTAGAAATTTCTTCTCATCTTTCAACTCTAAGTTAAAATAAAATGTCACATTCCCTTTCTTGCTGTGAAAGTGTCAGCGGTCAAGTCCTGTGTTGTTGGAGCATTTGCTTCTAGCATCAGATGCTTTTCTCCTCTTCAGATTCTCAACATCCGATTTGTCATTTGTGGTAAAACAAAGCAGGGAATCAATCTAAACTATAATTAAACAGATTGTAAAGGGAAACTTGAGAAGGTAACCTTTGATAATTGTCCACGAAGTTTTGTGAGTATATTTTTGCATTTATTCTAAGTGCTTAGAGTATATTGTCTGTATCCCTTGGTTATTTTTTTAACTTTAACAATCATTATAGTAAGCCTTATTATTATTTCTATTTATTTTTACATTCTAGTTCTTAGTCACTTAGCAAATTTATGTTTCAAAATAAATGGATTATAGCTATTATTGTGTAACATATTTGTAAAGTGCATAATTTTCAAGTATTGAAATACATCTATTAATTTTAACAATGGATCCATAAAGCAGTCAAAAAGGACATTATTATATCTTTTCAAAAATTACAATTTTATTTCTTTTTCAAAGCTTGTTCTTGAGGAAAAATTCAGTGTATTTAGTTTTTTCAACTAGTTTTTCCCTGGTACTGATCAATAATTTATATCATATTATTAAAATTACACTAATTTCATTATTATATACTACATGATACTATGAAGAACATTAAAAGAGACATACACCAAATGAAAGAAACCATGGATAAACTTTATTAGACTTTAGTAAATAATTTATAAAATAACAACTACCATATATCAAACACTTATTTACAAAAGGAATGTCAAATATTAGGTCATCTTTACCAAGGCATTATATAAAATTCTTTATTGTATAATCCCTAGTGTTTATGGATTTTATTACATGAGGGTTGACACAGACGAGAGACTAAAGTGGTTTGTAATATATAAGTCAATAATGTTGTAACTTGTGAACTCTGCAAGAACATTTCATTTCCAAATAATAGGCTATACTAATAGGCTCAATATTTGACTTCTATAATGTAAGCAATATGTTATATTAATTATCACTACTTTTTACATACATTTATCTATATATTTGTATATGTTAGCATTTTAATAATTTCAGAAAGAGAAAACATATGATATAGTATTGCACAGAAATAATGTATTATGAGCAATGTTGGGTTCATATATATCAATACTGTAATTTATCATTGTAATGTATATAAATAAATAGAGTAGCTTGAAGTCAACAATTCTTTTAAAACAATAGAAAAAAGAGGGTAATATTTTTATATATTAAACTATGTATCAGGGACTGTGCTATGTGCCTTGTGTGAAGATATTTACCCAATAAGTGAAATTCCTGCAAAAAATGTTTAGTTAAATTTTAATAATGCCTCAAAATTATAGGATTCTTCCTTTGAGTTAGACCTTCAATATAAATAAAACATAGAAATAAATGAAGTTCAGATTTTGTAACGTGTTTAGGAAGATAATATCTTCTGAGTGAATATTTATTTCACTTCTGGGTGCCTTTGAAAACTAAATTGCCCAATACTTGTCCCTCAAAATGATCTTATTGGCTAATTTCAACATATTGCAAGGTTGAGAGCTAGCAGACAACTTGTGAGCAATCAAACAAAGAGACACTATATTTATAAAGCATACTCTTGGGCAATCAGAAACGTTTTATCATGGCAAACATTAAGACAAACACAAACAGCTTAAAAAAAAATGTCTCCAGGATTTGAAATCAGTTTAAACATCATTATTTTAGAGTTATTAAAGGATATTAGACCATGCATTTGTAAACCTAAGGCTAGGATTATTTTATATGCTAAACGATAATGTCTTCCTGTGTATCTACTTAGAAACTGAAAAGTATAGATTTAAATCTGTTTACCAATATATTAAGCATAATGTCCGCTAGTAAGGCAAAAATCCCACAACACTTAATCTTATTCAAACATAAGCAAGTCATATCACTCTTGTAGTCAAAATTGTCTTATGGCTTCCTGTTTCACTCAGGGTAAATGTCTCCGAATAACTGTATGAGGTCCACCCTGTACCCCCACTTCTCACCTAATCTGCTATATTACCCTCAATCTCTGCTCTCGCCACTCTGGCTTCCTTGCTGTTCCTAGAACTTTGTCCTTACCTGTTCTGTCTGCCTCAGATCTTCTCAACTTAGATATTCCTGAACTTAGCTACAATTAATACCCTCTTCAAATTGTTGTGCAAACATCATCATATCTCATTGAGACCTTCCTGACCATATATTGAAAATTATAAACATAACACCCTTCTACCAGTTGTGCTTCTGACCCCACTTCAGCATTTACATACTTTCAAAGTATGTCATATATATTTTTACTTTGTGTATGTCTACAGTACTTAGCACCTTCCACAGAAGTATATAACATATATTTATTTTGTATGTTATGTCTACTCTCTCCTGCAGAATTGAATGTTGGATTTGTTTGCTGTATTGTTCATGGCTATAGTCACAAAACTTTGGATAGTTTGTGGCACATGCTCGGCATTAAAAGATATACTAAACAAATGAATAAATCAATGCAACTCTGTTCCTTTCTGTGATGAAGTTTGCATGACTGTGATCAAACAGACAAGATCTATTTTATTAGGAATAGACAATGTATTTCTAATTATTTAAGTATCATTTATGTTGCAGTACTTATTTTCTTGGGCTTATAGTATACTTTTCACTAAAGAAATAACTATAGCAAAATGAGTATATAAAGTAAGTTTCAGAGAAATTCAATTTAACATCACTGCACATTTTTTCTTGTGAAGTCTTGTTTATCTATGTAACATACTAGCTATAGTATAGGCATAGGTTAAGGAAGCTGGTGTTATGACAATATTGGTTTAGATTATTCCACTTATTTAGCATTCTAAACTGTGGGGACAGAACACAAGGAGTAGGCATGATTTATATGCTAATGCCAATGGACTGCTGATCAAATAAGATAATCAATTTTCTTTTGATTGTGATCATTTTCAAATAATATTGGAGGCAAATATATCTTATTCTATATTTTATTTATTTATTTATTTATTTATTTATTTTTTTAAAAATTTGTATTGGGAAATTGGGGGAGGGGAACAGCATTGGGGAACCTGGGAAGGGGAACAGACAAGTTGCTGTCCTTTTGTTCTTCAGTCTATTTGTGGAGGACATCGCTTCACTGGCCCATGTTGGTATCGTCATTGCGCTCTTCTCGGGTGAGACAGATCAGTCGCCGGTCACTGGACGGCCTCTCCCAGAGGCTCCTGGCAGCTCACACTGGCTGCCAGCTGCTCACGCTGGCTGCCAGCCACTCACTGTAGCCTGTGGCAGCCCACTGCAGCAGGGGCTGCAGCTACAGCCCAGCTCCAGGTGGAGCTGTTGTTCACCATCTTAGCTGTAGAGGGCAGTGTCACTGGCCCTCATATGTGGAATCCAAACTGGGCCGCTGGCATCCCAAGCCAGCTCTTAACCAAAGCATGACTCAGCCGGCCCTCTTATTCTATATTTTAAATAACCATTCCTTAACATTTACTAAAATAGTTTATTAACACGATTTAATTATGTTAAATTTGATGTTCTAGAAATAATAGAAGGTAGAATATTGTAGTTGTTTTCATTGCATTTGGTATACTGCGTATCAGAATGATGAAACTCCAGGCATATGTAATCATTTATAGAGTATCTTTAACAAAGATTTCCATGTGAAGAAAATATTTCAAAAATATTTGAGGCTTATATTGTGATTAACATTTAATATTTTTAAAGGATTTTTCTTTTTCTGCATTGTCCTTCAGACTGTAGTATTAACTCATGTGTTTCCAATTGTATTTTTAGGTTGTATTCAGTTGGAGGTCGTGATGGAAGTTCTTGTTTGAGTTCAATGGAGTATTATGATCCTCATACAAATAAGTGGAACATGTGTGCTCCCATGTGTAAAAGAAGAGGGGGTGTTGGAGTGGCCACATGCGATGGCTTTCTCTATGCAGTAGGAGGTCATGATGCTCCAGCTTCAAATCACTGTTCCCGGCTCCTAGATTATGTAGAAAGGTAAGACCTCAAGAACACTGCTATAGTGAAAGACAAATTACACTGATGCCTATTTCAAGTGATTGTGTGTGTGTGTGTGTGTGTGTGTAAAGCACTGAAGAGAAAAATGCAGAGAGCAACTGGAAAGATAATTAGTTACCTTACAAAAATGATCAAAATGTTGTAATCTAAGGCATATTGCACAAACAGGCATTTGACATTAAAAAAACAAACAAATAGCCCCCCAAAAAACAAAAACAAAAACAAACAAACAAAAAAGAAAACTTCCTGGCACTAGCAAGGAGATGAAGTAGATGACCCTAGCCTTTCCTATCTATCTCTATTTCTATCTCTGCTTTCATTGATTCATTCCTAAATAGGATGATAAAAGTAGAACCGGGGCCGGCCAAGTGGTGTGGTGATTAAGTGCTGGCTTGTGAAGCCAGCGGCCCCGGTTCACATCCCAGATATGAGAGCCAGTGACTGCCCTCAGAAAAAAAAAAAAAAAAAGTAGAACCAAAGTAGCTCCTTCTGCTAAGGTTAAATGTCTTGCCAGTCTAAATCTCTCTGCAAAATATCTCCACTTTTTTTCATACTTATAGCTTAGACGAAAGATAAATTTTGGGGAGAAAGTTTTGAAAAAAATAAAGTTCTTAAAAATCAAAACAAAAAAATAGTAACACTGAATCCCTGATTAAAGGTATTTTATTTATCAGCATTTATATTGCTGGAACTTTTAAAAGTGACGACTATAATTTACAAATGGAAAATGAGCCAGATTAAATAATATGACTGATGTGTAATCAACAGGATTTGGCAATTTACTCATCAAGGAAAATAGAAAGGAACAAGAGGCAACAGACTCAATGACTGCTCCACCTCATACTTCCTTGTTGGTATCATCAATGGGAGTAGGGGTATAAAAAGGGCAATGTGGGGGATGGAACAAATGAGCTGGATTTTACTGAGTCTTTTGGTTTGAGGTACTTGTGGAGCACTCAAAATGTGATGCTCAGCAAGCAAGTAGAAGTATTAATACTGAAATATAGACCCAGAGGCAATAGTTGATATTCGGAGATGCAATGAGAATGCCGTTGTAGAGAATGTATGATGAGAAGAGAAAAAGGATCAGTTCTCACTAATTGTGGTCAGGCCTGCATTGCACTTGGTTGTCGTAATGTGATGGAGTCTCAGCTACCCTTCTGCCCTCATTTTCCACCATTCCCAAATTCGTTTTGTAGGTGGTTCATTGATTGATATTTTTGAATCACAGTTGAGATCACTGGTTGTTGTTACTGAAGAGCTTAGTTCTGGACCTCTTTTCTTTATACTCTCTCCCATGGCTTTCAACACCATCAGTGTAGTAGTGGCTTCCAATCCTCTCCTCAGAGTTCTACAAGTACCTATCTAACCAACCATCTGAATTGCTACTTGGATCTATTTTAGGCATGACTGTTCGAAATGGAATTCTCCATTCTCATCCTCCCCAGGTTCCCCCAAAATTTTCTTTACTTAGGCCTTTCCTTTTAAATATGGTGCCATCTGTTACCCAGGACAGAAACCTGAATGTCTCCCTTGAGTCCTCATCTTCTTCATTTCCAACAGCCAATTACGCCCTAGCATCTGTTGAGTCCTCTTCAAAAATGTCTCTCCAGTCTTCATTGTGGCCAGCCTGATCCAAGCCATCATCACCTCTCTCCTGTAGCACACAATGGTCTTCTAACCTGTGTTTTCCACTCACCCATATCTGCCCCCTCTAATCCCTTTCTTACAGTGGCCAGAGTGGTCCTACTAAGTTGGTTTCATATTGCATTCAGGCCTAAAAAGTAGACTTTGTCCATGGCCCATGACCTCATTTCTCCCTCTCAGACCTAATTATCTCACCATTGATCATCTTGCTCCTGTCATCGTTACCTTGTTTCAGTTCTTTAAACAGCTCTTTTCTGTCTCATGTTCTATATGCACCTTTGGACCTATGCACATGTTCTTGCCTTTCTCTGGATCATCCTCTAGCTAACATCTTCTCATCCTTCAGCTCTCAGCTAATGTGTTACTTCTCAGAGAGGCCTTCCCTGACCACTCTATCAAAAGTAGATCCACTATATTTTTCTCTATGTCAGAACAGTGTTAATTTCCTTCACAGAATATTTAACAATTTCAAATTCTTATATTTGCTGGTATACACTTTTTCTGTCTCTGTCTCCAGACTCTAAGCTCTGTAAAGGAACTGTGGTCTCTCTGTCTCCTTTGCCATTTTGTATTCTAAGCACCTTGGCAATATCTGGAACATGATAGGGATAATTCAAGTGATTTTTAAAATTGCATACTTTAGGAAATATAAATTCAACTCTTAGAAGTTTATTGTGTTCTCTCTCTCTCTCTCTCTCTCTCTCTCTCTCTCTCTCTCTCTCTCTCTCTCTCATACACACATATAACTTTCATTCTCTCTTGTTTTTTCCTTCCTTCTTTCTTCCCTTCCTTTCTCCCTCCTTCCCTCCCTCTTTTCTTACTTCCCTTCCTTTCCTCCTTTCTGTCTTCAACTAATAGTTATTTAAAACCCTACTTTTTTACGACAAGATCCTAAAGTAATCTTTAAATTTCTCCATAATATATTTTTTAAAAGGTTGGTTAAACTTCAATTTTATGTAATTTATTAAATTTATCCATCTTTGTTAATTTGGTTTATTTGCCTGGTTATAGTTCTAATTCATCCTGTCTTGTTTGTGCTACAATTCCCTTCAAACTCTGAAAGGTGAATTATGGAGTTATTGTATAATGGTATACATTTCTTAATGCCTGACAGACTAATGAGAAGTATATTGTCTATAATCGTAGTATAGGAGGAAATATAGGGCCTCTTTTAACTCTTCCTAAATGGCCAGCTGCACAGGAGCTGGAAAAAAAGGGCATTTTGGCTTCAGGTTTGGTTCAACAACCCAGACACTTCCTGGCATGGTTATTACTAAGTTCTCTTTAAAGACTGTGCATCACTTACAGCAATTCTATTGTGTACAGTAAGAATTAGAGAGTTAGAGAAACTTATGGTGATATTCTTCTTATGGAAGGATACATGCTGATATACAGGGAAGTAAGAATAGGGAGTATTGAGGTTAATTGCTTTATCAACTGTGATAGGATAAGTAATTCTATTGTAACGAATAACGTCAAAATTGAGTGACTTAATACCATCATGCTTTTTTTACTCATGCTACATGTCCATGACAGCTCCATGATGTTGTTACTCTGCTGCCCAGAATAACATATAAGTTATAAGATGAGTACTGCTGGTCTCCACATCAGAAGGAAAAATCCAGAGTAGTAAATTGTTTGCTGCTTCTTAAAGATTCCACTTGCAAGTAATACAATTCTCTTTTGTCCGTATTTTGATGATAAACAAGTCACATAGCCACAGAAATATCATGTGGATGGGAGAACAGTATCTTAAACTGTACCCAGAAAAATAACAAGATATTTGGCAGATTGCACTGAATACCAAAACAGGTTTTCTCTTAATATTAAAAATACATTTTTAAAACATGCTGTATATTCGTTCTTGCAAGTGGTATAGTCAGTGGGAAAAAGGTTCTCTCTTTCGTTTATGATCCTTTTTTTCTAAGGATATGTGATTATTTTAATTGAGAAAAAGGCTAATCGTAAGAGATAGCTTTTAATGAAGAGGTTATGTTCATACTTAAGCCGCTTCTTGGATAAAATACAGAAACATGTTCAACAATACTGCTACTCTGTGAAATGAGCTATGGATTTATGGGTATGCACACCTATAGGAAGGCATTAAGCTCACCATACTTTAACTTCAACATTCTCTTGTCCAGTGAAATTAGGAACTTATGGGTGTTATAGTGAGATAGTGGTCAAAATCCAAATAAACACATGCACACTTTTATACACACAAACATAAAATCACTTATTTTTAAAATGCTGCTCATAGACTGACAGCTCATTCTCATGTTTCACTGCCTATTTCTTCAGGAAAATGACAGAGAAGATAAATATGATGAGGCTCCAGCTTTTCCAGTGAATATCTTATATAAATACTACTAATGAGATGATATTTCACACACATATTCTCATCTAACTTTACTGTGTAATGTATTGAAATGTTGTCTGTGAGCAGAGGCATAAATAATTCAGTCTAGGAATCCATTTTGGATGCAAAATTAGAATTAAATAAGCATAGCTAATTTAAGTTACAAGAATGTAGTGGTTATAAGCAGCATAAGTAATGCAGAAGCACACAGCATTATCATGATTCTTATCTGAGCTCATAGTAGGTGTCAGATTAACAACATTTTTGCATTCCCTATAACATATAATCCATATTGATGACTTCACATGTAAATCATCGATAAATCAAGATAGATAATGGTACCTCTGTAGAATTATTTTGCACATATAATGTAAAGAATAGTTTTTTTTTAGCACATAATATAGGCACACAAATCATTAGGAAATAGTGTGCAATACTGTTTTATAGATAAATTGGTAATAGGTAGGTGGACTAATTTTATTGTATGTCAATGATTTCTTATGGAAATGTAAAGGTGTTATGTAATGAAGGTGTTAAACTACAGTTATGGGATTCTTATGAGAAAATGTAAAGACTCTGGGTGTCTCAAACACAAAGAACATCGGCACCTCAAATCAGAGCAGGTAACAAGGCAGGATCTGAGAAAGAACAGGGACTTTCAAACAGATGATGGAACTGCAAAAGCTAATTTTGTAGCTGACCCTCATCTAGTGATAGCATCATAGGGGAGAAAAATCAATGGCCGAAGGATGCCGTAAGTTCTGGCAGAATTTAGACCCAGAAGGAGTGGTCCATTAGAAAAAACACATTAATCTGTCTATTGGCTTATTCAATAAGTGTTGATTTTCATGTATTTTTCATTGTGCTAAATAGCGATTAAGATGTATTAGAGGGCCGGCCGAGTGGCGCGGTGGTTAAACGCTGACTGGGGAAGCCAGCGGCCCTGGTTCGGTCCCACATAAGAGGGCCAGTGACACTGCCCTCAAAAAAAAAAATGTATTAGAAAAAAGAGACAAAGAAATAAGTCATTAGAACTCGAAGATTACAGACAAAATTAGAACCAGGCAATGGATCAGAAAACATGTTGAAGGGCATCATTTCCACTGTTGGCCAGTAACAGAGCAGAACCACATTTGCCCTCAAATCTTTATCCCAGACACAAGAGCTGGTAAGAGAGAGAAGACAAGATAAAACACGTACCTCCTAATCTGTCTTTGTAATACCCACTCATGTTTCCTCCAATCTTTTCTCCTTATAGTAGCCAAAAGGGTCTTTCTTGATGCAGATTTGATCTAAAAACATAATGGAATTTTCATTTGTGCCAATTATCAATAATATAATGAAAAAAATTATTTGTTTTAAATCAATTTTCCCACTATACTAGGTTCTATGTGCTGGCAATGACCAAGATTAGCTTGTCTATACCGGTATCCCTCCACTTGGCACAATTCCTGACACAGAGTAAGCACTCAACAAGCATTTATTGAATCAGTCAGACATTAAGAAAAACAGGCCTCAAATTTCTAACAAGGAAAAGCATCTTGAGGTATACTGTAAGTAGGTAGTTATATAGACTACTAGATAGATAGAGGATAGCTAAAATGAATGATGGATAGCTGGATGGATGGATGGATGGATGGATGGATGGATGGATGGATGGACGGACGACAGACAGATGGGCTGATGTAAAGACATAAAGATAGATTTTCTATTTGTTATTTCTTTATTTGCATGTGAATACCTATTTCCACCATTATAGGTTGGATATCAGTGATCTACGTATATTTGAGGCATATAGTCAATAGCCAGAAAAATTTTGAAGGGGCCTAACATATTAAGTTATTTTATACATTAGTTTATATATTAGTTGAAAAGTATATCATTATAACTTATCATATAAACACTAAAAAATAAGTGTCACAATTTTGAATACATTACTTACAATAAATATAAAACTTTCATTTAAACTCTACCAAAATCTACTCTAGTCATTTCAGAAAAAGTCATCTAATTATCATTTAATATATTACTGTCAAGATATGGCTCAGTATTTTATATCATCTTTAGATCTTTGCTAAAAATGAAATAATTTAAGATTTTCTCTGATATATGGGGATAAATACATTATTCACTTAAATAATTCTTTTTTTTAAATTACCAAAAACATTAATATATGAGGTAAGATTGGATTAGAGTCTTCCATTTCTCTTAATTCATCATTTTATCTTTTTGGTTCAGACATAATTAAGAATTGTAGCATTTTTTAAAACTTTTATTATTAGTATTATTATTAGTATTATTATTACTATTAGTTACAGATGTACAAAACAATGCAATAGTTATTTTTTCACACCTTGCAAAGTGACTCCCACCTCCCCCATCCCCTGCTCCCCGCACCTGATATCATACGTATCTATTACAATTCCACTGACTCCATCCCCATACTATATTCCACATCCCATGACTATATATGTGTTAAATTATAGTTGACATATAATATTGTTCAGCAGCATCTTCAGATGTACAGTGCAGTGGTAAGGCCACTACACAATCCCATGAAGTGGTCTCCCTAAAAAGACATAGTGACATAGATGATAAAGGAGAGACTTACTTTGTATTTAAATTATAGATAATTATCCTGGATCTATTTGCATATTAATATATTAACTCATGTTTTGTCATATGTGAGATCCTAAATTTTCTACAAAACAGTAATTACTTGAATAGTTTAAAGTTAAAATGTTAGGAAGGAGCTTTTGTACTTTTAATAGCATATTTCTTTTTTTTCTTAAGATCTCATCATTGGAACCAGGCAAATGAGTGTAGCATAGCAAGACTAACTAGTTTGTCATTGATACTGTTTTTCTATTACTGTGTGTGTATAATCTTTGCTATTTGTTTGATAACAAATTATGTTCAAATTTCTGGTAGACATATATACAAAAGATGGAGATTCTATGATAAGCTACACATATAGGGGCCCTTTCAGGGCGTTAGTGATACAACAGCTATACTGATTTATATATGTGTTACATATTTGCCTCAGTGAATTATGAGGCAAGTATTATCTTTGACATGGTCAGCTAGACACAGTGAGTGACAGAATAATCTGTTGTCCTTAAATATTCTGCCTGCAATGCTGACATAATAGTGATTTATCTGTATGCTTTGAAGGAAGCAGAAGAATTCTACGAAAAGGTAGACGTACATAAATAGATGAAACATGTCATATCCCATGTAGATGGAAAGATATCAACCCTGATTTCAAACTGTGAAATTCATTTTCATGTTGAGAGATGCTATTTAAAAATACGTCATGTGGGCTCATAGTGCTTGTAGTAGTTTTCTGTTATACTAGATAAGGTGTTTATATAATGTTTTGAACTGTCAAAGGTATTTATTTTAAAAGTGAGTTTTAACTAGCATTCAGATCTCCTGGGTTTTCCTCCCTGATCTGTTGATTGATAATCATTTAATAATTTTTAAAGCTTTACTGAGAATACTAGATCATAGACTAGTGGCAGAGCGCTTAGCTTGTGCTCGCTCTCTCTTGTTCTGTCAACAACTCATTTCCCCTCTCCTCAACCTAGAAGAGTAGATGTAATAGAATATGGCCTAAGCAAAAACAGACTTTTTCAATACATCTTCATAGAGAAGTTAAAATCAAATTAACATTTTAAAACATTTTTTAATAAAAAAATAAACAAGGGGTTTGCAAAAAGGAGCAGAAGTTTAATTGCCCCATCTTCCTTTCTCAATCTTTCTGAGCCTATTACATTTGCAAGAGAAATATTAAGGAAAATTGGAAGTATATCAATAAGTACCTTTTAAAAGACTACAGCTGGGAAAAAAAAAAGGTTAAGACATAATCAACATGAAATTCTGAAACACAGAGAATATTGAGAATATGATCTTTTTCCTAACATGTTCTGACTTCTTCCCCTTCTGCCATGAGGTTGAAATTGGCAGATAATCAACTCAAAACCATTTCACTTCACCTGTGACCATAAGTAACAGGTCTGTTGCAGCTGAATCAAAACAGGGACTCATCATCCATATGTAATGTGTGGAAGATCTTGTGTTGAGAAGTAGATTCTGATTAGAGAATAATTTGTATGAGTGAATATGAAACTACGAAATCCTGTCTTGGATCTCTAAACCATTTTAAAGTCTTTATTTTCTTAATTTAGGAATAGTGTTTGTTGTAGATGGCTTGGAAAATCAGGAGAAAAATCATAAACTAAAGCAATTTCATTGGTAACTTTGCCACTCAATTTTACTTATTAAATTGATTTATTTATTTGAATCTTTTTAATGTTTTGTTAAGATATACTTTCTAGCAAAGTTTAAATTCTAGCTCAATTTCAGTCCATTTCTTTGTCTCTTTCTCCAACTGTACCTTTAAGCTCTATGCATCAGGAGTATAGCATATGATGAATTCTTAAAAATGTTGGCTGAATAAATCAATGGATAGATTAATGCACATTTTCTGATGGATTGGACCGTCTGCTCTTAAATTCTACCAGGACCTATAGATTTTTATTTTTGTACACTGGTTTCAAACAACAAAATTACAATGATTATTTTGTTCATTTTTATAAATGTTGGATATAAATGTTAACCATATGTATATCACATATTTTAAAAATATTTTCCAATATTTGTTTTAAATGGAGATATTTTTCATTTCTTTTAAGGTAAATATATATTCCTTCATGAAATTGTTTACTATTGTTTTGAAGATGTATTTCTGATTATCAAATGATTCTAAAATTTTAGTGGCTTATAAGAACCATGTTATTTTCTTTCATGATTCCATGTGTTGACTGGGTTCATTTGGGATACACTTCTACTCTATGTGATGTTGGCAAATGCTGCAGTCATTTGCAACCTGACAAGGCTGGGATATTCAAGATGGTTCTCTGACAGAGCTGGCAGTTAAAGCTGTCTGTCATCTGAGAGCTCAGCTAGGTTTTACCCAGAGCACTGCAGTTCTCTTCTACTGGACTCCCGTGTGGCTTGGATTTTTCAACCCAAGGCGGGGCTGGAATTCCAAGATCAGCGAATCCCAAAAGAGGGACTCAAAAGGACAAGCATAGAACTCAATCACTCATCAAGCCTCTGCTTGCATCACACTTGCTTAAGTTGCATTGGCCATTGCTCATCATAGTGAAGTGGGAGTGAACTTCTCAAAGACATGCCACTAAGAGACATGGTTCATTAGGTACAAGCCAGCAAAGTTACAATTTATAGTTGTGCTTATATTTTAAAAGTGATTTTACCATACTGGAATTGTGTTATATGCATTTATATTTCATCCTCATTTGATAGCTTTATTTGTTATCAGTTAACTCTGTGTAGTAAATCACTCAGCAAATACTATAAAATGCTCATCCTCTTTAACTCTTCCCTCCTGGGAAGTTACTGAGGTCATTTAGCCTGACCTCTTCCCCAGCTTTTAGGGAAGCCAATCCTGCGAGTCTGAATTGTAACCATCTCCCTTTGTCAGATGACAGTGTCATTGTGGGCCCCGTGTGGGTGGGAACGGGCACCAAAAGACACCTAGGTTTATTGTTCACAGTACAGAGTGATCAGTTTCTTAGACCTCTGGGGCTAGGTCGGAGGATGTAGACAAGCTGTGCAGATCTGTGGTGGTACAAAAACTGGGTCCAGTAAATCAATTATTAGGAAAATAATCAGTCTCCATATATCTATGTTTTATCAACCCAACTCTCTTCTAAGAGATTTCCAAGAATTCACTTTTTCAGGAAAGATAATCACATGTTTGAAATGGAAGTGATTTTTCTCTCTATATTTTAGTTAATTTATATAAAATTTTGAAAACCATAAATAATTGTAGTGTTGTACTGATCACCCTTATAGACAATATTTTTAAGTACATATGGAATATTTGTGAGAACTTACAATTTTAGCCATAAAATAACCTCAACACATTTCAAGAGCCTGACATCTCACAGAGCATGTTCTCTGATCAACGTGAAATTAAGCTAGAAATAAAAAACAAAGATAATTTTTTACATGCTCAACTATTTGAAATTAGGCAATATACTCCTAACTAGCACTTAGCTCAAATTAGAAAATAATTTGAACTGAATGATAATTAAATATGATATATCAAACTTTATGAGATGTAGCTAAGGAAATTCTTAGAGAGAAATTTACAGACTTAAGTTCATGTATTTCACCAATAATCTCACGACACTTGATAGATGCTGATTTTCTTTACAGGAATCCGACATGTAAGGAATCTTGATTTATGGAAAAGGCAAATGAGCATATCTCACAATGGAAAAAATTTGTCTCAGCTCCCGTGTCATCACACCAAAAATCAATTCAAAATGGATTTTAGATTTAAATATGAAATATGAAACAATAAAACTTTTAGAATATAACATAGGGGAGTATCTTCACAATACAGGGGTGGGAAAGATTTCTTAACTTGCATCTGGAGTCATTCATAAAGAAAAATATTACTATTAAAATGTCTATTCAAAAGACAGAATTAAGAGAGTAAAAATTTAAGGCAGAGTGAGAGAAAATGTTTGTAATGCATATAACCAATAAAGGCTTTATTTCCAATAATTTATGAAATTCTAGAAATAATTTTAAAACAAACCTAAAAATATAGAAAACTTGGCAGAGACTTGAGTAAGAGCTCTTTATTTTTTTTTCTTTCCAAAATTTTAATGAACTTGACTTGCTTTAGTGAACATATATAATTTCTGATCAAGAAATTTTAATGCTAATCTCTTCAGTAATTGACAGTTATATAACATAAATGGAAAACTTTGTTTTAAAACTCTTATTTACCAACATTTTCAACAATTAAAATAAATATTTAAAGACTCCTGTAGCTCTTCTTTTTCTTTTTTCTTTTTTTTAAATTTATTTATTTATTTTTAATTAGTTTCAGGTGTACAACACAGTGCACTAGTTATACTTTTTACCCCTCAAAGTGACAACCCCCCTCCGCCATTTGGCCATCCCATTCCTCGCCCTCATATTATATATATCTATTACAATTCCTCTGAGTCCCTTCTACAGTATAATCCACATCCCGTGACTATCTATATATTCAATTACAGTTGGTATACAATATTATATAATATCAGCTTCAGGTGAACAGTGCAGTGATCAAGCCTCTACTCCATCCATGAAATGGTCTCCCCAACAAGACATATGACCATTTGACACCCCACAAAATATTTACAACATTATCAATTATATTCCCTGAACTGTCTTTCATATCCCAGTGGCAATATTGTAGTTGCCTATTTTTGCTGTCTAATCCCTTTCCCTTCTCCCTCATCCCCACCCGCCTCCCAACTAGCAACACTGTTTTTCCTTTATATCTATGAGAAAGTTTCTGTTTACTTTGCTCATTCATTCAGTTTTTCAGATTCCACATATAAGTGAGATCGTATGGTATTTGTTTTTTTCTGACTGGCTTATTTCACTTAACATAATAGTCTCTAGGTCCATCCATATCGTTGCAAATGGTACGATTTCTTTCTTCTTTATAGCGGAGTAATACTCCATTGTATAAATGTACCACAGTTTCTTAATCCAGTCATCTACCGATGGGCATTTCAGTTGTTTCCAAGTCTTGGCTATTGTACATAGTGCTGCAATGAACATAGAGGTGCATATATTATTTCGAATTAGTGTCTTGGGTTTTTCAGGATAAATACCTAGGAGTGCAATTGCTGGGTCAAAAGGTAGTTCCATTTCCAGTTTTTTGAGATACCTCCATACTGACTTCCATAGTGGCTGCACCAATCTGCAATCCCACCAAAAGTGCAGCAGGTTCCCCTTTTCCCCACAACCCCGCCAGCACTTGTTGTTTGTTGATTTATTGATGACAGCCATTCTGATTGGAGTGAGGTGGTATCTCATTGTGGTTTTTATTTTTATTTCCCTAATACCAGAGAGGTTGAACATTTTTTCATATGCCTGTTGGCCTTCTGTATATCGTTTTTAGAGAAATGTCTCTTCATATCCTCTGCCCATTTTTTTAATTGGGTTGTTTGCTTTTTTTGGCTTTGAGTTGCATGAGTGTTCTATAAATGTTGGCTATTAATCCCTTATCAGATATATCGTTGGCAAATATATTCTTCCATTCAGTAGGCTTCCTTTTTGTTTTATTGATGGTTTCCTTTGTTGTGAAAACACTTTTAAGTCTGATATAATCCCATATGTTCATTTTTTCTTTAACACAGACTTTTTTTTTTTTTTTTTTTTTTTTTTTGAGAGCAGTGCCACTGGCCCTCATATGTGGGACACGAACTGAAGCCGCTAGCTTCCCAAGCCAGCGCTTAACCACTGCACCACTTGGGTGGCCTGAGTAAGAGCTCTTTAAAAGTTGACATCCAAATAGGCAATGACTACTGCGAAAATGCTTGATATCATTATTTATCTGAGAAATGCAAATTAAAATCACACCATGATCTACCAGAAAGGTTAAAATGAAAATGGCATGTAGTACCACATTTACCATTTAATGATAATTTTTAATACATTTTGGAGAGGATGTAGAACAATTGAAACTCTTGTTGCACTGATGGCGGGAGTGAAAATTGGCATAGCCTCTTTGTAATACCAACTGCTGGTATCTACCACATTTCAAAATATGAATTCTCTTTGACCCAGAAATCCATTCCTAAATACTTATTAGTAATGCATATACATAAAAACATTTGAACAAGGATGTTTATGGAAACAATATTTCAGTTATTCTGCAGTTTTTAAAAATTAATTTAATTAGAATTAATTTATTTTCCATTCCCATGATGTAACTATTTCAAAAGATAAGGTATTCTCCACAACTAGACTGAAAAACAAAATGACAGCAACTTATCTGTTCCCCAATTCCCCAATAAAATCTTTTTTTTAAAAAATTAAAAAAAAAAAAAAAAAGGTAAGGTATATTTCTTTTGATAATCTCATGAGACCTGGTCAATGTTGGTTTTCTTTACAGGAAAAATAAAATTATTTAATTTTAACCAGCATTACTGTCACTAGTAATTGCTTAACTTATGAATAACTTATTAAAATCAATTCATACAGAGATTGTATAAGTCATTTACTAGAAATCTAAAAACCACTTTTTCAGAGCTGTTTATCCATTATCATAGCACAGATCTTCATTTTTTTCTTCTTTCTTTGTTTTCCTATTTATTTTGTTTTACAGGAAAACATATATGGCTATAAATCACCTCTATGTTGTTTAATTTGCTTTCTAGCTGAATACTGCCTGTAAAAACTTAGGAAAATTGATATTTTCAATTTTATTTTTATCAAAGTAATGCTTTTATATTTAAAATAATTTCCCTTTAAATATTTTAATATCAATTCTTATCCATAAATTTTGGAAATGACAATGCTTGAAAATGCATGGTACTTCAAAAACTTCAATGGCAATTTTCAATGAGAAACCAACTTTTGTTCTTTCAGTATGCCTTCAGCAAGTTTTCAGTTTACAGCCAATTTTAGCCACTAAGTATATACTGATACTTCACTTGCCTGAGGGCTGTAAACTTTAATAGACTCCCTGATACAGAACTTATAGTTTGACCATGAAGGCCAAGGTGAAATGTAGGAAAGGCAGACAACCTAAATACAAAAGACAGCCCCCACATTTTTTTCTTTTTTTTTTTTTTTTCTATTTTTAATAAACAGTCAACCAGAGACCAAAAAAAAATCTAAATAGCTTAGAACTAAGTTTTGTCAAAAACATGAACTGACAGTGACAGAGTTCACTATAGTAATTTCAAAATGTTTATACATCTGAATCCTCTCCAAAGCTTTAAAAAAAAACCAAAAAGCTATTTATTTCATTTTCATTTTTGGGATAACAGTTTTGTATACCCCCAGGCTGAGAGGTGAATCCATACAATTCTGAATATAGAAAAATCAATTTTGAGTCATTAATGTAAGAACAAGGATAACTGCCAGTAGGTAATTTTAGATTTGTGTGATTATTTCCTAAATATCAAGGAGAGAGTATGTGTACAGGAAAGAAGAAGGCTGTACTCAGTTTTTGGTTTGGTTTGGTTTGATTTTTCTAACCACTTATAAATTTAAATATTATCGCTATTGCCAAATATGATTTAAAAGATTGTTATTACACATGTAGTTACCTAACACTGAAGACAAGTACATCTAATTCAAAGATTAAGTTTTCTAGAAGAGTGCACTAAACTTTTCAATTGGGATTGAATAATTTTGTAAAATATGAAAGAAATGATGTTTATTTCTAAATGGGCACTTAAATATAGGGCATACTAATGTTTTCTTATTTTCCCCTGGAATATGAGTATTTGAGAATTATTGAAATATTTGTTTTACTTAAAGTTTCATAAGCCTGCAGAAATGCATGTTTTTAGATTGCATACTGTTAGCTGTTTTCTCAGTGTTTCTGCCTCTTGGCAAAGTGATAAAAGTCTGCTTTGTAAACAGTTGAAAAAGAATTTAGAGTTGAATAAAAGTTCAGATGGCTAAAATATGACTTCAGAAAAAGCTGTGTAAGTAATTATGAGAAAAGCCAGAGTGGATTCTATTGAGTAATGAATAAAATTTAAAGAATGTTCACTATTCACTGAATAGTGATAATATTAGTGATAATAATATTCACTGAAATTAAAATATATTATACAGTCCTCCTTTAAAGTCATTTTTACTACAAAAATTTCCTGACAAACAAAAAAGTATACAGTAAAATAAACTTCTCTTGTACTCATTACCCAGCTTCAACATCCATCACCAATTTGTCATTCTTATTTCATTTATTCATTCACCTTCACTGTGCTTTCCCTTTTACTGAAGTTTTGTTTTAAATAAATACTTACAGATGCCATTTTAACTTAAAATATTTCTGAATTAATACTACAAACAATGAAAAATGATCAGGACTTTATATTTTAACATAATCAACAATGCCATTATCACAACTAATAAAAACTTCAATAATGTTTTCTTTTTTTTTTTTCTTTTTTTTTTTTTTAGCTGAGCCATCCTGCTACCTGTTAGCAGCTCAGCGGCAACTCAGCTCGGGCTGGGCATCGAACTGCTGTTGCTCAGAGCTCAGCTCGCATTCTTGAGCGAGCTCTTAACCAACTGAGCCACTCGACCGGCCCCACCACTTAAAAAATAAAATATCTGTATGCAATGTATGGTAATCAACCTTTCTAAAATATTAAATTATTTCAGCTTGAATTCAGTAATACTAATTTGGGCCCCCTGCTTCATTCTCTTGATTTACCAATCTCTCCCTCCCAGTAAATCCTGAGTAATGTCACTAAAACACATTCTGCTCATGCTGTAATTATTTCCCCAAGTTTTAAAGCCTCCCTATTTTCCTATTAGGTAAACGCAAAACACCTTCTTACTCTGGGTGTCAAACAATCCATGAAATGATCAAAACACACCTTTCAGGCATGCTTCTCCTTCATACATCCTTGAACTTGGTCACACTGCACAAAGCTAGCTATACATTTTTATTAACACTTCAGTTCTTTTACACAAATTTTTTCTAGCAAATTTAGGCTAGATTTTCAGACCTGATTTAAAGGAGGATTCAACTGTGAAGAATTCCCTAATTCTCCCAGATTTTTAACCATTACTTCTGTTTCTTCACCATAGTACTTTGCTTCTGTTTTAATAAACCTCATTCTACTGTGGAATATCGATATATATATATATATATATATATATATATATATATATATATATATATATATATATTTTTTTTTTTTTATTTTTTTTCCTCCTGGAAAGAAATCATGTTTTTTTTTTGTTAAAAGATTTTACATCCATCTAAGAAAAGTCTAGGTATATTTTTAAAATACCTTAAAGTCTAGAGAGCCACACATTGTAGATAATAGAACTTGAACACCTGCTCAAATGATTGAATGTTTCGAAAAACACTATTGTGTTTTTTTCATGACATGCTTCTAAAAGGATATTTATATAGTAATCATATAGTAAACATTGAATGCAATTAAAATTTGTTATGTCCTATTATCCTTACATTTTAGATATGATCCTAAAACAGACACATGGACCATGGTGGCTCCTTTGAGTATGCCCAGAGATGCTGTTGGAGTTTGTCTCCTTGGTGACAGATTATATGCCGTTGGTGGTTATGATGGGCAAACATATCTCAACACAATGGAATCCTATGATCCACAAACCAATGAGTGGACACAGGTAAGATTGTTGCCAACATGATTTACTTCAAATATAAGAATTTATTTCATTTATTTTCTTTGGAGGAGAGGGGTATGTATAGTACTCTATCTTGTCAAATTACTCTGAAACCAAAGTGATTTAGTTCATTGTCTTGTTAATTTTGTAAAAAGTTCAGTAAATCAGGTTTTTGTGCACTTTTCTCTTATGTATTCTATACTTTAATAAAATTTATATTAAAAAGTGACATTCATGCTTCAATGGGATTGACACTTTATTATAAATTATAGCAGGAACAGGAACAGAATTTTAATTAACCAAAGCAAAAAATAAAAGTGAAATATATTGGTTCAAAAAACCCTAACTTTAGAATATATGATATTTAGACAAAACTGGGATAAGAAGATGGAAGTCTACATAAATCAACTTTCTGCCTCCCATTTTTGCTTGACTATGTTTAGTAGGTCCATTCTTGCCTATTGCAGAGAAAATTTTCCACGGGGTATCCTTCTGGAAACTCGAAATAGTCATCCTCCCAGCCATAAACAGAAAACAAAAGAACTCTCTGTTAATTAAAAAAGAAACAACAAACGGCTCTAAAAGGTCTATCATATATAAAGCGTTCACCTCTGAACAATTGCTTTGGACCATATGATGGAGTGAAATAATTGGCTGATCTTGCATGCAGTGTTATTCCTTGAATATACTCTTTAGCTAGAGACTCAGGATCATACCAGAATAAAGCAGTTTCCACACAGTTAGAGGGTTTTTCTTGGTGTGTATGAGTGTTGGGGGAAGATGAGGGCAGGGCGACTTAATTATAGTGGAAAACACCTTCCGCTGTGTAGCTACTATGGCCTTCTTTGTAATGGCAGGAATACATATATTCTGAGACTTGTATCCTTATATTCAATTTCTCCTTTCTTTACCTTCTTCCTTTTCCAAATATCTGAATATTTCTATTATTTCTCTCCTTCACTAGAAACCTAAGAGCAAGATACTGTACGGTTTTATCAATGGATGCAGCGAAATTCCAAATCCTTATTTAGTTGAATCACAATAATAACCTCATCTCCTCACATTCCTCTGTGGGTGAAGGCTTCCATTTTTACCCACAGAAATTGACTAAAATTTAGCTGAAGAACTTGAACACTGATTGCAGTAAATTTCTTTTTAAAATACTTAGTTTTAAAGATAATGTAACTTCCTTGATGGTCTCAGTTTTGATATGTGCTCAAACACAATCTTTAAAAATGCTGAATTTTGAGAACAAAACCAAATTCCCAATGGCCAGACTAAGATATCTCACCTGATGAATCTTACTCTTTCCTAAGGGAAAACTCTTTGATTCAATGAAGATAGATTAAATTGGCTAAGGATGAAGAAAGAAAGTACAATGGAGGAAAGAAGGAGAAGCATTTGAAGAACTAGGTCCTGTGATTTTTTTTAGGTTTTACTTTAACTGTGAGAGAAGAAGCATTCTTTCTCCAAGGAGCAGCAAATGTAAAAGCTAGTAACTACTGCATTAAAATTTTTAAGGAAATAGTTTAACATCTTACCTTTCTAAGTCCCTAGTGTTTACAAAGGAAACACAATATGAATTAATGACTGTTGATTTGCTAAGGAAATGTTCCAGTTAAATGGTATACATTTTAAAAGTGCCCCTTGTACAAATAAACACTAAATAAGGAAGTTTGTGGGTATATGAATGATATAATATCCTCATTATATGTTTATAATAATGAACCGCAATGCTTATCATTCCTCTAAAATTGAAATCAAAATAATACACATAGTAATAACAGGTAAAAGCCTACTAAAGACCATTTTCCTATATCTGTATTTTACGACACTCTTTTGGATCATATGGTATCTTATAAACATCAAAGTGGTATTTAAAATGTTTTATAATAACTTATTTTATTATAATAAACATCAATTTTTAAAGCTCTTAAAACGCTTTAAGATTTTACATCTGTATCTTTTCATTATTAATATTTTTAAGCCTTTTGGGGGAAGATCAGCAGACCTACATGAAATCCCTTTGAAATTTCTAAGATTCCAGGCCATCAGAAAAAAGTCCTATATTTGCTGGATAATTACTGTCACTTTCCTTTCATTTACCCCATAATGGACAAACTCAACTTGTTATCCTATGCATCATCAGCACCCCCAGCTGGATAAGAATTAGAATAAATAAGCAAGCTATATTAAAATATCTAAGAATACATATTTTGAAAATTCCCCAATGTAGCTATTGGAAATAATGGAAATAGGCGGGAGAATAGATGGGAAATAACTTCATGTCTTAGTTAGTTTTACAGAGAACACATGCATACATGTGTGTGTGTTTTAAGTAAATCTGACTTTGTCATTTAACTTTGGGTTTATTCCTTGCATTTGACTTGAAAAACAAATGTGTATGCTTCAGGCATAAAATAACTTTATTCCATTTCCCCTAGCCTGGATAAAATCATTCTTTCATATTTTCTCTTGGTATACTGTCATAGTATTGTCATGCTGCATCCACCTGCAACTGTAAAGAAACAAAAACAGCATGGCATTTAGTCTCATAACTCCCAAGACTAGCATAGTTTGTAGGGTGGGGTAAGAGACACATGAATGTTTTTTAAATAAACTTAGGGCCAGCCGAGTGGCGTGGTGGTTAAGCGCTGGCTTGAGAAGCCAGTGGCCCCAGTTAGGGTCCCACATATGAGGGCCAGTAACACTGCCCTCAAAAATAAATAAATAAATAAATAAATAAATAAATAAATAAATAAAACCCTGAGAATTACTGTTGCAAATCAGTTTTCTCTGTTATGTATGGATTTATTTTATTTGCACACACTACACGTATAACGTATTGAGAATGATTTCAAAGGAAGCCTAGTGAGAGATATCTACAACCGCAGTTACTTTTTTTCTAACTGGTTACATGGTCAACCTTTTTAGGTGATCATACTTGGCTGAAAGGTATAACTCTTATATTAAGGCTGAGAGGTATAACTCTGGAGGGAGAGCAAGGCAGAGTTTTAAAAATATGTATTCAATAAGAGCAAGTTGGACCAAGTGGAGAAAGGGAAAAAGAGGCTGTCTTAAATGCATTTATGTAGAATATATCAAATAGCATGATATATTCTGTGGTAAGGAGAGTGCTTAGTACTATGATAGAACCTAAGTGTGTTGTGTAGAGAAGTCTTCCTTCTGGAAATGATATGTAGAATAAAGCCTGACAGATGAGTAATAGTTAACCAGATGAAAATATGGCGGGGGGTGGTTTAGTTTAAGAAACAGAATTTGTAAAGAAGTTGAGGAAAAAGAACACATGCCATATTTCACTGGGCAAGCAATAAAGCATGAGCAATCATTTTAGAGAGATAAACACGGTCTATATGATCTAGGATAGAAACCATGTTACAGAATCTTGACTTTACAATAATGCTTAAGGGGAGTTAATAAAGAATTTTAAGCAGGGAAAGCAAATAATCAGAATTGTGTTTTCAGATAATTACACTTGATAGGATGCTTAAAAATGGTTAGGAGAAAATAAAGCTGGAGTCAGAGAAATCTGTTAGGAAATTTTACTAATTCACTATAGGGTGGAAAATTTTCCCCTTCTTCTCTTCTAGGTTCTTTGGCTGGTCTAATAATTAAATTGACGTAAGACAGATTGACAGGAGAAAAACAAATTTAACTTTGTATGTATGGGACCCCATAAAAATGTGAGACTAAAAGAAGTGACCAAAGCCGGAAGCTTTTATTCCTTTTAGACACAGACATATAAATTTTGAAGAATTGAAAAGACAAAGAGATTTGTGCTTGTGGCAGTATATTGTGAAGTAAAAAAGGTTTGTTTATACAGTCTTGTTGACCCTAAGTTCCCTATCTGAGGTAACAAAAATGTCTTCTGCCTTCCTGGTACAAGATGGGTACTTTTCAAATGGAAGATTTATCCCCTGATTTCCGGAGGACAAAGGATAGTAAGAGTGTCCCTTCCACATCACCCATCTTTCTAGTATCTTTAATTCAAAATAATAAGTTGTAGCTGTGGAACATCCTGGGGTGGCTTATTCTTCCCCTTTTCACATTCAGGGTAAAACTGTAACATGAATGAGGTTGAAAACAGTAGGAATGGGTGTGATTAAATTGGTTGGAGAGATACTTACAGACTTGAGTCTTCAGATAAGGGTAAGTGAGGTAAAACCAAGGGTCAAGGACGTGTTCTGGGTTTCTGTTTTGAGCAGAGTGATGTCATTCATTGTGATGGGAAACACAGAAAGAATAGCACATTTTTGGAAAAAAGAAGAGAGATTTCTTTTTACACACACATACTTGTATGTATAGAGATATAGATGTAGACAGAGATAAAGTGATGCTATTCATTCTGTAGTGTGTCTAAAAACTATGCACAATATTTCTCAATATTGAATGCACATCAGAGGGTACTTGCCAAAATAAAACTACCCAATACTCATCCTGTTCCTATACAATAGTGAGACTTGAGCACATATATTTTGTTAAAGTTCTTTAGATGATTCTGATGTGAAACAACACTTCAAAATTGTTGGAATCTAAGACAGAGATAATGAAAAGTGTGTGTATTTTGGAGTCAGATACATTTCAGTTTGTAAACATTGATGTTATGGAATTTATATATTATCTCTTGACACTCTATTCACACAACAGTCTTATAGAGATAACAATACATGATAACATTATGAAGGTGACTGTGGTGATCTATAAAAATTATTCTTAACGCACAAAGTACTATTAATATATTCACATGCTTCTTCCCTCTTCTCATTTTGAGCAATTATCTATAATAAGACAACAGATGTTATATTAAAACAGTTTTTTAAAAAAATACTGTATTAAATGAAAAGAATAAAACATCATATGGAAAGTTATTTTGTTTTTTGTTTTAACCTACACAGGGAGGGCAGGAAACAAAAAGTACATTAAAAGTATGAGTAAATAATTGTGGTAATTTTCACATTTAAAGAGTAAGACCATGTCTTTTATTAATCTATAAGATAATGTATGTGATCTGAGGTTATTTTGCTTTTAGGTATTTTATTTCTTACATTTTATTCACTTTCTGTTCATTTTGAAATAATATCCAATGATTTCTCATCTACCTTGATATTCTTATGTGCATAAATTATCCTGGAAAACTATAATAAAAAATCATTGATTTCAAAAAGTGAGCTCAAATTATTATAATTTTGGCTTGCCTCCATGGAATAAATTTTCATTACAACTTTGTAAAAGTTGTTGTTTTTAATATATTTCTAGCCAATTTCATATTCATTATTTTTTTTAAATCTCAGTTCTCATCTCAATGACTGTCATATGGTAGAATGCTTAAAATAAGCCCTATACCAATTGTAATTATGGCCTATTTGAAAATATTGAAGTTACTTCATTGTATGTTTCTGTTTAAAATGAATGAATACCACATTTAATTCAGTACAATATCAAGGGAAATAACTTCAAAATGATTTCAATAAGTATAGTAGCTATTTCATCTAAAAATGTATTCTAAGCTATCACTATGAAATATCTTCACATATGTGTCCATGAAAGTTCCAGAATAAGTCTTTGCTGGAAAATTCTATAGCAGCTTCAGTTCACTACAAATCATTAAACATTTTATGACTTTTTATTAAAAATTCCAAAAGAGATTGCAGGTTTAAGAATTTTAATAAAGAAATGATTTCTCTTTTGTAAATGCCATTTTCATTAATCTCAATTTATTGTGCTACTTGTTGCTAAATTGGGGAAATATAAGAACATTTCATGCCTATAAGTGTTTTAAATATTTCACAATTTGCATATTTTTCCACAACAGTACATTTTTTTAAAAAACTGTTTCATCTTTTTTAACAGATGGCTTCCTTGAATATTGGGAGAGCAGGTGCCTGTGTGGTAGTCATCAAGCAACCTTGACTTACTTTGATTTGGAGGGATTTTATTTGCTGGAGTGATTATTTTTATATTAGAGGGCAAGAATGAGATCTTCCTGAGATAAAGACTCCTGAAGAAGAAGGATTTCTGCAGACTCATCTACTGATTTCAAAAGAGGTAGAAGATCAAACAGAATTATAGGAAAATACCTATAATTTTTGTATTTTAGGTATACCAGAAAATACCAAACTGCTATGGAAACAATATCTGGCCATGTATTATTTAGTTCAGGAATGGTTACAGGTAATTTGTTTTGTATTGTAGCATACAACAACTAGAGTTACCAAAGGCTTGTTTTTCTTGAGCAATTAAAAGGAGAGACCGACAATATTTGTGATATGAATAATTTCATGACTACAACTCATTCAATTGTTTTACAATCTGTGGCAGTATCCAAGAGGTTGCCAAGAGTAGAAACATGGTATTTCCATCTGACAGAATCTGATTGGCTTACTATTTTCGTAATCAGACGTGGTCATACCGGGAGGCAGAATGATGTTTCTTCCTCATTTACCTAAGATGCAAGGACAATTAGACAAACAGATTCATACTTGTCTCATGCATTCAGAAAACAAACTGTCCTGCTAATCGAAGCTGCATATATCATCAGAGGCAATGGTTGAATTTTATTACAACCATATTAGCAATCTGAAGCTGGCAAACACAAAGAATTGTTTTCATTAGGCTTTGCTTTGCTTTTTTGAACACACTGAGCCAAAGAATCAGTATAATTATAGGCTTTTGCCTTATCATGAGTTCAGTGTAAGCATGGAAGCTAGTTACTATGAAAGTTATATATATCCATTGCATGTTGAAATCCTTTAGAATTTTGTTTATTAAAAAAAATTTAGAATTTTGAGAGACAATTCAATGACCCATTCATTTGAAGTATTAATGATCATTGCTAGAATAAAGGCAGACTTCAGACTCTCATTCCCCATTTTTCAAACTTGATACAAGGACATGTACATTATTTTATGCCAAATGTTTGTAATTGTTTAAAACATAAAGTGGAAACATTACACAATGTCCTTAAGATCCATGTAAATTTTAAATACAGTTAATAAATGATGGAAAATTTGTTTTTATCAGTGTATTTTCAATTTTGATTTATATCTGAATAAAATACTGACAAAATATATTTCAGAGATAGGCAATTTTTATTGCTTGACTTTTCAAAATTCAAGTGTATATCTCCACCAAAATGTAAGTTTATTTCCTCCTAAATACTGTCCTTACACCAAATGAAATCTTTAATTACTGTTTTCTTCTCTTGTCACTCACTTGAGACAGTTAGCATTCATGCTTAGAAAATACACACCCCATAATGAGTGCTGAAAATTGTGCAAGAGCTAAAAAGAAAAATCCCTCTTTTAGAGTCTGTGTAAACCATGGCATTATGTTTTACTATTGGATGGAAAAAAAAAATTGAAATCTAATAACCAAGATAAATATTGATTAATAGGTTGTGTCAAGGAACTATTAGGAAATCTATAGTTTCCCAACATATATACATGATCAATTTTATGAATCACATTTTTGTTTCTTTTTACCCCAGAAAAAAATGTCATTCTAAGTATAAGATAATAAGGAATTATCAGTTTTTTAAATTATAGTTTAAAACTGCAATACATGAATTTTATCATCTTACCCATTTTAGTAGTGTTAAAAATATTCAATTTTTCTGCCCACATAGTTTTTCTAATACAAAGAACAGATGGATTGCATTAGCGAACTGAAGTGGGAAACTTAGTTTTTCTGTTTGTTTTGTTTTTTGTTTTGTTTTTTAAAGATTTTATTGGGGAATTAGGGGAGGACAACAGCATTGGGAAATCCTGGAAAGGGAACAGACAAGTTGCTGTCCTATTGTTCTTCAGTCTAGTTGTGGAGGATGTTGCTTCACTGGCCCATGATGGTATCCTCACTGTGCTTTTCCAGGGTGAGGCAGTCGCTCATCGGCCATTGGATGGCGGCTCACAGTGGATCACGGCAGCTCACAACAGGGCACGCTGTTAGCCAGCCCCACTGCAGCCTATGCCGGTGCTGGTGACTCATGGCAGCCCATCTCCAGGTTGAGCTGTTGTTCACCGTCTTAGCTGTAGAGGGCGCAGGGTCACTGGCCTTCATATGTGGGATCTGAACCATGCCCTGCTGCTCAGAGCTGATGTCCCAAGCCAACTTTTAACCAATGTACCACTTGGCCGGCCCAAGGAAACGTACTTTTGAAACTTTAAAGAATAGAGGTGTGTTGGGTTGGCCGAGTGGCACGGTGGTTAAGCGCTGGCTTGGGAAGCCAGTGGCCCAGGTTCGGTCCCACATATGCCCTCAAAAAAAAAAAGAATGGAGGAGTTTAGTATAGGTCTATTTTTTAACCAATAAATTTTTGCAGTGGTCATAGTTAAAAATTGTTTATTAAATTAACGAACATTTTTACTAGTAATTTTTTTTCATGAGGGTGAATTTTCTCCAAATAAATTTATTGCATTCAACCAAATATCTTTCAGATGTATTTTATATGTACTTATATATATATATATATATATATATATATATATATATATATATATATATGCCTAGCACTTCTTTTATGGCATATGATGAATGTTTGAACACAATTTCCTTTATGAGGACAGTGAAGAGCAGTTTGGATAATTAACACCAAGCTTTTATGAGATAGGAAGAACAGGAATCATTGTTTCATTTACTGAAAAGAAAATTGTTCACTAAGTTCAATGTTAAATGAGTTCTAGGACTTACCACCTACCCTGCCATGATTTCAATCCAGGATTGTTGAAACTTGATAGTCAACTGGTAATTCAGCTATAATAAGGATCCACATTTGAGGTAATTACATTGATATCCCTGGAGTATAACTTATTTTTATAAATAGCACTATGAAATGTTAGACTATTCTACAAATATTTTCCTTTTTAATGATAACTATTAATGATATTAGAAATATAGAATAGGGCCATCCGAGTGGCTCGCTGGTTAGGAGTTGGCTTGGGATGCCAGCTCTGAGCACCAGGGCCCAGGTTTGGATCCCACATGTGAGGGCCAGTGATGCTGCACCCTCTACAGCTAAGATGGTGAACAACAGCTCCACCTGGAGCTGGGCTGCCATGAGTCACCAGCACCGGTGTAGGCTGCAATGGGCTGGCCGGCAGTGGGCATGAGCTTTCTTTCATGAGCTGCTGTGAACCACCATGAGTGGCAGTCCAATGACAGGTGAGGGACTGCCTCACCCGGGAAGAGCACAATGATAATACCAACATGGGCCAGTGAAGCAACGTCCTCCACAACTAGACTGAAGAACAAAAGGACAGCAACTTTTGTGTTCCCCTTCCCAATTCCCCAATGCTGTTCCTCTTCCCCAATTCCCCAATAAAATCTTTAAAAAAAAAAAAAGTAGCATTTACAATTATTTATAAAGTAATAAGCAATCACTTCCAAACTTCCAAATATAGTAATACTGATTTTTTTTTTTTTACTTTTGCATCTTAAAAGTGAATAAAACACAATTTTGCAGTTGAATCAAAGAGATGGCATTTGTAAGTTTCTCCTGGATACTGGAGCAATACACTAAATAGAAGTATTAGTGCAATCTCCTGGGAAACACTGGTGTCAATGTAAGAAATATCCAAACCTGTAAAGAATTTTTATGAGTTTATTTAAGCCAAACTGACAACATTTCTGGGAAGCAAGATCTAAAATGCTCCAGAGAATGAGAGTTTTGCCTTTTCTTTTATACATTTGGAATTAAGGAGGTAATATAATACAGGTTACATGAAGGTGGGAGAAAGCAATGTACAGGATTTTTAACTCCCTCGTGGGTGATTACACATTCAAGGTGTCTGGAAAGAAGGATTATTTATGGCATTTTAAAGGTGTGCTAACCTAGATGCACAAGAACAATAGACAAGGTTGGTTTAAAGACTTTTCACTAAAAATATTGTAGGCCTGGAGCATGACTACCCACCATGACTTGCCCACTTAGGAAGTCATGATCATATCTCCCTGTGAGGTTACTTTTAGTGACATAACTTATATATACCTCCTTTTTGGTCCAAACTGGTTACCCAAAAAGTGTCTAAGGAGTTGAACCACACCAAAATGTTATGGGAGTCTTGGTTCTTCTTGCCAGTGCAGTGAAGAATCAAAGGTCAGCAAGCTGATTAGTATGCAAGCAGCGTTTATTAGTGATATGTTCTCAGGGAAGAGAATGGACCTAAAGAGGAGGGGGAGAGGGATAGAGAGAGAGAGAGGGAACTTTATTAATTTGTTCCCTAGAAAGGTTTAATGGGACTTTTTATGTAAATATTTCACCATTATCCTACTAGATAATTTCCAAAGGCCTAATATTGAATCATCTTATGGACTATGATTGTCTCATCTGTCAAATTAATCTTTTGTGATGATATAAATGTTTTCTTTTTAAGTTTCTATAATTTGATAGTCACAATAATTAGATATTTCACATGTACACAGATTCTAATATAGAAATTTACATGAATTTATATATTATATATGGATATAATTGGGATGTTTTCAATTTATTATTTTTAGATTAATTTGTAGGTTTGAGTAAGTAAAACTTTATTGACATTTAAATTTGTTATACTTGAAAATATATACTTGAAAATAAAAACTAACAGAATCTACTACACACAAAAATTTTATATTCAGAATATATGAAAAACACACTCTAAACATGAAATCCCATATTTTATTTGCTTGTGTCGACATGAGAAATAACCAAACCTATAGAAAATTATTATTGAGTGTTTATTTGAACCAAAACTGACAACTTCTGGGAAGGAAGTTCTCAAATGTTCTCAAGAATTATAGTTTTGCGGTTTCTTTTATTCTTCTGAAATGAAAGAGGGAAGGTAAGGAAGATTACATGAAGGGTGGAGAAGCAAGGCAGGAATTGGAATATGAGATAGTTAAGATTCTGTCCTTTCTTGAGAATAGTCACAGTTTAGAAGGAGGGGTCTGAAGAGAGGCATTTCATAGGTGTGTTAACTTAGATGCACAGATACAATGGACCAGGCTTGCTTTAAACAAAGATAAACCTTTTACTAAAGAAGTCATATGTAGACTCTATGGCATGACTCCCCACCATGGCATGCTCAGTTAGGAATTTATGATCAAATCATCCTGTGAGGTTACTTTCCAAAGAACCTCTTTTCTGTTCACACTGATTTCCATGACAAGCTAGTGAGTCACGCATGTGCGGGGCACTGAGCTCTGGGCACATTCCCTGCCAGCAGCTCACAGAAATGAATGAAAACAAACTAACAATTGCCTGATTACACTACACTTGGATAACATCGAGAAAATAATTTCTAGGATGGTACAGGAATCATGGGAGGGATATCTAACTTTATTTTGTGAATGTTGATGTAAGATATTTCATGTGCCAGGGTCGTGGTCTCGTGGAACCAAAGAATGGAGACATGGATCAGAGAAGTATAGTTGCAGAAAAGGAGTTTATTAGAAGAAAAAATACATTTTGAAGAAGCAGAAGCGGGCCTGAACAGCAGTAGAGAATGGCTCAAGGGCCACTATTAGAAAAGAAAGCACAAGCCAAAGATTTTGGAGCAGGCCAAGCAAAGGAAACTCAAAAGGCTCAAGAGGGGCCAGGGCCAGGGTCAGGGCCAGGGAGTCATTATTAGGAGAGAAAGTACACTCCAGAGTTTGGAAAGTACACGCCAAAGAGTTTGGCCGCCTCTGAGTAGAGGCAAGGCTCAAAATATTCAAAAGGGGTTGACGGGCTAGGACCTAGAATTTTTATCCCTTCTTCCTCTAGAATGGGCTGTTCCTTTCTGGGTGTGAGACCACCTGATTGATCTCATCTCTTTAGAAAATGCATTTATTAGAAGAAAAGAGAAATTTTGGGTAGAAAGGGGAGGTCTTTTGGGCAGTGCATTCTGTGGGACATGCAGGAATGCAGAGACACTATGCCTGCCTCTAACTGCCTGCCTTGAGAGATGTGATCTCCATAAAATCTCTATGGGAAGTTGAGGGACAGGAGCTCTTTCCTTCTGTATCTACTTCCTGCTGGGCAGGGGTGTAGAGCTGTTCCTGCCTATTTGGAGGATTCATGGAACTGTCACCCTATCTGATCTCACATGTGAGGAAGGGATCTCAAAATCCGCCTGGAAGACTTTGTTCGCTTCTTTGGTTGGGACTGGGAATCCTGCTGGGGTACCCTCTGTATCGCCAAGTCCCCTAAATGAGGAAAAATAGATTTTAATTAATAAATTTGTTAAAGAACAGAGCTCTTACATCAAAGTTATTGATGTAAGGTGGCTACAGGTTTGGAAAGAACATTAAGGTTTAATGTTTCCAATTAACAAGTATACTGGCCTGGGGAAATGTTAAAACCTATTTAGTCTCTGGGATGGGATTATCCAAGAGTTAGGTCTGGAATGGCTTGGGGAATGTTGGAAAGTCACAGGCTTTTAAGTAGTTATCTAAAGCTGGGGTGAGTGAGAGATACTCTGTGAGTCATTCTAGGGGCAATCTTTAGTCTAGGCTTCAGAAACTGATTAGAAGAGTAATCAAAGCCAGGGGCTAAGAAACTAGGGAAGAGGAGACTTAAAATTTCTATAGGAGGGAAACCTTAAAAGTTGTCCAGTGAGGGGCTACTCGCTTGGCCTATATCAACGTGATGACTGAATCTTTAATGTTAATGATTAACAGTAGCACATGAAGAAAGCATTTCCCCCCTTACACACTCCTGGTCTTTCAAACCACCCAAGAATCCTCTAAATGATAGTGAACATAATAGTAATATGATAAATGGGTGATAGTGTGGGGAAAAACAAATTTAAAAAAAAATCCTCTTTACAAACATAGGGAAAAAAAAACACTTTTACAATTGAATAAGCATGAAACTAGAATGTAATGCACATCACAGACAATGTGCTAAGAGATTGCAAAGGCAAAAGCTTCATGCTTTTATACAGCCAAGCAGATACAACCCATTACACATATATATTCATTATAAATAATAACTAATCCTCAAGTTAGAGGACTGGATAGTACCATTTGTCATGCATAGTTTGCTCTATCTTTACCCAGTAGTTGGGGTGATGTATGCCAACTAGCTTTATCCGAGGGAAAACACACTTCCAAACACTAAAGACAGCAGGAAATTTTCAACTTGGAGCAGGGTCCCACCCACATTAGGCTCCCATCTTCCCACAGGAACTGGGAAGGTGGTCACTGTCTTCCTTGATGATTACATTTCAAAGATGGCTCCCAGCTCCTTGGGAAAGACATTCCTAGGTCATAAAGCTGAAAGAAGGCCTATCTAGTTTTTGAAAGGATATATATTTCAAAGAGAGGAGAAAGTACTAAGAATTACAGGTTTTCTAAAGTAAATTCATTGAGGACAAGGAGGGGAGAATAAAAATTTTCAACTGGGAGGATTAAGGTTCTTAGTTTTTAATTTGTGCTTGTCTTTACAACTGAAGTTAGTGTATTTTTCCTCCAGTTGTTTTTCTCTCTAACTTCAGGAAATGTGCTCTTTTATTCTTTCTCTCTTTTGGGGGCCAGGGTGAGGCAATAATCTAGGTCAGGGATCTGCAAGCCATATGCAGCTGGATGCTTGTTTTCTTATTGCTTATGAGCTGAGAATGGTTTTCACACATTTAAATGATTTAAAAAGTATCAAAACAATAATATTTTATGACATGAAAACTATGTGAAACTCCATTTCCAGTGTTTATAAAAAATAATGTTATTTAAACACAGCCATGCTGGGCTGGCAGAGTGGTGCGTTGGTGAAGAGCTGGCTTGGGACGCCAGCTCTGAGCACCAGAGCCCTGGTTTTGGTCTCACAAAGAGGGCCAGTGAGGATGCGCCCTCTACAGCTAAAATGGTGAATAACAGCTCAATCTAGAGTGGGGCTGCCATGAGTCACCAGCACTGGCGTAGGCTGCAATGAGGCTGGCCAGCATCTGGTATGTGCTTTTGTGAGCTGCCCTGAGCCTCTGTGAGCGGCTGTCCAATGGCTGGCGAGCGCCAGCCTCACCCAGGAAGAGTGCAATGATAATGCCAACATGGACCAATGAAGTGACGTTCTCTGTTGGGAGCCGTCAGCACCCCAATATATGACAAGGTTTCATGGTTGGTTATAGTCTCCATGCCTGTGAACCCATGTGCCTTTTCTCTACATCAGATCCTGTAGGAGAAAGTACTTTCACTGTATTTATGGCAAGTTCTTGTGGTACCCCAATGAGATAACTACGCAGCCAACGACAGGTAAGATCTCCTAGAAAAAAGGGGAGACAACCTAAGCCAGGTGGTAAGAAATAGGGGACTCAAGCCCCTTGGAAACAGGCCCAGACCCCTGGCCACATAAGCCAAAAAGCCTGGCTGTAACTGATAATAACATCAATCTGTTAAGCTTGTTTGCCTAAGATAATCACAGTGAAAAGTCTCCTTGGAGACTAAAAGTCTCCAGGCCATGAGAGTTCCGATAAGGGACAACTTGCTGACCATGAGCTATGTTAATCTATGGCCTTAATTGGATTCTTTGCCTTGTACATTGTTGTAGCAACAGACACTGAAGCTTTAGCTAAAATATATGCCCTGTGAGTCTTACTGCTGGAATCTGGGACTAGATAGTCAAGGTAATCATGGTAACCATTCTTCAGGTGATATGTAGAAACTGAGTCTGGGTCATAAAGAGATTATCATAGATGAGATTATCCTTAAAAGTAGAAAACGTCACAGTGTGCCCTGAGGAGAACAATTATAAGGACTAAAGGACTTAAGAGAAAAATATATCAAAACTATGTGGAACTTAAACTTGTGATTGGATAATGGTCAAAAGTCCCTATAAAAAGGACATGTTATTGCAATAAAGTGTGACACTTTTTTTCTCTTTAACTCCCCGTGTCTCCACTGTCTCCCTTCTTTATTTTCCTCCCCCGCCGACGCTGTGTTCACCTTCTTGAGCCCTGGTCAGCGGAGGCTGGTCCCCCGCAGTTTTCCGCAACTAGACTGAAGAACAAAAGGACAGAAATTTATCTGTTCCCCTTCCCTGGTTCCCCAGCGCTATTCCCTGCCACCAATTCCCCAATAAAATCTTTAAAAAAAAAACCACATACACACAGCCATGCTTAGTTTTTTGTTTTTTTTTTAAGATTTTATTGGGGAATTGGGGCAGAGGAACAGTGTTGGGGAACTGGAGGAGGGGAACAGACAAGTTGCTATCTTTTTGTTCTTCAGTGTAGTTGCGGATGACGTTGCTTCACTGGCCCATCCATGTTGGTATTGTCATTGCACTCTTCCCGGATGAGGCAGATCGGTTGCCGGCCTCTGGATGTCGCTCACCGCAGCTATTGGCAGTTCACGCTGGCTGCCGGCCACTCACTGTAGCCTATGGCAGCCCACTGCAGCAGGGCCTGCAGCCTACACCATCGCCGAGGCTCGCAGCCCAGCTCCAGGTGGAGTCGTTGTTAGCTGTAGAGGGCAGTGTCACTGGCCCTCATATGTGGAATCCGAACAGGGGCCGCTAGCATCCCAAACCAGCTCTTAACCAATGCGCCACTCAGCTGGCCCCATGCTTACTTCTTTACATATCTTTGTGACTACTTTCTAGCTGCACCAGTAAAGTTGAAGAGTTGCAACAGAAACCAGATGTCCACAAACCTAAAATATTTACTCCCTAGTCCTTTATAGAAAGAGTTTGCTGACACTTGATCAAGGTACTTACTAATCAGAGTATAGTCCTTGGAAAGGACTTTGCTACTGTTGGCGAGGAAAAAAAACAAACAAAACTTTTCTCTGCCCTCCTAGGTTCTTTTGGTTGATGTAATAATTAAACCTAGGTGGAAAGGATTATCAAGAGAAAATAACCAAATGTAGTAAACATATGTGGGCATGGGAACCTTATATACATGAGATAGTAAGAGACCTCAGATACATGAGAGGTTTAGGGACAGAAATTTAAAATGAGGTATATATGGCATTCTGAGCTAAAGATTAGGTATGGTGCCTTGAGGTTTCAAAGTGTCATTGTAGGATGATAAGAATAACTGATATTCAGTAATTAGTAGTTTTCTCTGACCTATAGGTAGGTAAAAAAAATGATTTCTGGTGATAACTCTATCATATATACATAATGTTATACTCATTAGAAGTTGGTATCTTTGCCCAATATAAATGTATTTGTATTCTTCTGCATTATTTCCCCCATCTTAGGACAGATCATCTTTGTTAGTTAAGACACTTGACATAATTTTAAATAAGTGTAATTCAAAAAGTGGAGGTACAATTATTTGAAAAGTCACAATTTTCCCATCCCCTACTCCTCATGCCCACACACAAAAACGTTGAAATTCTTTTAAACATAATATATATTTGAATGTCCATGTTTTTCCAAATGTCCAAAACCTCTTCCTCCCCCTCATTTCTATTACCAAATATAAATGAAGTGCAATAATTAGCTGATACAAATGACATAGATATTAACTGGCAGAGAAGATGCATTACAGGGAATTTATTTTTAACTTAAATCTTTGGAAAGGGGAATTATAGTAAAGCTAGTTTCAAGTCAGCTAAAAAAATTTAGAGAATTCCTAAAGGACTCTAGGAAACAGGCCATGAAGTGTATACATGAGACAGAATAGCTAAATTGCATGTCCAAGCACTGCCTTGATTGATTTTTTACTCTGATCTTCTCACCAAATTACATTTACAAAAGTAACCATGGGGAATAAGTTGGACTGGCAAAGTAATACCAAAGAATATGATGAAAAGAAAGCTAAGGTGATTTCAGAGTCAGAGGTGTCTTATTTTTAATGTATAAATAGGCTACATTAAGTTTTCTATATCTTAGGGAGTTAACAGCACCTATCTAGTATCAGAATGAGTAAAAACAGTGAAGTAGATTAACCAGTCAACTAAATGGTAATGTGATGGCTGCTCTCTAATTTTCTAGGTGTTTGTGGCTTATCAAATGGTCTTGCTTTTATAAGTATTTATCTTTAATAAACATATCAAATTCCTAGATATACATTCACAATCTGAATTAATCAGATCTATCTATGGTCATAAAAGACATTATTTTAGTGATTGAAAAACTTTTTTTGAACTAGTGTTATTATTCATATACTATGCTATTTATTTAAACAGAACACATGTAACAATTCAGGAATTTTCAGAAAAAAACTCAATTCTTCAATTGGCTTAAAGTTATGTAAACATATAGAAATTGCAGATCATGTTACAACAAACAAATGATTCTCTATAATTTAAGGGATAAAGATAAGTTAAATGTGATACACTCATAATGCAACATATTCACCTGTCAGACATTCACTAAATACTTTCTAAGGGGGGCGGCCGAGTGGCGCGGTGGTTAAGCGCTGGCCTGGGAAGCCAGCGGCCCCGGTTCGGGTCCCACATATGAGGGCCAGTGACACTGCCCTCAAAATAAATAAATAAATACATACATACATACATACATACATACATACATACATACATACATACTTTCTATAATGCCTGGAATCCAAATCAAGGTGAAAGGCATAATTTTAAACAATAAATGGTTCTCTACAACCAGAAGAGTGGGAGGAAGACATTTGTAGGGAAATGATTTCTGTACCCTGAATAACCACTGTGATAGATTTAAGTGCCAGATGTAAAGGAAGCTGATTGGAGAATATCAGATTGCTGGGGGAGATGAATGATTTACCAAAGAAACTCTTATTTATAAGGATAGAAAGGTCTGGAGGAGGCATCTGAAGTGGGCTTGGAGAACCATGTAGAAAACAATTATATTTTTTTCTTTAACCACCTCCCATTGGTCCCCTAACACTGCTAAATCTTGGTAGGAGGAAGGTATTTCTGCTAGGTTCTCTCCTTGGAGGCTCAGAAATAAATCCTAAGCTGTTTTCTGATGAATCCTGAGGAAATGCCAACCAATCGATATGCTTGAATTATTATGTTAATAGTGCTATATAACTCTCTGAAACAGTGTGACTTTCTCTTTTCTGGAAGGCTGTGGAAAAAGAAACATTATAAGTATTTGTCAGTCAATTTTTCTTTCTTTAGAACTATAGAGGCCAAAGAAAAAATTTACCAAGAATCTAAGTAGCAGGAATTACTGAATGAATTTTGATTTTACTAGTTTACTTCATATATATGTGTGTATATACAGAGGATGCCAAAAGAATGCATATACATTTTAAGAAAGGAAAACTGTATTAAAATTGAAATACTCAATATATACCAATAGCAAAACATGAATACAAGTCACATCTGATTTCTGCAATTACAAGAGGAGCTCAAAGTGGTTACCATCAGCATAATTTTAGGACATTTTTTTTTTCCATTCTTAAAATATGTTTACATTTTTTGGGCTCTATCTCTCATATATATATATATATATATATATATAAAATGTATTATATATTTTTAGTATATATTATATATACATGAGTGTCTGTGTATATCTATATGTGTATATATATGTATTTTTTTTTCTGATAAACAAGTGCCTCTTAGAAAGCCCATTTTAATATTAACACTAGATCTGAATCAGAAAAAAACAACACACACACACACAAAAAAACCCACAACACCGTGTTTTGTTTTGTTTTTAATAAAACTAAAAAAATAACTTGTCAATAAGTGATTTCGAACATTATGGAAGCAAGCTTGTTTGTAGTAGGGTTAGGGAAAAGTGAATATTTAACAGTTGGATAAAAGAAAAGCTTCCTAACCCAAAAGCAAATTGTCAAAAATTGAAATACAGATATATGAAAATTCGCTCTCCCTGTCATACTCAAACACCACCTATTGTCCAACCATTTACCAAATTGCATTTACTTTATTAATAAACAAGTCTTGGGCCAGCCAAGTGGCACGGTGGTTAATCTTGGGAGGCCAGCGGCCCCTGTTCGGGTCCCACATGTGAGGGCCAGTGACACTGCCCTCAAAATAAATAAATAAATAAATAAATAAATAACAATAAACAAGTCATGTGAAAGACAAAATTCACCTGATGATTATAGAGATTATTTTATCAGACTATTGCAAATGGGAGGAATGCTCTTTAATAAAGATATCATAAAAGACTAGTGAGAAAATATAGGGTTTCTTAGAGTTAGGTAAAAAAGAGAGTCATGAAGAAGGATGACAGTGAGTCTTACTTGAAGGGTGGAGATGCTCAAATCTTAATTTTTGGAAAATGGGAGGAAAGGAAAACACTTGGCAGTTAATCATTTATCAGAACATGGTAAGGGAGGGCAGTGTTTCTCAACCTGCTTTCCAGGAAGATTTATTCTGTAGCACCTATTTTTCTTTTTTTAAAAAATTGGGGTGTTGGGGCAGGGGAAGAATGTTGGAGAATTGGGGAGGGGGAACAGCCAAATTGTTCTTCAATCTTAGTTGTGGAGGGCGGCAGGCGCCATCTGGTTGCCTGCGGGCAGCTCATAGCTTCTAAGTTGAAGGTGCTGTGTTCAATCTTAGTAGCGGGTGGATGTAGCCACCATCCCATGTGGGACTCAAACCAGCAGCCTTGTTGTTAAGAGCACACACTCTATCCACTGAGCCATCCAGGGATCAGCTCAGCTCAAGTTGCCGAGTTCAGTCTTAGTTGCCGACAGTCTTATTGTTAGGATCACGTGCTCTCACCAACTGAGCCATCCTGCCACCTGTTGGTAGCTCAGCGGTAGCTCATGTCAGGTGCAGCATCACTGGCCCTTGTGGGAATCAAACCGGAAGCCCTGTTGCTCAGAGCTTGTGCTCTTAAGCTAACTCTTAACCAACTAAGCCACTCATCCAGCCCATGTCGCACCTATTAATTTGGGTGAATTCCTCTTTTTTCAAGGTCCCCTCAAAAATATTCTTATGTTGCTGGGACTACCAGAAAGTATCTTCCTTACTCACCTGTGACAGTGGGGACTTTGTCAAATAGGTACCTCCCCAGTTTTCCTAATAGGGCTTTGTAAGTATTGGCTCCATAAAATCAATCTTAGTTTCTTAGTTTCTTCACTGATTGAGTGTTATTCTCAAATATGACATTCCAGGCAAGGCTGTGGGTACATTCTGATGTTTCTAATCATGTCCTGACAAGAAGAAGAACAGATTATCACCCTTGCAATAATATATTCAGACCACCCACATGAGAACAAAGGCTATTTATTCAGAGCTTTCTAAACATAGGAGTCAGCCACCATCACTTCAGTTTGGAAGGGTTCAAAGGCAGGCAGGGGAGTGGAAATCTTTACAGTAAAGAAGAAGAAAAAATTAAAAGGTTTCAGGTATGCTCTGATTGGAGTTTGTTGGCATGGGAAAGCTAGAAGTGGGCTAACTAGAAGTGAAGCATCTTATTATGATGGTTTGGGTTTTATCTAATTAGTCCTGAGTTAGAAGGGGCAGTGGCAAAAGTAATAAAACATGGTAAGGCCAGTTCTCTTATTCAATGCTGTTTATTTGCTTAGCTATGTTCTCTTAAAACCACAAATAAAAAGAAAAACAACAACAAAAACGAACAAGTAAAAATTCTAAATTGTAATCTCGGGAACTACCCTATGTCAATTTGATGATGCACAATACTTAGGTATTTTTTTGGGAAATGGTAGATAGTGGTAGTCACATAAAATTTTGAGTTAGGTGAGCATTGCTTAATCAGCCATAATTTTGCCATAATTTCATTATAAAAGAAGTTTCAAAATGAATTCTGCCACATAATGAAAATTCCTTAAGTAAACATTTACATCCATGAAGATACAAAACAATTCATCCAACATTTTATGTAGTGTCAAAGACAAACTAAGGCATATTAAAAAAATTTAAGAATTTACTTGAGCAAAAATCAATTAAGATTGGACAGCATCAAATCTCGCAGAGAGAAAGGAACTCTGAGCAACTGTACAAAATGAAAGATTTTATAGGCAGAAGGGAGTGGGAATAAGGAAGTTATACTAGGCGAAAAAGCAGGTTTGTTATGGCAGGGTTACTTTCCTTTAAGGGAAGGCTGGGCCTATCAGATAAATGACCTAACTGGTGCTGCTTAGGCAATTCCTAATTAACTGGTTTTTGATTCCATTGCTGGAAGAGCTGAAAGTGTAATTAAGTTAACTCTTGGTTTGACGAAGTGGCTTAGCATAAGCAACAGTATTTGGGGCCTGTTGTCTTGTTTTGTAACAATAGGCTCAGAGATCTCTTTTTTTAGTGGGTGTCACCCCCCCCCTCGAACGAAAGGTTAACTGGAATAGATGAGCTTCCAGAGCCAGGAATACAGTAAGTACATTTGTAGTCAGTATTAGATAACCAGAACAATCCCTATACCAGTGAATGGACACAGAAATATAAGGATCACACCTGATACTCTTTTTTAAAAGCAGTCTATAGGTCTTGGTAGAATCTTTACTGTTTTTTGCTTTTTTAAATCTTTTTTCTGGTAAGGGTGGGCACTGTCCCTAAAATATTTTTGCTAATCCATAAAATTTAATTCACAAAATTTAACACATTGAATTTGACCAGTGAAAGCCATTTCTAACATTCACTTGTTAATTACTCTTGATTAACAAGCAAATGAAATTCAAAGCCATTCTTTTAAAGTTTTCTTTCCAATATTAAACTCACAATGAGATTTCTTCTATTCCAATCTCTTTTTTTAATACAATAATGAAGAAGTCAATTGATCTAAATTATTAAGGCATTAAACATGACTTATATTTTAAACTTTAACAGCAGTCTTATGAAAATAGTGATAAAATTACCTACTAGGTATCATAGCATTTTCCAGTTTTGTTTTTTAAATTATATAGGTTTTCTAAATTGTTTTCTTATTTCCAATTTTGTCAACCTGATGATTCTTAAGAGTAGTCTTTGAAAGAGGTAGCAAGTTTAATATCCCTATTAAAAATGTAATGTTGGTGTTTAAGGAAGTCTATTAACATTTTCTGCTTGTTAACAATATAAATTAGAGGGCCGGCCGAGTGGCGCGGTGGTTAAGCGCTAGATTGGGAAGCCAGTGGCCCCGGTTTGGGTCCCACATATGAGGGCCAGTAACACTGCCCTAAAAAAAAAAAAAAAAAAAAAAAAAAAATATATATATATATATATATATATATATATATTTATTTATTAGCAAACTCTGATAATCCTTTCAGATTCCTAAAGTCTTTTTTTATAAAAAAGTATAATAATTGCCTGCGAGAGTAATTAAAGTTTTAATATCTGCCAACATTATAGCTATATTTCATTAAAAATAATAAACACAACGTTACATTCCCCAGTATCCAATATCTACATAATACTAGGAAAAATATAACTTTTGAGGGGGTTCAGGACACATGACTCCAAAATATGGTTCTCTGACATATTAAATATTTAAGCTGGAGAAGTTTGATGAAACGACAGAAGCAGAAATGTCTTTCTGAGCTTTTCTCCACTCCGGTGACCCTTCTTTTCTAAAACAGGTCGTAAAACCCTCAAGTGAAAGGTGCCTTCCCTATACCCAGAGTAAAGGAGTATCCTTATTTCTGTAGAAATAGGGATGCCAAGAAGAACCCTAACAAACTGAACTTTCCAAATTTCCCCGTTTACTACAATTAACCTCCTACTCCTTAACCTATCGTGTTCTTCCCTGACTTCCTACTCTTCATCAAACCCAGCATAAAGGAACATAGGTCTGTTTCTCTGGGTCTTCATTTCCTTACGAAAGCTCTCATGTCATGTAAAACTCACATTAAATAAATGTGTATGTTTTTCTGCTGTTAATCTGTCTTTGTCAATTTAATTTTCAGATTCAGCAAGGGACCCTAAGAGGGTCAAAGAAAAGCTTTTCTTTCCCGACATTTTCATTTCGGGTGCCTTAAAATATTTTCTTATTATTGTTGCTTGATTATTATTATTATTATTATTATTATTTTATTCTATTTCGTTTCCTTTTTTTCTTTTCTGTTCTAACATAAACTCTTTACTCAAAAGCCATATAAAATAGTTTCAAGCTCCTATCTGTGAAATGGGGTTGTGAATCTTTAATATAATTTAATACAAGACCAAGAACAAAATAAGTACATAAAAAAGATTAGTCATTACCTGTATTAGACACATTCAATAACTATAATAAGTATATTCTTTAATATTTTATCAAATTTTATTGATTTTTTTCTTCTTGTAAAAATCTCAGCTACATATCACTACTGTTTCAGGATGTCTATTTTGTTTATACAAGGAACACTTCTGATTTCTTTTGAGAATTGTAATTTAATTATATTTATACCTCTTTCTTAGTTGAACATTATTTAACCTGAAAAATTATGTGCTTTCCATATCTGATTGGAAAAGACATCCAATTGCCCTAATAACAGAGCCATGTTTATCTTTAAGGGACAGTAGGTGATAATGAAGCTGATTCTTTTTTTTTAACCTCTGTATTGTTCATAGTCAGCAGTACAAAGAGAGCTGGAGTCTCATTAAGTTGGATATTTGATAGACTTTATAAAGCAATCTTCAACAGCAAATATGAAAGAAACAAAATTGAGTAATAAATAAGGCAACAGAATTGAAATGAATTGCACAATGCCTAGAAAATCACAAAGACAAGGAATAAGAGAATTCTGTTGCTTGTGAAGCATATATCACTTGCTTTTCTTTTCCTTTTTGTTTTGTAAAGACTATGTGGGGTAAATATATATATATAGTAAAAGAGTGGTGACTATTACCTTCATGCTTTATTTTCCTTTTGTTTAGGTATAATGCAGTCATTTAATGAGTTAAGCATCAAACTTCTTCCTGTGTGATATCCTACTATAACCACACACTTACAGAACCTATAGGGCATATAACAAATTTAATTCCCTCTTCTTTCTCTCCTTTTTTCCACTCCTCTCTTCCACCACATTCCTCTCTTGCCCCCTCAGTAATAGTACTCTACTTCTGGAAGTATATTATACCTTTAACTCCATCCATTTGGGTTATTCAAGAATGTTCACTTATACAGGCTTTCTTCTTGACCAAAGTTAACTTATTTGTTCAGTTGTAGATATTTCTCCACAGTTGAGCCTATCAACACTAACATCATGAACTTGGATGATCCTAGGTCCAAGTTTTAAAAAAGTGATATTCTAACCATCTCTATTAGAGTATCAAGGCTCACATAGGTGCTTGGGACTTCTCTGTGCAAGAAATATATTTCCAAGAGTAACTAAAGTGTTTTCTGATTATCTTTCAGGCCAATAGTAATTGAGAATACACACAGAATGACTTTGTATCTGTTTAACGATTCCAGGCTCTCCAGATAAAGTCTGTACTCCATTAGATATGTATTCATGAATATAAATAATAATTATACATGCACACACAAAAACATGTTGCTTAAAAAGTCTCGAATTATCTGTGATAAGGTTTCCCATTAAAATTTTTCCTATCTATTTCATAGGAAAACTTGTATAAAATGCAATAAAAAACATCATGTCAATTTTAGTTGCTCTAAAAGTTTCTAAATGTTTGCTTCCTATTTCTGTCCTTACTTTGTCAAAGACTTGTAACACACCATTTTTATCCTATTACATTGACCTAAACATCTTTCTTCCCAGGGAAATGTCACCATATCCACTTGGATTTGATTTTACTAGCAGCACCAAAATCAAAGTATCATAAACAAGAGAGGATAAAAGTGTATTTCCATCTCATGGAGGTATGCATGACAGGGCTGGTATGGCAACTCTGCTTCATGGAGTGCCCAGATACGGAGGCTCTTTCCACTCCACTGTTGATATACTTAAGACTCTACTGGCTTTCCCTTTGGGGCCTATGGGTAATTCAGTACTTATCACATCTATATGAAGGCAGCAGAATGAAGGAAGGACCTATAAACACATGAAAGCACTCTATTAAAGCACTTCTGCCTTTGTCCTATTGGCCATAACTTAGTTACATGGCCTCATCTAACAACTTGAGAGTGTTTGAAATGAAATCTTTATTCTGGGGAGTTTCATTAATTCAAAGAGAAGTAAAGAAAGAACTAAAAAGCCATATCATTGCATAGATTCAATTCAGTGTTTAAGAGAGTTCCCAGCAACTATGCATTTGATTTACTACTTAAAAAAATTCTATCTAAACTTTATTTGCCCTTCCAAACTTTTTGAAATAGTAGAGAAGCAACTACTTTTTTTTTTCTTCCAAAATTGGAATTACTGGAGCTCAGTTTCTGTTCACGCTCTATTTCAAGAAATAAAATGTAGATTTAATTTTAATACAGTTCAATGACTTTTTCTATTAGATATGAGTGATAAAATTCATTTCACTGCATCAGTGGCTTTGTCATCACTGGACAGTCATTTCCACAATAGTGTCATTACCGAAGAGACAAAAAAAAAAGATACATTATCATAACTTTAACCTGACAGAAGCATACGACTTCAGGGATGGATTCGGCACTGCCAGGACAAATTTCATGGCCACTTTTGATAGTTCAGGATGAAGTTTTACAATATATGCCATTTGAAAAATGAATACAAAAGCACTGTGCTTAAAAACACCTAACAGACCTTTTTTTCTAATAATATTTATGAAGTCACAGTTGCCTCTAGTCATTATCAGTGGAATTTACTAATCCAGATGGCCCATTGTAAAGGACAAAATCTTCATGTTAACTTAAAAATATGTGAAGATTAAAATTATTGAGAAAAGAGAGACTTAATCCTTTTGAACTTTTGAAAAGAAGTCACAAGGTCATTTCTGCTTCCTTCCCAAAATTCTCTTATGAAACAAAGAGATAAAGAGATAAGGGGGGGGAAGGGAAAGAAAAGAGAGAGAAAGAGAAAGAAAGATGGTTTTGATTAGGGTATATTAGAGGACACTATTTAGATTTCATTTATAAGCACTAGACATTTTGTGGCATAAATATGAGGTCGGACAATTAAGTTAGCGAACTCATCCTAGGAAAAGGTCTACATACCTCATTGCTGAATGTCATTATGATCACCTTTGAAATTCTCGCGTTGGGAAGCTATGCACCTACTCCATCACCTAGTCCACGCTTCAAAGCAATTTTGGAACTCTTTTTCTTGAATTGCCTTCAGAACTATTGTCGTATTACCCTTGATGTCCTGAATGCATCAAAATATCTTCCTTTCAATATTTCCTTTATCTTCAGTTAAAGAAAGAAGTTACTGGGGGCCAGGTTAGGTGAGTAGGGAGAGTGTTCCAATACAGTTATTTGTTTATTTGTTAAGAATTCCCTCACAGACGGTGCCCTGTGAGCTGGTGCATTGTTGTGATGCAAGAGCCATGAATTGGCAAAAAGTTCAGGTCGTCTAACTTTTTTTTTCTTTTCTTTTTTTTTTTTTTAGCTGAGCCATCCTGCCACCTGTTGGCAGCTCAACGGCAACTCAGCTCGGGCTGGCATTGAACCACCGTTGTTCAGAGCTCAGCTCACACTCTTGAGCGAGCTCTTAACCAACTGAGCCACTCGGCCGGCCCCAGGTTGTCTAACTTTTTAATGCAGTCTTTTCAACACTTTCAAATAGTAAACTTGGATAACTGTTTGTCCAGTTGGTACAAATTCATAATGAATAATCCCTCTGATAGCAAAAAAAGGTTAGCAACATCGTTGCAACAAGTTCACGAACTTAATTGTCAGACCTTGTATACATGCACTAAACTAAATGAGACTTTATAGAATGTTTATTTTTGTAAGATTGGTATTATGCTTTAAATATGCATTTTCTCACATCGTGACCATAAGGTCTCATTCATGTTTGGAGTTCAGAAAGAACTAATCAGTAGGCTAGGTGAGAGATGGTATATTTTACATAAAGTTAGTGATGGTGAAGATGAACAGATGCGAATGAATTGAGGTTATTTTTTGGAGCATCCAAAGGGCTTAGTGATACCTATATATAAGGGAGAAGTAAAACGAGTGATTACTGGTTTTCTAAACTGGTGATACTGAGCGATATTAGTTCCATTCACTGAGTTAGGGATAACTGGAAGGGGACCATATTTTGAAATCAGTATTGTAGATAACTTCAGAATGGATGCAACATGCAGCATTATTATGTCACGCAATTACAAAACAATATATTCTTAGAGCAGAAAAATAGCTTAGAAGTTATGTAATCCACCATCTTAACCACGAATAGCTATATTTTTTGCTTTTGTATGTTTCAATTGAAAATATTCTCTTGGATTTATAAACACAGAATAATAATTTTGATAAAAGTAGGCATTATTATTTTTATATTCTTCTGATAGGATAACATTGGTCTCTTTGTAGAAGACTGTATCAAACTTGCAAATAGAGTTCTATAGGTCTTGCTCCACCTGTTTGAGGTCTGGGCACCTCTTAATGAAACATATATTAGATACAGACTATTAAAATTTACTTATTCCACATGTTTCTTATTAATAATATACACAGTATAATAATAATAATAATAAAAAAATGATGGGCCTTTGTCCCCAGTTCCTGGGAGGTAGCCTCTAAATCCTTGGAATTTACCAAATGATAGAAGCATCTTTGCTGTTCATGGTGTGCCCTTCAGACTCTTTTCCTAATGAGGTATCTCATGGTTGCCCCCTACAGAGTTTCTGCTAACAAGAGGACTCAGGATGGGATCCATGCCAGAAAGGCAAATCATGTAATGAGTCAGCTTGATCACTTGGGAGGGAGATAGCTGGAGACTGAGTTCAATCACTTGATCAAGGATTCCATCAATCATGCCTACTTAATGAAATACTGATACAAACTCTAGATACTGAAGCCTGAATAAGTTTCACAAGTTGGCAATACTCTGCATATTGCTGCATCCCTGGGAATGTGGAAACGTTGCATTTTATACCCTCACAGGCCTATTACAGAGAATCTCTCCTTTTGGCTGCTGGTGATTTGCATCCTGTGGCTAAAATAAAACTGAATCGTAAGTACAGTAGGTCCTCAAATCACATCTTTTTTTTTTTTTTTTTTTTTTTGAGGGCAGTGTTACTGGCCCTCTTATGTGGGACCGAACCAGGGCTGCTGGCTTCCCAAGCCAGCGCTTAACCACCGCGCCACTTGGCCGGCCCAATAACATCATTTTTTCCAATGTCATTTTGTTACAATGATGATGAGATGGTGTAAGAACTTTACTCTTGCTTATATCAATTAACTTAGGTAAAATTGGTTTTATTATATGCCATTTCACATAAAGTGGCAGAAATTATTGATGATTTACTGTATAGTGTTTTCCTGAGTCCTGTGAGACAATCTAGCCAAGTACCCTACTTAAAGTGTTAGTGGATACCCCCAAATTTATAGTCAGCTGATTATAATTGAAAGTAGCCTGAAAGTCCGATAATTTGTGGCCAAGATCATTGCATGTACACATGATTATAATGTACATGTCATAGTTTATTCCATTCCAAGTTATTTGCAACTTGTTGACTTTTACACCAGGCAAAGATGGTTGTCTGTTTTTTGGCCAGTATTATAAACTACAATAACAGCCATATATACCAATATCTTAAAAAATAAAGTATTTAAATACTAAATATATTATTCAGTGATATTATTAATTGTTTTGAGAACAAATACTTCTGTTTGTTTCTGTAGAATATTTTAGTTAACATACATTAAGTCAGAAAGCATGACTGAAAATATTTATATAATATACAAGTCAGAAAGATTCTGCCCGATGTGCAAGTTAACAAATTAGTCTACAAGGTTTCATGTATATACCAGAGAAATACCAGGCTGCTGGATCAGAAAAACACACCTAGTATTACACTAAAATCACTAGTACTGGCAGTATCTTAGTGCCAGTCTCTTGAGCCTCAATCCTCATGTGGTGACAGGGTATTTTCAGTCTGTAGGCTGCTATAATCAACTACCATGGAGTGTAGTCTATTTGTAAACACAGACATTTATTTCTCACAATTCTGGGGGATGGGAAGTACAAGGTCAAGGCGACAGCAGATTCAGTGTCTGGTGAGGACCTACCTCCTAGTTCATGTGCAGCTGCATCTTCACATGGTAGAAGCAGAGAGGAAGCTCTCTGAGCCTCTTTTCTAAGGGCACTAATCTTACTCAGGAGGGCTCCACGTACATGGCCTAATCACCTCTCGAAGGTCCCACCCCCAAACCCTATCACATTAACCCATCCTCCCTGCTGAAGAAAGAAAGCGACTTCATCTTTTATCTGGAATGTCAAAGAATCTTTATATGGGAAGAGGAAATTCTCTAGCTTTATTACCCTGAAATTAGAAAAAAATAAAATGTTTTTCAAGGTAAGGCATGTGTAAGCTTATCATTACTACAGAATGTAACTGAATGTTCACGAAGAGGGTGAACATTTCTAATAATCTGATATGCCCCCAGTGAGTGATATCTTCTCTGTCTATGTTATAATATAGCTTGTAAACCATTTCTTGTGAAGGCCTGAAATGTGCAGGAAAACAGAGAAATCCAAACAGAACTATCTTTGGACATGTTTATAGTTGAATCAATTAAGAAATATTTTTTAAAAATTATAAAAAGAGCCAGTTGAGTGACACATTGGTTAGGAGTTCGCTTGGGACCCCAGCTCTGAGCAGCAGGGCCCCAGTTCGGATCCCACATATGAGGGCCAGTGACACTGCCCTCTACAGCTAAGATGGTGAACAACAGCTTCACCTAGAGCTGGGCTGCCGTGAGTCACCGGCAACTGCGTAGGCTGTAGAGGGGCTGGCCGACAGCTGGAATGAGCTGCCATGAGCGGCCGTCCAATGGCCAGCCAGCGACCACCTCACCTAGGAAGAGCACAATAATGATAACAACATGGGCCAGTGAAGTGACATCCTCCACAACTAGACTGAAGAACCAAAGGAGAGCCATTTGTCTGTTCCCCTTCCCCGATTTGCCAATAAAATCTTAAAAAAAAAAAAATTATAAACTAATTTTTCCTGAAAAGGTTTTTCACTTTTGAGACTCTAAGATGTCTTAATTATATTATTTCATTTATTTGAAATATTATTAAGCTTTAATGATATAATAATGAAAATCGTCATACAGGGCCCCTTCCCTCATGGAACTCAAAACCTAGTGGTGAAAATAATGCATTATTTCACAAACAGAAATTGCAACTGTGAAAAGGGCTGCCAAGAGAATTTGACCGTATCGGAGATCAGAGAAAGATTCTCTGAGGCACTGATGCTGTTTAATGAAGAATAAATATGTTTTACTGAAGAGAACAGAAGGAGAGAAACCCCAAGGAGAGAGAGTGGCACGTGCAATGCCCCAAGGTGGAAGCGTGGCCAGTCCCTAGTGAGGGGAAGAATAAGAGCAGGTGGGATGCTGGTGTGATAGCAACTACTCAGTCTTTTAGGGGGGATTGGCTTTATTTGTCATAAAAAATTAAGCAGCCCTGGAGGTGTTTTTAGTGCAAGAAGGATTATCGTGATTTGATACACATTTTCAAAAGATTGCTATGGCTGCTGTTTAAAACAGAAAAAAAATAAAATCTGACTGCCAATATAAATGTGTCTCTCAATATGAGTTCAAGCATAGTATAGCCCACAGCAAATTAAAAAGCAGGGTGAAGGCTTCATTTTATGACCTATGATGTCACATATCCAGAGGGCACCCCCCAAAAATAGATGCATTTTCAGAAAGGAAAAAGCTGTATTAAAATTGTGATACTCAATATATACCAATAACAAAAGATGAATACAAGTCATGTGTATACATTTTTTTTGTACTTCTGGTATATTATGATATGCAGCATTTTAAGATAACTGCAAGATGCCTGATCTTTACTATAGTGCTGTGTGTAATATTAATACTTTCCTCCTGAGGTCAGGAATAGTTTGTAAGCACAGTGGGATAGGACTCCCCTGATTAGGCTATAATCAGTTGACTTTGAATTAATCAAAAGGAACATTATCTAAGTGGGCCTGTGCTAATCAATTATGTCCTTAAAAGGGTCTTGGTCCTTTTGAACCTCGGGGAGACTTTCACGTGAGGTTGCAATGGAGGGAACCCCATATTAAGGACTCAAGAGTGCCACCTGGGAGCTGAGAACAGCCCCAATTTCATAGCCACCCATAAAGTGAGACTATAATCTTACAATCACAAGAAATTGAATACTTAAGATAACCTGAATGAGTTTGGAAGAAGATTCAAGCTCCAAAAGATAATCTCTATCCCAGCCAATACCTTAATTTCAGCCTGGTGAGAACTGAGAAGGGAATCAGCTAATATGGCTCAGGTACTAACTCACAAGGCCTGTGAGAGAGTATCCGGGTGCTGTTGTAAGCCCTGAAGTTTTTAATAATTTGTTACATCGTAGTAGAACATTCTCTGTATGTGTGTGTATTATTTTAGAAACTCCTTTTTATTATATATTGTTTTTCATAATATTCAAAATATTATTTTTCTTTTCAAAGTGAAAAAAAAAAATGTTCCCAGCTCAGTCTTTTCAGATTTTGTCAAAACAAAGTTGGAAGTTTCCCCACTGATAAAGAAAGCAATAGCATTCATTCCCTTCTGAGTGACACATTAGGCAAATATCAAACGTTTTATTAGTGTACTGCACAGAAAGTATTTCCCAAAGATCTCAAAGGCTTAATAACTATGTTAATGACTATGGTTATCTTTTGATAAATTAAAGCAGAAAAGCAATCCATGAAAGATAAATATAAAGCAAGATGAGCCAAAATATTAGGCCCTTCTGAAATTATAATTTCTAAACATTATAATTACCCAATATTTTAACATATTTCAAAATGTTATCCAACTTTATCAGTAGTTTTAATTCCCAAAAACATGTCACTAACGGAAAGCCACTGAATTAAAAATATGCAGTATAAAAACATGAGGTTTCTAAAAGAAAGGTATTGACATATCTGTGTATATATATAATTTTGGAACATCACATAAGTCTAGTATTTTGACATTGTGTGTTCAATATTTAGGTATTATGAAAAGAAATGCAGTTACCTAAATTTTCAAATAAAAATAATATTTGAGGTAAGAGAGTTAAAACTAAAGCTGTTTTTCAGTGAATCATCTTAATGACAAACTGGCTGCTATTCTCAAAGGCAGAAATAAATGTACAATAATTGGTTAGGTTGTATTTTATGTGTTATATGATAGAAAATATTGGTATATAATTTCCTTTCTGCTAGCATCCCATATATTACATATTATAGAAATAATGCTTAAGAGAATCAAGGAAACATATGAATTAATGTTAAAGATAAATTGGTTGGTGCTATTAATTTATTAATTTTGCTATTAATATATTATGATTAAAAACCCATTTTATGACAAAATATACAGAACATGAATGATAGAAGTTATGTCATAAGATCTTGATTTAAAAAAACAAAATAACTCACAAGTTAAATTAGCATAATCTATTTGTTTGGCTAGTAAAGGTTTTAATGTTCTCATTTCTGTACGCAAAACAAGGTTCAAAGAGTAAATATATTGACCAAGGTCATATAGTCAGTAACCAGCTGCATCTGCTTATATTCACGAATTAATCCTTGTAACCATCCTACTTATACCTCAGCCCACATAATCAATGCACTTGAACTTTTGACATATGAGTATGTGGAAATGCTTGATAAATTATCGAGGGAAATGTTTTTTATTTAAAAAAAATGATTTTGATTGACTTTGAAATCTTTGTATGAAGTGTTGAAGTAAAGCACTTATCTCTAGCTGTGCTCATCACTCTCATTACAATTTTTAATAAGAAATCAAATGAGAGGAAAACAAAGACATAAAGTAGAAAAATGAACCATCACTTTCTTAATTTTTCAATGTACAAATCTTTTTACTAAAGTGCTTGCGAATTAGTTGTACGATATTAAGTCTTCTCTCAGAATACAATGAAGATTTCACTGACAAACAGCACAGCCTTAATTTTTAAAGTGAATTGAATTTTCTGAGTGCTTGATGTTTTGTCTCTGTAGGATCAATGAATCTCTTTTTATTCTAGGTGGAAACAGTTGAATTAGAGACTGTGTCTCTCTTTTGCAGTCTATTATAAAGCCTAACAGAGTAGTTGGTCAGTGTCAATTTGTGTGTAACTTTTCCAGTTAGGTTCCCAGGAATCAGAAAAAGAACAGCATGGGACCTTGGAGCCACAGCATGCGCTTAAAGATGTTTCAGATGAGAAGAGTCATGTGCCTGTTACTAACTCTTCTGAGGGCACTAAGCAGAGTTGAAAAGCCTTTAGCACACTGAGTATTCAACAAACATTAATGAATCTCTTTGTGGAAACAGAAAGTTGTTTTTTTTTCAAAAGGAAACAACCAGGCAATTAATTCTGCCTAAGTTACATTGGGATCAGAAAGGAGTAAATTCAGACTAGCCTTGTTAAAGTAGGGATGACAGGAAAGTAGTTAGAGAGAATCAAATCATTTCTTCCATCTATTGACTTTTCAGGATGAGAAAATTGAATATATCTATTTTAAGATTGAAATACGGCATTCTAAATGACAAAAATCACAACATGAACAGTATTTTTTAAAATTAATTGTAGTCAATTTGATTACCTTACATAAATTGTATTTTGTAAACAATTTGAGTTTTCCAAAATATATTCATTGGAACATGTATGCCAATGGATTTTTATACGTGTTGAAAAGTTTCCATAAGAAATTGAATATAAAAATTTAGAAAAACAATTGTATCTGATGCAAGACTCCTCACAGCCTCATATATATATATATATATATATATATATATATATATATATATATATATCTTCTTAAATACAGTTTATTGGGGTGACTATGGTTAGTAAAGTTACATAAGTTTCAAGTGTACAATTCTGTAATACATCTATGTATCGCATTGTGTGTTCCCTCATACACTGTTGGTGGGAATGTAGATTGGTGCTGCTGCTATGGAAGGCAGTGCGGAGGTTTCTCAAAAAATTAAAAAATAGAATTATCACAACTCAGCAATCCCTCTCCTGGGTATATACCCCAAAACTCTGAAAACATTTATCCATAAAGATATGTATGTTCCTGTTGTGAGTGCCTGGAAGGGCAGTTGCCATATTTCAGTCTCTTCATGACAGTCAAGGGGACATTAACCCCTCGTCAGGGACCTACGTCCCTGCGTGCCACTCGTGACACAGGTTCAGAGAGAATGAGTAACACAGCTTTATTTGGGAACCAGTGTCCCTCCTGAGGCCAACGCTCTGGTAAGCACAGAGGGTTATACAGAATAGAATAGAATTTAATAATGAACCAAGTCCCAGAGGCAATCAAGATGGAGAAGGTCCCTGGTCCGGGACAGACGACTGGGCCCACGATGGGCTGAAGCAAGCTGGTCTTGCAAGAAAGAGCGTCAGAGAGTCCTGGAGTGTCGCAGCTTGCACCTTGCAGAGGGTCTTAGCTGGCGTGCCCAGTCGGACTACTCAGTGCACTGCTCTTGAGCTCTGCTTTTATCCTGTTTTCCTTGGACTTGTTTACTTCTTATATGATAACCAGAAGTTGTTTTGATGAACGTGTTTATTACTCAATTTTGTTAATTTGTTTCATACATAAACATGTTTACTTTCACTTTACTCTTTTCAGAGGCACACCTACAAGTAAACAACTTGTTTTGCAAGCCTAAACCCAAAAACAACCTTATTTATAAACAACTAGTAAACAACTAGTACACAAGCTTCAATCCAATAACAACCTTGTTTATAGTATATTTTATATGCTTCATACAGTTCCGATGTTCATGGAAGCTTTATTTACTGTGGCCAAGACATGGAAACAACCAAAATGTGCTTTGATAGATGACTGGACAGACTTTAAAATATTAATATGTAGTATAAATCTCTAAGATTGGGGGAAGTTTTTAATATTTCCTCAACAATTTCCCCTTTTTATTCACTCACTCACTCACTCACTCACTCACTCACTCACTCACTCACGTGCTCAGCAAAATGTTTCTTTAGTGTCCTCCAAGTACCAGACATTGTTCTAGGCATCAGGAATACAGCAATGAACAAAACAGACAAAACTGCCTACCTTCATAGATTTTGCATTCCAATTGAGAATCTTGTGGTTCTTATGTTATCTGTATCAGTCTTTGAAAACTGATAAAAATATGCACATATTGTTTCAGAATTTAAACAGGGTAACAGGTAACACTTGCCTGAAGTGGTATAACACTGGGCCTTTGGATATTTTGTTAGCGGAGGCCTTGAGACTATTAACTTGATGCCACTTTGAGAATACATCTTCAAGAAATAATGCTACTAAATATATACAATTGATAAAATTAGAAGATAAAAATAACAATAATCATAAATATCACTTGAGAAGTCAGGCATGTAAGCTAAGCAGGATATTAGAAAATCATACAGTTTCACGGTGAGTGTTATAATTATAAATTAAAAGAACTGATTGACAGAAAATTCTATAACATTAAGGCACAAGAGGCAGGATTTTGATTATTCTCTAATAGGACAATCTAAATCCAAAGTGATATTCTCTTCAATGTAGCCACAGACCACCACACAACTTTGGGCATGCAAAGGTTTCCAGGAGTTGGTAGTGTTAGCTGAAAAAATTATCAAAAGTAGAACAATTATCATATAGTATCATTCAGAGGAATGGCAGAGCCAAGTTAATGCAGTGATGATACTGAGAGCACTAAGGGCGTCCTCCACATGTGATGGTTGCCTATGGATGAGGCTCCCTACATTGGATGACCAGTGGCATGGCCCAGATGCTAACATGTGAAACCGTCGTGGAAATACTCGTGAACACATATGAGATACAACATCACTTTTTTTATATATATGTTGGGTGTGGTTCACCCAACATATATAAAGTGAGACAAGAGTCATCCAAAGTGGGTCTTCAAATATTTTGACCCCTTGAAATCCCAACCACCAGTAATGTATTTGTTAATGTTCACAATGGTTTACAACTATTACTTAATTATTATTTAATTATAGTAAGCTGCCATTTGTTGAGTTCACTACAGCACTGTTCAGATATCTGATTTAACCCTTACAACTAATTACCTAGCAAATTAGTTGTTATTATCTTTATGTTGGAAAGAAGAAACCAAAACACATCAAAGTTAAATAACAAAGTTCAAACAGTGGCCCTGACATTTGAAATCTGATGTATGAGAGATGAAAGACAGCACTAGTTAAATGGTTCTTGGCTCTTTACTAAGCCCTGAGTTCTTTTTTAAGACAGTGGGTAAACATAGGTCCTATACACCTTAGAACAGTGTTCAGCACATTGGGGATACTCGATAAACATTTGTGGATAAAATTTTTGATATGGCTATAATTATCACAGTCATTACTCCCGCTTACAAATGAATAAATTCCATACTAGGTTTGAACATAAAAGTGATTGTCTCAACTTTGAGCATTATCTTGCAATAGAAGTGGCTGTTCTTTTTTCCATTATCAACCAAGAGTATGTTTAAAATGTGGTTTCTATTTTGAAATGTCACTTTTCAAGCATATTTTCTCCACTCTACTTCTCTAAGCTCACTTGAATATATAAATTTGCTCTTGGGTATGCAAATATATGTCACAATTTAAATTAAATTCTGTATAAAATAAAACCAACAGTTAAATTGGTTTCCTTTTTTTTTCATATATTTACTTTTTCTTAAAGAAAGACAATTTTGATGTTTACAAATGTGTCTGGGTTTGCATGCTAGAAAAAAATTGCAATTGACTCAGTACTATTAGTTTATAGTTGTTGATCACAGAGTTAGTTATTCAGGTATAGTGATCATAAATTAAAGCAGTAACATTTATTTTCATAAAAGTAAATTACAACTTTAATTAGAAAGTCTCTCATGTGGTGTTTTTCATTTGTAAAGTTCTCTTTATTGTTATTTAGAGCTCTTTTATGCAATCAATACACTATTAAGCCTTCCAGCTAATAGTTTATATGAATCAAATATGTAAAAGCTGTCCTCAATGAAAAAATCATTATCATTATTATCTTGTTGTTTAATATTTATTGTGGAGTACATTTCTTCAGTGGGCTTTGACATTTATTTACATTGGTTCTAAAGGTCTAAGGAAAATATCTATAAAAATGGAAGCTATTCTATTTTTTTGAGCTTGAAAGGTTATTGTTTGCAAACTGGAGGTTCTCTATATTCTGAATTAGCAAAAATTTTATTTGAAGAGAGAGGACCAGAAAAGTTGAGCTAAATAACTTCAAAGATTTCTAAAGTTAAAAAAAAAATACTCTTTTATCTTTTTTGCCATTTACTTTGATATTGTTTTAAATCTCTCCATAATCAAAGTAATTAGCAATATATATTGTCCTACATTCTCCTGTGTTAGGTTCTATATTTTGGTTTCACTTTTTAGAGGAATATGATGCAAAGACAATCACATATTTACAAACCATGTTCTCTAATGGAGTCCCACACTCATTAAATATATATATATATATATATATATATATATATATATTAGGAATTCTACACAATTTTGAAATATAGATGTTACTAAAAGAGACAACTGTTTAAACAAATATTACTTGAGGATAAAATTTGTGGAAATTATGATATCCTGTAAAAAAGTATACCAGATATCAGACATCGCTTTAAATTAAGAAAAGTAAAACATTTGCATATAAAGATAATAAATGAAAATAGAGAGTAAATAAATGCAGAAATTCTGCAGTAAAGGGAACTCGTATGTGTTGATGAAAGTCAGAGAGAAGCTATTTTAAAATATATTTGCATTCACAGCAATTCAACAAACATCCAGTAAAAGTTAGGATTATGTTCAGTTAAGAGTATAGAGATCAAAATCCCCCAATGGTTTCAATGTTCAAAATATCCGAAGGTGCAGTCCAGGGCTGACATGGCATTTTCTGTTCCACAAAGTCCCCCCAGATGATAGCCTCTTCAATTCACTACTCTGTATTCCATGCAGCATAGCCCATAACTTCATAGTCCAAAGAATACTATACATTGCAGATATTAGAATGGAGTAAGGAATGGATAAGGGGCAAAGTCACACACACTTTCTGTTGTTGTTAAGGGAAAACCAAGACTGTCTTCATATTTGTTTGACTAAAGATTAGACAAGTCTCTTCCTTACTGTAGGTCAATAACTTCTCTTTTGTTAGAGCATTGCCTTTAGGCAACTTGTAATTGGAAATTCTTCCTATATCCCCTTGAAATGTATATAAATCTCCCAGCCAAGTGAATTTTACAAGAAGAATGCCTTTCTCAAAGACCCAGAGTCGTCCTTTTGAAATGTAATGATCAAGAAAAGTAGTGCTTGTACGTCCCAGTTTCTAGGGGAGCGTTGTAGCCTAGCTTAGATAAATGCCAGTTAGGTAACACAGATAGTCTAATCACAAGAAAAACATTTGCAAACTCAGGAATAACTCAATGGTCACCACACATCCCAATGATCAACCTGCCCCACTAATGTCCTCCTCTACTGTTGCATTACTCACTACATTGTTTAAACACCCTCCTGATTTTTGTTTCAGCACAGTGGAACTCAGTATTTCCCCCTGTTGCAATAGTCTTGGATAAAGTCTTCCTGGCCTGTCTAACTTTGTTCCCTACAATTTGTCTTTCACAAGGAGTTTACCAGAAGCTGCCACATGATATTTCCACCTGGGACTGACTAGAAGTTCGTTCCTAAGCTACTATGGAATGTAGTCTTTCTTATGACCAGCCACAATTGCAAAAATGCAATTATTATGAAATAAAAAGATAACTGACATTGAGATATTGAGAAACTGTTTTCAATTAATAGATAAAGTGTTTTCATATAACTATTTACTTAGCAACTTTCCACATCTCAGAATAATGAGACTTGAATGTTAGCATGCTTTTATCAGGTCTTTCAATATGTGATACTACTTTTGTTTAATTATTAGTATTAGCTACAGATGTACAAAACAATACAATAGTTATCCTATTCACCCCTTGCAAAGTGACTACCCCTCCCCCCTTGCCCCCCACCCCCGATATAATATTCCATTGACTCCATCCCCACACTATATTCCACATCCCATGACTGTAAATGTGTTAAATAATAGTCAACATCTAATATTAATCAGCAGCAGCTTCAGATGTACAGTGCAGTGGTAAGGCCACTACACAGTCCATGAAGTGGTCACCCTAAAAAGATATGAGTCCATCTCATCCCCTAAAAAATATTTACAACCTTATTGATTATATTCCCTAAACTGTCTCTTCTGTCTCTGCAGTAGTATTGTAATTATCAGTTTGTGTTGCCTCGTCCCTTCCCCTTCTCCCTCATGCCCAACCCTGTCCCATCTAGCCCTTTGATATTACTTTTAATGATCCTTGCATTTCATGTCTTCCTTTCCTTTTTGTCCACTTACACATTCTTCAAAATCCAGCTTCATTCATTAAAAAAAAACAAAAAATAGTCGGGGTTCCCACTATCTGCTAACTAAAGCTTCCTGCAAGAATGACTCAAGAAATGCATCTCTTGGGACTTCCGGTAAAATGGCGCAATAGACAGACGCTGTGCTAACTGTCTCCCAGGATCACACCAAAATTACAAGCAAATTTACAGCATTCAACCCTGGAGGTCCCCGGAACACTGGAGGAACAGAACCACTAAACGAAGAACTTAAAGAGGAGGACACTTCGGGTCTGGTAGGACGGGCGGAGACGAGAGAGGGCGAGCCCCGTGAGGGAAGCCCCAGCTGTGGGAAGCTTGTCTGATTGGGGGAGAGACCCTCCGGCCGCACCCCAAGCTCACCAGCCCAGAGCTCCTTTGCCGGGAAGAGGAGTTCTAAGATAGCCGGCAATAAATTAGTAAGGACTCTCTTTCCTCAGCTCGGTGAGGCTAAGAGCGGCTGGAGAATCAGTGGGGCCGGCGCCCAGGCTTGCTCGCCCGGTGAGCACTTACCTGGTTCCTGATGGAGGGAGTGGCTGTGTGAGCCGGGAGCCTGCGGGGGACGGACTGAGCTGAGCACCTTTGGTGCAAAGGCTGGAGGTTTTTGGATTGTTGTTCCCGTGGTGCGGAGCTTGCACGCGAGTGGTGTGGGGAGGGCGCCATTTTGTCGGGCTTGGGCCCTCCCACGAAGGATCAGGTCCGAGACCCTGGTGGTCTGGGTGGAATTGGCGAAGTGTGTGTGTGCGCGCGCATGCGCGCCTGTGGCCTTGGATCCCCACCCTCCGCCCGGCTTATACTGCGTTGCCAGGGAAACATCGGGCGGTGCCCTCCGGCTCCTACGGCGGCTCACTGAGACCCGGGAGTGCTCGAGCCGCCTTGGATCCCCCCCCCTCCGCTCGGCTTGTGCTGTGTTGCCAGGGAAACGCCTAGTGGGAGTTATCCGACTCCAACAGGCTGCTCACTGAGACGCGGGAGCACGCAAGCCGCCTTGGGTCTCTGCTTTCCACACTGCGCTTGCAGAGTTGCCAGGCTGGTGATTGGTTGTCGGGCTGCTCGGCCTGATCTGCCAGCGGCTGATTGGGACAGGCTGAGACTGGGAGTTCTCCTGGGAGTGTTGGGCCGTGAGCTGTGTGCCTGCGTGATCCAGCCAGGGCTCTCCTGGTGATCTATCTAATACATCAAAGCAATCCCAGAGCAACAGCCAGAATGGGGAAACAAAGAAACATGTCACAAGTAAAAGATCCAGAAGAAACCTCCAGAAATGGAACCAAATGAAACAGAGGGATCCAACCTTTCAGAGACACAGTTTAGATCACTGATGATAAGAATGTTTAAGGAACTTAGCGAGGACATAAAGAAAAGATAGGAAACCATAAAAAACAACCTGTTAGAACTACAGAATACAATAACTGAAATGAAGACCACACTCCAAGGAATCACCAGTAGAGTAGATGAAGCAGTGGAGCGGATCATCGATTTGGAAGATAAAATAGCAGAAATCACCCAGTTGGCACAGCAAAAAAGACCAAAGAATAAAAAACAATGAAAATAGTTTAAGAGCCCTATGGGACAAGATGAGCGCAACCACCTTCGAATCATAGGGATACCAGAAGGAGAAGAGAGAAGAAGCAAGGGGTTGAAAAGGTATTTGAAAAAATAATGACTGAAAACTTCCCTACACTGGTAAAGGAAATCAACATACATGCCCAGGAAGTGCAGAGGGTTCCAAACAAGCTGAACCCAAACAGGTCCACACCAAGACACATCATAGTTAAAATGGCAAAGGTTAAAGACAGAGACAGAATCCTAGAGGCTGCAAGAGAAAGACAGCAGATTACATACAAAGGAACTCCTGTTAGACTAACAGCTGACTTGTCTACAGAAACTCTGCAGGCCAGAAGGGAGTGGCAGGAGATACTCAAAGTGACACAAAATAAAGGCCTACAACCAAAATTGCTCTGTCCAGCACGGCTATCACTTAAAATTGAAGGAGAAATAGAGAGCTTCTCAGAAAAGAATAAGCTTAAGGAATTCATTACCACCAAGCCAGCATTGCAAGAAATGTTAAAAGGACTTTTTTAATCAAAAGAAAGGGGTAAACAAGCTAACCCAGAGAGACAATTTAAGAAGATTGATGTCATATCAAGCAGATATAAAGGAAAAACTGATGGTTGCTGATTGGGAGGGAGTGGGGAAGAGGGAAGAGGGAAGGTTTTGGACGGTGTATGTGGGACTACAATGTTGCCGCAGGGTTATGGGGGCAGTTCTGGGAATGTAATTGGTAATGTTGTGAAGAGACTATTATGTTGTGAGAAATAAGTCAGTCGGAGAAGGACAGGTCCCATGTGATCTCACTTGTGTGTGAGTCTGAAGAACTGAGTGAATGATCAAAGTAAACAGACTCATAGATGTAGAGGAAAAACTGAGGGTTGCTAGTTGGGAGGGGGTGGGGATGGGGGAAGGGGAAGGGATTAGACAGCATAAATAGACAACTACAATATTGCCACAGGGATATGAAACACAGTTCGGGAATATAATAATGTTGTAAAAAGTTTGTGGCGTGTCAGATAGTCACATGTCTTGTTATGGAGACCACTTCATGGATGGAGTAGAGGCTTGATCACTGCACTGTACACCTGAAGCTGATGTTGTATAGTATTGTATGCCAACTGCAACTGAATATGTGGGTGGTCACGGGATGTGGAGTATGCTGTGGAGGAGAGTCAGGGGAGGGGTGCTGGATCTGTAGGAGAGGGGGGGGGGCGGGGGGTGGCGAACTGGGGGAGGGGGTTTTCACTTTGGGGGGTAAAGAGTATAACTATTGCATTGTGTTGTACACCGAAAACTAATAAAATAAAATTTAAAAAAAAAAAAAAAAAAAAAAAAAAAAAAAAAAAGAAATGCATCTCTTAAAATACCCATTTTTTTTTTCTCTATTGAGAAGATTATTTTGGGAGGAAAAATACTACAGATGTGATTAGGAGTGAATATGTTAAAGTATTGTGACTGATTGTTCCCATTCACTTAGAATTTTGTCATGCTGCCTAATAATTTACTTATTTGTTACAACAAATCTTTATTAAGTAGGTGTTATGTGACAATCACTGTTTGGAATTATGTATACTAGAATCTCATCACCAGTCAAAAACAGGCTTGCAAAGAAGTATAATAAGCAACCTCAGATATTACAATCAAAGTACATTTGGGAAAAAGGAGGCACAAAGGAGAATGTCATTAAATACACATGGAAGTTGAGGATGTGGTATTGCAAACATTTTCCTCATTGAGTAGATAATTAAACATAAAGATGAAGATGAACAAACTAAGGACTCAAAAGAGCTATAAAAATCCGATTTGAAATGGTCACCCATACAAAATACAGAATGCCAATGTAACATGGAAAAAATCAACACATAATTAAAACAAAACTACAATCAACCCTTAAGGATCATCAGATTAAGTGTGAATAAAGCCTAGCAGGGCCCTGGGATTGGTATAATTTTACAGCATATCTCAGTAACTGGGAAATGGATGATTAGTGCTTACTGCTACCAGATGTACCAGGGTAGGTGTGGGTGAGAGGCCTTTAGACAGATGGGGGGAGACAGCACTGCTTCTCTTACAGTCTCCTTCAGTCTATCATTTAAAGTTAGATATGTAAAAACAACCAAAACAAAAGAACAAAAAAACCCAACTTTAAAAAAAATTGCATTCCTTTGTTCACTAATGAGATTGGACATTGTTTTTGTGTTATGTTGAGCTATTTATATTGCTTCAGTTTTTAATTACGTCTCTTCCCCAGTGGCAGGAATAAAATCCTGTGGATGACTCATATGGTCAAACTGTGTCATGTGTTCAGTCTGGATCAATTATTGTGGTCAAAGGGATGGAAAGTGGTGATTTTTTTTTTTTTTTTTTTAAGTTTAGATCACACATTTATTCTGCAGGATGGGCTTATTTTACCAAATCCATTTAGGGTTTACTCAAAGAAATTTGGGAAACCCTTACTAAAACAACGGGAAATGTACTGCCAGAAACAAATTTTCTTATGCAACTATATTTCAGCAGGGTTTTTTTTTTGTTTTGTTTTGTTTTTGTCTTAACAGTCACTGTAATTTATTGTGTAGAAAGGGATTTTACTGGAGATTTCCTTTAAAGAGAGTTGCTAACTGCTTCATTACCGTTATTAATTATTTCTTCACTCTTTGGTGTTAAACTGACCATTAATATTGTTTTAGGATTCTTTTGCCCCTTTGATATCTTTGCTGTTGTTTACATCTGAACTGTACTGCTAGATTATTATAGCTTTGAAACAGTATTTTAATGAGTATTAAAGAAAGCTTCTCTGTGTTACCTGTCAGTTTCAATTCAGGAATACAAATAAACCCTTTTTAAGGTGACGGTGAATGTTTTCCAAATCAATGCAACTAGATTGTGACTCTTGGAGAAGAAACAATGTATTTTGTTTACCAATGCTTACCTAACCCTGGGAACATTAATTTTTGTTTCCTGGAAGCTAACTTGGCTTGGGCAAACAAACGGAAAAGACTTTTGACAATGATTGCCTTCAAATGATGGAATTTGGTATAATGACACATATGATAGTTATATTCTTTATTAACCACATGTTAATTTCTTAATTTTTACGGCCAATAATTATACTGTGGTTTGCAATGGCTCTGGACCAGAATAAACTCTACTAAATATTACAGTGCTCAATGAGCATGGGTTAATCAAAAACATCATTAATGTCTTTTTTACAGTAGCACACAGTCATAGTCAAAATTAGTTAGCTTTCTATCATTTCCAGCTGAACAGAATGCGCCAATCATCTTATTCCTCCGAAAAACCTTTTCATAGTGACCTCAATTAAATAGAGACATTTGCAAATTAAAGTTAGAAACTCAAACTTCTATTAAATGCATTCACCTCAATTTTATTAAATTTTAATTATGTATTTAACAAATACGTATGTATATATGTATTTACTAGTTTATTGTTAATTTTCTCCCAGTATACTAAACTACATGAGTGCAAGAAAAATCTATAGTTGAATCACTACTCTAAACAATTTGTGTGTGTGTATGTATATTTATATCAGTGGTTGATAAATATTGTGAATCAACTATTATTTTGATGATCACTATACTTATCACTATAAAATATGATTATAATCTCGAAGGAGATTACCACACAAATGAACAAAAATTAATGAATGGAAATAATCATTTTTAACATGTCATGCTATTTTAGTGGTTGAGAGGAACTCTGGGGAAATTAAATCAGCTTTCTCCTTTCATAGATGATTTAAAATCCTTACAAGTTAGAAAAATAAACAATAATTATACTTAAGCAGTAACAGAATATAACCTGGAGGCCAATTATTGTATTATTTTCATTATTACTTGATCTTATGACTTTTTATTCAGCCACATTGTTAATAAGTATATATATCTTTGGGGTGGTTGGATAGCTCAGTTGGTTACAGCATGTGCTCTTAACAACAAGGATGCTGGTTCAATTCCCAGATGGGATGGTGGCCTGTGACCAACCCCCCCACACACAATTAGATTGAAAATGGCGACTGAACTTGGAGCTGAGTTACGCCCTCCACAACTAGACTGAAGAACAATGACTTGACTTGGAGCTGATGGGTCCTGGGGGAAAAAAAAATATATATATATATATATATGTTCATTTTCTAGTAGTTATATTTTATTTGTCTGACGAGATTACTGTTAGAATATAAGAAATATGGAAGCATGGATTATATCTACCTTGTTGAATACTGTCCAGTACTATCAAATACGGGAGCAAGCTCATAAGAACATTCAGTAAACGTTTTGAAGAACTACGAAAATGCTGACTCCTTGAAACAAAAATGCCATCTCTTCATGAAAGAGGTACACAGGATATAAACTCCAGGGTTTAGAAATAGGTACTGTATGGTAACAGCTTATATATCCTTAACCTACTACTTTTTTTTTTTGCTTTATAATAAATTATTTCTCCACTCTACTAGATACAGCAGTTTTCATGAACTAGTGAAAAACAAAAAACAAAACAAAAACAAAATCTATAGAGTGTATGTGGGAAATCTCTGTAATCTTCCCCTTAATTTTGCTGTGCACCATAAGCTGCTTTTAAAACATAAAGTTTTAATTAAAAATAAAACAACAAAGAAAATAGAATGTCGTATTTTTGTAAAGGTGATTCTCTTTTCCACGTAGTATTTTACCCCTTACAAGATATGTCTTACTGCTATCAAAGAAGCCTTATTATTACTTAAAATGTAGTATTTAAAATTAAAGTATATCAATCATTGTTTATTGCTTTAATAATTCTGGATTCTTCACTTTCATATAACACTGTTCATTCTTCCAGTACTTTTTTAAATATAAAATAAACAGAATTTTCTTTAAAAATAAAACAACAAAGAAAATAGAATGTTGTATTTTTGTAAAGGTGATTCTCTTTTCCATGTAGTATTTTACCCCTTACAAGATATGTCTTACTGCTATCAAAGAAGCCTTATTATTACTTAAAATGCAGTATTTAAAATTAAAGTATATCAATCATTGTTTATTGCTTTAATAATTCTGGATTCTTCACTTTCATATAACACTGTTCATTCTTCCAGTACTTTTTTAATATAAAATAAACAGAATTTTCTTTAAAAATTTTTTTTGTTAAAAATTAGAAATACATGCATTTGCAACATTGAAGTTTGGATTTAGCAGCAGTATCTCATTCTGTTTGGGCTGTTATTACAAAATACCACAGACTGGGTGGCTTATAAACAGAAGAAATTTATTGTTCAGTGTTCTGGAACCTGGAAGTCCAAAATTAGGGTGCGGTATGATTGGATAAGGGCCCTCGTCTCATTGTAACCGCAACGGCTCAAGGAACTAAGGGGCTGTGTGGGACCCCTCTTTACAAGAGCAGCAATGCCATTCATGGGGTCCATCCTCTTTTTTTTTTTTTTTTTGAGGGCAGTGTCACTAGCCCTCATATGTGGGAACCGGACCGGGGCCGCTGGCTTCCTAAGCCAGCGCTTAACCACCGCGCCACTCGGCCGGCCCCATCCTCTTGACCTATCACCTCTTAAAGGCCTCACCTACACCATTAGCTTTGGGGGTTATGGTTTCAACATACAACTTGGGTGGGGGCACAAACATTCAGACTTTAGCAATAGTTGTTATATATTTCTTTTCTGCCACATGCTAAGTAGTGTTATGAATCCTAACCAATTGTGAAAGACCACAAGCTGTTCTCTCTCTACTAGATATATTCATTTCCCCACTTCTTCTTAGGTACCTAGTAACATCATGACAAGTCCCTAATAAATGGAGAGGCATATTAGTAGTTCAGGTGGGCACACAAAATAAAAATATATTATATGATTCAAGAAATTGTATTGTCATTTACATATTCTAATACTCTGTTTCTTATAGCAAAAAACATAATTTACAAATAAGTATATGGAAATTTAAGGACTTAATTTATAGAAAAGTGCCAGATAGCACTGGTGATCATAGTTTCAACCAGCTATATTATCTACATGTTTTTCTTTCAGGCTTCCACTACTTTAATTGAATAATCGTTAAAGTTTTCATAATATTATATATGAAAACATACTATATATACATACATATATAATAATTTAATGGTTATCCTAATATATATATACAGAAATGTGTATAGAAAGATAGATGAACCATTAAATTATAAATGAGGGAAAGAAGAGAGAGGGGTAGGTTTAATGTGGATACAGTATAAAGTGCTAGAAATCTGAAGGAAAAGCTTGCAAAACATCACACGTTTGTTTTGACCTCAGAGACATGTGTGTTTTAAAGTCCAGATAATATGAGCCTTTATCTGTAAAGCATACCTATGTGCATTTTCAAATTCCTGTAACCCAAAACTATGAAGCATTATTGGTTTTCTGTCAATGTGTTTTATTTTGCTTATGTGGTACAGCTGAGTTAGGTTTAACCACTCACTGTTATTCAAATTTATTGTTTACATAGAGCATTTATGGGGTCTATTTAGACGCTAGTTTTAAAATTGCAGAGAACTATGAAAAGTGATATCATGGTTGTGTTTCTTTTCTGTTCTGTGATTTTACCCAAAGCTCTTAGATGTTTAAATTTAATATAGAAAGAATTAAATCTATCAAGGAATATCAAATTAATACTTTTGTAATATGCAAAGGTTTTTAAAGTGCTTGCACTTCTGTTGTTGACCATGGTTACAGATCCAGGAAATTTTCATTGATCATGCCAAATATATAATGATTGGGTAAAAGAAAGGCTTTTCAAAAAGTGATCCCCAAGAGCAACTATTAAAAAACATGTCTCCCTTCTCTGCTTTTTATGATTCTTTCAGTCACAGCAGTCCAGTACCTGACTCTCACCAGTTATTTGAGGTCAAGTAGTTCATTTCAAATTGTCTTTACTCTCCTTATTCTGTTTCTTTTTTTTAAAGATATGATTGACATAACATTATATAAGTTTTAGGGCCGGCCGAGTGGCTCAGTTGGTTAAGAGCTTGCTCAAGAGTGCGAGCTGAGCTCTGTTTGAGGCCAGCCCGAGCTGAGTTGCCGTTGAGCTGCCAACAGGTGGCAGGATGGCTCAGCTAAAAAAAACAAACAAACAAAAAAAAAACATTATATAAGTTTAAGTTGTATAGCATGCTAATTTGGTTCATTTATATTTTGCAGTATGATTATCACCATAGTTTTAGCTGACACTTCTCATATCACGTAATTATAATTTCTTGTATGTGGTGGGAACATTTAAGATCCAGTATTTTAATGACAATCATGATGCTGCACATTATATCTCCAGAACCTTTCATCTTCTATTTGCAAGTCTGTACCCTTACATATCTCCCAATCTCCCCACTTCACAGTCCCTGTTAGCCATCATTCTGCACTCTGCTTCTATAAATTCAACTCTTTTAGATTCTACATATGTGATAACTATGTAGTATTTGTCTTTCTCTGACTTACCTTAGTCCACATAATGCTCTTAAAGTGGGTCCATGTTTTGGCAAATGACAGGATTGACTGCTTTCTCAAAGATGCCTAACTACTTCATTACATAGTCATGTAAGACCTGAACTAGCCAAAGCAAGAAAGAACAAAACTGTGTGTGTTGTGTGTGTGTGTGTGTGTGTGTGTGTATACAATCACATCTTCTTTATCCAGTTATCTGTTGATAGACAAATAGGTTTTTCTTTTTTTCTACATCTTGGCTATTGTGAATAATGTTGCAATAAACACGGGAGTACAGATATATTTTTTTGATATACTGTTTTTATTTCCTTGGGACATGTGCTCAGAAGTGGGATTGCTGTATCATATGGTAGTTCTATTTTTAATGTTTTGAGGAACATTCATGATATTTTCCATAGTGACTAAACAAATTTACATTCCCACCAAGAGTGCACAAGTGTTCCCTTTTCCTCACATCCTCATTGACATATTATCTCTTGTCTTTTGATGATAGCTATTCAAACAGGTATGAGGTAATACCATATTTTGCTGTGTATATTGCACTCCCAGGTATAGTGTGCACTCATGCTTTTGGCCCAAACTTACAGGGAAAAACTTTAATTTTAATTCAAATTTTTATTTGTTTACATTTAGGTACTTGTTTTTTGTATTATAAAGGAACTTTAACATTGTTGATTTTTTGATTTTGCTACTTGTGTTTTTGGTGTCATATCCAAAAAAATCACTGCCAAGACCAATATCAATGAGCTTCTTTCCTGTTTCTGAAAAATTTTCTGATGTCTTTTTTCCCCTCTACCTCTTTTAGTAGTAGAAGTAAAGTAAATATAAGACCAGAATTCTTAACATAGAAATGGGAATAATAAATATGTTATCATTGAACAATGGCAAATATAATGTAGATTTTATATAATGTAATATAATATATTATAACAACATAGTATAATATAATAGACTTTTTAACTTCACGGAAAAAATATTTTAAGTATTAAGATATGTGGCTGTTAAAATAGCTAATAGGTATATTAATACTATAAAATTATTAATAAATTGGTAATTAATTTGAGCAGTTCCTAATAAACTTCTGAGCCTAATCCATAAGCCTTGGCAGGTGTTAGACAGCCTGATAAATTCTGAATTTCTGTCAGATGTCAATGATAATAACTATTTGACAGTTATAAGTATAAAATGTTAACAGAGAAAATCACTTCAAGTAGATTATTCCTGTCAAACCTCAGCTGGCTGTAAACTAGGACTGAATAAAACAGTTGCGTTAATGTTCCTTAGGGTATGCTCTGGGAGAAAATATGGGGAGGTGGTGAAAAAATTTCCTTTAATTTCTATGAAATCTGTGTTCTCAACTAAAAAAAAAATGAGGACAACATAATTTTGCATTCCATTTTTTTTGGAAATAAAATAGAGACTGTTTGGTGTCTTATACTGCTCTTAACTTTAACAATCCCACAAAATAAGTTCTTTTATACATCTTTCAATGTGAAAGTTGGCTTAAATGCCAAATGCTTACTATTCTCATTTCAAGGTTCTGGAAGAGGATAAGAATTGCACTAACATAAAACTTTTCAGCCTGCAATTACACTAAAAAATCAAATCAAATATTTGGGAAGCCTTGTCCAGTCAGTATAATAAATATATATTTTTTCTAATGGGATTGTCTTCTACCCTCCTTGCTTCTTCAGCAGAGTGTAGTTGTTTTTCATTCATTGGTAATGACGTAACTGTTTTGAACTCTGTTTTATACCAAGATCTGATTTAAGAAGTTAATAGTTGGAACTTAATTGTTGTCCAACTCATTGGCAAAAGAGAACAAGTCAAATACTAAATAAATAGGGTGTATTCATTCTCCAATTGCAATAAACTCTAAAATATCATGAACAGAAAAAAAATATGAATTGTCTAAGCTGAGTTATCATTTTCATTGTCCAAATCATAAGGAAAAAAGGATTATGTGATAGTTTTGCCAATAATATCTAAAGTCTTTAAGAGTTTGTTTTTCTCCTATATATCTTAATAGAGCTCTTAACATAGTGTTTGTTTAAAACTAAACAATCCTTCCCCATGCAATATAGAGGGTTTTAACTTTATGTTTTCCTACTTTTACAATCTTGTAGATAGATTTTCTAATTTTATAGATATTAAAACAATAGACAACACAGCAAGGACCATAAAAACTTGGCAAGTTTTGCTCTTTGGCGTAATTCTCATTTTTTCCAATGGACCAGAGCAGTAAAAACACTGAGAGAAAAGTCTTAATAGGATATATGGCAATTTATAGCCCTGAAGTCAGGGTTTTTAGCTTTTCTATGTCCTGAACTTGTACCCCGTGTTCTTCTGAGTGGTAGAGCAGTTGGTATGTGTGGTGGTGGGGGCGGGGAGTGGAGAGGAGAGGGCAAGAAAGAGAGAGATTGAGACTCATAGACCTCCAAGACTCTCAGTGAAGTCTTGGCTTTCTTTTTAAAATTTTTACTACATAAAAGCACTACAAAAGAGCCACTTGATGAAGACAATGTACAAAATAAAGTATGGATTCAAGAATAATATGTAGTTGGTTATTCCATTTATAGCTCAAGAGTTGTTTGAACTCCCTGTCCATTTTCCTATTCTTAATTTTTGGCCACCTGCTCTGGTAAACTGATCTCTAGCTGGTCTTAGGTTTTTTTGTTGTTGTTGTTGTTTTTTTTAATTTTTTTTTTTTTTTTTTTTTTTTTTAGCTGAGCCATCCTGCCACCTGTTGGCAGCTCAACGGCAACTCAGCTCAGGCTGGCCTCGAACAGCTGTTGCTCAGAGCTCAGCTCGCACTCTTGAACGAGCTCTTAACCAACTGAGCCACTCGGCCGGCCCTGGTCTTAGGTTTTTATTCCAGAGTTTTCTTGGTGTTTGGAACAATCCATTCTCCAGAGGAGAACTTTATAGGTCTTTCCTTTTGGAGCACTCCCTTCTACTGTTTGTGGAATCACAGAAAAGCAATTACAAAAAAGTCTTTACACTTTGTTTCATTCCATTCTCAAAACAGATCCCCCATTTTATAGACAACAAGATATTGTCTACATATCATTAACAAATATTCCTGGAGTCATTACAGCTCTTCGAGTTTTATAATTTATTACCAATATGTTATACATCCATCCATACAGCTCCTCTGTTTGACCATTTATGGATGTCGTCAGGCTACCAACAATGGAATAAAAACATTTTCGTTATTTCAGAAATACATAGGTAAAACATAATAAATTAACTTTTAATAAAACATGTGTTTGTCCATATAATGTGTTTGCTATAAAAATAATAAAATACATACTTCTGATCCAGCTACTTAATCTAACAACTAGAACCTTACCAATACCTTGATTCTGTAATCATCCTCATTTCTTCACTCTGCATTTCCCCAGAGGTCGTCACTATTGAGAATTCCATGTTTATAATTCCCAAGCCTTTTAAAATAGCTGAAATTCATATATATATTTATAAATAATGTACAGCTCTGTTTTGCTTTTTGTAAGCTTGGTATTAAAGGTTTGTGTGTATTAGTCTGTAATTTGCTTTCTTTCACTCAATACTATTAATATTATATTTCTGAGGCATCCATGCTGTTCCCTGTAGTTCTGGTACATACTGTCCTGTAAAATTGAGCATGTATATAGCCTGTGACCGAGCAAATTTACTCTTAGGTATATACCGTATATATAGATATATAGATATAGATAGATAGATGATAGATAGATGATAGGTAGATAGATAGATAGATAGATAGATAGATGACTTATTCATGTTCACTAGTACACATGCACAAAATTGTTTATTGTAAGGTTGGACACAATAGCAAAAAACAAACAAGCTCACTAGAAGGAAGTCAAATGCCTACAAAATTGAGAAAATTTGGATTTGGATAAATAAACTGGTATCTTCACACCATCGCATATCATGTAATAGTACTTTTTTTTGAAATGCAGACATAATCAGTCTTAAATATATGTATTTTTTTAGCTAGAATAATTTTCCATCTGATAAATACAGAGCTATATGCAGGGAATTCTAATGGTATTATTTAGAAATTTACATTTTTAAACCTGCTTAGTTAAGATCAGTCTTTCCCAAATCTCTAATCTTCCTTTTGTTTGAACTTTGTTAGATATCTGAATGACCCTACTTTGATCCAATGCTTCTTTTCTCCAGGTGCTTCTATCTGCAGACAAAAATCTTTCATAGTGTCCATTCAGCATTATCAATTATTGATGTAATATAGATCCTACAGCTGCTCTACTTTTGTAAGTGCTCTAAACCAACAACAATGAGAAGGGCATAAATAAATAAATACCTACCAGGAATGTTGACATTGAAAATTAATATGATGGAGAAAGGAATTCTAAAAAAATTTTTGGCAGTTGAATTACTTGAGCTTGACTTAGACACTGTTCCCTACGAAGTTTGTGGATGAATTGTGGAACAGGTCAGAGTTCTAAAGAAAAAGGATGTTGTCTCTGGTAGCATAAGAGAATCCCTAGGGAATATGTAATTATGTACAATATGAATGATATGCACATACATTAGGATGAGATTTTCAAGAGGATCATCTTGAAAATAAAAAGATTAACTGTCATCAGCAGTGATCCTTTCTACTAAATAAATTTAAGATTGTTGAACACAATGTTTATAGTATACCACTTCTACTGTCATCTTGGATATCTGGTGACAGTTTGAGATGACTCTAAAAGAATGGAGGGAAAAGAATATAACAACACAGAAATATGCAATGCCTTGGAGAACTAGGCATTCTTTCTCTTTTCTCTTTTTCTTAATGCTACATTTCTCATTACAGATCATCAATTTAGAAAACAATCATTCATTTTGCTTACTGAATAAACACTTACTGTATTTAGTACTTCAGTGGACACTAACATCATAGTGGGAAGAAAAATAGAGAAAGTAATCATCCTTCATGAAGAAGAATCTGTGCTACTACTTTCTACACTTTCCCACTCTTTGAATAATTACAATCAGATATTAGTAGATATATGGTTAAAGATGTTAACAGGCCTTACTGTTAGATTACAGATTTGAAAATTAAATTACAATTTTGGTTTGACATTTTGACAATACTTATTATGAAACATGACAAAGAATTTGGTCAGAGTCAAACATTAATCAGGAGAGTGGGTGGAATTACAAAGAGTAAACTTCCAGTAAAAAAGAAAATCTATTTATTGATCAAGGTACCTATCTACATTGTCATATATATAAAAAATTCTACTTTATTGTCCTATTAAAGACACTTTCCTTTGACACAAGGCTACTCTTCAGCCTAGCATAAGGACAATCTTTAGGTTCAGTTTCTTTGTTCTTATTTACCCACATGGGTGATATAGTTGTTACCTCAAATTCTATAGCAAAAGGATATGAGTGAACTCATAGAAAAAAAAGCACAAACACCTTAAGCTTGAGTCTATCATTTAGGTACACCAAAGTATGATATTACATACAGATCCTAGTCTAGTGATTGGTGCAAGAGAGGGCCTTAGACATGATCTAACATGGAGAGTGTACCCATTTCAGGTGTCTTTCTCTCAGCCTGAAACATATTGATTTTTAACATTATCTAGACTATTTCAGAATGGAAAGTCACTATTTTATATCATGCTGTCCAATAATCTAACCAGATCAGATTAGAAGGGAAGACGTCCCAAGCATTTGGTATAGGCCACTTAGAGATTCTAGGTATGCACTGTTAAGGTGGTTGTTTTGGGAAAAGACACATTACACATAGGAAGCCTAAGACAGAAATGTTTACTTTTCAGACCAGAGTTATTTCTGTGAGTGTAAAAACCTATGTTATGTCCCAGCCCCTGTCTAGAAAGGTAAGAGTAGTAGAGCCCTTAATGTTTCCAAAAATAGTTTCAGGCCTGCCAGATTAATTCACCTGTACATCACTACATCTTTTTGTTACTCTGTTATTGGATACAGCATTCCCCAGTAATTCAGTCCTCTTCTTTCTAATCCTTCAGCTTGACAGCTGTGTGTATATTATATGATAGTATATAGCCAATCTCCCCTCCCCCCAGCCAAACTTTCTCTCACCTCCCACATACATATATCCTGGATGTGTTTTTTAATACATCCAAATCCTTGAGAATAAAGCCTAACTGAGCGTCCTTTATAGAACAATAATTCTCCAATGTCTTCATCAAAAAGAAGGGAGGATATCAGATGAGATATCCAGAAAAGTAAATTGTTAAGTATATTTACAGTCAAATATATCTTAGACTTCAAACTATGTCTATGTGTAAACAATTAAACTATCAATAGAACTGACTTTGAAAATAAGGGTAGCTTTAACTATTAAACTACTATGTTATGATCAATATGATGTGGTACTAAAGTTATTAGAAGTGCTTTGCAGCTTTGCAAGAGGAAAGCCACTTGTTGATAAAGAGACATTAAATCAATATGTGATTCATTAAGTGAAATGTAAAAACCATGATGCTAATTTCACTTTGAATGAATGTACCCAGTAGAAAATTTACATATCAATAGCTAAGGAATTCATTGTATATTGAACTGTTTACTATGAAATCAAAATGAAGTAATCAGTTACTCATGAAAATAATTAACAACTGAAAATAGTAAAAAATTTAAAGTTATTACTGAAAACAAAATTACAGTCAGTCACGGCAAAAGAAAAAAATTAATTGCCATGTCTTTTGATGTATTTGTTTTAATAGAAATTTCTTTTTTGATGACAACTCTTAACATTTAATTCATATTTATTCACATCAATGTAGAAAAAAAAAATGTCCTGCACTGTATCTATATCCTGTATCTTATAAATGTGTTTATGCCAAGGTTTTAAATAAGAATTGAAGTGTCTATTCATTTAGCACCAATCTGGTAGTTCTAATTTCAGTTCTAATGATCACTGAACACATTTCCCACAATATTGGAGGCACTTGCTGGTATGGAATTCAGAAATGAAGAAACACATTAATCTTTCTTAATCATGGTAGAGCATGTGGTTTATGATCACTGCATTGGCCTTGCATGATAGTGCATCAAGCTGAGTCAACATCAAATTGAACACAGAAAAGTAAACAATGTTACTTCCCAATTAAAAATGTTTGGCCTCTCACTAGGGCAATTGTGGTAGGCTACAAACTGCTCTCTGCTCTCTCATATGCTTTCCTCAAGGCATAATGAACAAAGTACAGTTCTTCCTAAAACATACATTGTATCATGTTAGCCACTTCCCTAAATCTTAATTGTACCTGAGAAAGAACTGACATTTCTTTTTTTTTTTTTTAAAGATTTTATTGGGGAATTGGCGGAGGTGAACAGCGTTGGGGAATCGGGGAAGGGGAACAGACAAGCCGCTGTCTTTTTGTTCTTCAGTTTAGTTGCGGAGGGTGTTGCTTCACTGTTGGTATCGTCATTGCGCTCTTCCCGGATGAGGCAGATGGGTCGCTGGCCTCTGGATGTCGCTCACCGCGGCTATTGGCAGCTCACACTTGGCTGCCAGCCGCTCACGCTGGCTGCGGGCCACTCACTGTAGCCTATGGCAGCCCACACCATCACCAGGGCTCGCACAGCCCGGCTCCAGGTGGAGCCGTTGTTAGCTGCAGAGGGCAGTGTCACTGGCCCTCATGTGGGATCCGAACCGGGGCCGCTGGCATCCCCAAACCAGCGCTTAACCAATGCGCCACTCGGCCGGCCCAGAACTGACATTTCTTATCATTCACAATACAGCCCCGTGTCTTCTGGATGGTGCAGAGCACTCTGACTGATCTCCCTCACTGTGCTTCAGACACACTGTCTGCCTTCAGATTCAATATTATCCGAAACTCCCTGCAATATATGAGTCGTTGTACAGCATTTTCCTTCTGCTTGAAATTCCCTTCTTGCTTCCATCCTTTTATTCCATCAGGTCTCTGAATAAATGTAATTTCTGAAAGGTCTTCCCTGAATACCTTCTCTAGAGTTGGATGGCTTCAGTTACTTTCTGATCCTAATCTGCAGTTTCTTCCTTTCTTAATGGCACTTATAATCTTTACTGTCTTATTGTATGGCTGACTGATTGTATTTTTATTTTCCCTTCCATGCTGTAAACTTATAAAGACAGGAGCTGTATTTGTCTTTATCCATCTAGTACTCAGCACAAAGTAAGTGAACAGTAAATACTTTAGCAAATAAATCATTTATATGAAACAACTGGATGAGTAATTACTTTCTACACCTTCTACTTCCTGTAAAATTGTTAATTTATTGATAGAAAAAAAAATGTCACCTTGTTTTCCTAATAGCTTTGGTGAATACAAAAGCAATTTACTCTTATCCTCATGCCCTATTCTTGTGACTAATAGCATTCATTAGCAAGTTGGCTTTTAAGAATCATGAGCACATTTGGAGTTCACATAAGAACCAAATTTCTGTCATTAATACAATTCCTCCTAATAGTCCCTTGGTAAGAAACTGTAGAAGGTCACTGTGGAGGGACAGACAAATTTGTGCAAAGCCAAGGGATCTTGTGAGAGTAAAGGAATATACATGTTTTCACAAAAAGTTTATCCCAACTGAGAAACATCGGGACTGTATAATGGAAATGACCATGAGGGAACAGGGAGTATAGGCAGTTAATCCAGTCTCAACACCAGTAATAGAAAGGAAATTAACAAGGGTGGTTCTGGCATAGCAGATGGCTGTCGTAAAACACTCTTCTGAGACAATTACCCTTGCATAGAGGGAACACTTAGGAATTACGGTTGTTTATGGAAGCAGCTACCATCATTTGAAGGCCACTATCTGGAAATAATTCAGGAGGTGTGGTATTGTCTTTTAACGAAAGAGTACTGTGACTTGTGAGAAAATCAACACAGTAGTGAGCAGGGCTCTCTTGAATTGTGGAAGACTAGTTTTCTACAGGACTATAACAAAGCAACTGTAGCCAAAAATCTAGTTTAGTAGATTATTCAGTGCAGATCAACTGAGCCCAGGAGTTCTAGGAAGTCTGGTGAAGTAATACCTGCAAGTGGATGATCCATATAATTTGAGTATTAATAAATGACATAGACTTATTTGAATATCTTTAGCAGAAACTGCCAGTGCTCCATCTATATCCTATCAGTCCTTCCCATTTCCAAGCAGAGTGGCTCCAGTTCTGTCTGCCAGTCTTTGTGTCTTTTTGATTGAGGACTCAGCACCAGAACCTGTTTGCTCAAGTGCTTGGCAGCTCAGAAGTGTTGAGGAATAAAAGAACTCCCTGGAAAACACCATTCAGTCAAAGGGAATTGATAAATAATTACCTCAACATCTGCAGCTTTCAAGAGGAATGACTGAGGAATATATTCTATTTTATAAGGACACTTCTAATTCTCAGGTGAAATTAAGTGGCAGTGGCTCCGAGCTTGATAACACACCCTATATGTGCTTCCTTCCTTTCCCTGCCTGTATTATTTCCTAAGGCTGCTGCAACAAACAAACAAACTAGGTGACTTAAAACAATAGACATTTGGGCCGGCCGAGTGGCGCGGTGCTTAAGCGCTGGCTTTGGAAGCCAGCGGCTCTGGTTCGGTCCCACATGTGAGGGCCAGTGACACTGCCCTCAAAAAAAACAAAAAACAAAACAAAAAACAATAGACATTTATTCTCTCACAGTTCTGGAAGAACTCCAAAATCAAAGTGTAGGCAAAACTCCACTCTCTCCGAGGCTCTAGAGAAGAATCCTTCTTTGCTTTTTCCTCACTACTGGTGGTTGCCAGAAATCCTTGGCATTCCTTATCTTACAGCTGCAACACTTGAATTTCTGCTTCCATCACTGCATGGCTTTCTTCTCTGTGTCCCCTCTGTGTCTCTATACCCAAATAGTTCTTCCATTTTCTAGTAAAAATGCCAGTTATAGTATTTACAGCCAGCCCTAACCCAGTATGACCTCGTCTCATTACATATATAAAAGTTCAAGTTCCAAAGGCTCAAGTTCCAGGAAGACATGCATTTTGGGGGGATACTGGTCAACCCACTATACTTCTTAATTTGTTTTTTCCACATACAGTTTTTCTTAATACCCCCACTCAGGGAAACAACTTGCATAGAAGTCCTTGTTTCAAGGATAACTTTTGCAAGAACTCTACCTTTTTGCCTAATAACCATGCAAAGGCCTTTAAGGGGGGTAGATATCTTTCAAGATGACACCTTTCTCCACTTTCTCTCATTGCTTTTAGACTAATATATAGAATCAAGCCTTGCTATGGATTAATGAGGGAAGTACTGTCTCTGTGTTAGAAGGTAATGGCTTATTCATCAAAAGAGTAGGAGAACTCAGCTATTAGAAATCAAGCAGAACCAGGAAATCATACTTGTGAATGGTTGTGATTGTGCTAGGTTGATAGAGGCTGAATATAAGGTTGAGTAGAATTTATTAACAATTGGGTTCTTATATGATTTCATAAATAATATAGGTCAACGACACCTGGAACTAGCCCTAATATGCTGGTGTTCTTTAAAAATGAAAAAAAAAAAAGAAAGATAAACTCTAGGTGGAATTGGAAATGAGGTAGAAATGCCAGAACTGCCTTGTGGTAAAAAGGCTGAGAGCATAGCAAACCAGGATAAATTTATTACATAAACTCAGAGAACCTAGCAACTCCCTCTGATCTCCAGGAAGGCTTGAGGATAATTACTTCCCTAAAGCAATGAGGAGGCTCCAGTATTATTGGGAAGCCAGCGGTAGTTATCCTCTGCAGGCTGGATTGATGTTAGAAAGTCTGTCATTGAACAGAATAATATATTTTCAGTGGGAAAGACATGATTCCAAAAGAACAGAGGCGATATTTCAGCATTTAACTATAATAGACAAATTAGTCAGAATTGTGGCTAACGGACAAAGGTATTCTTAGGAGTAGGTAGATGAGAAGCCATTGAGTGCATTTCTTGACTTTTATAATGAAGAAATTTAAAGAATAGAGGACCAGATGGCTGATGGCAACTGTTACAATGCAAATCACAATCCTTAGCCCCATTTCCAGACCTGAAACATTCCTCAGACAAAAGGCCCTTTGATGGAAGGGGAGGACAGGGTTCTTTGAGGAATAAAGATTTAACAATACAATATGTATTCATAACAGTAATTATTACCATATATCTCATTGAGACCTATGTCCATTCACCTGAGTAACTGTATAGTGGAAAAAGAGGAGTACTCACATATTTCAAGAATTGCTGAATATAATTTGAACTGTCTGTCATTGATTCTAGTGGCCCCTATTTATAGTGGGGGTTTCAAATTCCAGATGATAATTGAAGAACTGCTCTAAATCCATCCATCATCTCACAGTCTATAAAATGGGTCTTAACATTTTTTTGCGGGAAACGAGTAAACTCGTCATATAGCTTTTTATGCCCGCTTACAAAGTGTTAATATCATATCACTATCAGGAAAACGGCTACCCTGATGGAACATTTGAATATACTCTTAGAGACACAGCTAATACCATGCAATGAAATCCTTGTAATTAGGGCGGTGTTTTGCAAGATGGAAAAGTACTAGGGCCCAGCAGCCACTGTATGCTGCTTTACCCCATTCTATGGAATATACCGGTTTGGGACCCAAGGGTTGGGTCCCAACCCTTTTTACTATCATCCTTAGTGAGTCACATGTGAAATTTCTGCTTTCCACTCCCCGTAAATGTAGGCTCTGCTTGACTAAAGGCCCTGGTCCCTGGTGGTATTTTTCTCCCAGGGGACACAGTAAACTATGGCCTCTGCCTAGTTACTCTGAGATACTTACGCCAGAAGACCAGAGGGCAAAAGTCACTATACAAGCAGGATGAATTGATCACTCTACTACATAAAGCACGGAGAAAACACCGAAACTTTTGGGATTGGTGTTTTTATGTCTAGTGACAAGTGCAAATGAGCAATTATATCAGCTGTGATGTGTCATGGGTCACCAGAAGCTTAAATCCCACCATGTAAGTAGCTGAGACCAGCAAAATTGCTGGTTGAGGATGAAGGGAATCTAGGAAAGGTATTATCATCACTTCAGACCAATTGAAGCAGTGTATTGTGGATGTCCCAGCAATGCTCTTCATATAAGTTTTTCATTTTGTTTTTAAGAAATTTGATCAGCCAAATTTTTGAAGAAATTCTGAGAGAACAGAATAAAATTGACTTGATACACAACTAGAGGAGTAGTGTATTTCTCATTTTTTTATGCATTTCTTAAGGTATGAAAATGCGGTCTTGTCCTAATATTGAAAATAGAATGTGAAGAGAAAAACTAATTATAATTTTGCCATTATCTACCACAGTTTGGTAACATATGTATGTAAAGAAATTTGTGCCCACATCTTTAAATATTTCTGAAAGCAGGAAGCTTGCTAGAGAAGCTTGAAAACATGCAATGAATAGGGACCATGGAATGAAGTTTCTAGGAAAAGAATGAGAGAAATGCTCTCCTACGTTCCCACAGCATTCAGAGTCTTCAGAGAAAAATAAAAATAAATAAAGATATTTTCTAAGAATATCAGCAGTAAAAGAGACTTGATGACCTTAACCATTGACCCCCACCCATCTCTTCAGAAACCATTTCAGGAGTGATGAGGAGGAACAAGGAGCACCAAACCATATCAGACTTATACCTGGCCATTCTACCACTTATATATGCCTCGTTTTTAAGAAGACCACAGTCATGTGCTTGCTTTCCTTCTCATCCCATGATACCAGTAGAATTAGACCAGAAAAAGAAGGACAGACTACCAGAAAAGACATAATTCCAACACACTCATCTGCATTCTAAAGCCATGACAGAGTGAAAAAGTAGAGCCTGCCTCCTCCTCCCCACCTCAAATCATCGGGACTGAAACAACCATTCAGGCATTGGTTGAAGAAAGAAGATACAGATGACTTGAACTGGGGTTTAATTGGAGTTTAAACCCAGGGCTATATGGAGACCAATAACAGAAAGTTTATAGGTGTCACATAATCTTATCATTAAGGAATTTACTGATCATTATAGACTAGAGGTTCTATATTATCCTGTTGGTATAAATGAAAAAAAGTTAAAAATGGGGCCAGCTGAGTGGCTCAGTTGGTTAAGAGCATGAGCTCTGAGCAACAGCTTCACCAGTTGGAATCCCACATGGGCCAGTGAGCTGCTCCCAAGCTCAGCTGCCACTGAGCTGCCCACAGGTGCTGCTAACAACAAGGTTTCCAGTAGGACTCCCGCATGGGATGGTAGGCATGGCCCACCCTCAACTAAGATTGAACATGGCACCTTGAGCTGAGCAGCCGTGAGCTGCCAATGGGTGGCCGAATGGTGATTGGATTGGAGCTGAGTTAGCTGTGCCCTTCACAACTAAGACTGAAGGACAACAACTTCGCTGTTCCCCTTCCCCAATTTCCCAACACTTTTTCCCTTCCCCAATTTCCCAGTAAAAATCTTAAAAAAAAAAAAATACTTTTATTTAAACCCGCTGGAAGTGCATTAACAAAGCAGTTGTGTATCTAAAAACCAAAGTGCAATACAATTGATCACAAAAGATACACTATCAATACTTTTACATCTAAAAGTAGTGATAATCAAGACATATCTATGCAACCAGTATGAACCACAGCACTCTCAAGAGAATAATTCAAATGCAAGTAATTTATTTGAGAGTTAATATCAGGAACACCTGTAAATGAGTTGGGAAGTAGACAGAAAAGGAAAGAAAGCTATTCTAACTTATCTCCCATCCTTTATTTGACATACAGAGGATTATAATCAGTTACTTACAACTCTGAGCTCTCTCTAGTCTACACTTTCTCCAGTCATCTTTGTCGTCTTCTTCTTCCCCTTGCTCCTCCTCCTCCTTCTCCTCCTCCTCCTCCTCCTTCTCCTCCTCCTCCTCCTCCTCCTTCACCTCCTCCCCTTCTTCTCCTCCTAATGCAGATAAGAGAGGAGCTGAAGCTATAGTCCGGACAGCAGAAGCAGAGCCAGTTAGGCTACCTCCTGATGAGCTCTTTTGGTTATCTATTGTTCTGTACCAGCCCACTTCAAAATGATCATTTGTAACAAGAAGACTCATTTCTTTTGCTCACATATCTCCAGTTTGATCAGGGCTTTCGGGGGAATTTTGTCTCTGTTCTATGTGGCATCAGCTAGAGTGCCTGGGCTGGGGCTGGAAGATGGCTCAGTCAACATCTAGAAGGGTGGTGCTGTTTACCAGCTGGGTGCTCAGCTAGAACACTGCCAAGAGTTCTGTGGCACATGAACCTTCTTCCAGGGAGTTGCTAGGGTCATTCACAACATGGCAGCTTTGGCCCAGAAACTGGCACAGCATCACATCCCTCACATTCCGTTGGTCAAAACAGTAACACAGCTCTGGGGAATTCAGGAAGAAGGGACAAAGAACCACCTCTTTAAGGAAGGAGAGACTCTTGATAATGCCATAAGCCCCACTGAAGTAAATGGCCAGTTATCTGTGCTCTCTTTTAAATTGAGGGTGGGGGCCGGCCGAGTGGTGCGGTGGTTAAGTGCTGGTTTGGGAAGTCAGCAGCCCCGGTTTGCTCCCACATATGAGGGCCAGTGGCACTGCTCTCAAAAAAAAAAAAAAAAAAAAAAAATTGCGAGTGGAACCCTAACCCTCCTTTATCCACACCAGTGTGACACATCAGAAGTCTTAACCGACATTTTATTTTTCAACCACTTAATTTGCCCTAATTTAACAGTGACAGAGCCATTTCATTAGCTGTGTTGAGAATACTTGGATTTTCATTTGTGTGTTTTTAACCCCTTACTTGGGTCCTCAGTAGAGTCACAGTTTTAAGAAATAATCTTCAGACTCCACTTATCTATAGGAGAAATGAAAGAAGTAGGAAAGGAATTATCTTTAAGCTAAGTCCTCAATATACTTACTTCTTTAACAAATCAAGGTAGTGCTTCCGGAGGCCCTGTCAGAAAAAAATCAGGCTTCTCAGTTTGAATTTCTCTATCGCTGTTCTTTTGTCTTCTTCCCCTTCTCTGATTGTGTTTTCAAATCACTTCTGATCACTTCCGCCTTCCTGACAGTTTCCTTTTTCACTAGTAAGGCTTGAATCTGGCATTCAAGGAGGACACTCAGGGTTCATTAGTAAGAGAATCACCCTGAATAAGAGTTTTCTTGCCTGCATGCTTAAATCTCTGTTGAGTCACACACTTTTCCCTCAACAAACTTATTTCCTCCCAGGCAGAGAAATGGCTTTGTGGAGGCAACTCTCTGTGTCTGAACAAAAACAGGATTAGCTGTAGGGAAAATTATTTGTGTGTGGAAATGAATTCTTCTCTCTGGCTTTATTTTGAAGTATATTACCAATATTCCTCACAAATACACAACTGGGCAGCTGAATTTCATATCATTTTGATGACATTAATAAATTCAGTGGGGACAAACACTGGGGGTGAGGGCCTGAAGACTTGGAGAGCCTGCACTTATTTTGAAGAGTTATATGATAAGAACAAAAGACGATATAAGCTCCAAACAGGCAAGCTGATTTCATGTTTGCCTCAGGCAAACCAAATGTTCACTGTTGATTTACTGTTCAATTGTGAAAGCAAAGGCTATTAAAGCAAAAACAATCTTTGTTGTTCTTTTTTTTTTTCCTCCCCGTTATGGTTTCTTGATACCCTAATGTAATATGATTTGCTATGGATGATGTGAAGAAGGGTTGGTTAGCCTTACGGTTCTGGAAACTGTGAACAGTTTTAACGTTGTGGACATGAGTGTTAAAAATCAAACCATTTCTGTGACAAAGTTTAGAAATTCTTTTAAAAACATAGGTGAATTGAATTCCAGTGATCCCTTTTCACCTTAGCATCACTGAAAACATTGTGAAGTTGAGGTAAAACAACAACAAGTTATTTCTGGGGTCTTGGTATTCCTTTAGAAGGACATAGGTTTATGAAACATTAGCTATAACAACCAGAGAGGTCAATCATACTCAATGCTATCTCCAATGTGAACAAGATTTTTTTTTTTCTTTTTTAGCTGAGCCATCCTGCTCAACGGCAACTCAGCTCGGGCTGGCATCGAACCGCCATTGCTCAGAGCTCAGCTCGCACACTTGAGCGAGCTCTTAACCAACTGAGCCACTCAACCGGCCCAAGATTTTTGTTGTTGTTGTTGGAAAGTATCTTGTTGAGACTAAAGCATCATTTCTCACTTGAGTGAGATATACCAGTCAATTAACATAAATTGTGATGAATCAGAATGTTAAAGCAGCATTGTTTTCTTCCAATTTAAGGATAAAAATGTTTCTTTTACTTTCTTTATTGAAAAGAAAAATGGAAAGATGAATCACCATACTGTAATATTTTCATAGGAGTCTTACTAACTGATATAATTTATCCTGTCAACAATATCATGAGTCAGAGGAGGGACTGAAGACCCAGAAAGCTTTGCCAAAATGAGCAGAGCTAAAAAAAAAAAAAAAAAGGCCAAACATGAAATCAGACATATTAACTGACCACAAAATCTCTGATCAATCCTTTACATGTTATAGCTCCTACTAGTTCTAAAGTTATCAGGGCCATTTACTTGATGTTCCTCATCGAGGAAAAATGTTTTGGAATATATCCCTCCCATTAGGTAAAACAGGAGAAATCCTTAATAATTTTGTCATTATATTAAATATGTAATACCTAAATTTTGAATTAAATTATGTAATAAACTAGATCCTTTAAAGTGTAGTAGAATTAAAAGAATAGGCATGGAGTTCTCTGAAATTTTCATAAATCTTGGTCAAATACTGTATTAGTTTCCAGGGCTGCTGTCATAAGTAGCATATAATCCGTTGCTTAAAACAACAGAAATTTATTGTCTCACAATTCTAGAGGACAAAAGTCTGAAATCAAACGATCAGTACTGTTGGTACTTTCTGAGGGCTCTGACGGAGAATCTGTTCTCTGACTTGTGTCTAGCATCCGGTGACAGTCAGCAGTCCTTGTCATTCCCTGGCTTATTGGTGTATCACTCAGTATCTGCTTCAGTCTTCACAAGGCTTTCTTCCTGTATGTTTCTTCTCTCTTCTAAGGATACTCTTCATATTGGATTAAAGGCTCACCATATCCAGTATGACCTCATCTTAACTTTAATAATTACATCCGTAAAGATAACATATCCAAATAAAGCCACATTCACAAGTACCAGAGATTAGAACTCTCCTTATCTTTTGGGGGGACACAATGCAATGCATAACATGTAGAAATCATGCAGCAGAGATCAGTTAAAGAACAAAACCAAGCAGGGCCAGCTGAGTGGCTCAGTTGGTTAAGAGTTGGCTTAAGAGCACGAGTTCTGAGCAGTGGGGCCGCCGGTTCGATTCTCATATGAGCCAGTGACGTTGCGCCTGAGCTGAGCTGTTGCTGAGCTGCCAACAGGGGGCAGGATGGCTCAGCTGATGTAACAATAAGATTACCTGATAGATGGTGGGCTATACCCACCAGCAACTAAGACTGAACTCGGCACCTTGAGCTGAGATACTGCCCGGATGGCTCAGTAGATAGAGCATGCACTTTTAACAACAAGGCCACTGGTTCCACTCCCTCATGGGATGGTGGCTACGCCCACCCTCAACTAAGATTGAACACAGCATCTTAGCTTAGAGGCCACGAGCTGCAGACGGGAAGCCAGATGGTACGACTGGCGCCCTCCACAACGAAGATTGAAGAACAACAACTTGGCCAGTCCTCTTCCCCAATTCCCCAACACTTTTCCCTCCCCCCAATTCCTCAATAAAAAAAATCTTGAAAAAAGAAAAAAGAAAACAATCAAGCAGACAACTATAAAGCTGGATAGTGCAGGGTAGACATGGGAATACTGGTAAATATGTATGTGTATATGTATGTGTCTGTGCTAATGTATTCAGCTTTACATGTGGTGCCACAATTAATGTATTGCTTTTAAACTAGTTTCTATTTGGGGTGCAGGTAGGAAACTGGAAAGTCAGGAATCTAAACAGACTATTTCAATGTTATGGTGTGCATTTCCCTCTTTTTCTCTGTCTACAAATAATTTACCAATTTTAAGATTTCTTAGTTGGAAATTTATTTTCAAAAACACATCTTTCTGGACCTTGCCTTTGGGACTTGTAAATTTTTTTGTCCAAAAGCTTTCACAGAATTCTCCAATCTTTTAATTAAAAAAATTCTGTTTTGGGACTTATCGATTTATTATATTTTTCAAATAAGTAGGAATTAATCACTATTTTCTTGAGGATTCTTTTTTTTTTTTCCTTTAACTTTATTGGGGAACAATGTGTTTTTTCAGGGGGAAAATGTGTCTTTTTTTTCCAGGACCCATCAGCTCCAAGTCAAGTTGTTGTCCTTCAATCTTAGTTGTAGAGGGCACAGCTCAGCTCCAAGTCCAGTTGCCATTTTCAGTCTAGTCATGGGGGGGTTCAACCCACCATCCCATGCAGGAGTTGAAGCAGCAACTATGCTGTTAAGAGCACTGCACTCTAACCAACTGAGCCATCCCACTGGCAGCTCAGCTCAAGTCATTGTCTTCAATCTAGTTCCAGAGGGGGCAACTCACTGTTCCATGTGGGACTGGAACCCACAACCCTGTTGTTCAGAGCACACCCGCCCTATAACCAACTGAGTCACCCGGCTGCCTCTCTTGAGGACACTATCATGATAGTCATCATACCCTTGCTATCATATTTTTATTTTCTAGTGTTTACACCGTTTTTTGTTTTTCTTGAGGGGTAAATATTTCCCCAAACAATTATAATTATACTTCAGTATTACGAGGGTTCAGTGAATGTATAGAATATACAATATAAAACTGAAAGCAACCTCATAGAATATTAAAGACCTTTAGTTTACATTTTTATGGCATATGGAGTTAAGCAGCTATTCATCTGGAAAGCCAAAATAAAAATCATTAGATCAACACCAATTTAATTTGTTTTTTACAAAGTGAACCATTTCCTTAATATTTTCAAAAGAACCTTTGCCTACTATGCACAAAGCAGCAGTCCAATTGGAGCCAAATATATTTGTTAAGCTGCTTGGAATTCAAGTCTTTCTGTTTTGTACATGCATTTTTGTTCACATGTTCCTTGTTGACTGTCTATGGGTCTTATCTACACTTGCCTATTGAGTTTAAAAGCCTCTTTGAAATCTGGTAAGAGTTAGTTTATTTTCTTTTCTTTATATAGCTTTTTATTATTTTTCCTTCGGTAATGATCTCCTCATAGTACACTAATGCCCAGATGTCCTAAAAATGTGTTATTTGCTTTTGGTTTAGAAACTAAATTAAAGTAGTAGAAAGTACTCATGGTATCTGCCTCTCTAATTTAAATGTATTGGCTCTGGCTTTTATGTGACACAGATTCCAGACCAATCATAGCAGTAGACAACAGTTATTAATTTTTATTCTCCCCTTCCAGCTCAGAAGGTAATTACCTAAAGCTTTCATCAAACTTTTAGAAATGAATGTTACCACTGTGATCCATACACTTTCTCTAATCTCCTGAACAAGGGTTATTGCCCAGTGAACCAGTCAATACAAAAGCAGCCATGGAACGTATGTGGGAAACACCGCATTGAAGGGTGAAAGCTGGTCATCCAGCTCTCCCTAAACCCAGATTCTGACTCTTGATGTCAAGCATTTGGAAGATGGAACTAACTTTTGGAAGCATTCAATTACTGAAGAGTGTCATAGGGAGGGAAGGCTAAAACCAAATTCCAAGGTTCATGTGAGATGTAAGCTATGAATGGGGTAAAGGTATTTTAGGCACAAATAATTTTGGGAAGCCATGGGTTAAAGACAGTTAAATAAGATTACCGAATTCACAATTTCTTAGACCCCTGAATATGATACTGTGCCTTGTCAACCAATAAAAATGTGATATACGGTGTAATTAATGGGTTTTGGATCCAATTGCAGTGCAGAGGTGTGGGATTTTCTCCATACGTACCTGGAGATCCCATCAGATGCAATAGGTAAAGGGCTCAGTCCACAAGACTGCCCTCCAATTCACATGCCAATAACAAGTCCAGGTTATTTGTGCTTCTGACTGACCAGCTACAAATTGAAAGTTCTAAGGATGCCAATCAGAAGCCCAGATTGTTACCTGTACTTTTGTCTAACTGGCTATCTAAAGCAGAAGTTCCCAGGACCCCCCTCTCCTTAGAATTAATTTGCTTGAGCAGCTCAAGGAACTCTGATAAACGTTTTACTTCCTAGATAACCTTTTTATTATAAAAGGCAGATTTCCATTCCTCTTGTTTTACAGTACTGTAAGTCCTCACTTAACCTCATCCATAGGTTCTGGGACTTTAAGTGAAACATATAATGAAACCAATGTTATCATAGGCTAATTGATATAAACAAGAGTTAAGTTGCTTGGCTTCTTATCACCCTTGTAGTGAAACACTGTTAAGCAAAAAGATGTTAATTGAGGACCTGCTGTATTACTGTGTTTCCCCAAAAATAAGATCTAGTCTTATATTAATTTTTGCTCTAACAGTCTACATTTATTCATTTATTCATGTACAAAAATCTACATTTATTCAGACAGTCATGTCTGGCTGACAATCTTAACTGGGGCTTATGTTTTGGGTAGGGCTTATGAGCATCCTGCAAAATCATGCTAGGGCTTATTTTCCAGTTAGGTCTTATTTTCGGGGAAACATTCCCAGTGAGATACAATGTCCATCTCCATAATACAATCAGGTAAAATAGATGCAACCAGTTCACATAACACTGGTTCAAACATACCAGATCTGCTATACATTTTTACCTTAATTCTAGCAATCATCTCTTCCTCTCACATCAACTCTTCAGTTTCCTAACTGTAGCCTGTATTAGAACTTCATCTACAGGTTTTGGTTTCTTATAATGCTAAATAGGGAAAACAATCCCCAGCCAGATATAATACTCAGTCCCAGAAAACATTCAATTAAAGGAGACACAATGTCTTCACATAAGCTTGTTTAAGCATTCTAACTTTCAAAATCCTATCAGTCCTTACGGTTTTATATTCTTTCAATCTAATTGTAGCCTGAGTCCGGGCTTCACCAAGAGACTTTGGGACCACAGTTCCTGAGACTCTAGTATTAAGGAGTTCTGAGAACTTATCTTCTTCACCCACTAACCAATTTACCCACTTTGTGGCATAAGTCTTTGGGTCCCCAGCAAGGGCTCAAGCCAAGGGGCTCTGGCACCTTTTGTTAATCTTTATCTTGATTAATCAACCTAATCAGTGGCCCAAGCAATTGCTAGTAAGGTTTCCATAGTAATCTCTACCTTCTGACTTTTAAAATTTTTCCACAATTGGGGTAAGTAGAGCAGACATGTTTGGGGCCCTTGAACATTCAGGGAAACAAAAGGGGAATCCATTTGGCCACCTGAAGATTTGGTAATGATGTATTAAAACCTTTGTTTTAACATCATCAATATCTCCTTTATTCATCCCATTTCTTAATAACTATCTATAGATTTCCACCCTGCTCAGATAAGTCCCATGTCTCTTCCCTTTTTCTTTCCTCTGTTTTCCTCCTATTAATATTTGCTACATTCACCTAATTTCTTACTAGCCTTTCAAAATTTTCTACCTTGTTGGGAAGATTCCCTGACTCTCCCTTTTGCCTCTTCCTATTCTTAATTAATTAACTGAATGTTTTTAATAAAATCTGTAAGTCCCAGAAGGGGAAGCTGAGAAAACAATTCTATGAAGCTTCCTGAATTGTTCCTTGGCAACAATAAGGTAATGTTGGTGCCCACCTGAAAGGAGCCCACTTAACCACAGCATTTACCATGACCTGGGTAATTGGCATATTTGTTGGGTGATTATCCTGGTCATCATAAAACTAGTCTCACATGGCTTGCATATGAATCATAGCAGTTAGGTTTTCTGGGGTCTTCTACTTAGCATTTATAGAGGGAGATGGACACTCTGCCTTCTCAAGGTAAACAGGCTCTGCAGTGGCACTTATCCAGTCCACCAGACTGGCTAGATCACATATCTGTTCTATAGGGAACTGTGGGTCGTGTATCAACACAAACATTCTCTTCCATTCTTCAGCATTCAAAACCAAATACACAGCTCCTAAATTAGTTACACTCATAATCCATTTTAGGAAAGGCTTCTCAGGAAATGGATATGATACCAATCCACAAAATGAAACAATGTCTTTACATTATACCCCCTGGTTTCAACACTTTCCTGGTTTTGCCATTCCGCCACACTGACTACCTTGGTGACCAGTTTATTATAAAAGGAGATAACTTAGAACAGTCAGATGGAAGAGATGCATAGGACAAGTAAGGGGAAAAGTTGTAGAGCTCCTATGCCCTTTCTGAGCACGTCACTCTCCTCAAATCTCCACAGGTCACCATCCAGATGTCCAGATGTTCTCTGAATCCCACACTTTTGGGATTTTAGAGGAGTTTCATAACAAAGACAAGATTAATTAAATCACTGGCCATTGGTCATTGAGCTCATTCTCTAGCCTCTCTCACCCCCCTTGCAGTTTGGAGATGGGACTGAAAGTTCTACCCCTCTAGTCAGTCAGATGACAGCCAGCCGTTATCCTCAGGTGCTTTCCAAAAGTCACCATATTAACATAAGAAAACATATCTTACAGAAAACCCAAGAATTTTAGGAGCTCTGTGCCAGAAACCAGAACAAAAATCAAATATACATTTCTTACGACACATCACAATATCATAGTATTTTTCAAAGTTCATAGCAAGGGACTTTATCTGAACACATCTTGGGACTCAATTTCAACACTTCCATTTTAAAGTGTTAAAATGGACTTCACGGCACTATTTTAAAATAGAGCCAGAATAGGCTTTCTAGAACTGCTTGAATGTCTTGTTCTTGGAAACTTTACACTGGGCCAGACCTTTTGGACTGGGCCAAACCAATATTAGCTTACAAACAATTGCTTGTAAAACCAGTAGGACAGAGGACATCCTGACCACAAGGACTGATGATTATGGAGTCTGTATCCAAAGATAGAATCAGTAGCCCGATCTTGCATAGCCAAGAGTAGTAGTTCAGCTTATTAGCACTTACAGAATTCTTTTTTCCTTTTTATGTAATTATTCCTTTTCTTTTCTCATAAAAAATCTCTTGCTTTCACCCTATAGTCTGGACACTATTTGGGTTCCTGCCTCAATGTGTGTTCCCAGAATTGCAATTCTGCTATCCCAAATAAATGCTTGCTGCCTGATTTCAGCTTTATTTTTCGGCTAACATAAGAAACAGTGACCTGTAAAAATGCTTCTCATCCTTTGTGGCTGTAAAACCCAAATTAAAATAGTCACATATCTTGGGGACAAATGGAGTTGACTAACATAGGCTCATTAAAGATAAACAAAACAACCTTACCTATCATAAGCTGAAGTAATTTACAGCTCTCCTCAGAAATCTGCTGGAGGACACCAGTCAATTCCCAATGCCATGTGTGTCCCTGACATCTGTGCCATCTGTGGGCCTCCATGTTCCGTGACTCAGCTAATCCGATTCAAACAAGAAAGACTACTAAGCAACCAATCAGTTGAAAAAGCCAAATACCTCTCTCATTTACCCCATAAAAACCCCTTAAGTCCTTCAGCAACATTGAGCTCATTGCTCTAATAGCCATGAATTTCCTGGCTTACAGGTTGAAACACTTGCAATAAATTCATTTTTCTGCCTTTAAAAAAAAAAATTCAACGTGTAGAGTTTGCTTTTTGATATGACAATGATACTTAAGAATGCCAACAAAACAAAACAAAACAAAAAAAGGAACAGTTTCATAGGAGATTGTCTCTGGAATTTAGTACAATTTGAGAAAAGAATGAGACAAAACCTACATATTTACAGTTTCAGAAGGAAAACATTATCTTATTAATTTGAAAAAATAATGTTTTTTGAAGAATTGAGAGTATTAGCCTCTACAATAGCACTTTTTATTGGCTCTAAATGAGAACTAAAGCTACTTTATTTTGACATTAAATCCCCTGAAAAATATAATTTGTTTTTTTCTATCAATAAAAGCCTTATTTTGAATTACTTCTTTGAAATAATTTTGAGTTAGAAATTTATAGATATCTTTACAAATACAATTCTCCAAATACCTTTTTATATGTAATATTTTTTTTTTTTTTACTTTACACAATTTCTACTGATTTATCTTTGCCTTTCAAAATCTTCCTTCTTGATCCTTACATTTTTCAAAGTGATAGGAGTGGCAAAACTGTAATTTACATCAAAGTGAAACTCTCAGAATACTCTTGGAAATTTTAGACTTTTAAACATGGTTTATCTTTGAAAAATCAAGTGTCACTCCTATTACTCAGAAGCACTGCCTACCAGATTTAAGCATGATAAATTTTTTAAAAATGCATCTCATTTTATCAAGTACTGCATTTTAGTGTTCTAGTTCGGGACACTAATTGACTGACTAAAGCTACATTAAACAGCAAATATTAAGAGATAAACACCATACATCTATACAGATAATTAGGTTTTCTCTCTCATCTTCCAGCATTTAAATTATCCCCCTAACCATTTATTCATGAAAATATTGTTACCTCTTCCAGTTTCTTTGTTGTTCATTCCAACTTTTACTTCCTTGGTTCTGTTGTTACTCAACCTTAGTCCAAATGTTTCTTCCTTAGAAAACAATAAAACAGAATGTTTCTTGGTGATCGCTCTATTCATACTGTGTTCATGATCCAGTTTTTCCTGTAATTTTCTATGTTGGTGGTTTACCTTTAGGTATCCATGCATGCCCAGGGATGTTCCCTTTAGCATTAATTTTACGGACAGAGGCGTGATCTTCTCAGCATGTATTCACCCTTCCCACTGTGGGCAGCAATACACTTAAGATGAGTTTGACCATACTCCTGGCTATAGAATTTGCTCTGTAATCTCAGGTTTAAACCGTGCCTAGCTTAATTAGCACGAAACAAGGCTGGAGACCTGTGGGTGGCTGAATAATGACCTTCAAGGCAGCCCATTGCCTAATCCCCCTAAACTGTGTAAATGGCACTTTATATGGCAAAAAGGACTTTGCATACTCGTGTGTGATTAAATTCAGGGTTGAAGGTATAGAGATTATCCTGGATTATTCCTTTGAACCCTAAATGTAGTCACATGGGTCTTTATTAGAAGGACTCAAGGCAAGTCAGAGAGCAAGGAAAAGGTCATGTGATAATAGAAACTAAGATTGGAGTGATCCACTTTGGAGGTGGAGAAAGAGGCCACAAGTCAAGGCATACAAACAATTACTGGAAGGAGTCATGGGAAACTGAAAAATCAAGAAATCTGTCTGTCCTCAGAACTTCCAGAAGGCACAAGTCCTGTGGGCACCTTAACTTTAGCCCAGTGAAACTGATTGAAGCTCTGATTTCCAGAACTGTAAGAAACGACATTTTTGTTATTTTAAGCCACTGAATATGTGGTAATTTGTCACAGTAGCAATAGAAAACTAATATAAGATCAGGATCCAATCAATGTACTTTTCTTGTGTAGTGGTTACAAAAGAGATTTCATTTTTTTTTTCTATATGGTATACAGAACAGATGTGAGGTAGGAAAACATTTTAGCCATTAATCATTATGATCGAGTTCGGCTTTGATTTGAAACTGACAAATGTAGGAGAGTAAAACCCCAAATTACAGAGAAGCAGGAGCATAACCCTAATCAAAACACACTTGAAACTTGCAATGATTCCAGGCCATTGGCAGTTACATAAACTTATAGATTCCCTCACTGTTGAGATGAGTTTTCAATTACTTGTAATGGGAAGGAACCTAATTGTTGAAACAGTTTTGCACAAAACCCAAATTTCTAAATACAACATCCAATATGTCTTCATAATTAGATGAAGCAAAAAGGAAGCTGTCCCGGTTTGCACCAGTGTGACTGAATAGCAAGAGTTGTGAAAGCAGACATGGGATGCGTTAGGGTGCCTGTCTCCATCGCCATTTCCTCATTGTCTAGCACTGTTCAATAAATATAAAGAGTTGCTTAATAAATATGTTTGCAATGGGTGGATGATTGAATATAAAATGTAAAGAGTATGACTATAGTACTGATATCAGCTAACCATGACTTAAAAATGTGTTTTGAGGGCCAGCCGAGTGGCTTGTTGGTTAAGAGTTAGCTTGGGAGCATGAGCTCTGAGCAGCAAGGCCACTGGTTTGGATTCACTTGGGCCAGTGATGCTGCACCCTCTACAGCCAAGATGGTGAACAACAACTCACCTGGAGCTGGGCTGCCATGAGGCTCCAGTGACGATGTAGGCTGCAGTGGGCTGCCATAGGCTACAGTGAGTGGCTGGCAGCCCGCATGAGCGGCCAGCAACTGATGTGAGCTGCCATGAGCAGCCGTCCAATGGCCGGTGACCTATTCACCTCATCCGGGAAGAGCCCAATGATCACAATACCAACATGGGCCCATGAAGCGACATCCTCCACAACTAGACTGAAGAACAAAAGGATAGCAAGTTGTCTGTTCCCCTTCCCCAATTCCCCAATGCTGTTCCCTCCCCCCAATTCCCCCAATAACATCATTTTAAAAAAAAAAAAATGTGTTTTGAATGCCGAGAGGTTCAGTTGGTTAAGAGCATGAGCTCTGAGTAACAGGGCTACCGGTTGGTTTCCCACATGGGCCAGAGAACTGCACCAGAGCTGAGCTGCCACTGAGCTGCCAACAGGTGGCAGGATGGCTCAGCTGGTGAGAGCACATGCTCCTCACAACAAGGTTGCTGGTTTGATTCCCACATAGGATGGTGGGCTATGCCCATCAGCAACTAAGATTGAACCCCACACATTAAGCTGAGTGGCTGCGGGCTGCCCTTGGGCGGCTGGATGTCACCTGGACTTGGAGCTGAGCTACCTGTGCCCTCCACAACTAAGATTAAAGGAGAACAACTTAATTATTCCCCTTCCTCAATTCCCCAATAAAATCTTAAAAAAAAAAAAATGTGTTTTGAGCTATGTGAGACTGAGTATACAAAGGCACAATGGCCCGATAGAACTCTGATGCACAACCTCTGTAGCTACTAGTCCAGAAGGCAAACCACAACCCCTGAATCACTTGGCTGAAATCAGTCACTACTTAGACAATGATTGCCAGCTCCCGTATCTGTGCCCTATGATTCCAACTGAGGAACAGCCAAAGAAAGCCAAATATGTTCCCAAATCAATCGCATAGATGACTAGCTTTTCTAGTTAGCCTGCCTTTTTTTCCCCTTGGCAATGACCTCCAATCAGGATATACCTGAAACCTTTCTTTTTCTACTATAAAGCTTTCTCATTCCCCTGCTATCTTTGAGTCGCTACCAAACAGAAGTGATGGTGGCTGACTCCTTTGCTATAGCAAACCCTGAAAAAATAGCTTCTGTTTCTTTTCCTTTGGCTTGTCTTTCTTTCTGCAGCTATACAAATGAGGTTGAAAATAATCTTTCTTCAGATTGGCCCCTGTCTTAGTCATTTATATCTAGGAATTAGTTTCTGTAGAAAGGTATCATCTCAATAAAACTTCACTACATAGGTGGGTCAAACAAAAATGTTAAGTGTAAAGTAAATAGATGGGCACTAAACTATTTCTGTCCACAAATAATCTCCTACTGATTTGGACATTGCTTAAAGTTTGACCACTGGGGTTTCATTTAATTAATTAATTTTAAAAAAGGGATCCAAAAATTAAATCTCTCCAGAACTGGGCTTAAGCACAAAGACACAGTGGTGGACAGAGAGATCCTGCATCTGGTCTCAGGGTGTTTATATTCCAGAGGGATTGAAAAGATACCGAATGGCATGTTTACATAACTATGTATTTAGTTATAATTTTAGTTAGGGCCAAGGGTCAAAATGCAGGAAAATAACAGGATATGGTCCAGGCTTGACTCCAGGAACAAGAAAGAATTTGATGAAGTAGTGTTTGAGGATCAAATTGCCCCTCCCTCCGATTGTTTCACAAAACTTATAAAGACTAGTCATGATTCCAGGGTGGCTTTGAAACCCAAATGACCGCAACTGAATTCTTATCATTCTGGCAGAATGGGGCATAAAAATAGGAATCATTTTGGCTTATGGGAAAATAAAGTTACATTTCTTATATATTAGAGATTTTCAACTCTGATTCATATGTACTATACTTACATATCCTCAGGTGCTAAAAAATGATTATGTCAGATTCATTTATTTAACTTGCAGGAATACCCAGGTTTTTACAGGGAACTGGCCATTTCAAAATAATGAGTAACAACTGCTTGAGTACCCTTTGGCTCTGGTTTCCTGCAAAATATAGGGCAGACTTCTTAGTAGAATCTTAGGAATAGTCTTTGTAATTTATCCCCAAACCTGTCTTCCCCTACTTTCCTAAGGCTACTCATCACTCCTTTTGACACCCTTACTTTTTCACCATGCCAAGCTTCCTTTCCTTATGCATGAAATCTGTTTTCATAGCTCCATTTTTCTATTCATGTGCTTTAGTCAACTTGAATTGCCTTGTTAGCTTTTCCTAGCTTGTTATGTTCTTTTTTTTTTTTTTTTAAAGATTTTATTGGGGAATTGGTGGAGGGGAACAGCGTTGGGGAATCGGGGAAGGGGAACAGACAAGCTGCTGTCTTTTTGTTCTTCAGTTTAGTTGCGGAGGATGTTGCTTCACTGTTGGTATCGTCATTGCGCTCTTCCCGGATGAGGCAGATCAGTCGCTGGCCTCTGGATGTCGCTCACGGCGGCTATTGGCAGCTCACTCTTGGCTGCCAGCCGCTCACGCTGGCTGCGGGCCACTCACTGTAGCCTATGGCAGCCCACTGCAGCAGGGGCTGCAGCCCACACCATCACCGGGGCTCGCACAGCCCAGCTCCAGGTGGAGCTGTTGTTAGCTGTAGAGGGCAGTGTCACTGGCCCTCATGTGGGATCCGAACCGGGGCCGCTGGCATCCCAAAACCAGCGCTTAACCAATGCACCACTCGGCCGGCCCTGTTATGTTCTTTACATATACCCAGGCTAAATATGATCTCCTCTGCCAGGCTTTACCCATCCAACTCACTTCAAAGAAATGCTATAAATTTGCCACATGACTGTTATAATTTAGCACATTTTCTTATCACTCATTTAGTATTCTGAAGTATTATGGCAAGTATTTGGAGACAGACGATACTCTTTAGTTGCCTTTGTTAAGAACATTCATGATTGTTTAAATTTCTATTTGATTTTTTTTTAAACCTAGATCTAATTAATTTTAAAACTGTTTAACTTAAAACAATATTCATATAACTAAAGTATGGTCTCAAGGATATATATTATTTCAATTATATTTATACTTTTGGAAAACCAATTACTTGGAGCAGTTAACGGAGCAGCTATGATCAGTAGTTTACAGTGGTTAAGAGGTCAAGCTCTGAGACCAGACTGTGTCAACTTGACTTTTGGATCTGCCACGTACTAGCTCTGTAACCTTGAGCAAATGACTTCAACTTTTTGTGTCTCCATCTCCTGATTTGTCAAATGGGAATATTGATAAGACCTGATGCATACAGTATTATAGTGAGGTATATAAATGGATGAAAAGAGCTGAGAATAATGTCTGGCACATGGTAACTTCAGCACGTTTCACTTATTAATTCTATCACTAGGCATGGCTACAATGGTAGAAGGAAGAAGCGAGGGATCAGCCTTTACGATAGTAAGTGCCAGACAACATGCTAGTTATTTCTTCCATCAAGAAGTTATAGTCTGCGGAGAGGACAAAAACATAAGCAGGTTCATGCACACCACTGTGTTCAGTGCCACAGCAGAGGAAGGCACCTAGGTGATCGGGAACATTGTGGGAGACCCAGGGTTAAAATTCTAATAAGGCAAACCACATATTTTTCCCTAAACAACCACATTCCACTCCTGACAAAGTAAAATAAATAAACTACATATACAGCAAATCAAGTTTTGTATAGATAGGAAGGCTATACTTGTCCCAAATGAGAGAAACATGCTCCTAGAGCATCAGTGCATTAATATTGTGCTCCCGATTGTTTGCTGACATTGCAGTAAGAGTCAGAATTTAAAATGTGACCAGTATTGACTTTGCATGTAAGAAACATAGTCTTTTGAGGCTTAGCCCTCAAAGAGCATTTAGAGAATGTTACTGGGAGTGTAAGAAGGCAGAAAAGTGGAGCGAAAATACTGAAACAATACTTAATAAGGAGAACAATTTTGCACAGTCTGAACTTATTTTCATCTGCTTAAGAATCAACAGAATGTATCTCAGTTTACAGCTTTCAATTTAGATTATTATGAAGAAATCAGACCCAAGTGGCTTTCCCCTTTACATAAAAGGATTCCCCCCACCACACACACACACACACACACACACACACACACACACACACACACACACACACATTTTCCTTTTATTTCATAGGAAAGGAAATAAAGTCAGACATTTCACCTACCTCCTCCCTATGCTTCTGCCTCACCCAGAGCAAAGTGAAGGAGGGACAGGGCCCAGTCTCCCATAAAGCCCTCCCTTCCCTAACCCCCTTCCCTCAAAGTGGACAGAGGCCCCTCTGCAGCCAAAAATGAAGGGGAGGAGGCAGATGAGGGAAAAGCAATTCCCTCTCGCTACACGGAAGCCCCCCTCCCAGGCAGAGAAGCTGCCCTAGTTTCCTCCAGGGAGAGATGGAGGTATGTTATGGGGCAGAGAGAAAAGGGAAGCCCTAAAACCTTTTCCCATTCACCTGACATATTTATATATTTACAGTTATAAGGGAGGGATGGAAGTTTGGGATAACATCAGTTCTTCAAAGGTAGGGAATGAAAGCCAAATAGCACCTGTCTTTTGGTTACATTTCCCTGCCTCTTAGCCCCTAAAACGTTCAATGGTTAAAGGGAAAACAGGTAGTAGCAGGTGGACTGAGGGAATGTTTCAGCATGCTGAGCCCTCAGCTTGCTTCAAAAGAAGATGAGGCATCCCATGACTATATATATATGTTAAACTATAGTCAACATCTAACATTATTCAGCGGCAGCTTCAGATGTACATAGTGTGTGGGGATGTATGTAGTCAATGGAATTGTAATAGATATGTATGATATCGGGGGTGGGGGGCACGGGAGGGGAAGGGAGTAGTCACTTTGTAAGGGGTGAAAAAGATAACTATGGCATAGTTTTGTACATCTGTAACTATTAATAATAATAAAATAATAAATTTAAAAAAAAAGAAAAGAAAAGGCAGCAGAGGATAGGCCACTGGGTCCCACCAATAAAAGGTCCCTGGGAGAGACATTTGAGAAACAGGCCTGCCTCTCCAGAAGCCACCCAGGTATCCACTGGGCCCAAGCAGGGGTTATCGTATTCTCAGCTCCTCCCATGCACTGGGCAACGACTCATCCTCCTACTGCAGCAGGTGGGCCTACTCCACAGACTTCAGCACAGTCTTCTTGTGTCTTCTGGACAACACCCCGACATCAAGAACTCCTGCAAGACAAAGTAAATAGGCCTTCTCAAAATCGAAGGTGATGTCAGCTCGCTCATGCTGCCCAGGCATTTGTGCAGGACCTCTACGTACGGTCGTGGCTCAGCTCCAGTGTGATGAGCTCGTGTGTGGGCCCTCGCTGTCTCAGCAAAAGTAGAGGCTGGCATGTCTCTTTTAGCAGGTTTTGAGGACCTTTCACTCCAGGAAGCTGCACGTCTTGGGTTTGCAAGACCGAAGGACTTGCATTAGCCCCCGAACCATCATCGCAGCTTGTCTGACATGAGTAGGGACCATCTTTGCAGCCTTGCCTTCCGCTGCCAGCTAGCTGCACAGCAGCGCCAATCACGAGGTTTAGCAGCCTTCCCCATGCGTCCCTCCTGGGCTTATTCATAAACGCCAGCTGTACACACTTCCTATTTCCTCACGCTGGAAGCCTTATCTGCCCCTGAAAACTTCTAAAATGTCTGGCTCAAAGTAATGAAGATCAGATGGCTATCTTTCTCTTATGAGTACCTTAGGGGCTGGCAGTCTTTTGATAAGGCTAACCTCTCCTCTGCAGCCTTTCTCTAGAGTGCACAGGTCAGGCTTGCTGGGGCTTTGACACTGGGGCCAGAGCTTCCTGAGGTGAGCTGACGCTTCAGTTTTGTCCCTAAGATGAATTTTGGTGAACTTGAGACATCATTTTGATGGTACAGTTTATATATATATATATATATATATATATATATATATATATATATATATATATATATATATAAATACAAATTATATACACATACATACCGGAACTGCCAAAAAAGTTTACACATTTTAAGAGATGTTATCTATGTATTACTTTTCAAAGTTGAATTGAATTATGGTAGCAATGTGTAGTATGACATTTGCTCAAAAGATGGCATTAATGAAAGCTAGTGTTATTCATTGTATTACAATATTAATACAGCTTTTTTTCTTAAAATGTGTACATTTTGGGGGCATCTTCTGTGTGTGTGTGTGTATATATATATTCTGAGCAGCAAAAATTTGTTATATATCTAGATATCTTATGAAGAAGCAAATAAATCTTTTATCCAGTTTTTCCTAAACATGTTTAGAAATGACTTAAAATAATGGTAATTTAACTTGAATGGTCTTTGCAATACAAATCATTCTTTCCTCATGATTGCTTGATTTTAGGTTTCAAATTTGTCGTATATAATTATAATCTCTCGGTTTCTTTCACAAATGAAATATAAAGTGGATTCTGTAAAGCCTCTTAAAGAATAGTTGAACAGTTTATACTATCAAGTATCTATTCTTTCTGTTAATTAAGGTTTGAAGTAATGAACAAATTAACACATCAACAGTAAAACAAAACCTTGTGTTATGTAGAAGAATGGAAGCGATGTAATAATATAGTGTTTAGCACGTGAGCATTGATGCTAGAATTTCTGGGTTGAAATGCTAGCTCTGCGACTTACTAGGTGCGAGGCTTTGGAAAAGCATTTCACTTAATTGTGGCTCAGTTTCTTTATCTATAAAAATGTACTTTCAACCTAGCATTGTTGTAAGTTTTAAGTCACTTGAAGAGATACTGCATTAAAAGCAGTTAGTATAGTACTTGGCATATAGTTAGGATTGAATAAACATTGTTATTTATCTGTTCCATTCCCACAGAGATTTGGGGAGGAAAAAGGCTACATGGTGCAATGACATGCCTAATTTTATTCTTTTCTGGTTTTATATCTTTTATATTTTTATGGTTTTATATCTTTTCTGTTTCCAAAAATCACATGATAGAACGAATGGGGTACTAACGCTGACTTCCATTAGAAGAAAAAATTGTGAAATTTTCAGGAAATTTGGGAGTTGGTTGATGTTTTGCTGGTAACTTGAAATCAGCCATGTACCAATCAGTCACAACATGCAATTGCTAAACATTAGGAGGGTGATACTAAAGTCAGTTTTATTATCCAAGTCAACAGTTTTCTCCTGCTCTGATCTACATTGATCTTTAGACAGATTATAGAAAATCTTGTTGTTTTTCTTTAAATAGAAATTTAGCAGTTTCTTATACTATTAAATGTTTACCTATAACATGACCCAGAAATTGCACTCCAGGGTATTCACCTAGAAGAAATGAAGGCATAAGTCCACAAAAAGAATTGTTCAAGAATTCTCTAGCAACATTATTTATAATAGCAGAACACATTTTTCTCAACAGAAGAGTCTATCGATTATGTTATATTCATATGAATCAATACTACAGAATAATAAAAAGAAACGGACCATTAATACATAAAACACAGTGAAAGAACCTCACAGAAATAGGGCTGATTGAAAGAAGCCAGACCAAAAAGAGGAGAGAAAAAACACACACATTTTAAGTCAAATTTTATATAAACCTTTTTATGTGGATATAAAACCACAAACACACACCTGGTTAGCTGTGAAAGTCTTTCAACTTCACAGGCTACTGATGTAATTAAAAGTTACAGAAATCTTAATCTGTAAAGTGTTTTAAGGCAATAATTATATAAATGCAAACTCGTGTCTATTTTGCAGAATACATAGAATTGCTACAAACAAATTGAAATCCATACTAAAATATAAAAGCACAGAACTTCTTGGCAATGTTATTTTTTCTAAGAATCAAAGTGACATATTATGTATAGTCATAAGCATTTTTACAGGAAAACATCCTGCACTTTTGAAGTGATGCTTGTGTAACACAAGTATAGAAACATTTGAATTCTTGATTAAAAGTAGCATTGTTCTTTAGCACATCTTTCTGTTGCCGGCCAACTGAGCAGCACCAACCCCCACCACTGAAAAACTTTAATGTTTTCTTTTCTATAGAAATGTTAAGTATAAAAATGTTAAGTCTCCTCCCTAGTTCTTTAGTTTCTTAGCTCTTGGGCCTTGATTGCTTTTCTGACGGAAGATCCCCCTTGCTTCTTAATTGCTTTGTAAATTAGTTCCTGAATCTGAAACAATAGAAATCTCCTAGCCCTGCTTCAGATAACTATTTGAAAGCCAGAGACTTCCTAATATCCCCCAGGCCAGGAAGCTAAATGTCAAACCCATTCTGTGTCCAGACAACTGACACCACCTGAGTGATGGACTGAATAGCCACAAGTTTCATAAGAACTAATAGATTTATATTTTTGTCCTCATTCAGGAGCCTTGAGGATACAGGGGATACCCCAACAAGCAAGAAGCCAACACGGTCTTCCAGGTGGAGCTTGAGACCCCTTCCTCTCATCTGAGACCAGCTAGGGTGAGAGTTCCGTGAACCCCAATAGGCAAGGACAGCTCTACGCCCCTGCCCAGCAGGAAGCAGATACAGAAGAAGAGACCTCCTGTCCCTCAGCTTCCCATAGAGATTTTACGGGGATCACGTCTCTCAAGGAAACCTAGGCAGGTAGTTAGAGGTAGGCATTGGGTCTCTGCATTCCTGCACGTCCCACAGTGTGACCACCCGGGGCACATCCCCTCTCCACCCAAAACTCCCTTTGTATTGTAATTACCTACCCCTGCGGGAAGAGCAAATGGGCACAAAATATCCAACTAGATCAGACCAGTCACTCACACCTACACAGTACCTCTTGTTAATCATAGGGGCCAATCAAGTGGTCCTACGCCCAGGAAGAACAGCCCATCCTGGAGAAAAAGGATAAAACCCCCAAGTCCTGTGAGGGAAGCGCGCGGCTGCTACTGCTACTTCTGCTGCTGCTTCTTCCCTTTAAGCCTCACCTTTGCATATGCCCCCTCCACAATCTTTGGTAATGGGCCCTTAGGCCATCCTCTAGTCTGGATGTACTGTCTTTTCTAATAAACTACTTATTTTACTGCTTTACTCTGGTATCTCGTTCAATTCTTTGCTCGAGTTGCCAAGGACCTGGACTCTGCGCCGAGAAAGGCCCACTCTCCGACAACATTTCTACTTTCAATTGGTGGTTAGATCATGCTAAAATAAAAAAAAAAGAGAGTTTAAAGAATAATGTGCTTCCAAATTTAAGAAAATATTTATCCAGATAATGTTTACCTTTCTTACAGTTCAAAAGTCTGGAAATAAAATACCATTCTTTCACTCCAAATACATCGTATGTATTTTTGATATGTATACATATGTATATTTGATATGTATAAAACACACTTTGCATATTTGTTTGCTATATTTAAAGTATATATGAATAAATGAAACACTGATGGATGATCATGCTTTATTTTCCTGTTCCTAATTTCTGAAAAGCAAACAAGTAGCATGTCACTCCATGGTCAGGACTGTTGTACTAATGTTTTCTCAAAATGAACAAAACTCTGTAATTACCAAAATGCCTGAAGTTGTCTCAAGAGAATCCTAAGAGAGATGTGTGGGTCTTGGTTTCTATTTTTATTTAACCCTAAAATTCAGAGCCTTAATTTTTTTTTCTTTTCACTTTACTTGTAATAATTGCTTTTTAAAGTTACTTATTGAAATATTCCATTCATAAGTTTGGGTATTTAGAAATCCAAGCAGATTCAAGAATGTATATGTATTCAATAAACTATATCAGACTTTTGAAAAGTTGGATTATTAATAGAGCTAGACCTTGATCAAAAATCTCTATATTGAATAAGTTAGGTACCCCAATCAGAATACAGAAAATAAAGACAGTTGCTAAATAACTTCATGAGCTGTTTGAAATCCATAAGCTTTTAAATTTCTTATAGGCTGAAAGGGCATATGATGAGACATAGCACAGAGATGCCACAAAACCTTGTGTAGTTTACTCTTGGCTCTGGATATACCACTTTTCATATTTTTTTCCCTTTGCACATAAAATGCTCAATTTTTGAATTTTAAAGGTATTTTCAAATGGTTAAATATAATATTTAACCAATCTTGCACACCATGAAGCAAGGAAGAATGTCAGCAACCACCTTAATTTTCAGGCATGTGTACTATGTAGCATAGTATATAAATTACCTAGAATATTGTCATGGTTACACCAAAAATAAGAATTTATATCAGAAATATAGACTGAAAAACATTAATTTTATATTATTAATACATGATTGGGGATGATATAGCAAGGTTTAGTTTTTATTTGCAAGGTTCAAAAGTACATTGTATATATCTTGATTTTCGTTACTTATTTGATCACACCCCATTCTTTTGTATCTCTTAGAACATAAAGGAGAAATGGCAGAAACCATATAAATTGAACACACATGTGAGGAGGAAACAGCATCCCTGGGATATTAGGGAAGACTTCAGAGAGGCTTGAGTTCTGACCGAAAGGACAGTATGTTTTTCCTAGGTAGACAGTGCAGTTATAATTACTCTTTGTACTCTTCCCTCAGCAATTTCATTTGTGAATTCTGTTTAAATTAGTGTTGATTCTTATACTTGTGGTATTTTGTCCTCACTCGCATGCATTTGGGAAAATGGTTACTTCAACAATTCTATGTGGGTTACCCAAGGTGCTCAAAGGGTATAAAGGTGAAGGATTTATGGAGGCTTTTCTTTTAGCCATGACACAGGAAAGTTTATCCCTATAAGCTTTCTCAGATAGCTGTGGGAAAACCTCTCTCTCTGTCTCTCTCTCTCTCCCCTCTCATTATTAAATATCCAGTGAGCATTTATTATACACACAAGGACGTAAGGAAATAAGCCTATTTAATGTTTGCTTTACTTTATCTTGTATTTAAAACCAAACAAACAAAAAAGAAACTTAATTCTTTCTACAATTATAACTAGATAGAAAGAAAGCCTGTGAAATATCTATTTTATGACATTTTCCTGAGGCACAGTAGTAAGTAGCTAAATCACCACCCACCACTTAATTTGGTGCACTTACTTTACACCCAGTATAATCTGATTTAATTCTACAGCTTTAATTGTCATCTCTTTTTTCAATCATTAAGTTATGTATTAAGATTTGTGCAATTTCTAATGAACTGCAAAGAGAGAGAACTGTTGTATATTTCATATTAAGATTCTAGAAAAAAAAGTATATAACATTCCCTAAATCTTAATGTGGAAAAAAAAGGTACATGTTAAATACTTGTTTTAATGTATATTAAGTATAATCTTCCCATAAGATGTAAGTGGCTCAATTTAGGCAATCATGTTCATGGAACTATAATAGCAGATATAAAAAATGAAATAGGACTATTAAATTGCAACTCGTTTGTGTGCAATATTTCATGGGCTTTTTTTGTAAGCAGGTTTAATCACAGAGCTTATAAATTATTTTTAACCAACTGACAATCTAAAATTTAAAGAAGAAAAAAGGACTTTTCTTTAATGGATTTGCAATTAAGATTGTTGTGTTTCCTAAGCAGGCATGATACCTAATCATCTGATTCATATGCTAATTTTGCAGACAAGATGAATGTTTTTATGTTTTTGCAAAAAGTCTGTAGACAGAAAAAGTAAACTAAGAAATGTTTTCTGTTTTTAATCTTCCAGTAAGTATTTAAGAAGTGCTTGTGCATTGATTGCATGGAATCAAGTTCACCCGAAATATATGACATTGGTTTAAGCATCCGATGACTAAGGGTTTAGTTAAGAGTACAAATTAACCTGTTTGGGGTATTAGTTGACTCTCCATTTGGATTGGCTTAGTTTTCCCTGAATGCTGAGCTTCACCTGATCAATGTGCTCCTGGAAAACAAACAGTTAAAAAACTCTGCCCCCAACCTCCCCATTTTGTGTTCCAGGTAATGGCCTACTACAAAGAACTATCTCTGTGTGACTTAGATAATATTCACTGGATGACCCTCTTGTTTATCTCTGATAAGGATAGACACAGACCTTCCAAATACCCATTCTTTGTCTCATAAATGATTAGTTGAAATGTTTGTGCTACTGACCAATATGGGCAAAACCACAAGCAATCTGACTTGAACAAAATTTAGTAAATCCCCCCCCCCTCCCCGCAACTTTGGTCTCTCCTTTCTGGGCCTTCTGAGAGTCAGCTGACCTCCAAGAAAAGCATTCCTGATCAATCATCTGATCACACACCTGCTCATCCCTCTCCCTGACACTGGGTTAGTTCTAGCCTTGTTTACTCATGCCTAGAAATGCAATGCACTTCTGCCTGACCTGGAGAGGTTTATAGATCTTGTAAGTTTAGGGTAGTCCTCCTATTATCATAGTTTTCCTCTCCTTAATGCAGTAGAGTTTTTGAATTAAAACTTCTCCTTACCTAAATCTGGATTTGGTTTTAATTGATAATCCCTTTTTAAATTATTACCAATTTCTGACTTAAGAAAAACTGTTACAATAATTTTGCAAACCCATCTGTATAAATCATAAATACAATTAGGAACATTCAAATTTTGAGAATTTAGCTTACGTATTTTTAGGCAGAAGGGGAATCAGAATAATTTAGTCTTCATTTTAATGCTGGTCTAGATTTTAAAACACCTGTATCTACTTTGCTATAACTATGACAAAGCTAATCAAGTATCATAAAATTGAAGGAGAAAACCAATCAAGCCCAAGACTTTCACTTTGTGTGTTACGTGGAATTATGGTTTCAATGTGTACCTTGGGAAAGCTAAGGTGCTTTACTTGTTGAGAGGGAAGTTTTAGCTGTAATCAAAGGCCCATCAGTATATAGAGTGTGGCAAGTCAGGGTTGAACACAAGAAGCCATCAAGTATACTTGGACTGTTTATTCTTATTTCTCAAATACCTAGCCCAGACTCAATAGTAATAGAATACATTTATAATACCTGTTTTTGAAACAAGCAGGCTTTATTCATTATTTTATTTCAGTCAGAAATTATGATATCAGTTCTTGGAATAAGATTAACAAATGAGAGAATGTACATATTTATTTATTGAAGAGAAGAAAGGAATGTTGGGGAAATGGAAAAATGAAGGTATATGGTATATGTTTTTATCACTTATTTTCAAGTTTAATAAGCAATTCTAAAATGTATGCTTAGTCACCTTGAGATGAAGTTTCACATACAATTATGTATTTTCTGGTCATTTATATTTTAGTTTCAATTTATAAACTGATTTGATTATATAATTTAATGAATGTTTAAAATGATGTTATGATTGTGTTTTATGAGTTAGTAAATATGTTGATTCCAAAAATCTAACCCAATGTGAATAACAATTTCAAAAGCACAAGTCAAAATTAAGTTGCTGAGAACCACAATCCTGACTCTGTAAAAGTTCTGCCCAAAATGTAATATGAGAAGGTCATTGTCAGCCATAGTACTGGTTACCCTTGATGCCTTCCCCATCTCAGTGTGCACCCTTCATTTACATTTCTAAATTATAGAAAATAGGCACCTCTTTTGATATTATTCATGTATGGAAATTTATTCTGAATGCTACATGCATACTTATCCTAGAACAGATTTCTCCCTCTAACCCTTTTCTTATTACCTCCCACACTACACTGGATTGATAGTATTGTCTCAAAGTTCATGTTCATTGGGAACCTCAGAGTTTAATCAAGTTAGGTGAGGTCATATTGAATTAGGGTGGGCTCTAAATCTAGTATGACTGCCATCCTAATAAGACGAGGGAGGCTTAGACACAGAAACACAGACATGCCTCAAGAAAACCAGGATTGCCAGCAACCACCAGCAGCCAGAAGAGACAAGGAAGGTTTCTTCTCTTGAGCCTTAGGAGGGACACGTCACCTTGGTCTAGACTTCTAGCCTGCAGGACTATGAGAGAATGAATTGCTGTTTTAAGCAACCCAGACTTGTTAGAGCATCCATAAGAAACTAATACAGACCCTAGAGCCCAAAGAACCCTTGTGTGGGGTATTTAGGAAAGAAGTTTTGTAAAGGGGAGTAAAATGGGAGAGCTCCAGAAACTTGCATCACTCACAGAGCGCCATATGTTTCTAAGGGCTGACAGTGAGTGAGGTGTTTTGTTTCTTTGTTTTTGTTTTTGTTTTTGTTTTTGACTCTAAAGGATGGCATCACTGATTCCTTCTCTTAAAGAGAAACAGAATTTGTTTTTTGTTTAATTGGGTCTGCTTTAGGTAAGGTAATAATAGTTGCTGTGCAATATGTAAAAATATTTAGTGACCTACTAATGATGAAAACAATATTTCTCATTCATGTAACTGTCCAAAGAGGTATTCCTGATTAGAAGCCAATTCTCCTCCAAATGTAGACTCAAGAACCCAGATTCTTTCTCTTGTTTTGCTTCAACACCACCTGCTGGGGCCTGAGCATGAAAAACCTTGCCGCAACTGCATACAGGATATCGTTTGGCTCAGAGTCTAAAAAAACCTTGGCAACACATCCTGATCAGCAGAGCCCTATAAGGTCACCCCCTGCAGCTGCAGCGCTTCCTCCTTTGGTACTTCCTCTTTTTTCTTTTAACCACCCCTGCCATTCCCGTTGCTATTGGCAACTCCCGCCTTTTCGTACTCTCCCTCCCCCTCAAGTTCCTTGGCTATATAAGCCCCCTCCTACTCTTCAATAAACGAGGCTTGATCAGAACCCTGTCTTGCCTCCATTTCTTCGCGCCTCCTATTTTCTCCTTTCAGAAGGCTGCCCCTCGGCCCCTGTTGAATGCCCCGCCGGTCGGGGCAACCACCAACACATGGCTTCAGAATCACCACGGAAGGGGGAAGAATGACAGTATGGGAAGTTTTTTTTTTTTTTGAGGGTAGTGTCACTGGCCCTCATGTGGGAACCGAACCGGGGCTGCTGGCTTCCCAAACCAGCGCTTAACCACCGTGCCACTCGGCCGGCCCTCCTATGGGAAGTTTTTAATGAGGGAGATCTGACAGTAATACACATTTTATGAACTGTATCCCATAACCAGAACTCAGATTACATATTACAGCTAGGGATCCAGTAAAGGACCCTGAGGACCCAGGAAGTAGAGAATGTAGGTTTGCTGAAGGATTAGCTAATCTCTGCTACAGGGCCATTCATTTCAATAAACAATTACCAAGTAATTATGATGGACCAGGAACCTGTGCTGTCAGCCTACAAGGAGGTATTATGGGATTGTCTATAATTCAGAATTCATAATAACTGAAACAAAGTTTAAATGACTCATATTGAATATTAAACATGATATTGATATTAAATTACATGTCCTATTAGTATTTAGGTTTTACATTTTAATTTAGCTTTACCAGTATATTCTTTTATTTGTTTATTTATTATATATATTTTTTTAATTTTTCAATTATAGTTGACATATAATTTCCTCAAGGAGGAAAATAATACATGCAAAAGTCTTTCAGATGTTTTAAAGCAGGTCCTCTACATTGGAATAATTAAGTTTGAATCATATATCTTCCTGGATTTCCAGACCGAGTATAAATATTATTTAATTAATAAATATTAAAAATACATATTTATTTTTCAATGTTTTCTTAGAAGCTATTACACAAATCTTACTGGGATTTCAATTATGTCTCAAACTGTGATCATAGGATTATCCTTGCTATTGTTTTAATTACATTGCTGTCTCTTTCCTCTAAGCATAGTATGCATGGGCCAATGTTTCCATGATTGCTGCCATTGATTATGCTTATAGTAGGTTTCTCATTATACAGTCAAATTTCAATTTGGGAACATCCCCTTGATCATTTGTGACTCATCATAGCACATTGGTAGAATGTGCCATTGCCATTTTCACATGTCTAAATTCTGACTGCATCTTGCAATTACATTTGCTGATTTTATATATTAATATATTAATATTTTAGTATCTTATATATCTCATCAGCAATGAAGAATCTGAAATTCACAGAATTTAAGCAAACTTCTAAATATCCCTCAGTTAATAAGGAACTGGGCTACCTTACTCATGCAAATCTCTTTAGTACAGAAATATATTTTAAAATCCAAATTTGCCCATGTCACTCCCTTCTCTGCTTAAATTCTTCAAATGCTCCCTATCATCTAAAAGATTAAGTCTAAATTCTTAAGCATGATAGATAACCCCTTCTGTGAATTGGCCCCTTTTTATATAAATCTTGCTTCATTTCTTGCTATTTTACACCACAAACTTTTTATAATGTGCTTTATACAATGTATCACTTTACAGTTCTATTACTTATACAGTTTCTTTTGACAGAAATTACTGCTCTACATTTTTCTCAGAATTTTAGTTCTCTTTCTTCAAGTCTCAACTCATTTCTGCTCTTAATGTTTTTTAAGGCTAACTTTGTGGTTTCAGTGTTCTTCTGCACTCTACAGTATTCTGAACATTTGCCATCTGATGTGGACTATATTACATGGAAATCAGAGCTCTTTTGTTTTTGTCTCCATCATGATATAAACTATTTGAAGGGATCGCCTTTATTTTTATTATTTCAGCATTAGTATTTCACCATGCCTGCCATGGAGTTGGTTAAAATAAATGAAACTAAGTTTTCTAATAAAACCTGAATTAAGGAAAGGAGGACTGGGTCTGTCTAGGAGAAAAAGGGATTGTGTTGTATTTAGCATGAGTATAATTAATTTATGTGTAATCAGGTGTGGAGGGGCCCTACTGGAGGGGCTCTTTCCAAGAAAACCATGAATTTTTCTTTTCAAGAAAACCATGAATTTTAAAGTGACATAATACTGATGATGAGGATGAGGATGAGGATGATAAATTTTATTAAACACTTGCTGCCCCGACCGGCGGGGCATTCAACAGGGGCCGAGGGGCAGCCTTCTGAAAGGAGAAAATAGGAGGCGCGAAGAAATGGAGGCAAGACAGGGTTCTGATCAAGCCTCGTTTATTGAAGAACAGGAGGGGGCTTATATAGTCAAGGAACTGGAAGGGGAGGGAAGGAATGTAAAGGCGGGAGTTGCCAATAGCAACGGGACTAGTGGGGGAGGTAAAAAGAAAAAAGAAAAAGGGAGGGAGTACCGAAAGGAGGAAGCACTATGGCTGTAGGGGGTAACCTTATAGGGTTCTGCTGATCAGAATGTGTTGCCAAGGTTTGTTTAAACTCTGAGCCAAACAATATCCTGTATGCAGTTGGGGGAAGGTACCTCATGCTCAGGCCCCAGCATCTCCTCCCTCTGTGTTTTAGAGGGTGGGCCTTAACAGTGGGAAAACAGTGGCCTGATTCCTCCCAGAAGTCCGGCAGGGCGAAACCTTTGATGCCCTTGGTACCTTTTGTGGGAGGAAAGGCAGGGCAGAGAATATGAAAGGGTACCAACCTTTATGCAAATCAGGCATGTAATCAGGGAGATCTGAAGTTGGGTCTGTAAGGACCCTCCCTTGCAGTACTCAATAGCTGCAGCCAACTCGGTGCCCAGGGCTCGGAGGCCGGCATGTCTTCAGCCCACATGCCATCTAGATATCAATATATCGGGGCCTGGCTTGGGAGGTCCTTGTTCCTCGGCGTCTGCCATAGCCAACCGATGGTAATGAACATGAATGGGTTTGGCCAGAATGTTATCAATCTGCTGTTTGATAAAATTTGTCAGCGTTTTCCATGCCCAAGGCCCGAAGGAAAGAATTAGGAGCAGTCCTAAAAGGGGCTGAGAATAGGGAGGAGGTAAGGCAAGAGACCGTGAAACCCGGTCAGGAAGGGGTTTTCAAGGAGCTGTTTTGCGTTGGAGCAGGTCGTCCTGGAGCTTCTTGACCTTATCTCGGACTATGCCGGACTTGTTAGCGTAGAAGCAGCATCGTTCCTGCAGGGTCAAACAGATTCCCCCCTGTTCTGCAGTTAAAAGGTCAAGTCCCCGTCTGGTTTGCAAAACTACCTCAGCTAGTGAGTCAATTTGGTCCTGGAGATCACTAATGGTGCCAGACAGGGTGGTAACATCCTCAATAAGCTGGAGAGAGAGCTTTTGATAAGTGTGGATGGCTATTCCCGTACCAGTGGCGCCGGCCGTCATCGCCGTGGTTATGCCCAGCCCCGCCATGAGGGGAATAAATGCAAGGGCTCGCTTTGACCGTCCTGGGGAATAGATCAAGGGCCGGTACAGGGACCGGCTGGTCTCCCAGGTAGAATGTCAATGTTAGGTAGGAGGAGGGCCTGGGCACAGAGACCAGACCAGTTAGCGGGGAGAGCCGTGAAAGCCAGGCTGTTGCCACAGACAAAAACGTGCCGAGGGCCGGGACAAGCGGGGGTGGCCGAAAAGGCGGGGCAACCTTAAAGGGGGGGTCCTCTTGATGGTAGCGGGCAGCCTCCTCATCGAGGGTGGCCTGGTCTTCGGGAGGGAGGACTGTGTCTGAGCCCGAAGAAAGGTTTTGTAAACAGGGATAAAGCCTTGTTGACGGTTGGTTTAATGACTCAGCCGGACTGGGGGCAGTAGGGGGCTTATTTTCTTGAGAAGGAATATCTATGCAAACCGACCCACAGGCAGACGGAGGACGAGAGGATTTCTTTAATAGGTTTTCCCCTGTTTTGAGTATCTCTTTAACATCTGGGTCGTGGGAATGTACTTGGAGGATATCATTAATGAGACTCCAATAAGTAAAGGCAGAAACGGGGACCTTTTCGGGCCCGAACGACTTATAAAAATCCTGGAGAGCGTTACCGACACGCTTCCAATAGCACACCGTCTATCGTTCCTCTGGGGAACCAGGGACAGATATTTGTCAGAAGACCGAAGAATTGGCGGAGATCCTTTTTCTAGCCTTAATTCCCGCACCTTGAGGATGACTTTAAACCCGAGAGGAAAAGTTCGTGTGAACTTGTTGTTTGGCCCATTGTTTTCTCCTCGGCCCTTCAAACACTCGAAAAACACTCAGATGCCCGTCTGGCCGTGCCCCTCGCGGGACTAAATCTGTCTTGGCAAAAGCTCTGCGGTATAAGCCCCCGCACTGGTGGACTGGGGCGACTCCGAGAGAGTTCAGAGTCGGCCACTCACAGCCCAGTCGCCGTTTAACCTTACGACAGAAACGGAACCGCAGATTAGGGCCCAATCAGATTCCGCGACCCGAAGTCTTGGAACCTCCACGCACTCCACACAGACATACGACCGAGGAGACTATCACACCAATTTGTCATCCCAGAAACGTCTATTTTCTGTCCAGTCTGCTCACCTTACTCAGATCAGGCTCACGGACCGGCTTTGTCCGTGGAGATCAGGAAAGCGAGTCAGACTCGCGGGTCAATACCACGCGGCAACTCAGCGGTGTGTCCGGCCGGACTTGAAGCAGACAGTCTTCCGGAGGAGCATGCAGTCCTCTGGCCCCACGTTGGCGCCAGAAATGCCCGACCGGCGGGGGCATTCAACAGGGGCCGAGGGGCAGCCTTCTGAAAGGAGAAAATAGGAGGCGCGAAGAAATGGAGGCAAGACAGGGTTCTGATCAAGCCTCGTTTATTGAAGAACAGGAGGGGGCTTATATAGTCAAGGAACTGGAAGGGGAGGGAAGGAATGTAAAGGCGGGAGTTGCCAATAGCAACGGGACTAGAAGGGGAGGAGGAATACGCAAAGGCGGGAGTTGCCAATAGCAACGGGACTAGTGGGGGAGGTAAAAAGAAAAAAGAAAAAGGGAGGGAGTACCGAAAGGAGGAAGCACTATGGCTGTAGGGGGTAACCTTATAGGGTTCTGCTGATCAGAATGTGTTGCCAAGGTTTGTTTAAACTCTGAGCCAAAGAATATCCTGTATGCAGTTGGGGGAAGGTACCTCATGCTCAGGCCCCAGCACTTGCTCTAAGCTAAGCTTAGTAATATGCCGAATAATAAATTATTTACAACTGCCATGCAACAGAGGCACAATAAGTATCCCAGTTTTCAAGTGAGGAAGTTGAAGATAAGTTTTAAGAAAAACAGCCAACAGGAACATTTTAAAAATGATGGAAAAGGAGACCAATGTACTTGACTAGAACTCATGGTGCAGGAAGGGGCCATGACCACTAGGGCTGCAAACAAAGGGAAGATATTGGGGTTATTAAAACCTAGAAGCTTACAAGAGGAGTCTCTAACCTCTTAACCGAGCTGGTGCTTTGTTAGAGCTGGTGCCTTAGGAGTCAAGACAGCCACTTCGAAGCTGAGACTCAGATGTTTGAAAAGTCTGGCTGGGACTGTTATCGTCAAGGAGACAAAATAAAAGTGATTCTAGGAAAGTTTAAAACAACTAGAAACTGGAAAAAATAAATGCAGCTGCCAAGGGATGATGCTGATAGTAAGGAACAAATCCCTACAACTACTGACTTCTCTTTTCTAGTCTTTCACTAGCACCCCCTATTGGTGAAACCTACCACGGAACCAGTTGGTAAAAAAAAAGTGCAGTTTTGAGTTTCTAGTGTAACAAAGCAGCAAATGGGTAGATGTGGAACTGTGAGACCAGCTGAGTAGGAGGACATATGATGATTCATAATGTTAATGGAATTTTCCAGTTCTTGTATTTGAAAATTAATTGATTAGTAAAGAATGGAGATCTAAGAAGTAGAATGTAGAAAATTTGATGTATACTCCTCTACAATTTTATCTTTTATATCACAGATCAGTCTATTTTAGGAAAAAAAGGGAACATTTCAAAGAAATTAAATTTCTATAGCGTCACAGAGTCAAATTCTCCTCTAGATTAGATTTCATTTGGATTTTTTTTCCTTTTTGTTTTTTTAAAGATTTTATTGGAGAATTGGGGGAGGGGAACAGACAAGTTGTTCAGTCTAGTTGTGGAGGACATTGCTTCACTGGTCCATGTTGGTATTGTCATTGCTGTCTTCTTGGGGGAGGCAGATCGGTCGCTGGCTTCTGGACGACCTCTCATAGTGGCTCTTGGCAGCTCACACTGGCTGCCGGCCACTCACTGTAGCCTGTGGCAGCCCACTGCAGCAGGGGCTGCAGCCTACACTGTCACCGGGGCTCGCACAGCCCAGCTCCAGGTGGAGCTGTTGTTCACCATCTTAGCTGCAGAGGGGAGTGTCACTAGTCCTCATATGTAGGATCCGAACCAGTGCTGCTGGAGTCCCAAGCCAGCTCTCAATCAACGTGCCACCCAGCCAGCCTTCATTTGTATTTTCAATGGAGATAATACATATTTGGAAAAATTTTGTTATACCTCTATAACACTTTATGTCTCTATATTTATAGCCTTCACATTTACCTATTTTGCATATATATATATATATATATATATATATATATATATATATATATAATTAATTTTGAACTTACTGACTTTTCACTAATAGCTGTTAAGCTGCTTCTTGTCAGTTGCAATTGGAGTTCCTCTAGAAGTGTCATGAAGCTTTCTCATTATCAGTGGAATCCCTGTTTACCCTGTTTCATTTCTTTGTATCAAATGGGACATCAATAAAACTTTAACAATTCAATTTCATAATTGCTGGCAAAATTTCTGAAAATATATTTAAAATGTTATTAGAATGAAAGTATAACAGCCTGATTACTAGATGAATTACCAGGAATAAGACTGGAAATTTCCTTCTCTTGTTTGTTCAGTTTTTCATTCAACATATTTATTGGGCAACTACTATGTGGCCATTGTGCAGTCCAGCACTGGGGATACAGAAAGGAGCAGAACAAATAAAACTGAGATGTCCTCAAGCAGAGTACTTTATGGTACTTACCAGGCAGCATTAGTGCAATATTTCTGTGCAGGAAGAAATTGTCACCTCTTGCATGAATTTGTGGATGGTTGTGTTCCTTTTATCTGCTTTATTCATTAGAATGACAAAATTGACCTCTTTGAGAAAGAGAATAAGAAAAAAAACAGATATTGATACACGTCTAAAAGAAAAAATTATTTTTATGGAAATTAATTCTTAATTAAAAATCAGATTTTGCTTCAGATTAGGGTGACTTTTCAGGCCAAAACATTAATTAAAAGTGGTGCAATCACCTGTCCACTAGTTCTGATGGTTTTTACTTTGGAAAGGAGAGTATGGGATTGTTGCTCTTCTGTTTGCAATACTCTTCCTGTCTGTTGCCTAATACGCTATTACTGTATGGTGTGGTCACCTTAAAATATCCCTTAAACATATTAGACTGGGTCTATTTATTTGTTAGTTTATATTTTTTGCTTATTAGATAGGTTGGGAACTCCTAAAATATAAAGTTTGTTAATGATTTGTCCATTTTTATTACCCTATAGCAAAAAGGCATAATACTGAGCACATGTAGGCTTATATAGTAAGACAGCATTTTATTAAAAATTAATGAGTGAGTATCACACAAAATGTAGGAAATCCAAAGACTTTCTCAGATGTTGTCTTACCTCTCTGGCTTTGAATGATAAAATAGTTGGATATGTTTCATTTCTGTTTTATTAAAATATGTTTTATTAATCCATGATATTATAATTTTATTCTGTAATGGAAAATGGTGGAGTTTTGTATTTTTATTTTTGTTGGTAGTTGGGGAGGAGTTTTAGAGAACTGAGTATCTGCCAGAATGTTGAAATCACATAATCCTTTTACTGAAAAGAACATATGTCTTATTACTAGAAGCTAGAATTGAATGAGTATATCCTAGATGGATTGCAACAAAGCCTTCTTCTCTTGGTAGACTTTAATTGTCTAAGACCTTCATGAGTGATGGATATAAAAGAGGATGAGAGATAAGAAGTGAAGGACCCAGGCTAGGATATTTTTTTTGTGTGTTAAATTTGGCCTCTTAAATGAAATAAATATATGCATATGTTAGCTGTGGTATACAAGGTGTACATTAAAAATCAGTTCTATATCATTCACTTTGTAATGGGTATTATTATTATTATCCTTTAGTAAAGCTTTTCTAAAAATTCCTCTTTTTTTCCACTCTTTCAGAGGGAAGAAAGGGAAGGTTTTTTTTGTTTTGTTTTGTTTTGTTTTGTTTTTTATCCACACTTGATTCTCTGTGCATTGCTGCTGAACTGGTGTTGGCACAGAGTAAGAGAGTGCCAATGAGACATTGAGGAATTGATGGTCAAGGTCCTGTGGACAAGAAGCCCATCTTTATCAAGAAACTGATCTTCCAAGATGAGTTTGGAATTTCTTGTGTTTTTTTTCAGTTCAAGAATGTGAAAGTTCTTTAACTCCTGCTTCATAATTCCACCCATAGAGAGACCTTTTAAAAATTGAGTGTCTGCCTATAAAGAGCAGGGGTGTATCTAGTGATGGCTAGCAATGCTTCAAGGAAAATTGTCAGAGCAGATGACTTGCTTATCAAAAATTCCATATACATCATTGAGTGGACTGAGAGCCAGAACTGACAAGCTTTGTTTACTTTCGTAATTTATTGTCAATTAACAGTTTGGGTGAGTAGAACTCACCATGACAGGCAATAAGGGCTAAATGCAAAAGTGTTACTAAAACATTCTTTTAGAATAATCTGGGAGTCTCTAAATGATATGAACAGATCTAGCTGACATTTTATAAAGTTAATGTCTTTCATCTTCTATGTCATAAAATGTTAAAATATTTAAAAAGTTAAAAATAAAAGTTTTCCTATTTTACCAAGTGTATTTCCTTTTCAATTACCAAATTAATGTATGCTCATGTTTAAAGGTATTTTATGTTTCTAATAATGTAGGGCATGGTTTAGAACTCAGAAAAAATAGACGCTGTATCCTTGCTGTCCATACTAGCCTGAAGACTCTTTTTCATTCCGTATTAGAGCTTGTGTTTAACAAGACAGACTTGATTACAGTAGCTCAAGCAAATAAGGATTTATTTATCTCATGCAAAAATAAATCTATAGGTCGTACTCTAAGACTGAAATTCTCCTTCAGCAATGACAGGGAATGGTCACCTATTTTTTTTGCTACATTTTCTTTAGCTCTATTTTTTTAGACTATTGCACTCCCAGTTGTCACCAGCATTCTAGGAAGAACAAATAGTTGTCAGCATAGTTCTAGTTGACCTCCCCTTTCATTCTGTAGGTTAAAAGTGAGTCACATGACCAGTCAGGTTCAAAGAGGTTGGAAAAAAATGTATGTTATTATAAAAAAAAAAATCCTCTACTTTAGAGTCAGGGTAAAAGTCATTTGTTGTTGAGTGAGCCAATCTACAGTATTGTCATACTTTCTTATGAAATGTCACTATATTATTATTCCAAGCCCATAGCTGACTTTTTTTTATTCTGTATTTACTGGTATCTCTGCATTAAAATGCATTGGAATGCTACCACTTTGTAGTTGCAATGGTAATGCATAACACTAAGAAATCCAATTAAATATCCATTGAGTAAAGAAAAACTTTTTGGAAAATGAGCCTTGAGATAAGTGATAAGATGTTATATTTTAGAAAATAATTAATAATGGAAGATTTGTGATGGTTGAGAAACTCTTTTACAGCCTATGTACTCTCTGCCATGAGGGTGGGGGGATGGGGAAGCAGCATTAATGACTATAAAGAAGATATAAAGGATATTTTATTTCTGGTCTCTTCTCTATAATATTGGCTCTCTCCAAAAAAGCTCTAATCTTTTACTGAGTATGAAGGCTCTAAGGAAGCCAGATTTTTTTCTTGTGTTGGTGAGTTCTTATTTTTCTGCATCTATTCATAGAGTATGATGGAGATGTAATATCACTGGGGATAGAGGAAAATGGACAGTGCCAATTCTGTAATGTGATGTGTAATAGTTATTTGTCAAGAAGCTTTATGTAGGAGGAGAGGTCATTATGATCATAGTGAGCAATAAAGGCTGGTGGTGATTTATTCTTTTTTTGTGCTGCACTAGTAAAAAATTAACTATAAAATCATATTTAAGCAGTGAATCCCGCTGTGTCTGTCTCTTTCTCTGTCTCTGTCTATTCTCTTGCCCTCCTTCTCTCCCTCTCTTTGCCTCTCTCCCTCTCCATGTGTATAAACACATATCCTATTGGTTGTTTCTTTGGGGAACCTTGACTAGTACAGTATATATCTTACTCCTTTCTCCTGCCTCTCATTTGTCATCTGATCTAATAAAAGTGTTTTTCTAACTACTTTTCATGTATATATACACATATACATATAAAATATACACATACATATATATGCTGTAACATCACTCCAAGTTTTAAAAAAATCTTATCATCTCTGATAGTTTACTTATGTCACATAGTTTTACTTCCTTCTTTTTAATCTGAATACCTTTTATTCATCTTTCTCGCCTAATTGTCCAGGCTAGAACCACAAGTGCATTGTTGATTAAAAGTGACCAGAGCTGACACTTGCTCCTTATCCTGTTATGATTTTAAAGGGAATAAATTCCACCTTTATCCATCATGTATGATGTTTTTTGTGGGTTTTTCATATATTCCCTTTATCAAATTAAGGAATATCCCTTATATTTCTATACTGTTGAGTGTTTCTATCATGTAAGATTGTTAAATCTTGTCAAATTCTCTGAGATGAGATCTTTATCGAGATGATCACAGAGTTTATTTATTTATTGTTTGTTTATGTGTGTGTGATAGGACAAGGGGTTTGTTTATGTTTTTCATTTTAAAGTTTTCATCTAATATTGTATTGGGGTAAAATTGGTATATAAAATTATAAAGTTTCTGTTGTACATTATAAATTGACATTCATACACACTTTTGGATTTGTATACACTAAAGTGATCAGCACCATATCTATTATAGGTACCTTTGATTGGAGTACAATTGAGTCCTTTTCTCCCACCTTTTTCCTCTCAGGTAACTACCAATCTGTCCTCTGCATCTATGAGTTTGTTCTTGTTTTGTTTTGTTTGTTCATTTTATGATTCCAAATATAGTGAAATTATATGCTATTTATCTTTCTCTGTCTTATTTCACTTAGCATAATTCCTTCAAGGTCCTTCCATGTTGTTGCAAATGGCAAAATCCCCTTCTTTTTTATCACTTAGTAGTATTTCACTATACAGATATATCCTGTATTCTTAATCCATTCATCTATCCTTGGACACTTAGCTTGTTTAAACATTTTATATATTGTAAATGATGCTGTAATGAACACAGAGGTGCATTTGTCTTTCTGAATTAGTGTTTTTGTATTCTTTGGATAAGTATCCAGAAATGAAATAGTTGGGTCATATGGGAGTTCTAGTTTTAGATTTTTTGAAGAAAACTCTATACTGTTTTCCATAGTGGATGCACTAATGTACATTCCCACTGATATTTCCCTGCAGTTTTTTATCTTTGTTCTTTTAGTATGCTATTATATATTGTTAAATTGATTAATTTGGGTATGTTTTGCTTCTTTGCATTCCTGGGATAAATCCTATTAGGTTATGCTGCATGGTCCTTTTTATATGCTATTGTATTTGCTTTGCTAGGATTTTTGTTTCTGTATTGCAAGGGATATTGGTCTGTAGTTTTCTATTCATGTGATGTCTGTGTCTGGTTTTAGCATCAAGGTAATACTGGCCTTACAGAATGAATTGAAAAGTCATTCCTTCTATTTTTGGAATAGTTTATAAAATATCTGTAGTAATTCCATTTAAATGATGGTAGATTTCATGACTGAAGCTAACTAGGCATGGGATTCTCTTGGTTGAAACTTTTAAAATTTTTACCGCAGTCTCAAAGAGGTCCGCTTTCTCGCGCCCATCCAAGGCAAAAGAAAATGCAAGCAGGAGTTTGCAGAAAAGAAAGTAAAGTGTTTTTTTGTTTTGTTTTGTTTAAGGAGCTGACCACAAGCCCAGAGACACAGGTGAGCTAGTATTCTCAAAATCCTGGCTCCCTGATGGCCTCTAGTGGCTATGTTATATAAGGGAAAAATCATTCATCATGGTTGCTATGGGAGTTGGGGTTGTGGGATCTACTGATTGGTCGGGGCTAAGACAGGGAGCCTTTGATCATAGCTTCAGGTCCTGAAGTCAATCATGGCATTGTTCAGTTCAGTTTCCAAGGGATACAGCTGTGGGGCCGTCTGCTTTCTTGAGTCTGGTGCTGAAACATAACTGAGGCCAAGGTGTTATCTCTGACTAAGACCTTATTCTGGTTTGAGGTTTGGTTATTGTGTCTTGGTCATGGTTGATATAACTGAAGAGTTATTCTTAAATGATTTTGGTATTTACCAAAACCTAATGTCCTAGGGTTTAATGATTAAAAGGAGTGGACATACAGTATATGAACAGGTAGGAGGATCTGGGGAAGGAGTGCAAATGAGTCATACTGTTATCAGGTTAAGCAAATCTAGTTTGGATTAAAGCACTATGCATGTTAAAGAAGTTAAATTCATGAACATTTACAAAATTACTAATTCAATTGTTCTGCTTGCTATAGATCTATTTATATTACCTATTTGGTTTTTATCCATTACAGTAGTTTATGTTTTTCTAGAAATTTCCAATTTCATCTAAGTTTGTATTTTGTTGCATTCAGTTTTTCGTATTATTCTCTTATAATATAATCCTTTACACATACACACACACACAGACACACACACACACACATACACACACACATACACACACACATGAACCTGTAGTGATGTCTCTTCTCTCATACCTAATTTTACTAATTTGTGTTTTCTGGAAATTTTTTTGGTCAAGCTACTGACTTTTTTTTTTCAAGTTCATTGATCTTTTCAAAGAACTAACTTTTGGTTTTATTGATTTTATCTATTGTTTTTCTATGCCATAATTAATTAATTTCAGCATAATTTTATTATTTCCTTTCTTTTGCTTGTTTTGGGTTTAGTTTCTTCTTTTCTAGTTTCTTAATTTAGGAGGCTAAGTTATTGATTTGAGACTTTTGATTTCTTTTAATATATGCATTTATAGGTATAAATTGCCATCTGAGAACTGCTTTAATTGTATACCATACGTTTGGCTAAATTTTCTTTTAGTTTTTAGTCATCTCAAAGTACTTTCTATTTTCCTTGTGAATACTTCATTCACTCATTAGTTATTTAAGGGTGTATTATATTGTTTAATATTCCCAGATTAGTGAATTTCCCAAATTATATTTTGTTGATTTCTAATGGAATTCCATTATAGTGAGAGAACATGTTTTGTCTGATTTAAATCCTTATAAGATGTTTGCGGCTTACTTTTTAGCCTAGTATATGATCTATCTTGATGAATTTTGCGTATGTACTTAAGAATAATTTTTATTGTGTTATTGTTAGATTGAGTGTTCTATAGAGATGTTAGCTCGAGTTGATTTATAATATTGTTCAAAACTTCTATTCCCATATTGACTTCTGTCAAGTTGCCCTGTCCACTATTGAAAGTGAATTATTAAAGTCTCAACTATAATTTTTATATTCCTTATACCCCCCTTCAATTCTGTCAGTTTTTGCTTCATGTAGTCTGGAAATCTATTTTTAGCTACATCTGTGTTTATGTCTTTCTGATATATTGACCATCTTGTCATTAAAAAGGTCTCTAGTGATAATATATATATTTCTTTTTCTTTACTTTTTTTTTTTAATCTTTAAGCCCATTTTATCTGATAGTAGTATAGCTATTCTACTCTCTTTGGTTTACTTTTTTGCATCGCATATATGTATATTTGTCCATCCTTTTGTTTTTAGCCTACTTGTGTCTTCAATGTAAAGCGTGTCTCTTGTAGACAGCATGTACTTCGGGTGATGGTTTGCTTTTTAAATCTGTTCTATAAATCTCTGACATTTGATTAGGTGTTTTAATTAATTTATATTCAATGTAACTTATAATAATGTAGGATTGACAACTGAAATTTAGATTGTTTTCTATATATATTATGTTATTTTTGTGCCAAATTCAGGCTTGGTGAAGAGAACTATTTATTATTTAGAGTTCTTTCCTTGATTTTTGAGTTTTATGCAAATTATTGGAGTTATTATATACGTACTTCAATTTACTTTAGACAGACCAATGGCTTAAAGAAAAGACCTTATGAGTGATTCTAAGAATTATAAGAAAATGTAATACAGTATGAATGGTTCTGACTTATTTTTTAGAGTCCCTCAGGATTGAAAACGTGAAATATAATAAATTTTAAATTAAATTATAGCATTAAGATTTTGATGTGCAAATAGATGTGCATCTTTATAGCATCTGTTTTTGTTTTTTTGGAAGTAAAAAGAATTTCAGTTTTGGTCTATTTTTGTACATAGGATTATAATCAATAGAGGTATAATCATATCAGTTTTTTGTTTTGTTTTGTTTTGTTTTGTTTTGTTTTGTTTTGTTTTTAGAGAGCAGTGTCACTGGCCCTCATATGTGGGATCCGAACCGGGGCTGCTGGTGTCCCAAGCCAGCTCTTACCCACCGCGTCACTCAGCCGGCCCATCATATCAGTTTTAAAAGGAACAGTGGGATTTTTTGTTTTCTGTTTTTGGGTTTTTCTTTCTTTTCTTTTTGACATTCACTGTGATGAATTATAAAGCAGGAAAGAGAGGTACAGCTTTAGTTCAGCTCTGTCATGGTTGAACATTTTTTAATCAACATAGCTGCAGGATGTCTAATTTTCTTCTTTTGGTATGACTCTGTATTCAATAACAATTGAAGTTAATAATGGCTATGATTAAAGAGGCTACATTTATTGAATTTGTACTGTGATCCAGACTCTAAGCTATTAGTGTTACATTCTCATATATTTGTGACCCTACTTTTCTTTCTCTCTCTTTCTCTTTCTTTCTCTCTCTCTCTCTCTCTGTCTCTCCCTCAATTCATCCTTTTTACTCAACCCTAAGAGCTGCTGATTTGTTCTTCAGTCATTGATAAAATTTATATATACAGTTTCTTCAAAGAAATTGGCTCATGCTGTTGTGAAGTCTGTTGTAAATCTAAAAATCTACAGGATGGGCTAGAGACCAGGACAGAGACAACACTACAGTCCACAGGGAGTCAGGCCAAAAACAAAGGGAAAAGCAAACATTCAAGTTTAAGTCCAAAGGCTGACTGCTTGCAGAACTCCATCTTGCCTTGGGGGAGGCCAGTCTTTTGTTCTACTCAGTTCTTCAACTAATTACATGAGGCCTACTCACATTATGGAGATCAATCTGCTTCACTCAAGGTCTACCAACATAAATGTTAATCACATTCAAAAACATCTTCACAGAATCATCCAGAATAATGAATGACCACATATTTGGACACCATTGCCCAGCACATCCTGTCAAATCTGCACTGAAATGTATATCCTTAAACCATATTTACTCTCCAAACAAAGACAGTAACAAAATACACTTCCACCTAACATGATAACTCTCCTGAATAAAAAAGAAAATGTACTGTTTGCCCAGAAGAAAATGAAAAGTCATTGACTAATGTTTATTCTTTTTTGTGTTCCATAACTTAAATGCTATGCTGTAAAGTTCACGACACTTAAATACTATGATATAAAATCAATACATCTTATACTACATGATACGGGGATAAGAGAAGGAAGCAAACAAATATATATATATATATATATATATATATATATATATATACACATACATATACATGTATATATGCAAATATATATGTGTCATATATATTATACTCACACAAACACACACACATATATCAATACAATAAAGATATTCATAACAAAATAAGGAAGAAATACTCATGCTAATTATAATCCTTGTTTCCGTAATTGGTCACATGATCCTAGCTGATATTTATAACTACCTTTGCCTTCAGCAAGCACTACAGTTAGTTGTGGCTGTTTACCTGGTAGGGTGATCCAAACCTTTATTTCTTAAGGGCTGGGCTATTAGTAAACCTGCCAGGATTGGATTACTGTAGTTTTCCATGGACCTTAATCACAGGGCATGGTAATACTAAGAGACATCCTAAGGGATCCCCTAAATTCCAGATATACTCTCCCTTATCTCTATTGTGGAAGAGTAGCCCAATTTCCCCTTGATAGTCAGGATCATCTCCAGGAAACACAGTAACTCCCTTTTTGCCTTTGATTCAGAGTCATATAGGGTCCAAAGTGATCAGATGGCAGTCTTAACTTAGTTCAGTGGAATTATTGTTGTCTTATCATGGAAACATTTCCCCTCTGGAAATAAGACCTCTAGACCAGTAGGGTGTAACGTCACAAGGACAGGAAGTAAACATTTTGCTAATGGTCAGGGGAGTAAGTGACACAACTCCCATTTCTACCCTTTCATTCCTATACCTGTGATTCCTGGCTATCTGAGAAACAGCACCATATATTGGACGATGATTCAGAACATATACCACCTCTCAGAGAACCTTACACCAGTCTTGCAAGGTATTACCACCTACTGATACTATACGGAGTCTTAAAAAGGCCATCCCACTGATTTGATATTAATCTCATTCCAAAACATCCTCACCAAAACATCCAGAATAATATTTGACCACATTATCTGGGCTCTGTGGCTCAGTCATGTTGATGCAAAAACTGAATATCACCACGATGGATGTCATTCTTTCAGACCTTAAACTGAATTAAGTGTAATTTTCCTTCAGTTAAGTAATTGTGATGTGAAAAAAAGAGAGAGTGCCATCTACTATCACTTGCTGAAATTGATATTTTAGATATCCTTGCCTACTTACTATATTTAGAATTTTATTCTGATGGGCCTAAATCATCATGCCATGAAGGTGTTTTCTTCCTCATCTAACATATTATATTTAAAACTACATAATTTCCACTGTCCTTCAAACTTCCTACTGATTATGAGTTCCATCTTGTGAAAACTTCCTTTCTATTCTATTACCAGAGCTCCACACATCTGGAGCAAGCTGCCCTTCAAGAAAACTTGCATTCGGCATAATGCCAGCCTCACACCCAACATGTCCTTGAGGCACTGTACTTCTGTGTGGCATTGGCTGCTGTTGGAAACTTAGCTCTGAAATATCTTCAACTTATCAAAGGTGCTTAAATGAATTAAAAAAAAAATCTCTCATTTGCTCACATCTGTTTCAATTAGACAATCACTACTGACTGTAGCACTAGGCAATTATTTTTCTTTGAGAGGCAATGCTCATAAGTCCTAGAGGGGACCAATAACTGTTTACTTTTCTCCCAGATATTAGTTTCCCCAGCTTTGGAATTTTTCTATTCTTACATAACTTTAATATTTCAATGGTAGCATCTCTCTTTCCTTCTAATTACGTGTTTCCTGTTGTGAAAGTATATGATTCAAAGTTCCCAATTCTACATGATCATGTATTACATTATTGAAAAATTATTGAGCAAAGTATGTTTAAGCACCTTTCAGGCAATTGGGGTTCATCAGTGACCCAAATAGTTAAGGATCTCACCCTCATGGAGCTCTTTAACTTCCTCCTGCTTGATTCAAATTAGTTCAGCTGAATATTTTAACATTTTAGTCCTATTTTTAATTGATCACTTCTCCTTTCAACCATATGTAGATCTTTTGACAATAATAGAAATGTAAAGACATTTTCACAAAAACGAATGTAGGGAGTTTATCAACAAGAGAATTTAACTTCAGAACAAAGGGAAAATACCACAAAAGGCCTAAAATATTATACAAGAAGAAATGGTGGACATAAATATTTGTAAACAAAGAAAAAAAATGTAACATAAAATTTATATAAAATATAAAAAATAATGATGATAATAATATATATTAACAATAATGTATAATTTGAAGGAATATAAAATTTCAGACCAAAACCCTGGACAATAAGCATGTAAATCAAAAAGGTAGATTGACATTAAGTTTCTATAAGGTATTGACATTTGTAAGGAAAATAGTAAATTTAATTAATATTAAACTCTAAAGTCAAAATTGTAGAATTTCAGTGGTAACCAGTAAAATAAGAAACTTGGGAGCTATAGACAACAAAAGAGAAAATAAAGTATCCGATTAATAAAGAGAAAAGGATAAAAAGAAGCATAATGAATGAGAGAAACAGAAAGAACAAATTTAGATAAGAAAAAATTTTAAATGTTACCAATCAAAATAAATATGAACTGATTAAACTTGCCAGTCCCAATAAAAATTTTTCAGATTGGATTAAAAATTCAGGTCTAAACAGAGACTTCTGAGAATAAGGTTGAAAACTACAGTGGAAAAAAATCAGCAGTAACCCCATAATTGAAAGAAAGCCAGCATAGCTAAAAAACTATGAAACAAAACAGTGCTTGACAAAATAAGATGTATAATTCTGAAATGGGTCACTATATAATATTACAGGTTTAAACTGTTAGGAAAATATAATTAAAACAAAATGCTCTTCTAACCTTTCCACAAAGGTAATAGAGAAAGTAATTTTATTATTGAATAAACATTAAACTAGAATGAGCTATCACAGGCAATCCACCAACAAGATTACACAGACAGAAAGAAATTTCACCCTTTCATATAACCAAATAGATACAACACCATTGCATACATGTTCTCAAAATGAATTTGTTCTCAAGATAAACTAGTCCTCAAGTAAGAGGACTTGACGGCACCATTTGTCACACATAGTTCATCCTATCTTTACCTAGTAATTGGATAACCATCTGTGTTAGCTCACTGGCTTTATTCAGAGGAAAAACAAATTCGACATATCTTTATGCCTGGGAGCAGTTTTGCAACTTGGAGGAAGGTATGTTGAGGGCCATGGTCCCCAATATTGAGGGGCTTGCAAGCTGGCTTTAGTGGGCTTGGTGAAATGCTTGGTGAGGCATAAACTTGTGTTTCTGCTTTCATTGTTTCTGCCTGCACCTGGAGGGTGCTTACTGCTTGTCGAGGCATGTGGTGAGGACAGCCAGTTTCTAGGGACACAAAAGAAAGATGATTGCCAAGATTAATGGAAAAAGAACTGTCCTGAGAAGCTGACTCCCCTGGATTTCACTGGCCTTTAGGTTTCTGGTAAAAGGTTAATGATCAACTTGTTACTGAGGTAATGCACATTGTTTCCTGCTATGCTGCATGTATCCCCTACCTACAAACTGTATATAAAGCCTGCAACAAATAAACTGGAGAGCTATCTCTCTCCATTTTCTGTCTTTTACTGCAACAAACAGTTTCTGTCTTTTATCGACCGCCGACGCCGTGTACACCTTCTCGCACCCTGGTCAGCGGAGGCAGGTCCCCCGCAAAGGTACTCATGGGAGTTAGGCTCCAATCCTCACACAGAAGGTAAGATAAAGGGTTCTGTTTCCCTGTTTACATTTCATAAGGTGGTCTTTGAGAATGACTTTCATGAGCCATACATGTGACAAAAAGTCTATCTGATTTTCATAGAGATTTATAAACATTTAAAAGAGAGGAGAAAATACTCAGAATTAAAAGTTTCTAAAGTAAATCCTCTGAGAAAAATGAAAAGGGTAATATTTTTAACATGGAGAATTAGGCCTCTGAGTTTTAAATTATACTTGTCCTTAACATACTTACCAGGATAACAAACACACACACACACACACACACACACACACACACACACACAAAACAAACAAACAAACAAACAAACAAACAAATAAATAATGAATTTTGAAAAATTTGAAAAATGTAAAAGAAAAAGAAAGGAACTTGTATACTTCTAATAAAACAACCTCAAAAATATGTAAAGCAGGACCAGCAGAGTGGCGTAGTGGTTAAGCGCTGGCTTTGGAAGCCAGTGGCCCCAGTTCGGGTCCCACATATGAGGGCCAGTGACACTGTCCTCAAAAAAAAATAAAAATAAATTAAAAAAACACACATATATATATAAAGCAAATAATTGATAAAATAACAGAATGTGATTCATCTACCATGGTATTAAAATATCCCAGTATATCCCTGTTTAATATGACAGATAGAACAAATAAAAATAAAATATTAATCAAAATATAAAGATTAAAATACAATATACAAGGTTGATTGGATGGAAATACAGAGATGTCTGTTCCTGCACTCATAGAGTAGATACTTCTATCCTCCAGGTTCTGTAGAATGGTGAGGACCTTTTAAGAGCAACTCTAAACAGGAAAATTATGGCTAATTGTGAACTTCTATTTGTTATATACTGTTGGTTCTGATCAAAGACAAAACAAATAATGCATTAATGAGTAACAGAAAACAATAAACCTATCTTCATTAGACTTTTAGGGCTGTCATAACAAAATGCCATTGATTGGTGGCTTAAACAATAGAAATTTATTTCCTCACAGTTTGGGAGGGTAGGAGTCCCATATTTAGGTCTGGTAGTGTTGGTTTCTGGTGAGGAATCTCTTCCTGCCTTGCAGATGTCTTCTTTCTTGCTTTGTGCTCACTTGACCTATTCCTGATGCATGCGCGTGTAGATATATACTGGTGTAGAGGCGTAGAGACTTAGACGTATAGGGGTAGAGGTAGAGAGATAGTTGGTCCTCTGGTGTTTTTTTTTTTTTTCTATTACAGTTGACATTCAATATTATATTAGTTTCAGGTATAGAGTACAGTGGTTACACATTTATATAACTTATGAAGTGATCTTCCCAAAAACTCTAGTTACCTATCTGGCATGCATAACTATTACAATTCTGTTGACTGTATTCCCTATGTTGTACTTTACATCCCCATGACTATCTTGTAACTGCCAATATGCACTTCTTAATCTTCACCTTTTTTACCCACCCCCTTACTCCCTACCAGCCCATTTGACAACCATAAGTTTGTTTTTTTGTATCTATGAGTCGGTTTCTATTTTGTTTGTTGGTTATTTTGTTTTTCTAGATTCCACACATATGTGAAATCATATGGCATTTGTTTTTCTCTGTCCTACTTTACTGAGCATAATAACCTCTTGTGCCACCCATAGCGTCACAAGGTGTCACAAGATTTCATTCAAAAGTAAAAACTAAAAGTAAAGTAAATAAAAGAAAATATTACATTGGAAAAGATTGAAAATTTGCATTAAAATGAAAAAATTGTGTATAGCAAAAGAGAACAAAATTAAATGAACATATACATTAGCACTGTACTTTTTTAAAAACTCATAAAATACACCAAATATATAATGACATCAAAGTTAACTAAATAAAAAAGTTAAACAAAATGGAATAAGCCCAGTATAAAAATAAGCAAAATAAAACAAAACAAAAAGAAAAACAAAAATAAGTATAAACATTCCACACATGGAAACCAAGTGCTGGTTTTAAAGTATATTAAATGTGTATATATGTATATATTTACTTTTTCTTCTTTTCTCAGTTTCCTTTGTTAAAATCGAAAGCAAACAGAGATCAGCCTTGAAGGTATCCTGAGCATCCAAAATGAGTTTCATCATTAATTTAGTTTCATTACCAACACAGTGAAGAGACTGCTTTCGCATTATATAAGCTGCTTCGTAACAGTGTGCCCCTGAGCCTCTTTCCGTGTTTTGGTTTGAGAGCTCCTAGTTTGCAAATATCTCTTCAGTGTGTGCACAATAAATTTTACCAATGACTACTTCAGTAAATCATTTGCCTCACTTTGACTATTTCTGAACCTTTTACCAACTTAGTAATCAATAAAATATAAATTATGACAGCAGTTATGCTAGATTTTATGTCTTATGAGAGTAGCAAAAGTTAAGGAGTTTTGAAATATAAATTAGTGATATTATGGAACAAAGAAATTATTGTGTGCCACTGGAGGGTAATTTGATACAAAAACTGAAAAACAGTTTGGTATTATGTTATACATTTTAACATGCCCTTCAAATCAATAATTCCATTCCTAGGTATAAAACCTACATAAAGTCTTGCATGTGGACCAGAAGGGAAATATATAAGAATAGTCATAAACAAAATTATTCATAATAGTAAAAAATCTGGAACTACTGTCTTTTAACAGACCAATACATAAATAATGACATAATCACAAAAGGGAACATTATAAAGATTGAAAATAAATGAATCAGATTTATAAGTATTATATAAATTAACTTTAGAAACAAAATTAAGTAAAAAACAAGTCAGAAAATTGTACCTTCAGTGCGATGCTATTTAATAAGGGTCTAAAAGAAGGAAAATGCTTGATGCATTAATTAGGTATGCATATATAAGTACATATCCACACGTACTTCGAAATGTTGAACAAAGACAAGAAAATGACATAAAATTCAGCTAGAGAGCTAAGAGTAAGGCAGTACACATATAATGTATTTTATTTGGCAACGTTTTGTTCTTAAGTTTGTGGTGAATTTAAAGGTGTTCATTTTATTATCATGTGTCATAACTTACATGTATAATATATGTGTTCTTTTTGCTGTCCATGTATTACATAATAAACTGTTCCATAGAAAAATATTAAAAATACAATAAAAAGAAATAGAATTTGAAGGAAGCGGTCTAATGTTGCTTACCCATGTCTGGCACTAACCTTTTAAAGACCAAAACATGATGTAAGAATGTTTCAGAATCTGTACCAACTTTTGTACCTTTGAGGTTTTACCCAAGACTGCAGTCTAGCCTGAGAAAGACAATGAAATATGTAAAAATTGTTCAATCCACGGATGCCTAAAATTCCCATACATTGAAACTCAGTGGCTTGGAGGTAAGCCTCATCTGGCATTAAAGACTCCTTTTCATCATCAAAATGCTGCCGTGTCTATCTATCTCCCAACCCTGCAGAACCAGCAGTGGCCAAGTGCTGAGGTTTGTTGGACACAAGTCCACACAATCTGTTCACCCAGCTGGTGCAGCTTCCATTGCTCAGATGTGCACCTGTTACAAACATTCACCTGCCTGTACACACCTGCTGCGACAGCTGCATCAAGAGGTTAGTTCTCACCATGGAGTATTTTGGTCCCAAAATATCACTCCTTTTACCAGTTTCTCAAGGTTTCCTTGCTAAGGCCCAGTGTGTAGACTACGCAGGTAAGAATTTTGCATACAAGGTTGGACAACTAAGTTTGCCAACTTGTTGCAATGATGTTGCTAACCTTTTTTGATATCAGAGGGATTAATCATTATAAATTTGTACCAACTGGACAAACAGTGAACCAAGTTTACCATTTGGAAGTACTGAAAAGGCTGCTTGAAAAAGTTAGACGACCTGAACTTTTGGCCAACAATTCATCGTTTTTGCATCACAAGAATACACGAGCTTACGTGACACTGTCCGTTAGGGAGTTTTTAGCCAGTAGACAAATAACTGTATTGGAACACCCTCCCTACTCTGGCCCCACAGTGACTTCTTTCTTTACCCCCCAAAAAAAGGAAATATTGAAAGGAAGATATTTGGATGACATTCAGGACATCAAGGATAATACAAGGACAGGTAGTGGCCATTTCAGAAAAAGAGTTCTAAAATAGCTTTGAAGGGTAGACTAGGCACTGGCATCGGTTCATAGCTTCCCAAGGGAAGTACTTCAAAGGTGACTGTAGTGATATTCAACAATGTGCTCTGTAGCATGTTTTCTAGGATGAATTCATAAACATAATTGTCAGACCGTGTATACCGGGGGTACCCCAAAAAAGTATACACTGGACACTTTGGTGAACAATGGTCCAATAGTAGTTCTGCTGTAATCAGAAGTATCTGGACACTAATGGTAAGCACTTTGAGTACCTCTTATAATTGTAGAAGTCAAATGTGACTGGCATTCATCTTTTGTTATCAGTATATATTGAATATTACAACTTTAATACAGTTTTCCTTTCTTAAGATGTATATACATTTTTTTGGCACCATCTGTGTATGAGTGTGTGTGTGTGTGTGTGTGTGTGTGAGTGTGTACACACACTCATACACACACTCATATATATCTCTTTAAAAGGTAAGAAAACTGAAAAACAAACATAGAATTAAATTAAATACAGACCTGCTTCAATTTGAAGGCCTAACTCTTCAGTAAAACAAACTATTCCCAAGGCAGCCTAACAGAAAATGTAGGTTATCTACAAAACCACCAACACATACTGTTTATGACATTTCTGTTTGGTAGCGTAATTGTAGTCATGCATTCATTAGTATAATAGATCTAGAGTTTTAAATGGAAGAGTTTGTGCTGTATCCAAACATTTTTAATTGAAATAAGTTGACTTTCATGAATCATGACAGCTTAAAGTCCTTGTGGGATATATAATTTATTATACGTGTTATATTTTTCAGAAAACAAAAACAAAAACAAAAATAACTTACTGAGAGATTAGTGAAAAGTACTAAGGGAAAATTTGAGAAGACATAAAAAAGAGACTAGAGAGTTTATTTCATTTGGACCTAATAAGGTTGTTTGGAAAAATCTGTAGCCCAGAGGCAAAGCTTGATCACAATAGTTTCTTAGCTGTTCTTCTAAACCATATTAGAGAATTGGCTTTTAATCTTAGTGTCTTTTCTGTATAAAATATGTAGACTATTTTTTTGTCTGATTACAATTTAAAAATCTAAGCAACCAATGAAACAGCATCCAAAAAATCCACCTTAATTATAAATGTTTTCTCCACTGATTTGCTGCACCATTTTTATCATATACTAAATGAAACATTGGGGTGAATTTATGGATTCTACTTATTTCCATTCATGTGCTTCTTTCTCCATTTTTAAGTTCTGTATCTCATTTTTTTGTTTTTTTTTGTTTTTTTGAGGGCAGTGTCACTGGCCCTCATATGTGGGACCCGAACCGTGTCCACTGGCTTCCCAAGCCAGCGCTTAACCACCACACCACTCGGCCGGCCCTAAGTTTTCTATCTCTTTATTGAAGTTCTCACTGAGATCATTGAGCATCCTTGTAACCAGTGTTTGGAACTCTGCACCTAGTAGATGGCTTATTTCCATTTTGTTTAGCTCCTTTTCTGAAGCTTTCTTCTCTTCTTTTATTTGGGCCATATCTCTTTGTCCCCCCATTTTGGCTGTCTTCCTGTGTTTGTTTCTATGATTAGGTAGGGCTGCTATGTCTCCCAGTCTTGATAGAGTGGCATTATATAGTAGGTAGTGCAATTTACCTGGTCACCAGAACCTTGTGCTCCAGGTGTGTTCTGTGTGTGGATTGTGCGTGTCTTCCTATTGTAATTGAGCCTTGGTTGCTGCTTGCACATTTATGGGAGGGACTGACCCTAAGGCATATTGTTTGTGAGGACTGGCTGTGATTACAATGGACGAGTTGTGGTGCAAGGGCTGATCCTACAGAGCAAGGTTCACTTTAGCAGGTCTCTGGTACCTACCCAATCTGCCCTTTGGGTGTGTCGTTCTTGGAGGAGGCCTGGTGACATTCTGGCATGGTCTGAAGCTGGCTACCAGGCATGCCAACTCTGTAGCCTACTGGGAGGGATCCTGCTGCAAGCCAAGTTTAGCCACAGCCTGTGTCCTGCCAGGACTCCTGGCATGAGCTACAAAGCAATTCGTAGAATACTGCTGCCCACACTGGGCTTGGAGGTGCCTTAAGAGGCCAAGCTGAAAACCAAGTCCAGCTGTTGCTAGTGCCGGTTTAGGGTTGCTCAGTCAGAAGTACAGGAGATGCTGAAGCCAGATGCTACTTGTTTGGGTTTTGTGAACCTTAAAGAGATTTTAGAAAAGCCCACAGCATGAGCTAAGACAAGTTGTTTGTACTGAAAAGATACTGGAAGCAGACAAAAGGTGATAGTCAATTTCATGGAGTCTCAGATATAGAAGTTGCCTGCATCTGAAAGCAGGGAGGGGTGGGATCAACAAAGAAACAATGGCTTCTAACAGCTCCTCCCTCTGGGAGAAAGCTGCCCCTGCAAACTTCAACCTGAATTAAGATAAATCAGTTCCTCCCCATATGTCTATGGTGCCTTTCGAGCTGCTGCCCCAGCACTGGAACTCAGAGCCAGTGATTCAGTCAGTGGGTAAGTCCATTTGAGGTCTATTCAAGAGGAGCACCTGGGAATGCAGTCATCCTCTGTCTCACTCAGCCACAATCTCCACCTGTTTTCACAGCCAGAAGTTATGGGGACTTCTCTCTCCAGCACTGGAAGGCTAGGCTGGGGAGCCTGATGTGGGGCTGGGACCCCCCCCACACTCCTCTGCGGGTGGGGGCCCTCCACAGCTGAAATATCCCTCTCAATTTTTTATGGTCACATATGGGTGTGGGAGCAGTGTGTTCCACATCTCTACCCCTCTTACCAGTCTCGAGATGACTTTTTCTATATGTCCTAAATTGTAGGGCTTTGTTTCAGCAAGACTCCAGGCAATTCTCAGTGAAGGTTGTTCTGTGGTTTAGTTGTAATTGATGTAGTCCCAAGAGGAGGTGAGCACACAGTTTACCTACTCTGCCATCTTGACCAGAAATATCTTGCTATGTTTAAGTTAATACTTTCATAAGGTCCAGAAGAAATTTCAAATTGACAGAATAAAATATTACCATATTTGGCTATAATTTAAAAAATCAGACATTATTTTCAATCACCTATGAATACATAGAGTGTAGATGATTACAGAATTTTAATTTTTCAAAGAAAAGGCACTTGCTTTATATTTCTTATGAGTCACTTCACAAAAGATTTAACTGAACTTTTTCCTACCATGGCTTTTTTAAGTAACACATTTGCACGGATATACTGACATCTGGTGGACATTCAGTTTATAATCTGGTGTATATTTAGTCTAGTATTTCTAATGTAAAGTGAAGGAAATTAAATCAACTGTAGCATAATAAAAAAGTTCTAGTTAAACCCGTTTTGTTTTTACATTCTTGGGAATTTAAATATAGGAAAAATGTAAACAGTTTTCTTATATTGAACTGTGTTTGCAGTTTGTAGCAATTATTTATAACCCATTGTATCCTAGTGTCTAATACTATGTTTTATATGGTATAGCTGCTTTGTGTTTATGGTGTTTACATAAATGGTATTTTGTATCTCAGGTAAATAGTTACTGGGTTAAAATGTCTTTAGATAGAAGAATTGAGTGAAAAAAATTAAGATGTTTAGCAGTGTTTTAGTAAATTAAGAAAATCTTGAGAGGTGAGGGTACAATGAAAAATGGAATTTTACTAAAAATACAGTATTCCAGAACAAAGAAATCTTTTTTTATTTTATTTGTGGGTGGCTAGTTCTATTGCATGAAGCTTTCTGGTGGGCCCCCAAACCCAAGTAGCTGCTGAATCCAATATGCTTAAAATAGTGTACAACTCAGTTTTGGCACTGTGGCATAGCAAGAAGTCATTAGTCTCAAGGCTAGATCTTAAATTTGTGGTTTAATCACATTGCTTTATTCTAATAATCCAGATACTTAAATGGTGAATGACTCCTTGCCATCTACAAATGAATAATCCTGAGGTTCTGACCAGCTCCAACCTTGAAGGTTTTGTATTCCCCAGGGATACTGAGATGGTAGAATTTCTGATGAATCCACACCATCCTATTTCTTGATCTTGTATGTTTGTGACATGGTGTGTTTGTGAACTCTAAAAGGAAAATCCTCAAATTCAAGTCATAATTCTTGCCTGCCTTTAAATATGAGCTGATTTTTTTTGTTTGTTTTTACCCTGGCCTATCTCTCACATCTGATTCCGAGTATTTAATTTATTAAATTGACTAGGTCTAAGATTTATTAACCTGAAAATTTTGAGAACCATTTATATAAATCTAGCTATACATTGTGCTTCAATTACACCCTATCTAGGAAGAGGTGGAGCACTAATATAGTAATTCATATATTCTTAATATCTGTTTCACACTTGTCAATTCAAATTAATCCCTTACTCTTTAAAAGTCTTTTAAAATGTATTGTCTTATCCTTTTTTCAATTTGGTTTTTATTTTGAAATTTGTTTTGTTTTGTTTTGTTTTTTAGGTCAGTGTCACTGGCCCTCATATACGGGACAGAACCGGGGCCGCTGGCTTCCTAAGCCAGCGCCTAACCACTGCGCCACTCGGCCGGCCCTTGAATAAGTTTTTATCTCTCTTTTTTATTATTGTTGTTGTTTTTTCCTTTACTTTTCCTCGCCCTTTTCATACTTATCTCTGCTTTTACACCTTCTCTTCTTCCATTTTCCAATGTTGCTCTATGTGGCAGGCAGTGAAATTAAAAAGGTGATATCTGACATATTGGGCAGGGTTGCAGTTTTTAAATTATTTAGCTTGGAACTGAAAATTACCATCAAGTTTATTCTACTTTTTTTATACATTTCTGGAGACTTACATACAAAAAGATCAAGTAATTGGACCAACGTCATTTGGCAAGTTGCTCAAAGAACTTGATTTATCATCTAATTCATCCATCAGCTTTTTCCATTTTCCACCCTGATTTTCCTAGTTAGTCCAGCCTATAAATGCCATGATGTAACCATTTTTAGGCCTCAGAAAACTATTATCATTCACAATTCAAAGTGGAGCTTGTCATAATGGCTTCCCAGGTTAAAGATGGTGAATTTGAACTCCGTTTATTAGTTTTCTTGATTTCACATTTTACTCTCTTTGAATAAACTTATTTCCAATTGTGGGGGATGATAAGTACTTAGAGATCTTATCTTTTTAAACTTTCATTTTTGCATATATTCTCTCCAAAATATTTCCTCTATCTGGTTTGCAAATCTGAAAAGAAATATAGGGGGTTAAGGTAGTAGTCAAGTGGATGAAGTAGAGACAAGCTAGAAAAACACTCCTAATTTTCGTGGCTTCCTTATTGGGAAACATTACTAAACTCTCTGTCTTCCTCAGTTATCAAATCTAGGTGATGCTTGTATTTGAGAAAAAAATGATCTAAATTTTTATCTTTACTTTTATCCTTTCTTCTCATTGATTCTATTAAGTGTGTACTTAGAGTTTGCTTTTTGCTAGGGTGTGTGCCAGGACCTGGTAGGACAGAGCTAAAGGCAACACCTCTGCCCTCAAGAAGCTTACAGTCAAATTTGGAAGATCTGTCACCCTTGACATTTTTCCACTTGTCAGCGCTCCTAATGAGAAAACTCTTCGTTATTCTTTCCATTTTTGAAAGTTCTCTCTCTCTCTCTCTCTCTCTCTCTCTCTCTCTCTCTCTCTCTCTCTCTCTCCCTCCCTCCACTCTCCTTATACATCCTCAAATTTGGTACATTGAACAGTACTTTTCTTTCTTCATATACTACCTTATGTAGATTTCATTTGCTCTTATTGTTTCAAACACAAATGATATGCCTCTTTTTTCCCAAGTTTATGTGTTCTCCTACACCTGTCTTTTCAGTCTAGGATTAATTAATCAAACTATCTGCTTGCTGTACAAACATAGGCAACACACAGAAGCTTCACAAATGTTAAAATTAACAACTAGTCTTCCTCCCAGGGTCTATTTCTCCTGTATGTCTCTGCTGGCGGCAGTGTGTTTGATCCATTACCACAACCTAGGAACTAGAAGGCCTTCTTGATTACTTTTTTTGTTTGTTTTCCCTTTTATCCCCTCCTGTGATTAATTTTTGATTTCCCTAATTTTACTCTCAAAGTATTTTTACATTCAGTCCATCTCTATTCTTATCACTTTTACCCTTCATCCTAATTCTCTCATAACAACAACAAAAACATAACTGTTGCCTCCTTTCCTTGTTCTGCTTCCATCTACCCTTCTCTAACACATCACAGTGACATATCAAATGCAATTTTAAGTAATTACATAAACAGTTTAATGGCTACCCATTTTGGGGGGATAAATCTCAATTTACTTAATTATATATGCATAATATAGAACATTTTATGAACCAGCATCTTACATTTTACACTCCAATAAAGTTAAATTGCTTTGGTATCATATACGTATCATCTGCATTACATGTCCATATCTAAATGCCTCCAAGTTTCCTCAATTCACTTGCGTCACTCCTGTTTGTAAATTAAGACTTCCACGAGCAAGCCTAAATTGGCACTCCATGTTCAGCTGGGGTTGCGGTTTTGAGATTTTCTAGTACCGTCTGTGTATTGCTATCTTTGACCTTCTAGTATATTATGCATCATAATCTGCTTTTATCTATATCCTCATGTCTTCCTTTGCCCCATAACCATTTCTAATAGACTATAAAATCTGTGGGGATGTTTAGTACACGAGCATAGTGCTCTGTGCATGACAAGCTCTCTACTATTCCACAAATAAAAATTTGAAGTAACATTACATTGGGGTTTGTAATGACTTATTATGTACATACTTAAAATATCAATCGGATCTTGCCGCTTTCCTGCTTAAAAACCTCCGCCAGCTCTTTAATGCATTAAGATTTTCCTTGCTCCCATTTTTAAGAGTCTTACTGTTTCTGTGCATGGAATATTCTTCTCCCTGATCTGCATGACTTGCTCTTTCACTTCCTTCTGACCTTTGTTCATCTTTTACCTGATCAAAAAAGTCTTTGCTAAACTTAGTCACATTGTACTTTTTTGCCCTGTTTGATTTTGTTCATAGCTTAATGACACTTGGTGTATATTAAGTAGTTTATTTATTTATTTATTTATTTATTTATGCATTCCCCTGAGTTTATCAAACTGTAAGTTCCATAAAAAACTAGGATTTTATGTATTTTGTCAAGTACCCAGAGTATTACGGATTTATTATGATAAATGTATGAAATACATAGATTCATATTTAGTTTTTCTCTCAGGTTAAAAAATATATATGATGTCTAAAAACTTTTTAGAGAAAAATATCTTAATGCAATTAATTCACCTTGCCATTGAGATTTAAAACTCTGGTATATATACACTTAGGTAAGAGTTGTTTAAAACATCTGGGGCAATATGGTGGTCCCAAAAAGTATCTGTTTTTATTTATTTCTATTTTAAACATATATATGTATATATATGATTTTTCCTACTTAAAAAATAACGAGATCATGTGGAGCTTTGAGTATAAGGCTGAGGCTAGTAACAGAAGAGTTTTATTATATATATATATATATATATATATATATATATATATATGATCATGTGGAGCTTTGAGTATAAGGCTGAGGCTAGTTACAGAAGAGTTTTATTAGACTTATATGACAGGAAAAGGCAAGATGTAGATAGAAATAGATTTCAGACAGGATTTCATATTTACTAGTCAATATATAATTGGTATTTACATATTTATTAGTATTGTTTTCTTAATTCTTATTGCTACCTACTGTGTTAAGTATTATATTCATTCTAATTTTGAGTATCAAACCAAGATTCAAAGAAATATAAAAATACTTCATGGCTCATAAACAGTAAAGCCAAGTCAAAAAACGGAACACATATTGCAGAATTATTGAACACATTGCTTGGGATATTGGACATTTTGGCTATCCACGTATCTTTGGGGAGTTTAGATTCAAAACACTAAGCTGAAACAATACTTCATTATTATTATTAAAATTATTGTCATTGTTATAATTATTATATATACTGGAACTACCTAGTTACCTCCATAAAAACTGGGATTTATGTAATACCTCTAATTCCTCCTTGTTGATGCTTATTAATTATGGAGATAATGATTTTATGTCCAAGGACACATGGGAATAATCTTAATTGAAATTGTTTTTGAACATGATCCATATATTTGGAAAAATAAGATATGAGTATATATAAAACCTCTTTGGTCATTAAGAATAGATCATTTGCCATAGGCAAAAATAGGTGTAATGTCATTTGAGAAAATATATAATATTGTTTTCTTATTTGAGGTAGGGATACTCTGAAATAATACATAGAGTTTGGAGCTTCCAGGTTTAAAGGCTATGTTAATGAGCTACATATTTGGATAGCAGTTTAGAACATTTGACTATTATTTAAAGATTAATATCAGCATCACTGCAATCATTCCCAGATATAGTTCACTAACAGCAATATTTTTCCTGAATGGTATCTTTCTTTATCTATGCGTAGGGCTTACTCCAGTAGAACTGTCTAGCAACACTTCACATTAAAGTGGTCATATAAAGAAAGCTACCTATTTCAAAGTTGATAGTGTTAAAAAACAAAATTCAATGAAGTATGTTTTAAGCATCTTACTGCCTTTATTCAATGATTCATGTACTGGGGAGTATTCAATGTAGAAGACAGAAAGGAGCTCTGAGAAGCTGTATGAAATCAAAGACTTTGATAGGAAGAAGGGAGTAGGAATAAGGAAGTTATACTGGCAAAAAAGTGTGCTGGTTATCACAAGGTTACTTCCCTTTAAGTGACGGAAGGGGGCTATCAGGAGAATCATTCAACTAATACTAATTAGGCAACCACTGATTGGTTGGTTTAAGATTTCGTTTCTGGAAGAGCCACAACTGTAATTAAGTTATGTCTTGGTTTGGTGATGTGGGGCTTAACATAAGCAACTCCATTTTGGGCCTGTTGTTTTATTTTTAATAATAGGTGAGATCTGTTTTGATATTGATAATGTGTCACTGGAGTAGGACTATTGAATTCTCTACCTCTCTTAAGGTTAAGGTTAAACTCAAAGTGTAATTTAGGATTTTTGTGTCTTCATCAGAGGTATTGGAGATATTTGATTTCACTCATATGTGGAATATAAAACTGAAAGCAATAGAAGAACATGACAAACAAACAAAAATTCATAGACACAGACAATAATTTAGTGGTTACCAAAGGGTAAAGGTCAAAGGGAGGTGGTAGAAATGGAAAGGGGACCAAACATATGGTAATGAAAGGAGAACTGACTCTGGGTGGTGAATGCACAATACAATACATAGATGATGTATTATAAAAATGTTCACTTGAAACCTGCATAATTTTACTAATCATTGTCACTCCCAAAAATTTAATCTAAAAAAATCAAAGTGTAGTTGTTATTGTTCCTGTTGCAAGTACAGGAATGTGAAATTGTAAATGAAAACATTGGGTGATGTGCAGACAAAAATAGTCAAAGAGGATGAATGTGGTAGAGAGGTCAAAATGAATGCCTTAAACTTCTATTGCTACACCAAAGCAGGATGTTGTTTTTTTTTTTTTTTTTTTTTTTAAATTTTATTTTATTTTATTTTTAATTAGTTTCAGGTGTACAACACAGTGTAATAGTTATACATTTTACCCCTCAAAGTGACAAACCCCCCACCCCCAATACACCACCCCCACAACCCCCCATATCATATATATCTATTACTCTTCCTCTGACTCTCTTCCACAGTATAATCCACATCCCGTGACTATCTATATATATTCAATTACAGTAGGTATACCACCTCCACTTTAGTAATACAGTGCAGTGATCAAACCTCTACTCCATCCATGAAATGGTCTCCCTAACAAGACCTATGATCATCTGACATTCCACAGAATATTTACAACATTATTAATTATATTCCCCAAACTGTTTTTCCTATCCCAGTAGCAATATTGTAGTTGCCTATTTTTGCTGTCTAATCCCTTCCCCTTCTACCTCATTCCCATTCCTCTCCAAATTAGCAACCCTGATTTTTCCTCTATATCTATGAGACAGTTTCTGTTTACTTTGCTCATTCATACAGTTTTTCATATTCCACATATAAGTGAGATCATATGGTATTTGTCCTTCTCTGACTGACTTATTTCACTCAACATTATAGTCTCTAGGTCCATCCATATCATTGCAAATGGCACGATTTCATTCTTCTTTATAGCGGAGTAATACTCCATTGTATAAATATACCACAGTTTCTTAATCCAGTCATCTACTGATGGGCATTTTGGTTGTTTCCAAGTCTTAGCTATTGTAAATTGTGCTGCTATGAACATCGGGGTGCATAACTTTTTTTGAATAAGTGTCTTGGTTTTTTCAGGATAAATACCTAGGAGTGGAATTGCTGGGTCAAAAGGTAGCTCTATTTCCAGTTCTTTGAGATACCTCCATACTGACTTCCATAGTGGCTGCACCAATCTGCAGTCCCACCAACAGTGGGATTATATCAGACTTAAAAGTTTTTTCACAACAAAGGAAACCATTAATAAAACTAAAAGGAAGCCTACTGAATGGGAGAATATATTTGCCAACGATATATCTGATAAGGGGTTAATATCCAAAATTTATAAAACACTCATGAAACTCAACACCAAAAAAACAAACAACCCAATTAAAAAATGGGCAGAAGATATGAAGAGACATTTCTCTAAAGAGGACATACAGATGGCCAACAGGCATATGAAAAAAAGTTCAACCTCACTGGTCATTAGGGAAATGCAAATAAAAACCACCATGAGATACCACCTCACTCCAGTCAGAATGGCTATCATCAACAAATCAACAAACAACAAGTGCTGGCGGGGCTGTGGGGAAAAGGGGACCCTGCTGCACTGTTGGCAGGATGTTGTTTTGAACTAGTTGGTTTTGCATGCTATGGAATAGGGATGTAAATCCAGGGAAGGTGGTCAGGTAGGTAAGATACTTATACTTGGAAAGTGGGTTGGAGAAATGTGCTATACTTGGTGTCCATGACCAATTGGTTTAGTGAATCACCAAGGAATAGATCTTCAGCATGCTTTAGTATACATACTCTGCATATGGTTGCATTTTGGAATAGACTGAAATTCTGCATTGCTCAGAAACATTCTTTTCTTTTTCTTTCTCCTAATGAATCCTTGCTCAAGAATTCTGATTAGTTATTATTGAGGTTAATGCAGTTCTGCTGTGGTCAGTCGCCCTTCACATGTCCAGCTGCTTCAACAGAATGATACATTTTCTGTGGAAGCGGCATAATCAGAAAAAATAAATAAATCAGTTATTTTTGGTTCTTTGAAATGTAGCATAACTTGATCAATTGCAGAAAAATAAACTGTTTTGCTGATTTGGCTGTTAGCACAAGGTATAAATATTAGTTTCTGTGCAAAGCTAAATGAACATTTTAATATTGTATTTACAGTGAAACAAAAATAAGTTCAATTATCAACTATTATTTATGTTATTTTTCAGGTGAGGTCAATTAATATAAGATCTAAAACTATTTTTGTAAACTTATAATTTGTGCTTCACAGGGAAAAAAAGCATTTGCAAATGCTATTTTTTTTAAAGAGAGAAACTATTTTATAACTAATTAAATAATTGTGCCTGTATAAAGAAAATTGAAATATGTTAATATATAATTAACAGTATGGGGTTTTCTAGATGATATCTAAAATTATATGCCAGACAGTGTATACTTTGTTTTATCTCCTTAAATATTCTCATTAACTGTTACGAGCAAAAGTTTAGATTAGAAATCTATGGCTGAGAATCATCAAAGTGATGTATTCCTTCTATGAGAAAAAACATCTAAAAATGATATTATGCCTTCCTATTAGAAATGACGTGATGCGATCTGCATTTTTACAAAAGATTTGAAAAAAAGTATAATATTAAGTATTTCTTTAGTGGTGATATTTCTGACATTTCATAACTGACTGGAGATATCCTAATTAAAGAAACCTTCCTAAAATATAAGAACACAGCAAACTCTGTGTGATCTCCCCATCATCTTTCTTATGTACATAATATTAGTTCATAACTAAATTCAACTCAAGTAATAACATCTGATGTTAGCAAATCATGGTTGTACTCACCAACCAACATTTAGTGTCATTGTTGTGCCATGTTAATAATCGGTCCTTTCAAGATAGTATAGCATGTAGATTCTAAAAACATAACCTATTCATTGATAAATATTTTTAATTTTGCAGATTTTAGCAATTTCCTTTCCTTACCTTTTTTCACTTACATAACCAGCATACCACAAAACTTTTCATATTTCTTTGCCACAAACACACCATTATTTTAAAATTTTGCTTTCATCAAAATAAAAAAAATATTGAGTATCTACAGTCATCTAAGCTAAAATGTTAGGCTTTGTTCTCAATTAATCCTTTTCCCATTCCTTCATTCCTTAATTATCTAAATCTCTAATTATTTTTCCAGATACCTACAAAATCCATTTCCTTTTTATTGTTCTCCCAATCTTGCTGATGCTTTAGTTGATGTCCTACCATTATTTCCCTTGATACAATATCTTCTCTGCCTTGTACACAAATGACATTGTGCTCAAATTGGATGATTTCTTTTTCAGTAAAAATAAAACAATAACAAAATAAAATATAAAAAAACAATGAAACTTGGGCCAGCCGAGTGGCGCATTGGTTAAGAGCTGGTTTTGGGATGCCAGCAGCCCCGGTTCGGATACCACATATGAGGACCAGTGACACTGCCCTTTACAGCTAACAACAGCTTCACCTGGAGCTGGGCTGCGAGCCCCAGCGATGGTGTAGGCTGCAACCCCTGCTGCAATGGGCTGCCATAGGCTACAGTGAGTGGCCAGCAGCCAGCGTGAGCTGCCAATAGCCGCGGTGAGTGACCATCCGGAGGCCGGCGACAGATCTGCCTCATCCAGGAAGATCACAATGACGATACCAACATGGGCCAGTGAAGCAACATCCTCCGCAACTAGCCTAACGAACAAAAAGACAGCAACTTGTCTGTTCTCCTTCCCCGATTCCCCAACGCTGTTCCCCTCCCCTAATTCCCCAATAAAATCTTTAAAAAACAAACAAACAAACAAACAAACAAAACAATGAAACTTAAAGGGTCCTCTACTAACTCAGTGATCTAAAAGAATAGAGGCCAAAATCCTTAGTGAGGCTCTCAAAAATTCTATTATCTTTCCCTATTCTATCATTGAAACCTATTTCCTTTTTTTCATTTAACAAACAATTATAGATATTTGTACTATGTTCCAAGTACTTTTGTAATCATAAAAACTACAACAACAAATGCAGTGGATAGCACTTTACCATTTGCATCCTTTAGTTTAGACCATCAAAGAACCCTTTCCAGTGATGTTTTCAAGGCTCTTGCAGTCAACATTGCTTCTATATATATTCTAGAAGGGTTCTGAAGTCCTTTTCCTTCCTAACAAACTTCTTGAGCTTCAGAATCTACAACACATATTACCTTTCCTCAGCAACCTTCCTCGATTATCTTATATAAAATTAGTTATTATTATACTCTTCTGTTTACACTGGTATTTTAAAATGTCAAATATTATATAATTTATAATTATTTGCTTATCTCGATTGTTCTTAAACTTTGGGAGTCATTGACATTTTTGAACACCTGATGAAAGCTATAAACCCCCTCTCCTGAATACTGAACATATGTACAAAATCACGTAGAGTATAATTTCAAGGGATTCTAAATTTTTTTAAAACTTGTGAATGTAACCCAGTGTTAGCATCATACTGTACATTTCTTGAGAGCACTGAGTAAGTTCTGTTTGTTTCGAACTGCCATTGCATAGTGAATATTGATTGAAGAAATGGAGGAACTTACCAAGTAGTTGCTACTGGGAATTTTAGTGCAGTAATTTGATATGCTTTATAGGAACTATAGCTCCCACCAAACTTTTCACGTATGATTTTCTGAACTTTTATAAAATTAAATGTAAGGATTAAAATAGGCTAATAAATATGTGATACTGACACAAGGACATATATTAAAAATATTTTTGTACATTATTGTGCAAATTTCAAGGTAAGCATTTACTGTCCTTTGTTTATGAATATTTCTCAGATCTGCTTTATTGTTTTCAATCAGGTTTGCAAATTTGAGGTGAAAAGTTAAGTTCTGAAAAAGTATTTAATGGAGCTCACATCCCACCTGTATTTTAAGGTGCATAGGGGTGTCTGCTTTTGGAAGCTTGCACTCCTGTTGCATGAGCTCAGTCTCTTTTGTGAATGACAGCATTTGCAACTGAAGCCCATCTGGAACACCTCAAGCATTCCATTCATTTACTAACTTATTACCAAGCTTGGCATATGAATTCTCAGACTATCACTGAGGCAGAAAACTTAAATGAAATTAGATAAACAGACTTTAATAGAACTGTATGTGTATTAGAGATATTGAAAAGAGGTTCCTGCTTTTCATTTGGAGGAGTATCCATTTATTTATATCTTTGATGCCAGATTAGTATAAATTCGCTTTGCCCAAACTTGGCTGCAGATTTTGACCACTGTAGATAAAAGAAGTGAAATAACTGTTGTGGCCAGAAGAGGGAGATCTTGTAAAAATATTTCTAGAACAAGTTTAAAAGAATTTTGAGACTTGCCCTTAGATCAGTAAAATAAATGATTCAAGTTTCAGAAGTTAATGCTTTCTATAATTAGATCATTTCATTTTGCAAAATATGTTTTGGGAAAATGGGACACATCAATGTACTTTATCAAACTTTTACATATAAAACATTATAGTAGTAATGATAAAAAACATAAAATATTAAAAATAAAACAGAATGTTATGGTTGTTCCCCTTATGTGCAAGGAATACATTCCAAGATCCCCGGTGGATGCCTGACATGTGGATAGTATCAAAGCCTATATATACTTCTTTGCTATACATACATAGCTATGATAAAGTTTAATTTATAAATGAGGCACAGTAAGAGATTAACAACAATAACTAATAATATAGAACTATTACAACAATACACTGTAATAAAAGTCCTGTGAATGTGGTCTCTCTGTCTCTCTGCCTCTCAAGATATTTTCCTGTACTTACCCTTGTTGTGATGATTTGACGTGATAAAATGTCATGTGATGAGATGGAGTGGAGTGAGTGAGATGTTATTATGTAAAATAAGCGTTACTTGAATAAAAATATTGTGATTCCTCGGCAGTTGACCTGATAACCAAGTTAGCTACTCAGTTACTAACAGATGGGGAGTGTATACAGTGAGGATGCGCTGGACCAAGGGCTGAGTCCCATCCTGGGCAGGATAGATTGGGAGGTGCGAGATTTCATCACACTACTCAGAACAGTGTACAACTTGAAACTTATGAATTTTTTATTTATGTAATTTTCCATTTAATATAGTCAGATATTAGTTGACTATCATGATTGATTATGGGTAACTAAAATCATAGAAAGTAAAATTGCAGAAAAAGGTATACTACTATACTAATAAATACTATCGGTTTTATTTCTAGGACTTTGTTTTTATTTCCTTTAATGTATTTAAATTTCAATACTTTACCAATAATTCTCTGTAAAAAACAAATATAAAGCCAACACAATGGCATTAAAAGAAGAGCAATTTTAACATTGATTATTAATCAATAAGAATTAATCAAATATATGATAGATGGCCTAAATATATACACACATTCACCTGTTGAAACTACTATACACATTCTCTTTCTATCTGTCTGCCTTTATCTCTTTCTTTCACACATGTATGTATACAGATATATATGCCCATATATTTGTATTATATGGACCTTGAGAAAGAAGATAATTACCCGGAAGGGTTCTTGGTGGCTAACTGGGCTCAAATTTAAAATTAGAGCCTAGCAGGAGTCTAAACAGGGGTCTCTCATGCAAACCACACGTCGGAGGGAAGACTGCACTGAACCGCCTGCCAGCACTCTGTGTCTGACATCTGAGCCAGCCCTTATAAAGGAGTTCCTGGAATTGTATTTCAGCCAATAGGACTGAGGCTTTCCCTGTCCAATCAGAGTCACACAGCTATAACCCATCAGCATCTTCACCAACCAATTCCAGTGGCTCTGTGGGGTGAGGACTTCTGTCCCTGCAAGTCGGTTCCCATTTGTCTTAGAAAGTGCACTTTCCCTTTCCACTAAAGACTGAGTTTCCTAGGCTGGAGCTGAAACACCAAACACGTCTCGTGGAGTGGTCCAGAGCAGGTGGAGCAGAGCAGAGCAGAGCAGAGCTGTCCAGCCAGACAAGAGCCTCACCCCAGGGCCTCCTCATCCCAGGCCATCTCACAGCCATGCTATCTCTTAATTGAGTTATAACACTACTGAGTTCTTCTCACAGCCCTGCTGTAGTCACAGTTGAACTGTTTGCACTGCATATTTTCCTTTTTCACTGCACCCCAAATTGGGGATTCCTGTTGGCACTGAATTGACACCAAAGTCCATCACCATCGGTTGATGATTATAATGAGAAACTATGCATCTTTACCCCTCTTGATAGTTTGAAATTGCGTGAAAACAATCACAGATGGAGCATTGCCTGACCACCTGGAGGATTTCACTTGATGAATTTGTGACATGATATGAGGAGAAGTTTATCACTGATTGCTATGAATCTTTTTCCACAATCAATTCGTAAAATGTAGGGGTTGGCATTTTTGTTTGAGTCCCACCAGTAATACTTTTAATTTCCAGGGGTACTACCAAAGTGTATGCCTCTCAGTTTTGTAAGGGTTCCAATGTAAAAGAATATGGATATAAGGATCAAATATAAGTTCAGTTGTTGCTCTATGTATATAAGTACTTTTAACAAGCTTAATGATGTGTGTCTTTGCCTAAATAATTACATCCAGCCCTTACTGGCTTTTTATTTCAGAACCAACATGCTGCATTCCTCTTAATCTCAAATTAATACCTGGAACTTCAGATCAACAGCAATAATCATTGCTGTGGTCAACCTTCTTTATACTCATCCATTGGACAATCTGCTTGTGGTACTGGGAATCCTTTTAGTTCTCAATGCAGGGATGCATTTGAACCCATTTTCAAAATCTGAAAATGAAATGCTGATTGGAGTCTTTGCAGTTTGGGAGTCCATGTGGCCTCATCCCGTACCTACCAAATCTCAGCCTTCTCTACAGAGAAGCAGTGTGTTGAAATCTTCTTCACAGGGCTCTTAAGATGTAAGAGTAGCCTTTTTTTTTTCGTACAGTTTAATTTAGTCTTCATCGAGTCACTCTTCAATACACATCTGTACATCTTTAAAACATTATGCAAAACTTCCTCTATTAATGGTTTATATGTTTTTTAATCATTGAAAGTGAAGGACTCTCATTATTTTCAATGCCATGCATTAGTTTTCAAAGTAAAGTGATGTGCTTTTATATCTGTAGAAAAATTGACCAGAATGCAGAGCAGAAATATAATAAATGAATACTTTTGATATCAAATGCTGGTAATCTAAAGTCCATTCTCAGGGCGGGCCAAGTGGCACATTGGTTAAGAGTTGGCTTGGGACACTGGCTCTGAGCAGCAGGACCCCAGTTTGGATCCCACATATGAGGGCCAGTGACACTGCCCTCTACAACTAAGATGGTAAACGACAGCTCCACCTGGAGCTGGGCTGCTGTGAGTTGCCAGTGATGGTATGGGCTGCAGCCCCTGCTGCAGTGGGCTGCCGTAGGCTACAATTAGTGGCTGGCAGCCATCGTGAGCAGCCAAGAGCCTCCGTGAGCGGCCGTCCAGAGGCCGGTGACCCATCTGCCTCACCCAGGAAGGACACAATGATAATACCAACATGGGCCAGTGAAGCAACGTCCTCCACAACTAGACTGAAGAACAAAAAGACAGCAACTTGTCTGTTCCACTTCCCCGGTTCCCCAACGCTGTTCCCCTCCCCCAATTTCCCAATAAAAATCTTTAAAAAAATAAACAAAGTCCATTCTCTGGTGGAAGGAGAGTAAGTAGCAGGAACATGTGATAGGATGTCATTGATATAATATTATATGTACAGCAGTACTATGTATTGGGTAGAGATAGATATAGATGCAATAAAACTATTGTAGCCCATGTTTAAGATAATATAGATGAGATTGATGAATTACATAGTCAGCATGCTCCTCATCTTGTGAGAAGTACAGAATTCAAGCTCCACTCATAGCATTTAATTTGTTAAGCTAGTAGGTAGATACAAAGGTAGTTAGAGGGCTTTATACCTAGTTTGTGTCTTAAATGTTACATAATAAATATAAGAAGGCTTTTTTATCCATAATTTTGAGACTTTATCTGCTCTAATTTCTTTCAGTTGCCCCAAATTTGCATGTCAAATTTACTTTTACATTTTCAAGATCCATTTAATTTAATTTCTAGCAGAAAGTAATGGACACTGATCTGTAAATTGGGAATTACATATCCTTGTCTACCTTGTTTTGGTAAATAAGAAAATATACAATACAAATATGAAAGAGAAGCAGAGTCTTTATCATTTCCAAGGAAAAGATTCAATGCTACTTGAAAAACAACAACAAAAAAAGAGATTTTTGTCTATTGGTATTTAAAGATATTTATCCAGAGCCGGCTGAGTGGCGCCATGGTTAAGCGCTGACTTGGGAAACCAGCGGCCCCGGTTCAGTCCCACCTATGAGGGCCAGTGACACTGCCCTCAAAAAAAATAAAATAAAAATAAAGATGTTTATCCAAAAAAATTACTCAATGACACTGAGCCATCTGGGTCAAACCTCTGTTTAGCATTGTTAGAATAAAGTGAAACACCTCACTGCTTTTAAAAGCATAATTAAGTGTAATATCTTTAAAAAATATATTATCATGGAGATTCCACAGGATTTATTGGAAACCCTCATGACCATTGCCTTTCTCTACTTAAGAAAGATTCTTTAGGTGCTACTTATGCCAATCATATTAATCATAATTCCAAAGGCCAGTATAGTCTCTCCTGATTAGGAAACATGTGTGTGTAAGTTGCAGAGTGTCATTAAAAACTTGAGTGTGTGTGTGTGTGTGTGTGTGTGTGTAACTTAGTTTTATAATTTTTGAAGTAAATTCTGCTTCACAGTGGCCCTTGTCCTTCCCTTTCAGCTAGTTTTAGCTGGCATTGTAATTTTTGTACTCCAGTAAGTACAAACCTCAGAAGTTACTATGAAGTTCAGCTAGATTCAAATAATGGGATAAACCATTTATCTCATCAGTAATGGGCTAAACCATTCATTATTTGTAATATAACCTAGTATTACAGTCAGATGGGAGGAGTGATCTAATTAGCTAGACAAATATACAGAGATAAAATAACATAATCTACACTTCTTCCCTTATCTCACATATCAGTTGAAAATCAAAACCACTGGTTTTCTTGCATAGAACATACTTCCTGTGCAGACTGTGCATGTGTGCGTCTTAGCCCTGATGATTGAGTAGCTTTTTAAGATAAAGAGCAAGAGATCAAATGTGTATGGAGTGAGAGAGAAGTATATTTCATGTATAAATTTCCTTCAATTATTTTTCAGGTCAGAAATATCTTACTAGTTAATTATTTACTCAGTTTACAGCAAGTTGATTCAAAAGAAGCTTTCAAGTCAGCCTTTTAAGTGATTGTTTTATTTCTCAAACTCATTTTTTTCAGCCTGGAATTCACTAGCATTTCCAAAAAGGTATTTTACTCAAGATTATGTGGATGTATCAGTTCTAGGTTTGTCACTAACAAAAGATGCTTAGTCCTGATTTACTACTTACTAGCCATCAGACTTTGAAGGAGTACATTTATCTTTGTACTGCTTGTCAATTATCAGAGCAAGGTGAGTAATTTGGCCATAGTTCCCATTTTGATTTATTCAATGTCACAATATGCATTTAATCACATTGAAACAATAAAAAACTATAAAAATGTGCATCAGATGGTACAAAACAATGCACAGTTTTGCCAGAAACAACTTTTAGAGCTCCAGTGTAGGCAATCCTAACTAAGTAGAGATGTAAGCAATTATTTAGCACTATAGCACTGAAGCAAAAAGAGAACAAAAGAAAAAAAGGAAAGCAAGTGAGCCCAGGAGAGACAGGACAGCAGATATGTACAATAAAGTTAGTTAACGTACCCATCACCTCACAGAAGAAAAAAAAAAAACAGCTTATGCGTTCCTTAATGAACTCAATAAGGCTGAATATCTCCATAAAGTTAAAGCAAATGACAGAGTGAATTTCACTCAGGATGTGGTCTGTAACAATTTCTCTGTCTCATTCCTGACTTTCTGTTTTTCTTTTTGGTGTGTTATTGTTTCAGTGGTTTCTTTTCTTAATCTTAATTTTTGTCAAAATTGCCTCAGCTCTCTCCTTTTCCTCAGTGCAGGCAATACAGATAAGGTATCATTTTTGAACTTGTTCAGTTATATTTTAAAATATTTCTTGTTATTGGCATTATATTGTATTTTACAATTTTTTAAAATAGTGATAACTATAAAACAGCCAACCATTTTGCCTAATATTATTGAAATTCTACCATCAGCCTTTTGTGTACATATATAAAAGTTTATTGTTAGTGATACATTTCAATTTTTTACATTCATTATTTTTTTCATGTGTACTAAATTTGAGGGATAGTATATGTGTATCTATGAAAATTCTCTGTATATTCTTTTTTAACCTGATATACCACAAAAGGCATTTAGAAGGACAAATTATGTATAACGGAATTATGAATGGTTTATCTTTTTTTTTCCTTCATTTTTCTACCAAACAATTTTCAATGTTTGGATACTACCGTATAAGTAGGGATCATTAAATTACAGCATTGTTTATTTAATGTTTGCACAGTTAATATAATTTAATTGCTAACTATTAGGAAGGAATATAATTTAAGTAAACATAAGCAAATGTATGGCCAATATAAAAGTTTAATGCAAATTTAAGCTACTATATATACTAGCTTTGCTCACTGGTGATAGAGCAAAAATCAATATTCATATCTAGATATATATATCCATCAATGTTTATATCTACATCCATATCAAGCTAAACAATTTAAATTTAATATCAGTTGTCATAGTAAATCAGTTTTAAAGGAAAAGAAAAAGAAAAAAAGAAAAACAACCCATTGTAATAATTTACTGAGTATCTATTATATGCCATGCAATATAATCCATGAAAAACTGACACTGCTGCGGGGAAAAAAAAACACACACAAAAAACGGAATTTTGGATCTCTTATGTCCAACATAGATTTAATGGACTTTCATTCTTTAATTAGTGCTACAATTTATTCTTATATAGGTGTTCCATATCATACTTTAAGAAATGATGAGTTATTATATTATATACAGAATATATATATATATGAATTAAAGGAGTCCAGTTGTGTAAATATAAATATATATATATAAATATATATATATATTTATATATTTACATATTTATATATTTATATATTTATAAATATATATATATATATTTACACAACTGGACTCCTTTAATTCACATGACAATATATCTTCCAGTTGATTATTACTATCCCACTTTTTATGAATAAGTAAACTGAGAATATATTATTTTGAGAATTTGCCTTCAATCATAGGCCTGGAAATGGCTGATCTGTGATTCCAAATAAAGTCAATTTCACTTTAAATTAGATAGTTTTTAATCTATACTGACTGTACCTATCTATCTATCTATCTATCTATCTATCTATCTATCTATCTATCTATCAATCATCTATCTACCTAATTACATAGAGACAAATAGATACATTTTATTGAAAAAAAAGTCAATTGATGGACTTGGCATTTCAATGGTGATGTGGTATAAAAAGAAGTGTAATACATTCTTGAAGGAGTGGACGGTCGGTTATTAGAGCTATATGTGCATTTGCATCTTTTTTTGTTTTACAGAGAAAGGTTTTGAATAGGAAGAGTTATTTAAGAACTTTAAAAAACAGCAAAAGTTAAGGTGGTGTGAATATGACTGGGTTAAAAGAAGAATTTAGACCACATTACTTCATTGCTGTCCATTCATTCACCCCCAGTTAACTCTCTTTATGCGTCCCCCTCATTGACTATTACAAGTGATTTCCTTTTTTTTTTCAGTTAATTTCACAAATGAACCTTCAGTACAGTGGTGATTCTAAGTCAGTGGCCTTTATTTGTTTGTTCTTCCTCTATTTTATATCCTTTTTGAATAGTCTTTTTATTCATCATCTAAGATATGACATCTACATTCCTGTTGCTATTACCACTCCTGGTTTTGGTATATTATTTGCATTTCTGATTCATTCTCTCTCTCTCTCTCTCTCTCTCTCTCTCTCTCTCTCTCTCTCTCTCTCTCTCTTTCTCTCTCTCTTTATTTTGGTCTAAAAACATAGAGTCTCTCAGGATTAGGATTACTGCAAATACAACTAACCTCAAAATTGAGGTTTCAATAAGCTAATAATTCAAAAAGATATCTGTAGTTAGACAGTCTTAGCTGTTAGGGCAGCTCTGACAAGTGTGGGACTCAGCCTTCTTCTTTCTTCTTTGATATTCATGGCTTTTTTTTTTTTTTTCTCCCAAGGTCTCATTATGTTCAGAATAGCTCTTGCTGTTTGAGATAATGCATGCACACTCCAGGCAGTTTGGCAAATAAAGAGGAGAGAAGTTACTCTCATCTTTTTAAGATATCTGAGGGGTACAAATGTCACTCAATAAGAGTTTCTTGTTGGTTTTAATGGACACACAGTCACATCTAGCTTTATATGGTTTTAGGATTTCTGTGATGCAAAGTTTTAGCCCGGCTTCAGAGTTCTAAGTTTAACATCTGGGTTCCTTTAGTAAGGAGAAAGGGGAGAGTGGATATTGAGGGAAATTTCCAAATGTCTATCCATACATTCAAATTTGTGGTAAGAAAATATTTACATTCCTTAACTGGCTGTGGTCTCAGCCCCTGTCTTCCATTCCCAATTTTTCCATATTTGTGAATATTTTCTTGTCATACTCATTGTGCACACTCTTCTTAACCTTTTGCAATGTTCTGAGAATAACTCTCAAAACAATTTAGAAAAATAATGATTTTATAACTTAACTTAAAAATGACTCAATTTTTTGTTGAATTCTTTTTACAATTGAAGAAAGTTAAAGGGAACAAGACAATAATGGGTTATTATGTAAACTAAATAGTTTTGGTTAGTGAGTGGGAGTTGAACTATTTCTCCAAACATTGCAATAATTTTCTAGTATGACAGAATGATTTAATGAAACCAATATCAGCATTGTGACTTAATCAGTACTAGAGAACTGACTTACAATTCAATATGAAGTCAATTTGCTTCTTGCAGTGTACATATTCTTATGAATTTTTCTGTGCCTTTGGAATTTGATTAGATTAATTTATAACTGTTATGGTAGATTGAAGTCTGTTTTAGATTTATAAAGATTCTAGTTTTTAAACTGGTAGCATTTCTTAGCTCTGAAGGATTGAGGTAATTATAGCAACTCATTCCATAATTAGAACCATTAATTAACACTTGTGTTAAGATAATGTTTAATATTTGTTATTTGTTTAAAATAGAAAAAATTTAAAAATGTATTTTTACTCTGAAAGTCTTATGATACCAATGGGATTATTTTATTACTTTTCTTAAAAACATCAATAATTATTAATATGTTCTATGACTTTTTATATTTCTTAAGTTGATTAAAAGTTTTATAATTTATTATTCTTTATGTGTTGTATATTTAGGCCATCAGTTTTAAATAAGTTATAATTTCTTATCAGCTACATAAATTCTTGAAATTCAATGTACCATGCTGGTTACCATAGCATTGATATTTTACCATGGTATGTAGGTGCATATTGTCTGCACAATTGAATGTTGATAAACATGATTATCACTGTATTTAAGTTAATAACTATGCACTCAAAACAACCTATGCATATATTTTCTGTTTTGGTTGACTTGCAAACCCTTGAACAAGAAAAATGAATTTTTATTGTAGGCCACTCAGTTTTGAGGTGATTTGTTTTGCATGATTGTTACAGCAGCAGGTGACTCATGCATGTAATATTTTATGATTTTGAGGGGGATGAAAACAATCAAGGTGAATAGCATAATTACAACTCTGTATGGAAACTACAACTTGCTTTAACTTAGGGCTTTGGTAGTAAGGGCCTTCCTCAGAACTCCATAATTTTTTGAAATTAATTGTTGTAATTTATAATTTATCAAAATCAATAAAATCAGATGGCTACAACAATAAATGAAAGATAGCAAAACGTCTTCATGTTAAATAGGAGAGTAGACTGTTATATGTGCACACATTATACTGTAAAGTATACTGAAAGACAGTGTCTGCATTAAAAATGAATAAATAAAAACTCCCGCTTTGTAATAATACTGAACTTTTAATTTTCTCAACAATTTAGGCTTATTATCAATTATTTCATCTATTTCCCTAAAAACCTGTGAAATAAGTCCAAGTTAGACAATAAGCTAACTTTTTCCCATAGGTTAGCCCATTTTATTTCCCGTGTCATATTATAACAAGATAGGTTTCTCTACATAGCTTGTTTGAAACTATCCAATGAATCTAGTAAAATGATTGAAATGCTTCAAGCATGTATAAAAACTGCCTTCATCTAAGTTACCTGAGAATAAAATGCCAAAGTTAAATTTTCATTGAAATTGAATTCCCAAATTTCAATTTAATCATTTAATGTAATTCAAAATTCCTCTACTTTTTTTTTTTTTTTTTTTTTTTTTTGCTTCAGGTGACAGCCAATTTTGGTGCATGTGAGATTACTGGGTACTTTTGTCTGCAATTGTCTTTCTAGCAGTAATACCCCCAAATTTGAGCGAAACTAATTTCAACTTCCTCATGTCTATTACACTCCAAAAACTCTAAAAGGACACCATTCCTCCAAAATTTACCTCAATGCGACCTCTGTAAAACATTTCCAAGAAAAAGTGATGATTCAGTGTTATTAAGAAGTGGGTATAGATCAAAAGCATGAGAAAGAAGAGAAGAATCATTTAGGCTTCACAGTTTTCACAAGATGGCAGTCATCACAAATTCTTCAGGATTTATAGAACATTTAGGAAAAATCACCCATGAAAATATTAGTTGTGACATCTTGCTAAAAAGGTCATGCATCTGCCCCCCATTTCTCTCTCAGCATTTGAAATGATTCTGCTTTTTTCCCAGATGTAAACTTTTGCAGGGGGCACTATTCTTGTCTCCTATGCTTCCCTGATGTTCCTGCAGTCCCTTGCTTTTCTCCTCATATATTTATAAAACTGTACTTATAAATTGTTTTTACCAACATGCCCCAATAATGAAACATAAAACTCTACTAATTCTCAAAGTCCCAGTGCTCTCTTCTACCCAGGCAGGTTTTTCTGCATTTCCTTCTCTAGAAAGGTTCCCCCTGACCCAAGTTAATTAGTCTACTGCAGAATCCTAAAGGACAATTCTAGGCCCATGATTTCTGCATCCAAAGACATTTTCTTCCTGATCTTGTCATTTCTCTGTTTGAAAATCACCCTCAACACCACTCTCAATTAAAACTACTCAGTTACAGAAGCTCAAAGAAGCAAGGGTCTAATGAGACCCCTGTGAGCTGTGCTGTAACATGCACAAGAAAATAATTTCCTTGTCTCGGTGTTTTTAATTTTACAAGTTCTGGGTGATCTGAGCTATTTCAGAGTCACCAAAACCTTCCTATCTATTACATAATTTCCTGTTGTTATGGGTTGTATTGTGTCCTTTGTAAAGATTTTAACATTCTAACTCCTAGTACCTGTAAATATGGCTTTATCTGGAAATGGCCTTTGCAAATTATAAAATTAAGACAAGGTCATTAGGATGATCTCCAGTACAATATGTCTGATGTCCTTCCAGAAAGGGGAAATTTGGACACAGGGATATAGACATGCATAGAGGGAAAACCATGTGCAGTCATGGGGGAAAATGCCATCCAGAATCCAAGACTACTAGATGATAGGAGAGACATACAGATTCTTCCTCACAACCCTCAGAAGAAACCAACCTTGCTGACACCTTAATTTCAGACTTCCAGTAGTGGCTACAACTGTGAGACAATGCATTCGTGTTGTATAAGCCATTGACTAGGTGGTACTATGTTATGGCAACTACTGAAAATGAATACACCCATGAATGCATACTTTATGTGTTTCATTTATTTCTATTAGTCTCCTGCACCTTTTGAGCAGGACCTGACAATTAAAAAAAAAAATCTGCTTTTAATCTTAAATCTTAGCTTCATTTCTTCTCTACCCAATTCAGGACAAACACTATTTCCTATTGAAGGATTGCCTTCCCCTACTCTTTTGTTTTGGGTCCAGATGTTTGCTTTACTATATATGCTTCCTGATTTTACTCTGCAAGTGTCTTAGCATGAAAGACACATTTTTGTTTTTAAATTTCAAGTGTGAAAAATCATCCACTTCTTTCAAGAAATATTCTTTGCATTCCCAAATGGGGTAATTCCACTGAGGAGATCATCGACTACATGTCCAGAATTCCAAAAAGCTGGATTTAATTTATCGTTTCCTGCTTTGCTTAACTTTTGCATCTCATCATCCATAAAATACCACTTACAGTCTGGTGTTCCCTTATGATACAAGAATTACCTGCTTTCTTTCCCCCCTTAGGGTTCTAATTTTAATTTACTTTATTTAAGATTCTATTTTTTAAATCAAGAAACTCAACAAGTTTCTTACTGATATTCTCAAACTTTCTTCCTAAAATGTGGTCAAATCTTAATGAATAAACTAGTGCAATTGTTCCAATAAACAAAGGACATTGTTAGAAAATATAATTCTGTACTTTTCTGCTTTCCATCCTTCTTAGAGAAAGCTTCCATTTTTTAAAATTTTACTAATATCTTGACTCTTTCTTACTATATGAAATCTCTTTGAATCCTGATCCAGAAAGAAAGTAGCTTCAACTTTGCTGGTTTTGATTTGAAAAGCAATTAAATATGGGCACATTATGATTCTTCTTGCTCATTTTGTAGATTTCTATTTAAGACCATCTTTTTCCAAGCAAATTTATTTTCTTCTCTTGTTAAATCAACATGCCTTTCATTTTTAATATAGTCCCAATTGTGACAAAAACAAAACAAAAATAAACAAAACAAACAAAAAACAACCCTGGTTTTTAAACTCATTTCATTTTTCACTATGTCTCTGTCCAACCTTTGGCCCAGCTGTCAAAGTATCATAAGAACAATATTTTAAAATTTTCACTTAGCCATCGGACTTATACTAATTACAATGATTCTTTTCTCTGTCTCATCTTAGCAGTGTGATATCTCATGGTATCAAAACTCTGTTCCGCATAATCTGTTTCCTGAACAAGTCCGCCCCGCTGTGATGGTGATCTATCCAGACTGTGGGTTCCTGAAATTCATAATTGTAATCTGGGTGAATATCAGAGCTAGTTTGAAAACATGGGATGGAGGTGGCTACAGGAGCTTCTGGGAATGCCACAAGTATATAAGAGGTTATTCTTACAACAGTTCCTTCTTTGGTCTTGAAAGTTGTTTCAAGATACGGAAGAAAGCAGTGTGCAGTAGGCTAGGTCTGGTGCTGCTGCCTATTGATGTCTTAAACTTTATATATGCCCAAAGTTACACGTTAGTACTCTGTGCATTTTTTATTTGTTTTGTGTTTTTTTCTAAAGTTTCATTTTGCATACCTGAGTGAAAAAATAAATACAAACAGATTTAGCAAAAGCACTATTCTACTAACTACTGCGAGAGAATCTGCCCATATTTGCCTCTCCTGAGATCAGTCTTATTGGAATGAAAATACTATCACTGGTAACTCATCAACAGGCTTGTTTATGGCATCCCCTCTGCCACACCAGAATTTCCAAGCTCTTCTCACAAAACTACTCCACAATTAATTTGTTTTTAAATACACTCCTATAGTCCCAAATCAACCCATGATATATAAATAGTTAAGATGAAATATCTTCATAATTCCCTTTCTTCCCTGTCAAGAGGGAACAAAAACAACAAAAAAGACAAAGTGTGATTTTTTTTAAGGGCTTTGAAATCCTTTGGTATCTTTTTTCCTCTGCATTTCAAGCCCCCATCCCCAGTTTCAGGATTTTGCTCAATTGAGTTGGTCCTTGGCAAGTTAAGAAGGCTCTTAATTTCTGTCTTGAATTCCTGAATTTTCTTTTAACTCCTCAAACTAAAGTTAAATTTATATAAATGCATTAAGTGAAAAGTCCATTCTTATGTACAGCCCCAGTGATAAAACATATAACAAGGCAGGCTTCCGTCCCTCACTTCGGGAGTTAAATTGCCTTAGGTACCCCTGGCCCTTTAGCCTGTGTACTTAGCTCAGAATTTGGCAGTAGTTAACCCTGGTATTAATGTGAGGAAATGATAGCAGGGAGGACATGCCTGGGACACAGCAGAAGAAACTGTGAAAATATAGGTCACCTGTTTGGATCAACACATTTGGAAACAGGGAAATTAAAGAGCAGTAAGGAATATTGGCATGTGTTTAAGGCACCATTATCCTGCTTGCTGTTTTAGCTCCTGAATATACAATAGATAGAATTTCCTGTGAGGCAGTCAGAGCAGCAAAAAGTATGGGTAGCAATGTTTGTTCTAGCAGGGGCAAAAGGTGACTGCCTTACTCTCCTAAAAATCTATTCTTACAAACCAAAACATGTTTCATACATATCAATGGAATTCATATTACTGAATTTATCAATAGAATTTGTCACATCCTGAGAAAAAAGGAGACAAATACCTATATGATCATCTATCAAAAGACACAAAAGCAAACAGTTAATAAAATTCTACCTTTATTCTTGATAATGATATGTTATAAATGTGGCTTTTGAAGTATAGTAGGGAAATCATTGGCAATCACAGTATGAAATAATTGTAGTTGTATTCAACTTCAATAACTCCAAACTCTGTTACCTTGCACAAATTGCTGAAATCTCTCTGATTCTTAATTTCTTCATTGTGAGAATAATAAATTTACCTATCTCATAGGGTCATCAAGAGGACAGCAAAATAACAGCTTATATATATAAAAAAAACTATTACAGTGCTTTGTATCTATTTGGTGTTCTATGGGTATTATATACTTTTAAATAATGTGATATGTTTTAAATTCAGAGTAACAATGGTGGGAAAAGTAACCATGAAATATAAGCACACTCTTCAGATGTGTCAAGTTCTTTGTTGCCATTAACATGTAAGTCCATAGTCTTCCTCCCCTCATTTTTCTTAAACTTTGTCTCAATAAGGCCAAAGAAGGGGGTCAGAGGTAGTTTCTTATTTCAAGGTATAAGTAAACTCATTATTTCCCTAGTAGAGCCTCCCGCTAGCAAAAACTAGGAAGAATGATGGGTAGGAAATGTATTGGTAAATGGTCAATGTCCCACTATTAAGAAAAGCTAATTTGTAGTGTTTTCTCATTTCCACTGTGCAAATATTTCAACCATGGCCAATTTCAGGATACTAAAAGGATGTTTTGGAATGCAGAATTGACAAGCATTATACAAAACTGGTTCTCATGTGCAAACAACTTCAACACACTACTGCACATATTTGAAAAGAGAGGGAGAGAGACTACATTACATGCTCATGTCCTCAGCATGATAGTCTCTGAATATATCTTTTCTTTAGCCATTGCACAATATTTTAAGTGAGTGAAACTGGACATTGCCTAACCTCAATGAGCTTTTTTGAGGCCTCAACATGGGGTGCCTGTGAGTTTTTTGAGCTGCTAGTTTTTTGTGTATATGCTAACTGGATTGTGAGGGTTGGGAATGCAACGGGTCAACTTTTACCAATGGACAGTGGTAACTAGTGGGTAAATCGTCCTCTCTCTTCCCTCAGGCAGAAAATTTCTAGTTACATTTTACATGGATCATTACGTGGCAGGGGTGGGGATGGCTCCTGTGCTCCCAGAGGACTGAGTGATAGCTGTCTACAGTGTTTACTTGCTCCATAATGCAATCTCATACTGGTTGTACCTGCAATCCTGTTTCAGTCTTATCAAATCAACAACCTGTGCAAAAGTGTTTTCTCAGTCTCCACTTTCTGGAGAAAACAGCCTAAGTCACCCTAGTATCAGTTATTACAGTTCATGACAGTAAACTGAAGTGACATTGAGCAACACTGAGCCAACCCTGGACCATTATTCTGCTTTTCGTCTCTATGGATTTGTCTATTCTGAACATTTCGTATTAATGGAGTCATATAATATGTACCATTTTGTGACTGGCTTCCTTCACTTGCATGATGTTTTCAAGGATCATCTATGTCGTAGCATGTTTCAGGACATCATTTCTTTTTATGGTCAAGTAATATTCCATTGTGTGAATATACCACGTTTTGTTTAACCATTCGTCAGTTGATGGATATTTGAATTGTTTCCATCTTGTAGTTATTATGAATAATGCTGTGATGAACATTTCATATGTATTTTAATGCAGCAGTGTTTCCAATGTTCTTGAATAAATAGCTAGTAGTAAAATATCTGGTAACTTTATGTTTAACATTTTGGAGAACATCCAAACTATTTTTCAAAGTGGCTGAACCATTTTACAATTTTATCACCCAGGTATGAGGGTTCCAGTTTTTCTACATACTTACCAATTCTTGTTATTTTTGGTATTTTATTTTAGCCGTCCTAGAGGGTGTGAAATGAAATCTCGTGGTTTTGATTTCCATTTCCTTCATGACTAATGATATTGGGGATTATTTTATGCATATGTTGCCCATTTGTATATCTTCCTTAGAAAAATTAGATGAATCTATTTTTCTTTTGTTGCTTGTGTATGTATAAGAGGATGCATCTTTTTCATAATTTTTACTGTGATAGTAGTGGAGAAAGTTCTTTTTTTAAAATTAGTTTTGCAAAGCATTTGGTTATAGCCTTCCGAACAGCAGGGAAGACCTACTGAGATTATGCAATAATAATCAGATCAATGCTAGTTCTTTGTTATTTGAATATGTTTTCCATTTTAAGAAGGATGATGGGACAAATTCATTACTGGCTTCTGGGAGCTAATATTCAGGCCCTATGGCTCTGTTCTTTTACAGAGAAGGCAATTAGCTAAAGATATGTGGCTTGCCTAAGATCACCCAGCAAGTTGCTGGCAAAGTAGGAATGTGAACACATGGACTCTTCGTTTCCCATCTGTTGCCTAGTTCATTTGGCTGCTTTGTTAGGAGTGGGTGTATGTATATTTATGTAGTGTTTCAGGAATGAGCAAAGGAAAGTGGGCTGGTTTGTGCATTGTTTCAGATAGACCCAGATAAGTGAGATGATGGCAATTTTCTTTCTTTATCCACTAACAAATATATTGAAGGTGGTTCTGACACTCCGAGAGAGAAATAAGATGACATTGTAAATCATCACACCCTATTTCAAGCATTTGGATATGTAATTCTATGTTCCTTTAAATATATTCAAATAAAGTAGTGAATGCTGATTTTATGCCCATAACTGCAATTTTTATGAACATTACAGATGTGTAGATACTTGAAAGTAATGATAGATAAACTAAACAATAAACTCAGCTTTTTTTCTAACATGCTAATTTTAATTTATCAAAGCCTTGAGATATTTTTAAATATATACACTATCTGCTGTACACCATTATGAAAGTTCTGGATCTACTACAGTAAGTACTACAATAGTGCTATCTATCTATCTATCTATCTATCTATCTATCTATCTATCTATCTATAGATATTTATACAGATATATATAGTGCCTGTCCTGAATGGGGAGAGGACTGAAAATCATCTTATTCAAGATCTTCAAAACACATTGTACACAACAAAGCTGAATATAAAATGAAAGGACAGGTATGAAGCAGGGAAACTATAGGGAAGAATTACAATTGGAGAGAGGAAGAGACAAAAAATGAAAATGATGATGGAGAATTAACCAACAGGATAAAGAGAAAATAGAAAAGGAAAAAAAAAGATCAATATATTTGCATATCTTTGTTTCTGCAACTCAGTCAGAAATAGTATCCAATGTTTTGTTCTGTTCATTCCCTTAACTTCTCCTGGGAAGAGATGTGGAATAAGGAAACTAAACTGTGTGAATATTGGTGGCATATTCCTCAATTTTATCTTTGCAAGAATGATCAGCATACACATGTATATAGATTATGTGTATATCACCCATACCTCCTCATCACTGCCACCTCCCTCCGATACCGAGAATAGGTACATAGATATGAAAGAGGAGGCTTCAGGTCATCCTACTTAGGCAGGCTATTCCCCTATCTCTCCAAGTTATGCCTCTCTCCCTCCAGCAACCTGAAGAGTGCAAGTGGGAGAATGGTAATCACATTAATCATTTTGTACAAATGCTCAAGTATACAATCTAAAACCGAGCACCTAAAGAAATACAAATTCTGCCCCTTTTGTGTGTTTAAGAGATAGCATTGCATTCTGTCTGCTTTATTGGGAGTAAAAATACATTCAGGATGGAGCCATTAAGGGAGGATAAAAGGCAGGTTCATATAACAATGGCAGTCATGCTGTGTTAAGTAATATGTTCTTCATAATTTCAAATATCCCAAAGTGAGGTGCTTTAAAGGAAGAAAACCTGAATGTTATTTATGCTGATTATTCAGAAATACTGCAATTTTCTATTAATGCACCACTTTATTTTAAATGTTTTAATTATTTTTATTAGAAGTGCTTTATTTTAGAAATGATTTGAAAAGGCCAGCAGTATAAGTCAACTTGAAATCTGTTGGGAATTTCATAGCTAATTTTTATTTACTAATGCTTGCTAATGACAAGTGTAATATTAGAAATGTATAAATAAATAATTACAAGCTTAATATTTAATTATATTATTTAATTATATTAAATTATAATTGGGTAATTGTCTTGACTGAGTTATCCATCATATACTACATCTTGCTATAGGCTAAAACTATATTCTGCTCTATAAATAAACCTCATAATCATAAGGCTAACTGGATTTGAAAAAACTATGTAATTATGTAGCCACCATGTGGATACCCTGGATTTTTTAATAAAAAACAAAGTGGAACAGTTACCATTATATGTTATTCTTTCTGATTACTTGATAAATAAACATTTGCATTAATAATCTACATATTAGAATGTTTAACTAAGCCAATAACATAACTTGGGAAAATATGGTATACAAACGATATAAAGTAACAAGAATAATTCTAGACAGCAACACAACTCTGAAATTAATATTTGTTTTTAGACTCTAAATGGTATTATTTTATCTAAAGAATTATATTCATTTGAAATAGGAACCTAGGATAATTTTTTGGAGGTCTTTGGCGTAACGCCTGTGTATTTTCTAGGCCAACCTTGCCTTCCAGAGAATGCCAACTACCTAAGATATTCCTTAACAATCTCCTTATTATATCATGTAGTCTCTATTTTTACAATGTATGTGTCAACTTCAAAGATTTTAAGGTGACTTGCAAACTTTAAATTAACAGGGTGAGACAAATTCCAAAAATATGCCAAAGGTTTGAAATGAGCACTTATTTTTGTTGAGTTGTAACATCCTGCACAAAAACTGATTTGCAGCAGTGACAAGGGACCTAGCATATGACACTTTGAGGGCAAACCGTTTTCAGGGAAAGTAAGAGTCCTGTTTTTTTGTTTTTTTGTTTTTCCTTCTGCTAGATTGGGAGCTAAGATGCCTTAGATAAGTGACTTTCAAGCCTCAGGGAGCTAAAATTCAAGGAAACAGAAGATAAGTAGGTTTGGCAATGATGCTAGATAAAAGAGTACAGTTGGACTTATGGTAGCCTATTTTTATCTGTCCCACTGTCTGCTGTTCCTCCCTAGAGATCTGCTTTCTTTTTCTCTACCATTTGCTAGCCAAGGGAGTTAATGGAACACACAACATCAATAACACAACTAATCTGTGAAGTAGACAGGAAAAGTCTCTCCTAACAGAGGTCCAGAATTAAAGGACTCTAAGATAGGGATCAAGAGTATAGATTCTGGTATCAACTATTTTTTCCAAGGAAAGTCACCGACTATCATTTTTTAAAATCTCAGAGTTATAGTATTTGATACATAAGTTTTGTCTTTACAATTCTGTTAATTTATCTCCTTTAATTTGTCATAAGTTTCTGCAGTTCTTGTCTTTATATGCTGACTTGTTTCACCTTTCTTTGTCATCAGCAGCCCTCATCTTTACATTAGTTCTTTTAGATATAATATATCCCCAAATTATACTCTGTATCTTTGCATATACTGGAACTATATGGTTCTTTCCATGTATTATGTCTGATGTTTTCATTAAAGTATGCACTCTAATTTTCTAGTTATTCATACATAAAATGCACTCATACGATATACTTCCAAGCTTTACAAATAAATATTTTCCCACAATCACATATATCAAATATGAAAATTAATAGTTCTGAAATGGAGGGTATTTACTGAGTTTGTACAAGAAATCTTTATGTAAAATCCCTACCTAATAGTTCCTGGAACAAAATACTTTACTCAGTAAATTCCCTGCTCCTCCCTTGCTTCCTCCAATCCTGACTCTCCAATATCCCCTAGATTACAACTGCTACAAAATTTTATGATGAACTATTGTGCTATTAATTCCTATCAAAAATGAAAAAAACCTAAGAACACTATCCTGTCTGTTTATTCTAAATTTCAAAATTATACTCTTTACTTATCTTTATAGTATAGGTACCGTTATTTTATGATCTTTATAAATGTATTAGTTGCTTATATGATTCTAAATTTAACAGCCAACTATCAGTGATGATGTTACAACAAAATTTCATGCAGTTTGACATGTTGTAGTCTTTCTTGCAATTTGTATCAACATTGATCATTGTACTTCAAAACATTTATTATCATGCTTTGCTTAGATTGCAAAATTCAACTCATTTTACTTTTATTATTCAAGGAAGGTGTGTGAACTTTTAGATTATTATTCTCAATAATATAGCAGTTGTCTGGGCATCTTCAAAAACTTTTATTTTTAAAGAAAGACAGCTGATAGTAAAGCAATAGAGTCCAAGACTTTTATGATACCAGTAACTGGAGAGGTTTTAGAGGAGCTATTCAACAACATTACTTAATCTATGTCTATACATTTGGAAACACAGTTAATGTAGCACATTTCTTCACTTACAAAATGCTAAAATTGGCAGTGGAAAAAGTAGAAATCTTGAAAGCAAGGAAAATCATTATATAAATGAAAATGTTAGAAAAAATTCTGCAGCCTCAAAAATTCCAGTCCTATAAGCTGTAAGAAGTGAGTTCTATACTTAGAGCAAGTAAATAATCACTATTTATAAAAATATTCAAATACAGGAAAAGTGGATAAAACTTTGCAATACACTTTGCCAAAAGAAGAAACAGACAAATCAAAAAAGATAATTATAGGCCATTTTTCAAATATTAACACAGATGAAGGATACCTAAATGCATTAAGTCTCTTGATCTAATGGGAAATTAAAAAATAATTGGCTATGATCAAATGAAATTTATCCTCAAAATGCAAAATTATTTCATTGTCAAAAATTTTATCAATATATTTCAAAAGAATATTATACAAATCAATATCATGCATAGAAGGTAAATGTCCAAAAAACACAAACTTGACCTGCTTGAGTATCATTTATTAGTTTCATTACATTATAAGTATTTCATTTTATAAGCTACAACCATATCTTTGAATCGCTATGTCCATAAGTGTTGAACCAAGATTTTTAAAATGTAATAAAGTAGCAAGTAATAAAGCATCATATGCAACTGAAAATGCTCTTACACTATTATAAAATACCATTAATTTTTAGAAAATGGATGAAAACAGTAGGAGCAGTTGCATGGTTTCTCTTTATCTAATGCATTCTACAGTAGAACACAGAGTCTCTGATGGAGCTGGCTCAATACCACATTCCAAGAGAGAAACTTCAGTCCTTGGGTTATAAGACTTGTAAGATACATGACTAAACAGGAGAAGTCAAAGCCTTGAGGTTAACCAAAATGTATCACTTTAAGCACTGGATTGTAATTGTTTTCCTAGATTCAGAAGGGCAAAACCTTTGTTTGAGTGTCAGCATGCAATGCATCATCGTGAATAGTCTAATGCATACCTTAACTGTAAAATGTTTTTGAATATATTTCAATAATTTATTACTATTTTTAAACAATAGACCTCACCTTTTAGAATAATTTTAGGTTTGTAGCAAAATTGAGCAGAAGGTACAGGGATTTATCATATACACCCTGCCCCAACGTGCACAACCTCCTCCATTATCAACACCCCCATCAGAGTGGTACATTTGTTACAATCACTGAACCTACATTGATTGACACATCATTATCACCGAAATCACATAGTTTACATTTGGGTTCATTCTTGGCGGTGGTGTTATGCATTCAATGGGTTTTAACAAATATATAGTGATATGTATCGACCACTGTAGTATCATACAGAAGAGTTTCACTGCCCTAAAAAATCCCCTGTGCTCCACTGTTCATCCCTCTCTTCTCCCCGGCCCCTGGAAATCATTGATCTTTTTACTGTCTACACAGTGGAATAATACTGTATATAGCCTTTCCATGTTGACTTCATTCACTTAGCAATATGCTTAAGGTTCTTCCATGTCTTTACATGGTTTGGTAGCTAAAAAGAAATAAACGTACAAAATTTTATGATGAACTATTCTGCTATTAATGTCTCTGACTCAGTCTATTCATCTGTAATGAGGATAACCTCATTATCCTCAATGTCTACTTCAAAACTCTGTGTGTGTTAAATAAATCAGTATGTATGTAACACCAAACAGTGTTTACTATTCACAGTAATTGCTATATAATTGCTAACTAATGTCAGAGTTAAATAATGTATACAAGTTTATTTTTGTCTAAGTAAGTGATGGAGGCAGGATTTTCCCCCAAACTGTGCATCGCCACCCTCACTAGGAAATGTATATTAAAATAAAAATTGCATACCCTATTGCAAGTAGAGATTGGTAAAAATATAAAGACAGTACACTGTGAAAAGGTAGTACACTATGAAATATAAGAATATGGGAAGTTGGAAACTTTAAACATTGCTCGTGGGAATGCACACTGGTGCTGGCATTCTGGAGTTTTTTAGTAATATCTGGTAAAATATATATATTCAAATATCCCATGTGCATCAGTTTTTAGATATGAAGAGAATGATAGACTCGTTCAATGATTCAGTGCCCTTGAGGAATGTTGAATATTGTAGAAAAGCTCATATAAGGAAGATGAATCCCCTATAACATCTTGGAATGTAGCATTTTGAAAAGTTAGAAATATTTTGTCCATGCAATTAGCACAAAATCACATTGTCAAAGCTTTGCCTTTTGGTCATTATCTACTCTTTTCACTAACAACTTGCACAAAGTGGGAAAAATAAAAGCCTTTCTGCCTGAGTCAGAACTGTGGCTGATTTGGAATTAAATCATGCTTACTGGAATTCTATCAATAGACTTCTACTTTCAGTATTTCTGTTGTAACCCTGCAGTGACATTCAAAAAATGTATTTTCTACATCATCTGATTTTCAATATCTAAATACTCTTTAAGCAAAATTCATTTAACACTGTCATGTTTGATCCTGCTTCTCTTACTAGGAAAGTACTGTGTCATCATCATAGGAAATAAGACAATATGTATACTTTTTAAAGTTTTACATGTATTAATGTTATATTTGTACTATATATAGAAGGATCATATTAAAGAATAGAGTGTGACAAACATTAAAAATAAAAATAATTATTTATGAAGAAAATTATAATTTATGATAAATTATGAAAAATGCCACCCAAAATTACAAAATTTGAGAAAAACAAAACTTTAGGGGTACTTTTGGACACACACACACACATACACACACACACACACACACACACACACACACACACACACAAACACACCTGTGGGTAGGATGAAAATTCTCTAAAATTCAAGCCCAAAAGGCTATCAGCAATCCTTGGTTTAACATGATCTATCATTATAGATAAGGCATGTAACAATCTGAAAACATCTTACAGGGGCATGATTCCATGTTGAGGAATAGCAACTCAGTTCTTATTTATGTCAAGGGATAGACTGTGAGACTTTATGTATGCAAAACTAGAATAAAATATCTTCCCAGTTCCTAGGGTTTGTGAGAATCAACAGCATGTCATATTTATTAGAAGAAAAAAAGTGATGTGGAGATGTTAATGTAAAGGATCTATAAGACTCACTCACTAGCAAAGTAACTCACTTCTATAATTCAACCTTGTGTCTGTGGCATATATTTAAAACTGTGCCTCAACACAATTGCAGTTTAATTGTTCTAAATAGTTAAAAGCAAGATAGCTCACAGCTCATTCAGAAATACCTTTCCCAATTATAATAATATTCTAGAGATGTTGTGCAAATATCCCTGGAGTGGATTGGGCGCTTGAATTGCCCCATCTGCTCTCCCTCAATATATTCACTCAGACCACTGACTCTGCTACTACAGTCCTCTAGACAGCATTCATTAGTATTATAGTTCTCAGTTAACCATGATATTTTGCTAATAATTTAATAAAATATGTTTATTTAAAGTAATTTATATCTATAAGTAAATTTACTTTGTTGATATAACGGTACACAATATTACATAAAATGTCATCATTTAACTAAAAATGACTTGAAATTTTGTTTTGAAATCCTGGAATTTTCAAACAATTACAAATCATAAAATCATAACAGAAGAAGAAGACAAAATTTTAGATTTATCAGATGCCTATTCTTTTTACTGCCTATATCAGGTTGTATAACAAGCCCCACATCAGTAACTACAATTAATAAGCATGTTCTTGGCTCACAGGACTGTGTGTAGGTGATTTAAGCTTGGCTCTTCTAGGTTGTTCTGGTTTAGGCTGGGCTTGTGCACATGTCTGTGGTCAGATGGCCACTGAACTCCAGTGGATTGACTAGTAGAAATTGAATCTGCTCAACCTGTCTCTCACCTTAAAGCAAACTAGCCCAAGAACACCCGGGGGTTAGTGATAGAGAGAGTAGTGCACAGGCAGAAATAGGCAAGTGTTTTCTTGCAGTTCTGCTTGAGTCAGCTGATCACATCTCTCTGGCCAAAGCCAGTCAGGTGGTTTAGCTCAGATTCAGTGTGGGAAAAGAGTTGGAGTGAAAATAAGTAGCAGCGACAACATAAACCTGATTTTGCAAACTATTGCACTTGGGAAATTGAATTTTTGTGCTTATAGGAAAGGCTTATAGAGGTCCTTTGGGGACTCATTTGTTATGTCTTTATGCATTTCAGTAATTCAAATTTTTTTTTTTTTTTAAGATTTTATTGGGGAATTGGCGGAGGGGCACAGCGTTGGGGAATCGGGGAGGGGAACAGACAAGTTGCTGTCTTTTTGTTCTTCAGTTTTAGTTGCGGAGGATGTTGCTTCACTGTTGGTATCGTCATTGTGCTCTTCCCAGATGAGGCAGATCGGTCGCCGGCCTCTGGATGGCCGCTCACCGCGGCTATTGGCAGCTCACGCTTGGCTGCCAGCCGCTCACGCTGGCTGCGGGCCACTCACTGTAGCCTATGGCAGCCCACTGCAGCAGGGGCTGCAGCCCACACCATCACCGGGGCTCGCACAGCCCAGCTCCAGGTGGAGCTGTTGTCAGCTGTAGAGGGCAGTGTCACTGGCCCTCATGTGGGATCCGAACCGGGGCCGCTGGCATCCCAAAACCAGCGCTCAACCAATGCGCCACTCGGCCAGCCCTCAGTGATTCAAATTTTACCTCAGCTTTATATTCTAATCAACCTAAATCAACAGTCAGGGATTTTAGAATTCAAAAATTAAAGTTTAGGGCAAAATCATAGACAATACCAGCTGTTCTACTTTAACATTGTTAATAAACCTCTTATCTCTTTCATTAGTTTCTTCAGAAATAAAATGAATATCAAATTATATGAATCATGATTTTTTTTTTTTTTAAACACAATCAGAAAAACTTTCTCCTTTGTTGAATCCAATGTCTTTTTGGCTTTCACTCTGAATTTAATTTAGCTTATCACAACTCTTTCAGTAAAAAAATCTATAATTTCAAATAGCTCTAATATTTTCTAGCATCCCTAACTATATAGCGATTTCCCTTTCGAGGCCCCTAATGAGCCATTTTCTCAGGATTGCTGTCTGGCCTATTACAGTCCCTGAACATAAGGTATAATATCCTGAGCATAAAATAACTGGTAATCTGTTCTGTTTCTTTTTGAATTTGTATAATTTTTCCAGTTGCTTCCATGCTTTTCATTTCCCATTTACAAAATCATATACTAATTCTATTTTTAAGGACAGTAAAATATTAATACATAATTCTTAAGTAGCTGTGTAAATATTTCAAATACATATTAATAAAAATAAAAGAATAGTGTTTTAGATCAAAAATGTCTTGCTTCATGTTTAAATTATCCTTTTATTTTCTTATTTTTAAAATGTGAACCATATAGTCAGCAACTGTAGATCATTAACGTCTTGGGAGATTTCTTTGAAATATGAAAAAGTGATGCTGTGAATAACTGAAATTAATTGGACAGTATACTTTAATTTATTTAAAATGTACACATATTCAAGGATTATAAAATATCTATATTTCATTGTATTTCTTTAAGCAATTTTCAAGTACTTCGATTTACGAATATGTTGGGTTGGTAAATGCTTAACAACCGGCTCTACCAAAAAACCCCACAAAACCTAATTTGAATAATATAAAGTTCAAGACACTAATGTGATGTTATAAATTCAGAATTGAGAAGTGATGTGTATAATAATCTCTTTGAGCCAATTGTGAGCAAGCTGTGTGAGTGGGCTCCAGCACCCCTGAGTTTTTAAATATCTTGTCTCATTTTCTTCAAATAATATAGCTGTAGATATAGCTTATTCTCATAGCTTTTAGGGCAATGAAAATACCTACAGAGATTGATAATAAAAATCATCTATGTTGATGTGGGCAAGGACTAAGTAAGGTCTATTACAGGCACTACAGTGACCCAGAGAGCTTACCATTCCATTTCAATGGTACATTAATTAATTCTTTCTAGTGGACTATCTGGAGTATTTCCAAGAATAACTTCTGTAAATTAATGTTTATTGGGTATTTCTCCCTAAAATAACGTGTTTTTATTAATAGTTCTTCTATGAGATAATATGCACATACACTTTAGCATTCCCTTAAAGTTTAATAATACTCTAAATTAGTAAGAGAATTATGGTCAGTAGGTCAGTGACCTAGCAATTGAGGGCTCAGCAAATCATTGGTACTTCTTACTAACAGTGGTTTTATAACTTTAACTTCTAAAAAAGTGGCATTAAAATATTAAAAATTCACTGATGATTCCAGAACACAATAGAAGAATTGATATTCCTAGTTAAAATGTTGTATCTTAAAATAATTGTGTGTAATTTTGTTACTTCCTGTATGAATGATTCACTATTAAGCATCAGGAAGTTATATCAAGTGAAAAGAAAAAGAAAGTGCTGGATCTACTTAAAAAAATAATATTAATTCAATGGCATTGAAATATGATAAATTTTAAAGCATAGTTCCCAAACAAGTGAGGAAAATATAAAAATTTATGAAGTTCAAACACTTTCCCACACTATATATAGTAACTCTTAAGAAATCTTTGTAAATTAACTAGGACTATTAATCCTTGAATTCAAATATCTCCTTTGCTAATTTGTAGCCATTCACTGTTATATTTGGGCAAACTATCCATTCTAAAGTCTGAAGTGCCTTCTGAAAAAATGAGCATAGTAATTGTATCTAATTATAGAATATAATTTAAGTGTTAAATAAAATGTTTGCAAGACTCTTGTTATAAACCTAGCTCAATAGATGTTAGTTATGAATATGCCAAACTTAATGTTGATCAAGTGCAGCTCAGTGAAGATAAGTACTTATTTTTGATCACTGTTTATACATATGAGAGAAAATACTTGATATTAGAGTCTGGTTGAATGCTGTTAGCATGAATCCATACAGCTGAACAAAAAATATATGGTTCAAAATGAGAACACAACTGCTAATAAGATGGTAGATATCAATATAATACATCATCAAATGAAAAAAAAATGATAAATTGGACTTTATATTCAAACCTTCTGCTCTTCACATTTATTGAAAAATGAAAACAAAGAAACAGGACACAAATTGGAGAATATATTTGCAATAAACATAACTGTAACAGGCCCATGTCCCAAATCTATAAAGACCTTTTAAATTTTGATAAAGACAAACCACCAAGAAAAATTGGAACAAAGTAATTGAGAAATACTTTACTAGGAAAGGTATGCTAATGGCCACTGTGTATATGAAAATATGCTCAACGTCATTAGCCATCAGGGAAATATAAATTTAAACCACAGTGAGCTACTCCTTCACATCCCCTATAATGACTAAAATTCAAAAGACTGGCAATCATTTTTCAGAGTGTTAAATGTTAGAGGATGCAGATAAGAATAAATTCATTGAGAGTAAAAGTCAGGATAAAATTCTGAGCATATATAGAGGGATTAACCTTTAATAAATCCATTTTACTTTTAATAGGATGGCAAGTATGTACAGTTTTACTGGTGGTAGAGTGATAATGTCAGACTTCTTGATACGTATTTTCTCAGGTATCCATGAAGCAGGTTTGTAATCTAGTAGTGAGAGATGTAAGAAATATAATATTTGAGGTAGTAGAAAAAAGGTTAAAATCGAGTTCCACTGGAAGGCAGGAAAAATGTGTGATTACTCAGCAAGTTGGAGGCTTCATTTGCATCATGAGTGATTTTAGAGTGTGAATACCCTGCATTTTGCATAGAGGCAAGACACTGTAAAGGCTGAGGGGACAGAGTCTGGAGTCAGACGACAAGAGTTCAAATCCCATTTCTGAAATAACTCACACATGTGATCTGGAAAGCGTCAATTTTTTTGTGCTTCTTTCTGATTCTTCATCTGTAAAAGGGGGATACTGACAGTATTTGTATTGTTTGTAAAGATGGAGTGAGATACTATACGTAAATGTTTAGCTACTTTTAGTATATAGTGTTATCCCTATGTTGATAAAAGCAGTGTCTCTGGCTATGTTGAGCTACTCTAAACACAAGTAAATAAACAAAGAAATAGACAAGGAAAAAGCACATGGTTCCAGGGAATCAGGATTGGACATTTTTGAGTCAGTACACCAGTACACTGGAGAGTGAGTTTAAAAAGTAAAGAACATTTCCAAGGGTATGCTATTGGACCAGAATCTAAGGTGAATAACAAGAGAAGTGAGGATATGGGGGTAGGGGGCAATGTAAGTATTGAAATAATGCTGAAGGAGCTAATGAGTTGGATTTGTGCATGAGTTGTGTAAGTAGGGAAATAACTTACAGGTGTAGGAATATTCAGAAAGTGGGACTGTTCAGATTTCTGAATCATTGGACTTGAGAATCATAAAGATTTTAAAGTATGACAATGGAGATGGAGACTGCAGTGATACAGAGGAAATGTGTCTTGCAGATAAGAAGGTCCCAGGAGATGATTGACACATTTCTGGAATAATCATCTCTGTGTATTTTAAGTCATACACAAGAGTGAAAGCAGGAGGAGTGGAGAGTAGTATTATAAGCCAGATTCCAAAGTTTTTAATGTCTGAATGAGAATGAATGAGAAGTCTGAATATGAAGTACCGTATAGGATAGAAAGTGGGATTTCATATCATGTGATTCATTGGAACTAAATTTTTCATAGGAGGAAAAGGATAAAAGTACTGGAAATGCGTTGAGGAATGAGGAAGCTACCTATAGTAGCTTCATCTTTGGTGGGACATGAAAGCCTTTATTTGAAAGGCATACTAAGAGGGCAGTATCATTGAGGTCCACCCAGGTTCTGAAGACAAAGATACATTCAGAAAGAGGTTAACTATATAGGAGGTTTGATAAAATATTTCAGTAGGGTAGGAAATAATACAGAATCACTTTGTATCAGAGGATATAAAGAGAATAATGGAGCATAAATCAAAGAGAACAAGAGGCTGGCTGAGTGGCTCAGTTGATTAAGAGCACAAGCTCTGAGCAACAGCGCTGCCAGTTTGATTCCCACATGGGCCAGTGAGCTGCTCCCGAGCTGAGCTGCCGTTGAGCTGCCAACTGGTGGCAAGATGGCTTAGCTGGTGAGAGCACATGCTACTAACAAGGCTGTCAGTTCAACTCCCACATGGGATGGTGGCTACGCCCACCCACACCCACAACTAATTGAACACAGCACCTTGAGCTAAGCAGCACAACTGGACTTGGAGCTGAGCTTGCTGCACTCTCCACAACTGAGTTTGAAGGACAACAACTTGGCTGTTCCCCTTCTCCAATTCCCCAACACTGTTCTCCATCCCCAATTCCCCAATAAAATCTTAAAAAAGAGAAGAAGATGGACCTGGGAGCCTGGGACTTCTGACATTCAATAAATGGGGCTTAGCACATGAGTTTAGACCTGATAGTCTCTTAAAGATAAACAATCTGTGACCACTAAAGAAGTATTTGAAACATCCATGCCACTATTGTCTCCTACAGTTAGTAATGGTGTGCTGGTCTGAAGGAAGGGAAGTCCCATTAGGAGCATTACATAGTCAGAGGTCCTTCAGGTGATTCCCCTGACCTTTTCTGGAGGCCATAAAGAAAGATCTAGAAATAGACAACGAAGTCCACTTACACTAAAGTTGTTGCACTGTGAGCATCAAAACACCCCCATTTTTTAATTCAAAAACTATTTAATCTTCTTTAACATATAATTTTAATACAATTTATATCTAACAACACATATGAAAACTTTTTAATATACAGTTAAATATATCCAGCTTATTATATGGAAAATACAGTTTTCAATATAGTATTTATTAAACACGATGTTAACTGGAAATGTTAGCAGAAACTTGATAAATCTGTGAAGCTGCAACATCTTAATAAACATTATGTTGAGTGATATCAATATAACTTGTTTTAACCTATTCCCTAATTATGTAATTTCTCACTTGTAAAGTATGCTATAAAAATCAAAATTTATATGCAGCAGTGCCATTCCTCGATTTGGCATTTGAATTCAAAGAAGAGAGATGGAAATTCTGATCAGTATGCCCTATTCCTCCAGTCTAACCTGAGTTGCTGATTTTACTATGATGCAATAATGACAGCTTTCTTACCAAGAGGAGTCACTCATAACCATACCCACTTCATGGGCACCGCTCTCCCTGACTTTACCACCAAAGAATACAATAGTTTAATTCTCCTAAACACAACAACAGAGAATTTCCCAAGTAAGGATCCTTTTCTGTGAACAATATCAAAATTAATGTGTAGATAATGGAGCGGCATATCCATAAATCTCTAGAATGCGAAGTTGGCCATTCCCCTCTGTCTGTAGGTCACATCCACATTGTTGGAGGTTGGCATCATTTGATAAAAACTTTGCTTTTATCTGGACTACATGGCAGTCAAGCACATATCTACAAATTTTGCCTTTTAATCTTCTCCAAAGTCAAATTGTTTAATTTAAATGGTGGCTGTAGAAGTTCCAAGAAACAGTGGTCAGTAAACTTTTTACCAGAGAGGGACTTTCAAGGGATGAAGTAAAAATATTTATTTCCCTTGCATGCTATGGAATCCTTAAAATCGGGGCATTTGTCTCTTTCTACTTTTTGTACTTAAATGTTTTTGTATTGCTGGTAGGGTGCTAATTAGAGGTGTCCTATAAACATACATTGACTTTGCAGATGTGGCAACACCTAGGGGAGGAAACACGTATGTTCTTTCTTATGGTTTTCTTATTCTTCTGTTCCCTCAACACCAGACTAGAATCAAATGAGATATAATCTCAGTCATATTCAAAAAGCCCATTAAATATTTACTCTATATTAAGTGATCAAAATTTACAATGGCAAAAATAAGATACTGTGTCAGTCCGCTAGCAGTCTGTGATCTGGTGTTCTGCAGCTACATGATGCTAATGTATGCATGAGTCCCTGTGACTCTGTTTTCACAGAATTGTTTTTTAAAAACAGCATTCAATTAGATCAATTATGAATGTTCACACTTCTGAAAAATCCATTTCCTCCTTCCCCAGTTTTCACTGAACATGAACTACTCCTCAGGTTCATATTCCAGGCTCCAAAACTCCAATTCCAGTTTGGAGACCTTTGTTCTCTCAAGCCCTTTTCTCTCTTTAATATATTTACTAGATAGAACAGACTGCCTCCCACCAGAATAAAGGAGGAGGACAATAACTGAAAGGAAAAATAAGTAGAAAATTATGATGCCTGTGAATACTCATTAATCATTTTTGTACTAGCACATAGGTTTTAAATTCTCATTATTTTATTGGTCTCCTCAACAAATCATTGAAATAGGCATAAAGAGGCAAAAAAGGTATTCTTCTACAATACAACCTTTTCACAAGACATATGAACTAAGTATGAAACACATTATATTTCACTATATTGCTCATAATTCTAAAACCAAGTTTTAAGACAAATATTTCCTCTGTGATGCTTATGTTTTATAATATTCATCCACTATCACTGAATGTCCAAGGTCAAATCCAGTTGGCTCATTCAGTGTCACCTTTTGAGCAATATGTATTTCTCAATCTAAAATATTTGCCACCGATAAAAGTATAAAATTTAAATCAACTTATTATTATTATTTATTATTATTTTACTTCTCAGGACTTTATTTTGTTTCCAGGTCCAGATACTGAGTACTGTAGGTTTTGAGGCTTTTGCTTCCAACCCCGATCATAGTATATCACCTTCAAAAGTTTGAATTTTTCTGTTTTTCTGAAATGTCAATGATCTTCATGTTTTGCTGGTTACGTCTTCCAGTCATGCTTCTGCTTTATTGTGTTATTTTACATTTTTCTAGCAAGCGTGTTTGCTGTCTTTCCCTGAAGAATCTTATTCCACTCCTCGAGGACCTTAGCCTCTTCCAGAAGGGCTTTTTCCTCCTCCTGCAGAGCATTATTTTCTTCTCTGAGAGCCATGTTCTCCTCACGGAGAGCCTCTTCCTCCTGACACAGAGCCCGTTCTTCCATCTCTAGCGCTATTCCTTCTCTAATTGAGGCCTGTTCCTCTATTTTGATTGCTCTCTCTTGATGCTGCAGGGCGTTGATTTTCTCATGGAGAGACGTTATTTCTTCCTGAAAAGCTTTGGCCTCATTCTGGAAGGCTTTCTCCTGTTCCCTAAGAGCCTTGATCTGAGCTTCCAGGGCCCGATTCTGTTGCCAATAAGACTTCCTTTCTGTGTTCAAGGCATTGGCTTTATCTCCAGGTGGTTTTCGGCTCTCGAACATCAAACTGGTAAACTTCCATCGGCCCTGGTATTGCTGTCGCGGGGACTGATTCTCCTCCCGAATTAACTGGTTGTCCATTCGGTAGGCTTTGTTTTCTTGCCAAAGAGCTTTGTTTTCTCCCCAGAGGGACTTGTTTTCTTTTCTAAGGGCCTTATTCTCATCCCTGGACACCTTATTGTCTCTCAGAAGATTTTTTTTTCCACCTCATGAGATTTATGTTTGAGCTTGTTTTGATCTTGAGTACAAGAGAAAAACGAGGAAAACAAGCGTGATATCTTTTCTCTGTTAATCCACTTTGATTCAGAGACAACCATCATTTCTTAGGTGTTTTATCTGAGCAAAATATACAAACTTCAAGTGTGCCAGGTTCAATCAAAGGTGAACTAATGATATTTGCAACGAAAAATGTGCTAAATTTGCAGGGAATTTGTTCATATAGAATTGGCTATTGTGTTGATTTGCACAAGAAGTACTGTAGCAGGGATCGAAAGGCAGCTCAGTCAGGCCCACTGCAGGAGAAATCAGGGAAGCTGTGAAGAGAATCCGTAAATCAACTGTCAGGTTGATATAGCAAACTGAATAAGTTTAAATGAATCTCGACACATATAAATTACGTATTAATAATTCTGGATTATATATTGAGTGTTGATCAAGGTTAATGCATTGAATTGTTGGTGTTAAACTAAGTTAAACTATTAATCTTCCACTAGTGTGTTAATTATTTATAATTAAATCACCTGTTATTAATGTGGAACAATACCAGGTATTTACAAAACATTTCTGGCTTTGTAAGAACTGGAAAACATTCTTTAAAGAAGTTATATGCGGGGGCCGGCCGAGTGGCATGGTGGTTAAGCGCTGGCTTCGGAAGCCAGCGGCCCCGGTTTGGGTCCCACATATGAGGGCCAGTGACACTGCCCTCAAAAAACAAACAAACAAACAAAAAGAAGTTATACACTGCATTTTCCTCCATATTTACATAGACATTTCGTAGAGACATCACATATTTAGACAGACTTTCACACTTACATTTCTGTGGTCTCTGAATTCCCTGCAAGCCTGATTTCTCTTAGTACTAGATGACATCTATAGTGATGTCATACAGTATTGACACTAGTGATATAATGGGTGCTATCAATAGTGTTTAGCTACTTTTTAGTATGTGTTTAGTGAAAAAAAATGAATGTATTTTAAAAGTATGGTTATATTTGATGCTTTTTCTCTATTGTTAAGTGAATGTGTATTTACTTGTAGTCATTGCTTCTATCTAAATCATTAAAATTTATTTAAAGCATTGATTTTTGTTATTAGCAAAGTAACTTCTAATTATCACATCCTAGGAATTAACAAGTAATATTAAACATTATACAATCAAGGATGAAAATATTTTAAATGATTTGAAGATTACTGTTGAATTTTCACATTAGGTAAATTTGTATATTATAACAAGGAAATAGCATAGGCAACATTTTAAGTCTTAAGATACATTTTATAATATCCAGCATTTCTACCACTAGAATTTAAAATAACAGAGTATTTATTGTTGTATTTTTAAATGTAAACTTTTGATGAGATATTCTAATATTTTATATCTCATAGATGTCACAATGTTTTAACAATTCATACTTATTAATTTATAATTGGTTAAGGTATAAACCTGAAAAATTGAATATATAATAGTATGCATAAGCAAAAACCACTCACACTTGAATAAAGATTTGCCAGTTTCGTCATCAAACCAGATTTCTTAGCAGCTGTTTACATTATATCTGTTCAACAAGGTTGAAAACATACTTTTCTCACATATTCATAAGTCTCTATTAAACTTAGTAAAGATAGTAAAAGAAAATCTTAATGGCATGGAATGAGAGCTGGTGTAAAATTAAGAAGATCGATAGGGAAGTTTTTGATGTCTTTGTTTTTAACATGATGAGACTGAAATACCCATTTGATTATCTTCATCTCTATTTGTTCTGAGAAATTATTTCATGTGACAATGCATCAGCTTCTTCTTTATACTAGTGTTTCTGCTGTTTTGCTCCTGCTACCATGGTAGCTGACCATTCAGAAAGAGTTCCGAAAGACAAAGAACCCTGGGCATTCTGTATTGGGATGTTGTAATTCTTCATTATGACAGTCCTAACAAACTAACAAAAAATATTGCTCTTCTCTGCAAAAGTAGAGAAAAAAATTGACCTGTGACTTCAGATTTCATAGAAAAAAAAACTGGCCATCAATGGGTTGATTTTGGCCCTCCTACACTACTATTTTGTACAACCTTCTGCTTTCTATTTCCCCTTGGAGTTCCTGGTTTCTGACACCCAGTTCTAGATTTTGTTTAGACTCTACCTAGGAACCCAGCATTGGATAACTCCCTTGGAAGTGGGTATTTTCAGTCATGGACCATAGTGTCCTTCCTTCTGCTGCCTCTTACGGGACTGCTTATGTTTAAGAGATCTGTCTACTAGGGAGATTTTTTCATATATAAACTTAACCAATTCAGAACCAGCTTGAAATTCTGTGGTTCTTTGAATTAACTAGGAAATTCAGTATATATCCATTTCTGGTTTCCTTCTTGACCAGAATATTAAAAAGATTTGGTGCTGTTTAAATAACCCTGCACATATGGACCTGGCATTAACAGTTTAAAGCCAGAACCTCCCTAGTGCTGTGAAGTACACACAGAATTCAGCTGCCACACATTGTACAATATTCTGTAAATCAGTTTCTAAAAGAACTTTAAAGATGTCAGATGCTTTTTTTGCCTAAAACTGAATGTTTGCTTCATTTATTCTCACTTAGGACATGCTGACATGTGAAGTAAGCAATGAAATCATGCATACTGAAGCCACCTGTACCAACTAAAGGTACAGTTGGTAGCTTATAGTAATCTAGCCTTTGCAGAGCCATGCCTTTTGCTTGCCAACCTCCCAGCAGCCAGCCTTTACTTATCAGAACTCAGTCATGGAGTTCTGCTGGCTGTTAAGCTACACAAGGTCTGCCTTGCAGAGCACTGCATTAAACCCTTGTCAGCTTTTCCTGAGGGCCAGGCAATTTCACCAAGCCTGGAGATGTCCAGCACTTCTTCTGAAGCTAAACATCTTTCCTTAAGGCGATGGATTTGCTTAAGTCCTTGCAGTCACCATCCAACTGGCTTTAATGCCTTGCACAGGCCTCAGGAATAAAAATGCCCAATGCTGAACTGTAAAAATATCACCTGGATAAACATAAGCATCTCCAGTTTTAAAATACCTTGCCCACAAATGAAAATTCAAGGCCCAGTGCCATACAGCCCGTACACATGGGTAGCTTTAGTCACTTCCTTAAATTAGTTTTTTTTTTTGGTTTGTTTTATGGTTTAGTATATTAAAGAGCATATCAATGTTTAAGTTCTCTGAAATTAACCACTGAAAACAGCAGATACCACAGGGAGGGACAAGACTTTATGAAATAAAATTTTCAGATAAATTAATAGCAAGTATTTCTTTTTTGGCCAAGAAAAGTGGAGATTATCCATACAAATTTGAGGTAAACCACAACACCTACCCTAGGCAGAATGACTAAAGTGGTGTAGGCATGTCAGACAGTACACTAATTATTTTTTAATGGATTTAATTGGGGGAAACTGTTGATGGAAAAACATGCAGGTACGAGAGCCTACAGTTTTGTAATAGTAGGGAATTAAAGATAACTAATGCAACCCTAGGAAATGTAGGGCAATAGCTAGAAAATCAAGGAACTTGTAAATAAAATAAGATTTTAAGTCTCCAGACCAGGCAACGACAGCCATTGATTTTGTTACATCTGTTTGTAAAGGTCAATGTTGACTTAGATTGTGGAGATCAATTAGGATATGTTCAAATTTAAATATTATTTTCAATCCTAAAATGCCGTTATTTCCTTAAAAAAATAAAAGGAGAAACAAAACCAATAACAAACCAAAAGCAACCACTTAATTTTAACTTACATTCGAAAAACATTTCCTAAAGTTCCAGACACCACTGCAGTGGTTTGTTTGAATTAAGTGATTACCTAATTACTTTATAGAAAATTACCTTTCTTTCTTAAAACAGTGTGAAGCTGCCAAATCCGCTCCTGCTGTAGTGAGGAGCCTCGTGCTTTTTGGCTTCTGGGCTCCATCTGTGTTTGTCCGCATCTATTTTATCCTCCTCAAACTCCTTTTAAAAGGAGCATCGAGAATCTGCAATTCATGTCAGGGCATGCAGCCAGATTAGAAGCTGCTAAATATCAACATCAGGTTATGTGAGAAAAATTAAGTTACTTAAACCTTCTCTCTAGCACGCCAATGATGGTGGATGAAAGGTTATCCAGTTTGAGTCTCTATGTCTGTCCTGCTGGGAGAAGATGATTTGGAAATGAAAATGTGAGGTTATGATTTGATTTGGACATTTTACAGTGACTTAACCTTTCCAATTGCTATTGGAAAGGTTATCATGTTAGTGATTTTTTCTTTTACTGTTTTCCTGCAGTTGTCACACTACAATAGGAGAGTAGAGTATGCATAACTTTATATATAACAGTTTTTAAAGGGTTCTGTGGTTCTCTGCACATATTCAGTAATTTATTATCCTGTGCAGCAAAAGTGCTAATGTGTGTGTTTTCACTTTGGTTACTTTCTTCCCAAGAAATGGTTATGGGCTGATTTTTGATAAAGGTATTTAAAATTCAAGAATGAAAGTGATAAGAAAACTCAATGGCCTGATATTGAGTAGGACAATTGATTTAAAAATCAGTATTAATTTTTCTTATTTGTAAATGATAATAATCATAATAGTATATCCTCACAGTATATCCTCACACAAATTAATATATGCACAATGTAAATAATATATTGTTAGTGATGAATGAAATTAGCTGCATTATATTAATGCATATTTTGAATTCCAAGTAAGAATTAGGTAATGTAAATAAGAAGAGCAGAAATCTTTTAAATATTTATAATGTGTTGTGGTTTGAAAATCTGTTTTCACAGGCATCAATTCATGTGACTCTTATGCCGACTTCATAAAGACAATAATGTAAAGATTCTAAATTTAAATCTAGGTATCAACTTATATATAAAAGTTAAGAACAAAATAATTTATGACTTATTCAAAGTCATATAGGAACCAAAAACTTTCCCTTCTTTTTTCCTAGGTTCTTTGGCTGATCTAATAATTATATTGACCTAAGACAGATTAACAGGAAAAAAACAAATTTAATTTTGTTTGTACAGGAGCCTCATAAAAAATTTTAGATTCAAAGAAGTGACCAAAGCAGGATATCTTTTAGACAAAGAAACAATGAATTTGTGAAGAATTAACAAGAAAAAGAACTTCGGGCTTGGAGCAGTAAATTAGTGAGGCAATAACAAGATTCATTTATACAGCCTTTCTGGCCCTGGATTCCCTGTTTCTGGTAAAAAGGACCCTCTCTTTCCTTCTGCTACCGGGAGGGTGCCATTCATATGGGAGATTTATTTCCTATATTCAAGGAGACAGAGGGAGTTCAGTGTGTTCTTATCATGCAGGCTGTTTCTTAAGTAACATTAATCCAAAATAATTAATATGACAAAATGGTATATTTTGGGGTGGCATATTCTGCTGTCCTTCAGTCAATTGCTTACTACGAAAAGGCAGAACTTCAGGAGTTTGGTGACAAATCTATGACTGTTCTATGCTATGAGTTTTCAGCGATCAAATGGATACCACAGTCTTAAAATTTGGGGGGAATTTTTTCCAACTACACTGAGTGGAACATGTTTTGTTCATACTTGGTTAGTAGGTATAATTAGTTGCTGTCTCCAAAAATGCTTCATCATTGTATATTTGAGAATACACATGATTTTATAGGATATCCCAGAAAAGAGGATTGATGCAGAGTTTGAAATGGAATAAAGTCAGAGACTAGATAGGCAGATATCCTGTAAACCAAGTGGCTCAGTCGCTGAATAATAAACAAACACATAATAATAATAATAATAATAAGAATAAGAAGAAGAAGAAGAAGAAGAAAATGAAGAAGAAGAAGAAGAAGAAGAAGAAGAAGAAGAAGAAGAAGAAGAAGAAGAAGAAGAAGAAGAAGAAAAAGAAGAAGAAAAGGTTTATTTTATCAATAAGTTTAAGCAATAAATTAATACCCAAAGGATATTCATGAGGGAGCTGATTTGATAACTTTATCATTCAGGATATCGCTTAGGTCCTTAATTGTGTGTATGACTGTGAATGTCTGTACATTTCTTATTTCTTTACATACACTGGCAGGCACAGTATTCATGCCTCATTTACTTACTTTTTAAAGAAATCTTCTGAATATTTACAGGGAGCATGATTATGGGACAGTTTCATCATTTGTTCAGCTTTCCTTAAAATATTAAATTAAGAAAGAGATCCTAGGGCCGGCCGAGTGGCGCATTGGTTAAGCGCTGGTTTTGGGATGCCAGCGGTCCCGGTTCGGATCCCACATGAGGGCCAGTGACACTGCCCTCTACAGCTAACATCAGCTCCACCTGGAGCTGGGCTGTGCGAGCCCCGGTGATGGTGTGGGCTGCAGCCCCTGCTGCAGTGGGCTGCCATAGGCTACAGTGAGTGGCCCGCAGCCAGCGTGAGCGGCTGGCAGCCAAGCGTGAGCTGCCAATAGCCGTGATGAGCGACATCCAGAGGCCAGTGACCGATCTGCCTCATCCGGGAAGAGCGCAATGACGATACCAACAGTGAAGCAACATCCTCCGCAACTAAACTGAAGAACAAAAAGACAGCAACTTGTCTGTTCCCCTTCCCCGATTCCCCAACGCTGTTCCCCTCTGCCAATTCCCCAATAAAATCTTTAAAAAAAAAAAAAAAAAAAAAAAAAAAGAAAGAGATCCTAAACTATCTCTAACAAGTCAAATTGTCACTGTTAATATACCTATCTCATAATTTTATTAGCTATAGACTACAGATCTTGTGGCCCACAGGATTCGAAGATCTGAGATGATAGAATGGGTCTCTCAATGTCTTAATCAAAAGACAGAAGAAACAGAAAGGATTTTGAGATAAAACATTGGAAATATTTCTCCATATTGTTTCTAAATCATTTCCATCCCACACATTCATATGATGAAAGAGGTGGAAGGACAGATTTATTAAGCTATCTTGTCTAGGTCTCAGGTCTCCACTGATATTTCATAATGGGCAACCACACCAATTGTTTCTGCATTTCGCTTTTAAAGAATCAAGTTTTCATATTTATATGTCAATGAAGCTGTGGCCTGAAAGATGCATATAATGCATATTTGCAATATAATGCATATTTGCATAAAATGATGGATAGTCTAAAGCAATTGTTAGGGCAATTTAAATAATAAAAAAATTTAATTAAGTAAGTGTCTATCTCGTCTCACTATTCAGCCTTGATGAGCTTCAGCAGAAAATCAGAAAAGCTGTGCATCTTTTCCTTTTTCCTACAATACCTATGAGAATAGCATTCACTGGAGCTAAGCTGCTCAGTGAAACGGATACGTTTCTGAAAATGAGTATGCTGGAACATCTATTGTATAGTAAGGATTGTAACATATGAGCTTAACATATTTATAAAAACAGCATTAGGTGTTGAAAGCTTGGAGGTATCATTTAACAGTAGATGAATAGTTTATAACTCATAGTAATAAGAAGAAAATGCCTTTTGATAGCATCTACCAAAGGTGGAAAGGAATTTGGAGATAATTGAATCCTACATCTTCACTTTCGATGGAGATACTCTTGTGTGGACAGAGGAGGTAGCTTCATGCCTAAGGCCATGGGGTTGGTGAGCAGCAGAACCTTCCAGATCCAAGGTGCTGGATTCTGAGACCAGGTCAGTTTTCCATATGTCATAGTTGATTGTCTATTAAGTGATAAAATTAGTTTATTTTTTAAGTGGCGAAAATTCTAACAACTTTTATTTTGTGATTTAAGGGGACATTTTCTGAGTCCCAGTTTTACATGAAACTAGAAAGGAATCCTTCCAAGCTTTGCCTAGGCAATCCATGAATTCATTTCTCTGTTATGTAGTTAGGCCCTGGGGTGATGAAATACTTGCTTGTGTTTGTAAGATTCCTGTAAAAATCCTTAGCTATGACTTTCACAGTTTTGTATTTCTCTGAAGGGAGTAGCGAAGACACAGAGGTAGGAATTTGGAGCAGGCCTACACTTCAGAATGATAGCTACAAAGGATGAGGGAAAAGGAGCAGGAAGACAGTTTATTTTTCCTGTGTGATATGAGGAAATCTATTTGTTTCAGGAACTCAGATTCATCGAACAAATATGTATTGAACTTAAATCAAAAGCACATGGGATATTCTTACAGTGAATCTGATGTGATCCCTCCATTCAGGTTATGAACAATAACTTGATGGTTTGGGAGAAGCCCGCAGCCGAACGTTAACTCAGAGCTCTCTGGAAGAGCACTTAAGGGGGACATGGCACATAATTAGTGCCGAACAGATATTCTCAGACACTAAATTAGAATGTGATAAACACTGCAATAATGCTTGTAGGCTAACACAGGGAAAAAGGCATTATACTAGGGCTTGAATAAATAGGTCGGATTTTAACTAATATAACTTGACAGCGTGAACACATGAAGGAACACTCTGTGAGGAAAATTAAGAAGGCAGAAAAAATAGTAGGCCCTTCACTAAGCAAGGTTAAATATGATTCTGACAAAATCTCTTTCTTTACATTGATCATCAACACTCATGTAAGGAATGTAGGTGTGTCATCTCTTATCTGAAATGAAAAATAAATTGGCCCTTTCTTTAGTCTGTTTTCTTTTCTTCTGTAAATTGACTACATTTCAGGATTGTGCTTTTTTGATAAACTAGATCTAACTACATAATAATTGTCTTTTATACGTACATGGTTTTTGCTTTCCTTTCTCATATTTATTTTCTTCACATATCTATGTTATCAACATTTGCATTATTTATATCTTTTGAGATGAATCATGACCTGTACATTTCCACATTTGCTTTGTGACAACCTGCCAAATGAAAATAGACTTATTATAAGCAAAGAAAAGCAACACCATTTTACCAAAAGACAGTTCTTTAAGTAGAACAGTTATGAAAACATGGAAAAAAAAAAAGTAAAAGCACCAACCTACCAACAGATGTTGCTATTTCTGCCAAATTTTACTTTGTCTCAAAGCCCCATTTCTGAAAATGTGTATAAATTAATCAGCAGAATATAATTTTATTTACAAAGTTTATATCAATAAACGCTTTGAGTGCAGTTTAAATTATTAGAAATTGATCTAAATCATTAATATAGTTTAAATAATGCCTTTTTTTAATTAAAGTTTATTGGGGTGACAATGGTTAGTAAATTTGCATGGGTTTCAGATACACAATTCTGTAATATATCAATGTCTTGAATTCAAAAGTATATGCAACCTTGTCATTTGACAATGCAATTGTTGACAGAGACTTTTGTATCATTAATTAATTAAATTGATTGCACTATTTTTGTAGTAACTGTACAGTTTTTCTTAAGTAGAGTTAAGAGAGTGTTTTTTGTTTGTTTGTTTGTTTTGTTTTTAGCTGAGCCATCCTGCCACCTGTTGGCAACTCAGCTCCGGCTGGCCATTGAACTGCTCAGAGCTCAGCTTGCACTCTTGAGCGAGCTCTTTACCAACTGAGCCACTCAGCCGGCCCTTGAGAGTTTTTGACACTGAAGTATCCCTTTCATGAAAAAATATTAACAGGCCCTAATTAAACCTGCTTGTCCCTTATAATCTTGTACAAGTTACCTATTCTATATAGGCATAGATATAGGTATAGATTGATATCAACTGATAAATATATATATATATATATTTTTTGATTGATTGCTATATATCAGAAAATATACTTATACATGCATATGCACTAAGTATGTGTGAGCACGCACAAGCGTGTGTGTGTGTATATATATATATATATATATATATATATATATATATATATATATAAAATCTGTTTGAAGGTATCATGGAACAGGTAAAACAGCCAGGATTAAACAAATCTAAGTGTTGATTTCATTTAGAGAATCAGACTAATAATTTCTGCTTTGTGGAAGGTGATGATAACAATGATGATGATTGCTTATATTTACACACAATATACTGTTTGTCAGTTATTGGAAAAGCGCATTGCTTGCTTTTGTTTAACAGGGCCATTTTATGGCTATTTTTATAACCTTTATTTTACAAAGGGAAAACATCTAGTATGTGTCAGATCCTAGATTGGAAAATACTTTCCTCTGGCTCTAGGGTTTTCATGTTTAATCAGTCAACCTCTTTACCCATTGGTTATCAAGATTCTTTTTCTCACCTCATTTAAGTTTCTATGTAAATATCACCTCCTCAAAAAGTTCTTCTCTGGTCTCACTAACTTAAATAGCATCTTTATGGTTTCCACCTCCTTACCTCTCTTTCTTTGCTTACATTATACCAACTATTACTTAAATGTATTATTATTATATGAAAATATACAAGTGAACATTAAAAATATGATGTGTCTCATTCATACACTGTAAGCTCTGCAAGTTAGGGATATGTCCATACCTACAACAGTTTCTGATTTATAGAATGCATTTATAATATTTGTTTATTTTATTAAACTCATAGTTTCCATTGTCAAAAATGCAGAAATAGCAAAATTAAGACTACCAGATCAGTGAAATGGTATTTATTAAGAGTTTATTGGGCATATAAGAACAGTTTGCAAACTAGGACCTTTCAAATTCAAAACTGATATGAGGGTTGGAGGCATGACATTATAGGATGGCTTATAAACTTTATAGTAATTGGTTAGTTCAGTGGGGGGCATCATCAAATGGCAGAATATTGGTTAAAAGTGATTATTTCATGCTATTTTTAGGAAGATGCCATAAGACTTTTTAAAATGTATTAGAAGAAATAATCTAAGTTAAGTTTCATTTATGGTCATGAAATAAGCCAGATTTAGTTTTGTTTATGTGGTTTAAATGGTTTTGTCTGATCAGAGAGTATTCAAGACTGGTTTCCATTTTGTATTTAATTTTAAAACTATTTTCATTATTGAAGTTATTATAAGTTGAACTAGTGATATATAAAACATAATTAAAATAGTGGAAACAACATAAAGTATAATGATTATATTAATCAAGGCTCTCTAGAGAACCAACAGGAATGGGAGACACACACAGACACACACAGACACACACATAGGATTTTGCTCATACAATTATGGAGGCAAAAAAATCCCGCATCTGCCCTGTGCAAACTGGAGAACCAGGAAAGCTGGTGGTGTAAGTCAGTCACAACCCAAAGACACGAGCACGAGGAGAGGCGATGTCTGAGGGCAGGGGACGGTGCCTGTCATAGCTCAAACACAAACAGCAAATTCTCCCTTCCTCTGCATTTTTTCTCCTATTAGAGCCCTGAAGGAATGGATTGGATGATGCCAACTACATTGGTGAGGGCCATTTTTACTCAGTGTACTGATTCCAAGGCTAATCTCTTCCAGGGTCACTCTTAGAGATACACTGAAAACGAGGGTTCTACCAGCTGACTGGGTATCCCTTAACATAGTCAAGTTGACACATAACATTCCCATCACAATGATAATATCATAAAGTGTTAAAATATCTCTACCCATTTCTAAAAATGAGAACAGAAACCAAAGATGTTAAAATAGTCTCAGTGCTTTAGGGTTATGTTGTTTTATTGTTTGTTTATTTATTTGTGGGATCCCAAAGATAATTAATTGATTATAATTCTTATCTCTCATTATATTATTTGAGTATTGACAAAACTTCTAATGTATAAAGAGGAAATTGGATTTTTAATTAAATAAATTACTATGTATGTTTAAACAATTGAACCAAAATTAAATTTATACGCATTTATGAGTCTGAAGATTTCTTCAATTCTGTAAAATGCTATTAAAAATAGTACTTTTATCTAAAAAATAACACATCTAAATATGTCATGACTAAGGTACACATTAAACTTATTTATAACTTTTTTTTGTTTGTTTTCTTCCTATTGTGTATTATTCTATTAGCAATTCAAGACATATTGTATCAATATAGCATTTTCTCTCTCCCGTGGCTACAAAATGTAATTTGTTTTTAAAGGGGGTATAAAACCGGGATCAAGTCACAAAGGCATTTTACCTGTCACAGACTAGGAGTATACCACAGAGAGCAAAACTGATGGTACCATGCATCTGTGCATTCAACATTTCATGGCTCAGAGCCGCTAGACTCTTTTCTGCATGACCAACTGACTAATTGCTGTACTTGGCCTTTTCTATTCTCTTCAATTAATGCAATGCACAATTGCACATAGCAACAGAGTCACCCATACAGAACAGAATCTGGGCCAGAATTAGGCTCTAAATCCCAGAAGCACCTGTTACAAATATAAAGTGTCCAGATGGTCCAGTCTTTGTGGGGAAGTGTCAAGCACTGAGTTATCTGTCTTTTTTACTTCTGGTTTAAGGTCGGAAACATGATCTGTTGGAAGCAGGGAGCCAAATACAAATCATAAAAAAATACGTAGGATTAGCATAGAAACTTCTCAATTTGTTTATCTAAATCTTTATTGCCCAGTGGAGCTCATTGTTATCATTTTCTAAGCATGCAAATGGGATTTAGTCCATGATTACATGGCAGGCTTTAGTATAATTAGATAGATTTATTTAAACACAGCTGTAAATCATAAAAAAGTAAAATGTTTGATGGTTTTAAATTCAGCAGTTTGTATATTCAGACTTTAGTCCTCAATCAATTTCATTGTTCTGATTTTGTTTGGGATTCTAAAAAATACAAAATATTACCTTAGCTCAGCTCCCTATTGTTTTCATTTCTTTCAAGCATACAGCAAAAAATGGTATCACATTATGATATGTTTCAAATGAATCATAATGATATATCGTATTTATGTTCTTCCTTTTCCCTCTCATTGACACAATATTTAAATTGTACTTTGGTCCCATGCATAATCCTTAGCAATAACAAAACTTTAGTGAACTATCTTGCTATTTTGTATTACAAAAAAAACATAATGTGATACATACAATTTTTGATCCTTCTATTCTTAAATTCTACCTGGTTTATCTTTAACTTCTCTTGGAACTAATATTTTATGCAATTTATCAGCAAGTAAAGAGAAACAGTTATTATCTGAAATAACTACTTGTCCATTTGTTAAAAACTGAGTATCTTCCAAATATTGCAACCAACAGGAAAAGCAATTTTTGTTTGTTTGTTGGGTTGTTTTGCTTTCTTGCTCATGCCAAAGTTCTGAGGAATTTTTTGACCAAACAATCACGCTGACAGCCTCTCATTTCAGACTTGGAGTAGACATGACACATACTGTACATTCTACAGCTGTTATTCAAGGTCACATTTGCCAGTTGACATCAATTTATTTATTTTCCCCTTTGACTTATTTTATATTAAAAAAGGACACACCTTAAAGACAGGTCTGGATCTTTTTCACTTTCTTACTAAGATTAAGAGATGATATTACTTGTAACACAATATTCAGATTTCAAACAGATGCCCCTTATTACCATTTACAAATGCTACATACCCTGCTGAAGAACATTGTCATTTTAAACATATGAATTGGAATATCCATGGATACTGCAGAGTTTAGGTTAATATATGTTTTACTCTATAAAACCATTATGTAAGAGCTCAAAACATTAAAAAGTAGTTTACTTAAAATATGAAAAATTCATGCATAGGTGTACATATAGGTAGAATATACATATAAATACATATTCTTATAGAAAAGGAAAATAATTGTACATAGAACTAAATATTCCTGAAGGTAAATTTATATGAATTGTTCTGGCTTCTAACTAACCTTTGTGTAGCCACAACTCCTTGTTTAGGAATTGATTATAAGATAAGCAATATAGTTAAATATGCAAATTTTAAAATTATTCACAATCACAGTAAACATATCTTTACTTTTTTTTTTTTTTTTTTGAGGGCAGTGTCACTGGCCCTTATATGTGGGACCCGAACCAAGGCTGCTGGCTTCCCAGGCCAGCGTTTAACCACCACACCACTCAGCTGGCCCAACATATCTTTATTATAGCAAAAAATATAGAGCTTTTATATTGAAAGATCAGGTTAACATTTCCACTAAAATCAAGGGTGCATTTTTACTTTATTCTGAACAATAATATGCAAATACTACTTATTTATGAGCTGGATATACCCACTCACCTAACTTTGAAATAACAGACATAGAAGAAGGGTGGGAATGAGGGAGAACGTGAGGGGATTAAAAAGCACAAATTAGGAACCACAAGATTGCTACAGGGATACGAAGGACAGTTTGGGGAATATAATCAATAATATTGTAAAGATTTTGTATGGTGTCAGATAGGCACTTATCTTATTAGGAAGACCACTTCAGGGACGGTGTATGTGCCTGTCCAGTGCAGTTTACATCTGAACTTGAAGCTGAATAATACTGAATGCCAAATATATATATATATATATATATATATATATATATATATATATATATATATATATATATATATATATTGTCACAGGATGTGGAGTTCAGCATGGGGAGTGTAGTCAATGGAATTGTAACAGCTATATACAATGTCAGAGGGGTAGTAGATTGTGGGAGGGAGGCATCACTTTGTGAGGGGTGTAAATGCCTAACTATTACATTGTATGAAACTATTTTAAAAAGCTTAAAACAGGAAAAAAAAGCATAAATAAAATAACACATAGAAATATTCTCTTAGTAATATTGCTTGGTTCCTGTCATAAATTAAAATTGAAAAATAGAAATTAGATCTCACAAACTACTTACCTCCAAAGAAGGTGGGAAAGGGCTGCGCACCAATTTTAGCAATCACAGTTGATATATTTTATCCCCAAATTCCTACTGGAAATAACTGTCAAAGCTATATAACATGTATTAAAATGCATTTTTAAAAATCAAGGAGTTAGAATTTAGGAAGAAAGTGCACACCAGAATTTGTGAAAAGTGAGGGGCTACATAGTTGAGTGAGGCATTTAAGACATGTATGTATGCATGAAATCATGCCTGAAAAGATGAACAGCTGAGCCTAATTTTAAGCAGTTTGGATTTGGGGAAAAAGGTGTACTGTGAACTTCAACCAGTCTTCATAGGCAGTAAAGGTAATTTGACTCATCTCAAGCCCTGAATGGGTTTAAATGCTCTGGTATTGCTAATGATTGGGTCTCCTAGTATCCAGTGAAATGCTTTTTGGAAAAACGTAACTTCACACAGAGCCTTAGATTATCTCTAACATTTTCACTATCTAGTGTTGATATATACAATTACAAGACATAAGATAGGATAAGATAATTTGATGAAAAGCAAGAGAAACAACACATAGTACAAAAGACTCAGAGGAAAGTCAGGTGATGTCAATATCATTCACAAAATAAATAAAAAAATAGTTATGCTTGATATGACTAAGGAAGTAAAAGACAATATTGATAACTTTGGCAGAAAACTATTAGCTATTAAACAATTAAATAGAATAATAAATGTAAGGGTTTATCAATGGGGTAAATAACACTGAAATATATATTATCACCCAGGCATATGCAGTCAGTCCTCACCATTCACAGATTTAATATTTGCGAATTCACCTGCTTGGTAGAACTTATTTGTAATTCCAAATCACTGCTCATGGTGCTGTCACAGTCATCCACAGACACATGCACAAATAGAACAGTGAAGACTTTGAATCAATCACATGTGCACACATTCCCAGCTGAGAGCAAACCAGACCCCATTCTGCTTTCTCGTGTCAGCTCTCATACTGGAAACAGGTGTCCTTTAGCGCTGCATGTCTTGCATTGTTGTGCTTTCTGCTGATAATTTCAGTGTTGAAAATATCTGCAAAGCACAGTCTTTACATGTTGTGTAGTGTTCCTAAATGCACGAAGGCTGTGATGTGCCATATGGAGAACATACATGGGTTAGATAGGCTTCATTCCGGCATGAGTGGAAGTGCTGATAGCCATGAGTTTAATGTTAATCAATCAACAGTGTATATTAATAAGTGGTCCTAAACAGATACTTGCATTAAAACAAGGTTATTTATTGATTAGTTGATGAAAATATTTTCGGGTATATAGCCCTGTATCTCCCAAGAAGCAGTGATTCAGTATTTGCTGATTTGGTGTCCACAGCAAACTTTATGTTTACATGACTACTTTGAGTAGTAATAACAGACTGAATTACAGAAGAACATTTCTAAATCTAACATAGAGAGAAAAAGGCTACAGTACACAGGAAATGATTTGGGAGACATAGGGAAATATGAGTAATATAAAACTTTGAGATCTCCACAAGAGAGAAATAATAAGAATGAACTCAAAAGAAGAGGTGATAACTCTGAATTTTGTCAAAATTATGACAGACATCTAGCCACAGACAAAAAGATAACTCTGAAACCAAGCAAAATGAACATAAATATATTAACATCCAGACTATTAGAATACAATTATTAAAAACAACGAAAGAAGACATATTACAAGTATTTAGAACTAGAATTTTTAAAAAAGATTAACAACAATGAACAACAGTGAATCTGTCAGCCACTTTTTCAAGGAAAGAAAAATGGAACAAGAAAACAATGACACATCATTTTATAGTACTAAAAGAAAATGATATAAATAATGTAACTAAAAGTGTCAGTATCTGGATAAAAGAAGTCACAACCAAAATCTGAAGTAATAATGGAGATAAATTTCCTAAAATGAGAGAGTGAGAGAAACAAATTTCAAAACAAAAGACAAATGACTATAGATATATGCATTGGTATTAGTTATCTATTCCTTGCCAAAAAATTGCTCCAATATCATTGGCTTTAAACAATAATGATTGGGCCGGCTGAGTGGTGCATTGGTTAAGAGCTGGTTTTGGGATGCAAGCGGACCCAGTTCGGATCCCACATATGAGGGCCAGTGACACTGCCCTCTACAGCTAATAACAGTTCACCTGGAGCTGGGCTGTGCGAGCACCAGTGATGGAGTAGGCTGCAGTGCCTGCTGCAGTGGGCTGCCAAGGCTACAGTGAGTGGCCAGCAGCCGTGTGAGCTGCCAATAGCCATGGTGAGTGACAATCCAGAGGCCATCGATCCTTCTGCCTCATCCAGGAAGAGCGCAATGATGATACCAACATGGGCCAGTGAAGCAACGTCCTCACAACTAGACTGAAGAACAAAAGGACAGCCACTTGTCTGTTCCCCTTCCGCAATTCCCCAAAGCTGTTCCCCTCCCCCGATTCCCCAATAAAATCTTTTTAAAAAAACAAAACACAATAATGATTGATGATCTCAGTTTCTGTGGGTCAAGAATGTGGACATAGCTTACTGGGTGGTTCTTAAAAAGTGATTCTAACCAGTGGTTACAGTTAAGTTGTGGTCAGGGGCTAAATTCATCAGATGGTTTTACAGAGACTGGAAACTTCACTTGCAGGATGGCTTATTCACATGGTTCACTGCAGAGGTATTCAATTCTTCACCATGTAAGGTTTTCTATCAGTGCTGTGAATCCTAACAAAATTACAGCCAATACCCCAAAAATGAGCAATGAAAAAGAGAGCAAGTAAGGTGGAATCTCACGATACCCTTCACAAACTAGTCTCCCAAGTTCTACACCCTCAGTTTCACTATATTCTGTTTGTTTGAAGTGATTCATTAAGCCCAGCCCACTTTAAAGGAGTGGATGCTCAAGAAACTTTGTGCACTTAAACATTTAAATGATTAAAATATAATAGAAGAAAACCATGAGAAACTATATTGATGCATTTCAAAACCTGAAATGGGTTAATTTGTAGAAAAATGACATGCAATGTTGGAAGCGAGGATATGATGCACTTCTAAGGAGAAATACGTATTAAAATAATCAAAAGAATACTAATAGATGACATCTAATCCCACTCCCATTTATCTGTCTCCCACACTGAAATAGATAATAGTGGAAACATAACACTCCAAAACTTATGAGGTACAGCAAAAATAGTACTAACAGTTATAGTGGAAATTTCTACACTGAAAAAAAAAAAAAGAAAATCTCAAATCAACAACCTAAATTTATACCTCAAGGAACCAGAAAAAGAAGAACAAGCCAAAACCAAACAGAGCAAAGGTAGGAACTAATAAATATTAGAGGAAAAATAAATGAAATAGAGAGACAATGGAAGAAAATCAATGAAACTAAGAGATGGTTCTTTGAACAGACCAACAAATTAGCAAATGTCACATTAGCCTCATTAGGCCACATTAGCAGAATGAAGGACAGAAATCACATGATCACCTCATTTCTTTCAGAAAAGAATTCCACTAAATTCAACACTTTACACTAACTGAACTAGGAATAAAGGGAAATTCCCTCAACATGATAAAGACCATATATGAAAAGCCAACCTCCAATATTAGCTATAATGGTGAAAAATTAAAACCGTTGGAAATCCTAGCTAGAGCAATTAGGCAAGAAAGAGAAATAAAACACACCCAAATAGGAAAATAAAATAAAATAAAATAAAATAAAATAAAATAATCTTTCATAGGTGACATGATCTTATATGTATTAAACCTTAACAATTCCACAGAAAAAAGTAGTAGATCAAATAAATGAATTTAGCAAAGTTGCAGAAAACAAAATTAACACACAAAAACCATTGTTTTTCTACAGTAGAAATGAACAATCAAAAAAGAAAATAGAAAACATTCTAATTTACATTAGGATTTAAAAATATGTATTTAGAAATAAACTTAACAAAGGAGACAAAAGATTCATGCACTGAGAAATATAAAACATTGCTGAAAGAAATTAGAGAAGATATAAATAAATAGAAACACATTTTTTTCAAGGATTGAGTGACTTAATATTGTTAAAATGTTCATACTACCCAAAGCTATCTATAGATTTAATATAATAAACATATCAAAATTCCAATGACTTTTTTTTTAGAAAAAAAGAAAATCCATCCTAAAATTCATATGGAATTTCAAAGGAGCCCAAGTAGCCAAAACAATCTCAAGAAAGAAAAGTATAGCTGAGTCACCATACTGCCTTATTTCTAAACATGTTACAAATCTATAGTAATCAAAACAATAAGGTACTGGCATAAAGACAGACATAGACCAATGGAACAGAATAAGTAGTCCAGAAATAAACTCTTACATATATGATTGAATTGTCTTCAACAAATATGCCAAAGCTACACAATGGGAAAACTTAGTCTCTTTAACAAATGGTACTTGGAAAATTGTATGTTTGCATGAAAAAGAATGATATTGGACCTTTATACTATATATAGAAATAAACCAAAATAGAATAAGGACCTAAGCATAAGATCTAAATCCATAAAACTCCTAGAAATAAACAGGTAAAAGCTTTGTGACATTGGATTTGGTAATGATTTCTTGGATATAACACCAAAAGAACAAAGAACAGAAGCAAAAATAGACAAATGGGACCTCATCAAACTCAAAGACTGTGTTGCAAAGGAAACAATCAATAGAGTGAAAAGGCAACATATGGAATGGAAGAAAAAATATTTGCAAATCATGTATCTGATAAGGGGTTAATATTCAGAATATATAAAGAACTTCTACAATTTAACAACAAAAAAATCAAGTTAAAAATGGGGAAGTATAGGGAAATGTACAATGGTGTGGCCACTATGGAAAACAATATGAAGATTCCTCAAAAAATTAAAAATAGAATTACCAAATGATCCAACAATTCCATTCCTGGGTATATATCCAAAAGAGTTTAAAGCAGATTTCACAAAGATATTGACACACCATGTTGACTGAAGCATTATTTGCAATGGCCAAAATATGGAAGCAAATGAAATGTCTATCAACAAACCATAAAAATCCTAAAAGAAAATATAGGGAGTACATTTGCAGACATTACCCGGAGCAATATTTTTACTGATACATCCCTACGGGCAAGGGAAGTAAAAGAAAAAATGAACATATGGGATTATATCAGACTTAAAAGTTTTTTCACAACAAAGGAAACCATTAATAAAACAAAGAGGAAGCCTACTGAATGGGAGAATATATTTGCCAACGATATATCTGATAAGTGGTTAATATCCAAAATTTATAAAACACTCATGAAACTCAACACCAAAAAAACAAACAACCCAATTAAAAAATGGGCAGAAGATATGAAGAGACATTTCTCTAAAGAGGACATACAGATGGCCAACAGGCATATGAAAAAAAGTTCAACCTCACTGGCCATTAGGGAAATGCAAATAAAAACCACCATGAGATACCACCTCACCCCAGTCAGAATGGCTATCATCAACAAATCAACAAACAACAAGTGCTGGAGGGGCTGTGGGGAAAAGGGGACCCTGCTGCACTGTTGGTGGGACTGCAGATTGGTGCAGCCACTATGGAAGTCAGTATGGAGGTATCTCAAAGAACTGGAAATAGAGCTACCGTTTGACCCAGCAATTCCACTCCTAGGTATTTATCCTGAAAAAACCAAGACACTTATTCAAAAAAAGTTATGCACCCCTATGTTCATAGCAGCACAATTTACAATAGCTAAGACTTGGAAACAACCAAAATGCCCATCTGTAGATGACTGGATTAAGAAACTGTGGTATATTTATACAATGGAGTATTACTCCGCTATAAAGAAGAATGAAATCGTACCATTTGCAATGATATGGATGGACCTAGAGACTATTATGTTAAGTGAAATAAGTCAGTCAGAGAAAGACAAATACCATATGATCTCACCATTATGTGGAATCTGAAAAACTGTATGAATGAGCAAAGTAAACAGAAACTGTCTTATAGAGATAGAGGAAAAATCAGGGTTGCTAATTGGGAGGGGGATGGGGATGAAGGAGAAGGGGAAGGGATTAGACAGCAAAAATAAGCAACTACAATATTGCCACTGGGATATGAAGAACAGTTTGGGGAATATAATTAATAATGTTGTAAATATTCTGTGGAATGTCAGATGATCATAGGTCTTGTTAGGGAGACCATTTCATGGATGGAGTAGAGGTTTGATCACTGCACTGTATTACTAAAGCGGAGGTGGTATACCTACTGTAATTGAATATATATAGATAGTCACAGGATGTGGATTATACTGTGGAAGAGAGTCAGAGGAAGAGTAATAGATATATATGATATGGGGGGAGTGGGGTGGCAAATTGGGGGTGGGAGGTTGTCACTTTGAGGGGTAAAATGTATAACTATTGCACTGTGTTGTACACCTGAAACTAATTAAAATAAAAAAAATAAAATAAAATAAGTGTTGTTCTCAACCCCCCCCAAAAAAAAGAAATGTCTATCAACAAATGAATAATTTAAAAAAATGTGGTATGTGTGCACAATATAATATTATTCAGCCTTAAAAAGGAAGAAAATCCTGTTATATGCTACAACATGGATGAATCCTTGAAGATATAATGCCAGATATAAAGATATAATAAGCCTGTCACAAAAAGGCAAATAATATATTAATTCATATATATGAGGTATCTAAAATAGACTTGAAAACAGAGAGTACAATGGTAGTTCCCAGGGAGAAGGAAAAGAGTTGTTGTTCAATAGGTATATAGTTTGTTTATTGCAAGATGAAAGACATCTAGAGATTTGTTGCACAAAGTTTGCATTTAGTTAATGCTACTGAATGTATATTTAAAAATAGTTAAAGTAAATTTTATGCTTTGACTTTTTGACCACAATAAAAAATATATTAAATACATGATGTTGGTGATTATTCGCTGAAGGAAATTTTATACTTCTTTACCCCACTTACATGAAACAATAAATTTATAGAAATTCATAAACATCTATCGATTACATGAGGTTGATATATTTCAAATCATATCAATTACAATCATAAGAGCGCTTCACTTAAAGGCAGGGGCCATACCTGTGGTAAATTTAAGATTTATCATCAGCACTGTGGCCTTGGATGTCATTGAGCTCAGTTCCTCATCTTTACGCCTCAGCATGTCAGAGTGGTGCAGGGATTAAAGGATATAATGCTTATACAATTTTTGGTGCAGTGCCTGGTAATTAAGAAGGCTTCAAAAAAGTTAGGTATGATTCTTCCCTTTGTTATTATTCTCCTCATTCAGGCTAGATGACAGGTAAAATAAGGAAAAACAGATTTTTATGGATTCAAATATTTTCATTGTTATAAATAAAATTATTATTATAAAATTCCTACTTTATGATGCTATATTATATATGGAATTTGTTCTGGAAAAAACACACAAAGAAAACATATACTTTGCTGAGTGATTTTGAACGTGTAGCTGCAAGATGAAATTAAGGGAAAAAAAAATGTTTGAACTTTTCCCTTTACAAACACTATGCCATTTTTTTTTTTTAAGCTGAGCCATCCTGCCACCTGTTGGCAGCTCAGTGGCAGCTCAGCTTGGGCTGGGCATCGAACTGCTGTTGCTCAGAGCTCAGCTCGCACTCTTGAGCGAGCTCTTAACCAACTGAGCCACTCGGCTGGCCCCTCATACTTCCTTAACTTAATAAAATAAACAATGGCATTTGAGATATCATCATGTGTAGTTCCTGGAGTGTGTTACTATCCTATAACATAATCTAGTGAAGATGAGTTTACTAGTCAAAAAGTACCTGTGATATTGTATTCTACATGGACCCCTTTGAGATTCAATGTATCTATGCAAGGCTCTAAAAAGTCCTACAGCAGAGAAATGATTTGATCTCTGAAACACCCTTTCCTTAAAAACATGCTTTGAAATAAGTTTCTCTAAAACACATTTGGACAATGCATCACTAGAAATGCAAAAAGGAAACACTGTGTAAAGAACTATTTAAGCAGCTTAACTAAAATGTTAAAATTTTTAAATAAGTTGAACTTTAAAGAGTGAAGTACAAATAAAAAATGGTTAAAATAGAAACAAAATAAAATGAAGAAATGTCTTAAATGAGTACATAAATATGGTCTAAAGAAATGAATTTTAAATCCTTAAATTTAAAAAGGAAACTCCAGAGGATTAAACACTAATTTCAAAAGGAAGTACACACACATTTTAAAAAAGCTAGGTTCTCTATAAAATACAATTTTTTTTTCTCCCTTGGGAAACTTCTTCAAGGAAAAAAAATGAGTAAGATGGCATGCATTTCTGAAAATCAATAGGTTTAAAAAATAGAATATAAAACTAAATACCCAGGTTCTAGTAGCTTGTTATCTCCATTGTCTACCCAGTCATTCAGCCATTCTCTAGAATATGCATATATTTATTACCCATGCTTTAACAGTATTGCCTTAAACATTAATACTGTTCATAGCTATACATTTGGAATTAAGATGACCTTTAATTCTAAAATTCTGTTATAAAATGATGAAATCCACCAATTTCTGCATGGCGTGAGACCAAAGTGAATGGATGACATGGCGGATAAGTCAGTTGAGCACCTTGGCTATTTTTATTTGTGGGATTTGGATAGTGATTCCGATGCTATCAGGGTTACAAACTCATTTGTATGTTCTTTGATGAGAGTGACCATGTCACAGTCATCTTTATTTCAGGAATTCCACAGAGTACATTGTAATTAGTAGCCATTTGAATAAATATTAAATGAATTATGAATTTTATAAAAGCCCTTTTGGCATCAATAAAGTAGTCAGCCAAAACTAAAAATCCAGAAGATGGTGGAATACACAGACGCTGTGCCAACTGCCTCCCAGAATCACACTAAAATTACAAACAATTTATACAACATTCAACCCCAGAGGTCCCCGGAACATTAGATGAGCAGAACTACTAAATGAAGAACTTAATTAAAGAGGAGGCCACGTCGGGTCTGGTAGGACGGGCGGAGACGAGAGAGGGCGAGCCCCGTGAGGGAAGCCCCAGCCGTGGGAAGCTTGTCTGGTTGGGGGAGAGACCCTCCGGCCGCACACCCAGCTCACCAGCCCAGAGCTCCTTTGCCGGGAAGAGGAGTTCTAAGACAGCCGGCAATAAATTAGTGAGGACTCTCTTTGCTCAGCTCGGTGAGGCTAAGAGCGGCTGGAGAATCAGTGGGGCCGGCGCCTGGGCTTGCTCGCCTGTGAGCACTTACCTGGTTCCTGGTGGAGGGAGTAGCTGTGTGAGCCGGGAGCCTGTGGGGACAGACTGGACTGAGCACCTTTGGTGCAAAGGCTGGAGGTTTGGGGACTATTGTTCCCCTTGTGTGGAGCTTGTGTGCAAGTGGTATGCAGGAAAGGCACCATTTTGTCAGGTTGGGCCCTCCCACAGAGGGTCAGGTCCGGGACCTCATTGGTCTGGTGGAATTGGCGCAGGAGTGCATGTGTGCGTGTGTGCGCATGCGGCCTTGGATCCCCACCCTCCGCATGGCTTGTGCTGCGTTGCCAGGGAAACGCCTGGTGGGCGTGCTCTGGCTCCAACATGCTGCTCGCTGAGACGCAGGAGTGCGCAGGCCGCCTGGGGTCCCCGCTCTCTGCACTGCGATTGCAGAGTTGCCAGGCTGGTGATTGGTTGTCGGGCTGCCCGGCCTGATCTGCGAGCAGCTGATTGGGACAGGCTGAGACTGGGAGTTTTCCTGGGAGTGTTGGGCCATGAGCTGTGTGCCTGCGTGATCCAGCCAGGGCTCTCCTGGTGATCTATCTAATACATCAAAGCAATCCCAAAGCAAAAGCCAGAATAAGGAAACAAAGAAACATGTCACAAGTAAAAGATCAGAAGAAACCTCTAGAAATGGAACTAAATGAAACAGAGTGATCCAACCTTTCAGAGACAGAGTTTAGAACACTGATGATAAGAATGTTTAACAAACTTAGTGAGGACATAAGGAAGGATAGAGAAATCATAAAAAACAACCAGTTAGAACTAAAGAATACAATAACTGAAAGGAAGAACACTCGAAGGAATCACCAGTAGAGTAGATGAAGCAGAGAATCAGATCAGCGATTTGGAAGATAAAATAGCAGAAATCACCCAGTTGGAACAACAAAAGACCAAAAAAAATAAAAAACAATGTAAATAGTTTAAGAGCCTTATGGGACAAGATGATACTCAAGAATAATCACATCATAGGATTACCAGAAGGAGAAGAGAAGAAGCAAGGGGTTGAGAATGTATTTGAAAAAGTAATGACTGAAAACTTCCCTACCCTAGTGAAGGAGTTCCAAACAAGCTGAATCCAAACGTCTACACCAAGACACATCATAGTTAAAATGGCAAAGGTTAAAGACAGAGACAGAATCCTAAAAGCAGCAAGAGAAAGACTGCAGGTTATATACAAAGGAATTCCTATTAGACTAAAAGCTGGCTTGTCTACAGAAACTCTGCAGGCCAGAAGGGTGTGGCAGGAGATCTTCAAACTGATGCAAAATAAAGGCCTACAACCAAGATTGCTCTACCCATCAAGGCTATCACTTAAAATTGAAGGAGAAATAAAGAGCTTCTCAGAAAAGAATAAACTTAAGGAATTCATTACTACCAAGCCAGCATTGCAAGAAATGTTAAAAGGGCTTTTTTAAACAGAAGAAAGGGGTAAACAAGTCAACCTAGGAAGTCCAGGAATACAGATAACAAAATGGCAATACATATGCACCTATCAAAAATCATTTTAAATGTGAATGGGCTAAATTCTCCAATCAAAAGACAAAGAGTGGCTGAGTGGATAAGAAAATAGAACCCATGTACATGCTGTTTACAGATGGAATAAGATATGTCATACAATTGGAAATGAGAAAAAAAGCTGGAGTAGCAGTACTTATTTTGGATAAAATAGACTTTAAAATTAAGACTACAATAAAGACAAAGAAGGGCACTATAACCCTAATAAACATCTATACACCCAACATAGGAGCTCCTAATTATGTAAAACAGATTTTGATGGACATAAAGACAGAGATCAACAGTAACACTATCATAGTAGGGGACTTCAACTCCCCATTGTCACCAATGGACAGATCCTCTAGAAAGAAAATCAACATGGAAAGAGTGGACTTAAAAAGGACACTTTAGACCAGCTGGGTTTTATTGGTATTTTTAGAGCATTTCACCCTGAAACAACAGAATATACATTCTTCTCAAGTGCACATGGGACATTTTCCAAGATAGACCATATGTTAGGGCACAAAACAAGTCTCAGTAAATTTAAGAAGATTGAAATCATATCAAGCAGATATAAAGGAAAAACTGATGGTTGCTGGCTGGGAGGGAGTGGGGATGAGGGAGAGGGGGAAGGTTTTGGACAGCGTAGGTAGGTGACTACAATGTTGCCACAGGGATATGGGGGGCAGTTCTGGAATGTAATTGATAATATTGTGAATGCTTTGTGGGGTGTCAGATGGTCACGTGTCTTGTTGGAGAGACTGCTTCAGGGATGGGGTAGAGGTTTGATCACTGCGCTGTACACCTAAAGCTGATGTTGTATAATATTGACTGTTATCTGTGAGTGAATGTATATCACAGATGAGGGGTACAGTGTGGGAGAAGGGTCTGAGGAGTTGTAGTAGATATTATGATATGGAGGGGAGTGGGATGATGGATTGGGGGAGGGGGGTCAGCACTTTGAGGGGTTAAAAGTATAACTATTGCACTGTTGTAAAAAATAAAAAGAATAAAAAATAAAAATAAATAATAATAATAATAAAAAACATAAAAATCCAGATGATTAAAAGATAGTGAAAAAATAATTCAGAATAATTAATTTAAATTGTTGTTATGATTTAGACTTAAGATGAGGCTCATAGATAGGGTTTGGAGGACTTCTTAGTTGTCATGTCTTTTCTTATATTCCTTTTTTCACAATATGTTTATTATGTACTTTTGTAGGAACCCCTTTCCCTCAAAATATTAGACAAGCACATCTTAACCACCATTTCTGTTTGCCATTCTGACTGATGTATCCTGTCAGTTTAACTTTCAAATAGAGAATTTTGGGCAGAATAACACTTTCTGCTGTGGTATTTAATGCAGTAAAAGTTAGGAAACACTACCATCTTCATAATGCATTACTAGAAACACATTTAAAGTCATTTTAATATTTCAGTAATTTTATTAAAAAATTTATAACATAGTGAACAAAGGATATTTAGAATAATTAATGACTATTATTATAAGATCATAGCTAAAACATATTAGAAAAGTATTGCTTTCTTTCATTTATATTGTATTATATATTTGCTGCAGTCACCAAATTATATTCTGAGAAAAGGATAAGGACACTTTTAGTTTAATTATTCATTTTAGTAAATTCAGAAAAGATACAGTAAATATCCTTGATAATGAATATCTAATCTACATGTATTGTGCTACATAATAGTAGAATATATGTAACATTCTCAACGATGATTTGAAGATAAAATTGGGAACAACAGCTTGATATAGTAAGAGTGTTCTCTTTTATCTTCTTCCCCAAAATGATACTTAATCTTTAATTTCACAGATGTGATATTTTTCTTCTTGTTTCATTTATGCTATTGAATTCTACATTCTTTCAGCATGTATAGTTACATGATTAAAATGGTATATGCTATTTCAGAGTACGGTGTGACACTGCCTATGTGTCTGCATGTCAGTGCACTTAGGAAAGGTGGCTGTGTGTTTAGGAGTAAGAAGGTCAGTTATGATTATTTATAGATACTTGTGCAAAGTAAACCTTGTGTCTGTAGTATGAAATGTAAGGATAAATGCTACTGTTTAAAATGGCTAGGGGACATCCCAGTCGGGACCCCCTCTCATTTGAACAGCTGTAATTTTCTGCTCTAATAAAACTACTGTAATTGAATATATATAGATAGTCACGGGATGTGGATTATACTGTGGAAGAGAGTCAGAGGAAGAGTAATAGATATATATGATATGGGTGGGGAGTGGGGTGGTGAATTGGGGGTGGGGGGTTGTCACTTTGAGGGGTAAAAATGTATAACTATTGCACTGTGTTGTACACCTGAAACTAATTAAAAATAAAATAAATAAATAAATAAATAAATAAATAAAAAAGAAAAAAAAAAACTATCCTCTGCTACAAACTTTAAAAAAAACAATAATAAAATAAAATACAATGGTTAGTATTTTTTATTAATTTTTTTTTTTTTTTTGAGGGCAGTATCACTGGCCCTCATATGTGGGATCCGAACCAGGGCCGCTGGCGTCCCAAGCCAGCGCTTAACCACTGCGCCACTCGGCCGGCCCACAATGGTTAGTATTTTTTATGTTTTTAAAAATACTCAAATAGTTTTCCAGTTATATTTATGTCATTGCAGTTCAAATGATCGCATGGAAGAAAGAGTTTGTTTAGTTTCAAATTTAAATAAACCATAAAACCACATATTCAATCCATTCAAACCATTCTTTTGGGTTTTTTTGTGTGTTCTTTTTTTTGCTGTTTGTTTGTTTGTTTGTTTCAGCCATATGGTGTTTTTCTTTATTACAAAATAATTTAATGATCAGGGAACAAAATATCCCAGTGGTTCCTCAACTGTACTTTTATAGCTATATAATTCTAATATACCTATTGACACACCTATGGTTTGCAACTCAATGTATGTGAGTCATCAATTTAATAGTAATAGCATTTATAATCATTATATATTTTCAAGCTACCTTTAAAACACTAACATTATTTTACTTCAAAGTAACACATTCACTTAGAAAATTTAGAATACAACAAACAATGAAAAACTACAAGAAGCTCACTTATAATTTTTCCACAGTGATGATTTTCTGGTGTATATACCATGGCTTTTGAAATAAATCATAGATACATATTATCCAGCTTCATGTGACTTATAATATTGTGGAGAAGAGAGATTTAAAAAGAAAAAAAGAATAATTGTCATTTTTAACTCAATACAGGCAAAAATATATTTAGTGCTAAGTTAGAACAGAGAAGGTAACCTGATCTTCTAATTCTTCAGGGAGCAAGAGGCCCTGGTATTGCTGATGGGCCTTTGATAACTGGAATGAAACTCCCTACTTTGGTATTCTTACTTGCTTCTGGGAATTCTAGGGAAAAGTACACTGGTGTGCTTCTCTCAAAGCTGAATTTGTTATGGCTATTTTCCCCTTCTCGGTAAAAACAACTACTCCTACCCTCCTGTAAGACCCAGGCATGGAATAAACTAGAAGAGGTGTTGTCATGTCTGGAGCCTTCTTCATTTCTGTACAGATTCTTCACCTAGGAGCCATTGTACTGGGTTGCCGGGAAAGTCATGACGTATTTTTGCAATGAAAAACATAGAAAAAAAATACATCATGACTTTTCCAACAACCCATTACTTACTGGAAAACTTGAAAACACTGGAATCCAGAGGCTTAAATTGAAGAGGCATTCCACTTTCCTCCCCAATGGATGAAGCTGGCTAGAGCTATCAATTTCCTCATATTCAGTTGTCTTATTATTCAATGTATCCATATCTTGAATAGTAGGGATCTTCAGTGGATTAATGAGTACCTGGATGTCACTTTCCATTGGCACCTTCTTCTTAACAGTTTGATCTTGTTTTTTTTTTAGATTTGCTCAAGTACAGGTCTTCATCAATGAATTCTTGTTCTTCTGGAACAAGATGGAAATTGTAATAACTCCTGTCATTTGAATGGGAATTATAGTAACAAAACCATCTTGCAGGTGATGTAGACAAATCAACCTTGCCAGGAAGCTTCCTCTATTTAAAACACGCATGACGCTATACCTACATCTAGTCAGGAGTCTTTGGTGTTGTCCTGGTTATGGCTAACGTCAACATTTTCTTGGGATACCTTTTCCTTCCAATAAGCATTGAGCTTCTGGGCAAGGGACTTGGTGAACTCAAAGTTTTGTTTATTGTAGGCAGGTCTTCAGAAATTGTACTCAATGATTCCAATTACTCCCACACCTTCTCCATGAGTTGACTTTACCCGGCATCCCACCTTCTCAAGGGACTTTGAGTCAGTTGTAATGATACATTATTACTACAAACTGGTTACTCTTCTTGAGAGAGAATCCAAAAGCTATTTTCACCTGATTATTTGTGAAGGTAGGTTTATATATCACATGTTACATTGGTACATTGGCCAGGCTATTGGCTCTCATCTGCGTAGTCACCTTCTTGGATGCAGAAAAATTTTCATTCATGGCTTCATATACAGAATATCACAAAATGTCCATAAAGAATACCATGTTTCTGGCAACTCAGAGATAATACCACCATCCCTTCTTTTTCTCTTTTTGTTATTATTGGAATTAGTTTAAAAAAAAACACAGACAAACTCTGAAGCACTGTGTTAAATATGTGGGGTATATGAAGAAAAAAATAGTACAAAGACTCTCCATAGCATGTTATAACGATTAGAACAACTATTGAAAAGCAAAAATAATGAGATATAACCAAGAGATAATAGAGGCAGAAATACTCAATTAATTCAACAGTTATTTTATCCAATAAAATTATACTCCTAAGTATTTACCCAAGAGAAATGAAATATGTCCACAAAACATTGGAAATAAGCCAAATGCCCATCAACAGATTTTATATAAACAATCCTGGTATATATTTACAAAGCATTACTATTGAGCAATAAAACAGGAACAAACTAATGATACGGATACAACAAAATTATTACTCTTAAAAAAGTTATGCTGGATGAATACAGCCAGAAACAAAATGTATAAATTATATTATTTTATTTATATGAAATTCTAGAATAGGCAAGACAAATCTATAATGATAGAAATCAGATCAGTGTAAACTCAAGGTGGGAGTGGAGAAGGTTCAATGCAAATGGGCATGAGGGAATTTTTTTGTTTGGTCGATATATTTTATATTCTGATTTGGGTGTTATATAGGTGCATACATTTGGCAAACATGCAATATGTTTGTTTTCTTTTATATAACATGTACCTCAGAGTTCATTAAAAAAACATTCAGGAGACAGTATAGGCAACATATTAATGTTTCAATAGTGTAGAGAGCAGATGATATAGTCAACACCATGGATGATATTGACTAAGGTTTATTGTCCAATGAAAACATAATATTGTATAGATTTGGGCACCTATAGGGTTATTTAAGGCACAAGATTTTGGAGAACTCAGTGAACAAGATTCAATGAAAGAGATGTAGTACAAAACCAAAAGAAGTGGTGTCAAAATATTTTAAAAAAAGATAAAACTCCATGATAAATGGGTGTTGTATATGTTAAATATTGGAGAGATGTCAGCATGTGTGCTTTTGGGCTTTTAAATCATTGGTTGCCATGGAGAAGGTATTAATGTAATGGTGGGTCAAGAATCCAAATTACTTTGGTTTGAAGAGTGAATGATATGTTTAAACAAGAAGATAGAAAATGAGGACAACTTTTGAAGAACAAAAAGTAATTGTGTCGTTAGAGAACAACAGCTCAAGTGAGGATAAGAAAGAGACTGGAAAATTCAGCATATTTATAGACTAAGTGGAAGGACTGAGTAAAATGGATGAGACTAATGGTTCAAGTGAAGGGGTACATGGTTGACCAGTTGAACTAGTGTTTAGGGAGAATATATAGGTCAAAATAGAAAGAATTATTTCTGGGTTAGAGGAATGACAATTGATTAGATGAGATATAAAGGAGTAAACAAAGTTACGAAAGCACGATCTTTTCATGTATCTTTACATATATCTGAAACATACGGAGAAATTTTCTATTTATTTTCTGGGAATTCATTTTGCTTCAAAAATATCTTAACTAAAAAGTGCAAAGATAAGGGTTTCTATATATCTTTTGTGTTTAATGCAGGTAATGATCTATTCAGTACCATAAACTCTTTGTTTTTATTATTCACAGATTGCCTAATTTAATATATGTCAGTAGTTTTTAAGGAATTTCTACATTCTTAGAGAGACAGGTAACAAAGTTCTGGTCTCAACAAACATTAACTTAGTAATGATCATGAATACACAAATAGATATTGTTAATGCCAGCTTGGGGCTAATGCCAATTATAGTAAGGGGAGGTTGCGCCAGTGGAGGCATTGGAAGTTAATGGCTAAGTAAAAAATAAAAGAGACTTTATGGAAATAAATTATTTTGTTAAAGATAAGTGGAAAATTATAAGAAATGAAGATAGATGGAGGAGAGGGAGGGAAGGAGGAAGGGAAAAGGAGAGGGAGAGGAAGAGGGAGAGGGATGGAGGGAGGGAGGGAGAGACAGAGAGAGACAGAGAAAGGAACTAAGATCAGCAATGTGTAGTCAGAAAACAAAGGATGATAAGAATAATAATGAAAGTCGATGAGTGTTTTCTTTTTTAAAACTAAACATGATTTGAATCCTACCAGTGATATAACTTTGAACAAATACCTCCCTCCCTTTTTTAAGTTCAAATTTCCTTTCTAGAGACAAAGTTATAATATCTTTTGCACATGTAAATACTATAAGATATTATATATAAAGAACCCACCACAGTCCCCGAAACATTCTGCAGACCACAAAATAATTATGGTGAAAGAATGGTATTAGACTGGAATATGGTGCTATAGCATAGATCTGATTTGGGGAAGACACTGGGAATTTAACAGCAGACATGATTGAATATGCTCTTGGGAAAGATTGAGTGGGCTGTAAAACCATCAGCTTCCCCTTCCTCCCAAATAGCCAATCAGTCATTAGAGTAAAATTATTTATGTTAATGTTAGAATACATTACTTTTCACTTTATTCAATCGTTAAGTCTGGCAGACTATTGGTTGCTGTTTCATGCCAAAAAATTCCTTGAAATTGATATATCTTGGTGTGACAGAGGACCATAATGGATTATACCCAAGGAGCATGACCCTATTGATTGTCAAATGGCATTCACTGCAGGAGAAACTTGTTGGTCATGACAATGTATATATTAAATGTCTTCTTCACTTATAATTTCCCCCTGAAGTGTCAGTGTCTTTTCCATCAACTGGCAAGAATATTAAACATCTCATTATATCTAATTGACTTTGAAAGTATTACTTTATATATTAATCTACATATTACTACATTTACCAGTAACAGGGAAAATGTATATACTACTGAATTTACTTTCCAATTGAATGTAATTATTTAATTAAAAGTCAAATCATATCTGAGAACATTTTGGTAACACGATCACGTTTGTGAGTATATTAGTTATTCCTACCTTTAAAGAAATCTTCAACCTTGTTCTTGTAGAAATCTACTCCCAAACCTTTAAGAACTAAAGGTATTTTGTTTGTTTGTTTCACTATTTCACTTGTATCCTTATTTTATTTTAATATCCATTTTATTGTACCAAATATTAGATTATGATAATAGCTAATAGAGCAAAGCATAAGTCAAGAGAATATACACATGATGCCCCTCAGAAAAGAGGGAAGGAAGGTCTCAAAAAGTTTAGAATTCAACATTAAGACAATAAACGACCCAATAAAAAAGACACCAAATACTTTGACAGTTCACCAAATAAGATATGCAGATGGCAAATAAGCACATTAAAAGATGCCCCACAACACAGTTACCAGAGAAATGCAAATGAGAACAACAACTACCTAACATGATATAGCTATTCAAATGGTCCAAACCCCGAACTCTGACACCACCAAAAGTTGCTGACGGGGAGCAGAAGAAACTCTCATTCACTGCTGGTGGGAAGGCGAAATGATACAGACACTTTGGAAGATAGTTTGTCAGTTTAGTACAAAACTAGATGTGCTATTACCATATGATCCAGCAAATATGCAACTTGTAGTTGAAAATATATGTCTGCACACACACAGAAAAACTGCACACAAGTGTTTGTAGTGGCTGATTCATCATTACCAAAACTGGGAAGAGACTGAGAGATCTTCAGTAGAGAAAGGATAAACTGTTTCATGGACATAATGGAATATTATTTAGTGAAATGAGCTATCAGGCCATAAAAAGGCACGGAGGAAAATTTAAATGCATGCTCCTGAGTGAGTGAAAGAAGAAAATAGGAAAGGCTACATATGATTCCAACTCTATGACATTCTGCACAAGGCAAAACAGTAGAGACTGTAGCAGGATCAGTGGTACCTTTGTTTAGGGGAGAGAAAGGGATGATAGATGGGGCAGAGAGGAATTTTAGAATAGAGAAAGCATTCGGCACTGAAATGATGGATACATGTCATTTATACGTTTGTCACCCTATTGTAAACTATGAAGTTGGGTGATAATGCACATAAGTCAGTGTAGGTTCATCAGTCACAACAAAGGCACCACTTGATGGGGAGTTTTGGTGATGGGGAGACTATACTTGTGTGGGGGCAAGGAAGTCTCTGTCTTCTGCTTGATTTTGTTGGGAACATAAAACAGTTCTAAAAATAAATTCTTTTTAAAAAAGATTTATTCTTATATATTTGAGAAATATGGAGAACATCTTAGATCACCCATGGTGGGCTTTCTTTTACTTAAGAAGTCTTTAAATGTTCTATTTCCCAGTGTTTCAACAGAAAACATACTCAAAAGGGAAAAAAAATTATTGATCTAGACCCATCAGTTATTTGTATGGAGGTAAATACATTTATTTAAAAGAATTCTAATAACTTCCTATTTATTTACATCATTACGTGTGCTCTGCAGAGGGGGAAATTCTATTTACTCTATGCAACCCTTTTCCCTAACAAGCAGTTACATCATATACTTATTTCCAGGACAGCTGTAGGCAAAGGCAGTCAGGATGTTGGTCTCTTTCCTTCTTCCAATATCTGTATCAGCCTGTTCCCAACATTCAGGTGTAATTGTTGCTATTGTTACCAGTTAATTTAAATAGCTTCTATTTGAGTTTTAAGTAAGTTTTCATACAAAATGAATCGAGAATGGTTTTATTAAAACAACTTAAGAATCAATTAACTATTACATTCAAATAGTCCATAATCTCTGAAGAGCTATTTGATCATCACTGCACTGAACATGATGAGTGACTCATTAATTCCGTAACTACGTATTAAAGTGAGGGTGAAAAAATTCTCAATATTATTTGCTTTATCACAGGATTCTCTTTGCATATGTTAATATTCTGATGTTACATATTTTATATTTGTCTTGCTTATTGCTCCATAGTAAAGTATTTCCAACAATACTTTTATAATTATTAAGACTCCACTTGTGTTTATAACTGATATACAATTATATGATTATCAACAGAAAAAAATTAGTAAGAACTGAATGAGCAAAAATAAATGGAAACGTGTATTAGTTCAATCAAACAAACATATGATTAATAACTTGATTATACTATATTTGGGGGAAGTACATGGAAGAATTTAATCAATACTTAACAGTTGCCTCAAGGAGATTAACTACCATTGTTAAGCTGGAGTAGTAAACATGTTTTTCCTAAATTTACTCTGTTAGTATATCTAGTTTATGAAAAAAAAATGGATTTGTAGAAAGGTTTTCATTAGTACCTTAACATTTTGTATAGTTTATATCATGAATAAATTTAGATTTAGTTATTGGACTTACCCTAAATGACAGCCTTGGAATTTTTAATCTCATTTTCTGATGTCATAAATTTTAGTTTGATACCACCAATGACAAATATATACTGTATCAGTGCTATGGCTTTTAACCTGTCAGAAATAACATTGAATTATCTTATGACTTTCATAGACTTGCAGTTTATCACCTCACAGTTTCTCTAGCCTTATATATAGGTATGCTACCTACAGAGAAATGAAAAATGGTGTATGCTTTTTGTTGTCATATAAGGGAATCATTAAAGTGTCTAACTTTAATATGCCTTAAGATATTTTACATACTATTTTATTCTAACACTTCTGAAAATGCAGAGGATACATCTGATAACAAACTTCATCCTTCTAGTGATAAAAATGATATAAAAAGTTTCTCCTTTGTTCAAATATGGGAGTTAAAACATTGGAAAATTACATTTAATATTCTGAGAATGTAAAAATAATGCAGACTTTAATACAAATGTTAATATTCAGTATAAGAAGAATCTATATTACATAAAAAGGAACAATAGGGCTAGATATTAACTTCAACAAATTCTCCGTTGTTTCACCACACATCTCTCTTATCACTGTTGAAATTACAGTGTGTCCTACTGATACTATCCTCAAACCGCAGGCATCTGAATTTTAGATTTATAAAATTTATATTCCTCTTGATCAAGACTCAATGCCCAGGACCAACCTGATAACATTAGATCAAGCAGCCCAACTTTCTCTCACATTTTAGACCCTGTATTTCTCCTCAACCAAAATCTAAGAGCAAGCCCTTAGGAAACATTTGTTAATGGACTGATTTGCCTGACAGCTTAGTAAAAATAGTGTTTCTTATTATACTTTGTTATTCATTTTTTAGGATAAATAGCAAGATGGAGAATACTTACTATCTCCAGTGCACAAACACACACATACACACACACACACATGAATGTGTGTGGATAAATATAAATACATTTGTGTATTTTTCATTTAATATATATTTATATATGTAAATATCTATAAACATATCTGTGTGTTCATTTTATATATATATATATATATATATATATATATATATATATATATAGAGAGAGAGAGAGAGAGAGAGAGAGAGAGAGAGATTCTGTGTTTATCTTATATTTCAGAAATACCCAGAAAGAAAGGACCAAAATGTACATTTCAAAATTTATCTGTATAACTTCCTTAATTTGGATCTTGGTATTATTGATAAAGGGACACATTCATTTATTTTGTTATATTAATTTAATTATTAATATTAGATATTTATTAACTGGTTACTTTATTGTTTAAAAATAGAAAAAGGAACAACATATAAGCTCTTTAGGAAGAAATGACATTTGTTAAAATAATATTTTGTAGAGAAAAGATTTTTATGGTTTTATTCTTATTAGGTCCAAATTTTTTACCTTAAAAAACTGCATGGTTTTCAAAGCCTGTGTTGTTATCTTCCAATTATAAAATATAAAGGAATTTTTAGTAGTGCTTTTATTTGAAGAAAAAAATGTTTTGCTGAGATTGAATAAATCTACTCCCTTGAAATGAATGACAAAATAAGCTTATATAAGTAAGTCTGAAATAGATTTAATGGGACATTAACAATAACCAATTCTTCCTCCCGGTGAGAAACAAAGAATATTTCTTAGCTGTTTGAAAATTTGAAAGTAGACTGTTCTGTTCAGGTCAGGATTCCACAGTGAAATTCCACAGTTGTTTTGTGCTAATGTAGTTTATTTCTTTTCTCTGCCCTGTGGTGTTTTCTAGCCCTGCCATCTGTGCTGAAATTAGTTACATTAAATTAGAACACTTAGGTTTATTTCATGCTTATAAACGGGCTCCAACTTCACTTTACATGTTGTCATTGTCAATAGATTTCTACTGAGATTTGCTTTTTCTAGTATCACCTGTAGAAATGTTAATTGTACACTTATCTATATTACTGGGATTTTGTTTGCCCCTTTCATGTCCCTTCAGCTCTCCTTATGATTTGAGTGTCTCATATGTTGTGATCGTTTTTTGCCATAATGCCCCCTATTGTGTATGGATATTTTTCTGCTAATCCTAAAAACACCATAGTGATTACAATTGTTTCTATATAACAATTTCTATCATTACGTTTCCAGTCACACAAACAAAAAATATATGGTTTTTAAAATAGAAGACCAATTCTTCCCACACATTTAGCCTAAGGAAAAAATTTTTGTAAAGCTTTTAAGTGTACTTGTTCAATGTATAGAAAATTAAAATAAGGGAAAAGAAGCAAGATGGTTGTACAATGGGAATCCAAGGGAAGCAAGAAAAATAAGCTTACACAAAGTGATATAAAAGGGTGACCTATTGAAGAATAGTTCCAGGTTATATCTAACTGTGGCTTCTTGGTATTGGGGAAAAAAATAGTCATGTGATACTCAGAAGATTCAGAGGACACATTGAATTAATCCAAACCTTAGGAAGCCTAGGCTTCCTATTTACTCTTTGGTAAGGCAGAGAAGGATAAAATATATGAGATAGAGTTAAGATTATTTTTAAAGATTCAATACACAATTGTGTTTATCATTGATTTTGTAGAAAATATTTTAATTTATTTTTTTGTTGAGGTATAATTTACATACAATATTCTGTTAACTTTAGGTTTACAACATAAGGGTGTAATATTTGTTTATATTGTAAAATGATCACCACAATATGTGTAGTTAATAATCCCTTACCATACATAGTTACATAATATTTTTTCTTAGGATGAGACTTAAGATCTACTCTGTAGAAACTTGCCAATATGTAACACAGTATTATTAACTATAGTTGCCTTCCTGTACATTACACCTCCATGACATTGCTTATTTTATAACTGAAAATTTGTTCCTTTTGACCCCCTTCATTTGACCCACACCCCCCAACTCCCATGCCTCTGGAAACCACAGCATGTTCTCTGTATCTATGAGCTTGATAAAAATTTATATTTTAATGTACTCGTGTCATATACTATATGACACGAATCCCAAATCTTTTGGCGCTGTGCTTGTCTGTGATTGAAGAGTGGGCAAATGAAGCAACCCTCATTTGGTTGCTTCTCCAGTAGACCCAATATCTCAAGGCACTGTTTTACTGGGGAATGAACCCACTTCCTTATTTTTTTTAATTAAGGTTAAATTGGTTTATAATATTATATAAGGTGTATAACATTATAATTTGACATTACAGAAAATCTTTTGATCAAAACTGACGCATTCTCAAGAGTACAAGTAGTCTGTTTATGGATATAGTTGGTACAATACAAATGCTCCATGACTTATAATGGAGTTGCATCCCAATAAACCTACAGTAAGGTGAAAATGGTGTTAAGGCAAAAATATATTTAACACACCTAACCTATTGAATATATAGATTAGCCTAGCCTACTGTAAACATGCTCAGAACACTTACATTAAACCTGCAGTTGGGCAAAAGTATCTTGCTGCTCATGCCCAACATCACAAGTGTATTGTACCTCATATCACTATCCCAGGAAAAGATCAAAATTAAAAACTGGAAGTATGGCTTCTATCAATTGTGCATCTCTTTGCACCATTATAAAGTCAAAAAATCATAAATTAACCATTATAAACCAGGGGCTGTCTGTATTAATCGCTTGTTCACATTCTCTATTTTTCTCTAAATATTTCTCTAAATATTAGTTTCCATTAATCAAAATCATGTTTATATTTTCTTTATCTCTGCACTTTTTATGTGAGCCTTTCCTCTTAAATATATTACCCTAAAGTTTTCTGCTTATTATCTAAAAATTAAGCACAAAAACAAACAAAAAATAGGTGGTGTATAATATATTTTGACAGTAGTTGAAAAGAGAATTGGAAGTGGTCAAGATCATTAACTAATTTTTTTTTTACAATTATTACCGTGAAAGGACTGAAAACCATTGGAATAAATTGTGTAAAATAGTTTACATATTTACTCATTTGTGAATTAAAATAGTGTAAATATAGGGTCATCTGATCATCGTTGTATTAATAGTTTTGTTTGTGGTGATTCATTTGTTTTCTTACTATCCAAGAAAAATATGTGTGCTTTATAAGTTATTTTAATGCTATATGGTCATTCCATTTATAATTTAAATCAATGTGTATATGCGTATATATACACATATACACATTGGGACTTACATTATGCCAGAAACTTTTCATATACTACATACAGATTAACAGTGTGGTGAATAGGTCATTGAAAATTGAAAATATGGGGCCGGCTGAGTGGCATAGTGGTTAAGAGCTGGCTTGGGATGCCAGCAGTCCCGGCTCGGATCCCAAATATGAGGGCCAGTGACACTGTCCTCAAAAAAAAAAAAAGAAAAGAAAATTGAAAATATGCAATCTTATTTCTAATTTCATGATATTCATTATATTTCTAACATCAGAATTACCAGATTATATGCTTAAACTATGCAGACCAAATAACAAATTAGATTAAGAAAAACACTATCAGAAATAAACATAGTATATAGGAAATCACTTTATATAAATGATGTTTACTGAAAATTTGTCTCACTTAGAAAAGAGAGAGAGAGCGCACTGTATTGTAAAGCTTGTATTTCTAACACATTATTGAGAACAGGTCATGGGCTACTCCAGATAACTTGGACATCTTACAAGTTTTATCGCTACTGGTAATACTATTTTAATGTCAAAATATTCCAGTAATATTGAAGTAACTGTTAAGAAAGAAATTCCCATCTCTTATATTGCTCATTTAGGGGGAAAAAAAATGGACAACCAGTAGTGGGAGGAGGATGAAAACATTTTCTGTTGCACTTTTTTGAGGAATTTCACCTTTATTTTATCAAATATAATGATAAAGGATATGCTTTAAAAAATGTATATCTATAAAATCAGGAAATAGGCAATTTGAAGGAGCAGAAATTTACTTACTGGTGATAGAGATTTCTTCTTTTCCTACCTCTCTCCCTTCCTCCTCTTGTCTGCCTCCTCCCCTTTCTCCTCCTCTTCCTTTCTTCCAGACACTATTCTAGCAAAAAAAAAAAAAAAAAAAAATCAATAAAAGGGCTTTGCTCCCCAAATATCATTCCTAATCAAGAGAAATTCTATTGAAATAGGTTTAAAATTTGTAAGTGGTTTAGCTTATGTTATGAAAATATAGACTAGTCACTATTAATAAATGAAAATAAATGTATGAATCTCATATTTCATTCAAGCTCATAAAACAATTTAGCGAGACACTTTGGATAATAGCTTGAGTTGTTTACATGAATTAAAACAATTAACTTGTGTTATATTCCAAATAAACTATAAATTGATATTTTAATTTCTTTTTTCTACTGCCTTTGAGAAATATAGTGGAGGCCACTAGGACTGCTTATCTGCTCTTCTAAATGAATGCCCTAATGTATCAAGATGGTAGCCAACTATGATAATGGTTTTGGTCATTGAAGTGTCTTGGACATACAGTCTGCCAGCAGCTAAGCTTTTATTCACACAAAAGCTGCCAAGAGAAATGACCTTGCTGCAAATTTATAATTTTCAAAGGAAATTTCAGAGAAATAGGTTCATTTTTATCCAAAGAAATTGGACTCTACTTTCATTTTTAGCCATAGAAACTGGATTAGCCAAATAAGATGAATGAAGTCTTAACTGAATGATTTTGGCAGTAAATAAATCAAAGCTTAGAAGTTGCTGTTAAGTGATTTTAGCTGCTGAAATGCCTCTAAGGTTTTATATAAGAAGGGCAAGCTACTATTCAGTCATCCTGTAGTACAACAAGCTATTAAATAAAAGATGCCCCTAGGGTTTGGTAGAAACAAAATCAGTGAAGCAATGAAATGATCAATCTGTTTGTATGCAACGGTCTTATGACACAACTGACGGTGTGTGTGTGTGTGTGTGTGTGTGTGTGTGTGTGTCTGTGTGTATCATATATATATATTTAAATATATGTATAAATAATTAAATAATTTAGTAAATTTTGCACTCAATGCAACAGTAAATACAGATGGTAGGTTTAATTGAGTTCTGTAAAATATTCAGATGGAAACATATATTCAAATTATTGTTTTTTTCTATTTTCCAATTTCCTAAGATATTTGAGATAAAAGCTAAAACAAAAAATAGAAGCCAACACCAAAAGCTGTAAAGGCTTTACTCAAAATCCTAGACATTTTCTGGCACTACATTTTATTTTATTTTCAATTAAATAGTTATAGATTAGTATAACAAAATTGTCCATCAGTCTTGGAAACTCTTGAATCCTGCTTTCTGAACTGCACAAGAAACTGACAAACATATGTTACTATTCTCTACAGAATTCAGATTTCCTCACAAGATAGTCCACATCCACTTTTTCTGGCTATTATTCTTCAGAATCATTAACTTTTCAGTAACTTTAAAAAATATTTATCCTGCTTAAATCACTCTCTCAGTTGTTGTTTTTTTTCAGAGAATTTTCTTTTAATCTCAGCTCTTAATGTTTTCTAAAATGGAATTATCAATTTCTCATGAACATTTGTTTCTTGGAAAGAACAGTTTCTATGATTAAATCTGGATTGCTACCTATTGTTTTCTATTTTTACATTAAAAACTTAAGTACTTTGCTCTTTATCAATTTGAAAAATTTATACTTGACCATCTGAAGAATCCTAACAGAACCTAAAATTATGTGAATCATGCACTTTCTATTGGTATTGGATCATCATTTGTAAATGATAACTGTTAACCCAATTATAAAAGGCCAAAGTGAGAAGTAACTCCTATTTATTCGAGATCAAAATGAATTATAATTCTGGGAAGTACTGATTAAGACAGTAGACTAAATAGTTTTCCCATTAGGAGGTGGAGGGAAGAGGTATTTATCAGAAAATGAAGGGAAATGATTACACGAATAGAGGGAAGGGATTTCCACTGATATTAATAAACCAATGAAGGATTTTCTATAGGTGCAAATAAACTAAGTTATTCTTTAGCTGTACATGGTGGTGCTAATTCTAAAGAATGTCTTTAATTTTTATCCAGTAGTCAGGATTCCGCTTTCCTATTAGCTTTGCAAACAGTTGTTTGGAACACGGTGTTGCTTTGGACCAGCCCAAAGATTATTTTGTCCAGTTCAAACATTTAGAAGGTTGAGGATTAAGACATGCAAGACAATTCCTCTAGGATAACAGTTCTAGCTCCATTTTGAAGTGGCTATATTTATATTACTTTTTTTACAGAATCATATCTACCAATTCACTACAATTAAGAAACATATTTAAACTCAGTGCTTTTGTAAGTGTCGATCAGGCTACAATGGTTAGGAAACTGTAATACACAAATTCAGCCACACTCTAGCTTGGTTAAAATGATGTCTGTAAGACTGGTTATCTGTATTTGCTTACTGTGTGTATCAAATATCTGATTCTAATAGACACCACTGTTGTCCATCCCCAGCCTGATCTAGGCATCTATATAGAATTGTCTTAGGAGAAGTTATTTAACATAAGACGTTATGAATAACAAAGGGTAAATTTTTGAAAGTAAATGGATGCATAAACTATAGTAAGAATTATAAGAAATACACACTGTAACTATTTATAGTGATCAAAAGTAATATGTACTAGATTTGAATATAAGTCTCTACTTTTCCTTGCTAAGAAAATTGTGAGAAATCGCAATTATTTAGACTAGGGGAGTATTTACCCAAAATACTCCATATTTTATGTGAAAAACAAAATAGTTTCAAGGCTAAATAAGCATGTGCTATCTTAAGTAAAATGTACATTGCAAATTATAGTACTTTCCAGAGCCCCCAAAATGCAAATGTGAATTGTTGATCCCTGTGTAGTGTATCCCTGAGACCTATCTATTCTTAGGGGAAAGGCATCAATAACTTGCTTTGAAATATGAAGATATATAGCATATATTGAGTTGTCAGAAAAGTTATGATGTATTTTTTTCTATGTTTCTCTTTGCAAAAATGCATCATGACTTTTCCAACAACCCAATATTTGGCAGAAGGCCAAGCCATATTGAAGAAAATATTTTTAGTTCTATTTTGGTAAGAGTGTTTTTTGCTTGTTTCTTTTATTCACGAATGAGTCTTTAATTTAGTCCAGTTACTTTTTTTTACATCTATTGGAATTATTATATTATCTTTATCCTTCAGTTTAATAGAAAAACAGACTGTTCACAGAAATATCTCAACAAAATTCAAGATTCATTCATTTTTTTATATATATTGATCTTCCTTGGTGTTTGCTGACTTTCTTGAAACTGTAAGCTGATATTCTCCCCCAAAATTGTGAAAATTTGTCATTTCTTCAATTATTTTTCTGTTTTATCTCTCTCTACTTTCCTTCAGTGATTCCAATCATTATTCTGTTTGATATTGTCCCACAGATCACTGCAGCTCTGTTCAGTATACTTCAATGTTTTGTTTTGAATAATTTCCATTACATAGTCTTCACATTTATTAGCAATGTCTTCCACCATCTCCAGTGTGCTGGTAAGCCAATCCAATGATATTTTTCATTCAAATTATTGAACTTTTCAATTTAAATTTGGCATATTTTAGTGTTTCCACTTCTTTGCTGAGATTATCTTACTTTCATTAAAATTACATTTTATTTTCAGCTTTAACTTATTCAAAATAGCTTCTTTAAAGTTAGTCTCGGGTGAATTCAACATAAATGCTTATCATCACTGACTTACTTTAGGAATCACCTGCCCATTTCCTCAACACCTGAGCAAAGGTATAGCGGTAATTCTGCTAAGTCCTCAGATGCTGGACCACTCACAGAAATGATGAAATCATAGAATTGACCCCTGCACAGGAGGGTCCCTGATGGCTGCCCCAGGGTAAGCCTCAGGCACCGTGATCTGGACTCTGCCTGTATTAATGTTGCTTTTTCTGGGACCTGCTAACAGAACTGCCCCAATTTCTATCTGACAAAAAATGATTGTTAGGTCATCTGTAGCTCTTTTCTATGTCATGAGATTATAACAGTCTCTATCTGGGGACGACTAGTTTTAAGTCCCCTCCTGTATGAGGGACGTTTGTAGATTCTTGGGGCCCAGAGAAGACAACTTTGTGTATGTAGTTCATGCATTAACTGTGAGTCTTAAATACCTAAGTGTAGGAACACTCATTTGAGAAATACACATTGTGCTTTAAATTTCATCTTGGGAGTAGAAAATTAGTCATACACATTATACCACCTCTTGGTGGCTGGGATATTTCTATGCATCTATGTTAACCTGACTGACTACTCAGGCATTTGGAAAGGTGTTTATAAGCTCAAGGTATTAGAAATAAATTCTTGAAACTACAAATATTCTCATTTATAAAATGCTATCATCAAATAATTTCAAGTAACACTAACAATCCCTACTGATGAATTATCTTTTACCTTATAATATGTAGGTCTACAAAATTTCATAAGCTATTGAAAAATAATGACTGCAAGCATATGTTGCTATTACCACATTCTATTCCTATATTATTCATTGCTTAGGGAAAAAAGTTTGTTCATTGTAGCCTCACGATCCTTTGTATTTCTGCAGTATCAGTGGAAATGTCCCCCTTTTCATTTCTGATTTCATTTGTTTGAGTCTTGTCTTTATTTTCGTAAGTACAGTTAAAGGTTTGCCAATTTGCTTTAAAAATGAACTCTTATTTTTGTTGATATTTTCTAGTCTTTCTAGTATGCATTTCATTTATCTGCCCTGATTTTTGCTATCTCTTTCTTTCTGGTAATTTAGGGCTTAGATTACTCTTCTCTTTCTAGTTCCTTGAGGTGTAAAGTGAAGTTGTTTATTTGAGATTTTATTTTTTCTCAAGGTAGGTGTTTATAGCTATAAACTTCTCTCTTAGAACTGCTTTTGCAGTATTGAATATATTTTGGTATCATGTGTTTCCATTTTCTTCTGTTTCAAGATATTTTAAAATTTCCCATTGGTTGTTTATGAGTTTGGGGTTTTACTTCCACATTTATGTGAATTTTCCAGTTTTCCCTGTGTTGCTTATTTCTACTTTCATTCTGTTCTAGTAGGTAAAGATACTGGATATAATTTCAGTCTTCTTGAATGTATTAAGACTTGTTTTTTGACCTTACATATGATATATTTTGGAGATTGTCGCATGGATTGAATTGAGAACAGTTTTAATTCTTTTTATACACCTAATGATGTATATGTTTCTTCTAATGAAAAGATTTGATCTATTTAAAAACATGTACAAAAGGAACCGACCATATTTACATAGATATATGTGTAGAAACACACAAACATTTTATGATTGCAGTTAAGATGGTATGACACTTCTGTGGGCAGAAATAAATTTAGCTTAGGTGGTCACTGAAAACCTAACAAGCTAAGTCATTTTGAAATAAAGTTTTAAACATGTAAAAAAGCAATCCATAAGAAGAATCCAGGGGAGAGATGTTTATCAGAGTATACCGTACAAAGACACTGACACTAGAGATGGTTTGCTGTGCTGTAAACTCTTATAAATGAGGCACAAAATGGAGTAATCAGTGGCTGAAAGCTATATATGTGCTGCACCATTGTGTAGAACTATGTATTTGAATGAAAATAATTACATTTCTGGGTTGCAGAAAACCTTGTCCTATTCTTTTGGCAAATATACGTATATTTCTGCATATTTGAAATGAAATTTTATCCATCCCATCAAAAACTATTCATAGTTTACCTATCATATGTTTGTGGAATGATATCAAAGTAAATGAAAGCAACTGTTTCCCAAATTCATCTTTTAATTTTGGTAGGTAGATTAATCATTTAACAGAGAAACATGATATTGTTAATTTCGAGGTTATCAAAATATTTTTCTCATTTTTACTTTTGTCAAAAATAAGTGTTCTGTTACCATGGAAATATTTGTGTTTTTGCTTTATAAAGCATTAAGTAATTATACTGAAATTACAGTATGTCTCATGCTTTTAAAAAGCAAACCATTTTACCAAAATATTCCTTAAAAATATTATTCAAAATATATGCTAATATAAGAAAACATTTCAAACACATTTTATCTACCTACTTTTCTTAACCTGCTGTATACTGAGTAAAAGTTATTTGATTATATTTCTTATAAAGTTGGATTTCATAGAGGATACTAACTCTATAAAAATATATAACCTTTAAAACTAGTATGCCTTTTCAGAATAAAAGCTCTATGTTAATTAAATTAAATGAACAATATCTGCATTTATAAATGTAGATGCAACAGATAACTGGCAAGAGATTTTAGATAATGATAAGATCAAAAAATAAGTCATGCTTGAATACATAAGATGGAAATAAGAGAAGTCATGGCCCTGAAATGACAGCATGCTGATTGGTTAATTTATATGAAAGTTACCAACTCAGCATGATGGCAAATTACTGATTATCACCAAAAGTTTTTTCTTATGTGGGTTATATTATTTAACACTTAGTTCCTTATGAATTAAAATTGAAAAAACTCAAAAGATTTCTTTAAATTTACAAAAAACTTAATAAATTCATTATATGTTAATGTGAACACTATACTTTTGAAAAATGAAAATCATGTCAAAACAAAAACAATTATCGAGAAGTTTTGCATTGCTATACATTTTGGTAAATATGGTTAATGCCTAGTTTGATAGATAACAGCTGGAATATCATATCTGCTTTTCCATTCAATCTGTTTATGTTGTTTGGAAGAAGGGGATGTAGAAAATTCATTCTCAAATAGTTAGGGACAAGTAAAGCAATTTTGTATTTTCAGAAATCGTGGATATTCTTCTTTGACAAACAACAAAAATTGACATGTCATAATTTCTCACAAGTTATTTAAAATGTAGAATCTGAGAGCATATCAATGAAATTTTCATAATAAATTTTATTTAAATTCATTTCTGTGAATTGTGCACTGAGTAAATAATTTCCCAATGTGTGATTTTGTTGTCATCATGAATTGCTCATTAGAAAACATTGGTTCACTGATTGGCCTTGCAAATAATGACACACTTCCTTTTTAATGTAAGGATGTTATTTATATCAAAACAAAAAAAAACGTAAAATAACATTTTTTTAAAAAGACTACTCTATATAGCTGTAAAGTATTTAATGACTAAAGAAAATATACCTCAAAAAATGTAAACAGAAGATGGAAAACAATGTAACATTCTAAGCAAAAATTGTGCTATATGACTGGACTTATTAAGAAGACCACTTCATATACTATGTAGATGCCTGACCACTGTGCTATACACCTAAAGCTGAAGTTAAATAATATTGAAAGGGCCGGCCGAGTGGCGCGGTGGTTAAGCGCTGGCTTGGGAAGCCAGCGGCCCCGGTTCGGTCCCACATGTGAGGGCCAGTGACACTGCTCTCAAAAAAAACCCGAAACTAAATAATATTGAATGCCAACTATAATTTAATATAATAAATGTAAATATTATATATATATACATTTTTTCCCCTGGGATGTGTAGTACAGCATAGGGAATATGGTTAATGGTATTCTAACAGCTATATATGAAGCCCGAGGGATAGTAGATTGGGATTGGGGGAGGAGGGTTAACACTGTGAGGGATGTAAATGTCTAACTATCACATTGCTTTGTACACCTGAAACTAATGAAAAAAAATATGTTATATGTAATAATTTTTGAGTCAATAACAAGAAATATATGCAAAGTTATATATACACAGCCAGTTCACAACAGAAGAAATATAATCCTAATCACAAACGTATGATGCAGTACTCACTTTAACATTGGAAGGAAATACAAACAAAATAAGGAAGCACTGTTTGTTATCACTGAAGAAACAAAAAATAAATAAAAATTGACACAAAATTAATTAAATACTAAATTTAACATACATCTCTTTAAATTTTCAACTAAAAGGTGGATATTTATTTTGAAAAGGGAGGAAAAATTGTACTTAATCTCCTACCTATATTTAAAAATATACATAGAACGATAGAAGATTGTTTATATTTGCTTGAATTGTTCCTGTTTATTATTTTCCACATCTTTTTATTTAATTTTATGTTCATCTTTTCTAGAATAATTATTTTATAACTGCACGGCCAAGTACAATGGCTTACTAGAAGGTTAACTTCTGAAAGCATATTTTACAAAAAAATGAACTTAGTACATATTAAAAGTCAAATGGTGAGGTCAAAGTAGAAGAGTTTTTCTGTAATTTTTTACTTTTTACCAGTAACGTGTAAATATTCTCTTCTGGAATTTGTCATGCATTGCTGTATTTCTCCATATCATTCTTCAGTAGGATGACAGCTGTTAAAAGTTGATTAATCATTGATCATCTCTTCATAAAATGCAAACAGGTGTGAATCTATGAATTGTTAAACTATTAGTGAGTTACTCATGCTTTGTAAAAGGAGTATCATATTCAAGAAACATTTGTTTTCCTGATTTTAGTTTGATGCCATTTAAATTTTGGCAGTCCAAATTCTCTAAAGTCAAGTCAATGCTTTTCATTGATTCCTTATTGTCAATACATAAATAATGTAACAATAATATGTTTAAATTCCTGTTTTATATATTATTTGCTTAACCCACACAAGGCTATATTTTGGAAATAACTTTCTACAATACCCTGGAATATAAAAATGCCTCTCCAATTTATTGTAATATTATTAAAAACAAAAATATATTTGGGAGAAATTTGTTCTTGCCATGAAAATAGACTGGTATTTATCATTTTATTTTACTAATGAATATCATGTTTTCTCACTTAAATTCATTTTGTTACATTCCCCCTTTCAATTATGAGATATATTAGAAACATTAATAACATAATCTCTCCCTGTTCAGTTGTATCATTGAGCTGAGACCAAATAAAAATGGGTAATATTGATGATATAGTTTGAAATTCATTGAATTACAACAAATTCCCGACAGAGTCTTCAAGTTTTGATTCCTCTCCACAGTCTACTCTTTTATAGTATTCCCAGAATCCTTGGGTAGTTACATGTAGCATTTTAAAATGTCCCATATTTTGTAGGTGTTTTAGCAACATGGGCAGGTTAATGACGGTTCCTCTGTATTGGTGTGTGTGTGTGGGGAGGAAGTCAGGGGGAAGCAAATAATGACTTATTTTTTTAAAGCTATATTTTATATTAGAAAGTCTATTCTTTTACCACTCCTTATAAATTGTACTTGAAATCTTGCTTTAATGGTGTTCAATAGACTTCTCAATAGCCATTTAATTATCTGTAAAATCATATATTTCATTGATACCCTCGTAGTCTGATTTGAGTTTTTGTGTTTTTTTTTTCTTTTAAAAGTTCATGATGTCTGTTTTGAAGAAGTTTTAACATTTTTTTAAAGCTCCCTGAATTCTCAGCAACATTTACCATCACAGATGATCGTGTTGTTCTTGGAACATTTTCCCACATTTTCCCAATGTCCCAAAAATCTCCCCTCACATGATTCTTCCCCTTGCTTCTATAAATTGCCACCTATCACTGAAAGCTAGGTCTGTACCTCTAAAATCAGCAAGAATAGATGATATTTTCTGTCATTTCTTAGAATGTATAGTTTGAAGCCTGTCACATATTGAATATAGAAACCATGCATCATTTTATCTCTTGTCTGTGTTAAATAGTCATGTTAGCCTTAGTGCTTTCTGAATCCTATAGTTGTAGATATTTTAACTCTCTGGATATCCAATAGCTGGTCAATGTTTCCCTTAAGAGGTGGCAATGAGTGCTAAGTGCAATATATTACCACCTCTGAACAATAAATTTACTTCCTCCTTTATTATGGAATATATTTTAACAGAAGACACATTTAAAATGTCAAATAGATGCCACATATTGATCTTGTAGTCAATTAAGATTTGGTCATAATTTATTTCCCCTGACTTGGAAGCTCCCCTCCTCCATTCTGTAATGATTAGATTGATTTTTAAAACTTAATATTTTACTTAAAGTCATCCATTTTCAATCAACTTATATGACAATGAGCTTACATTTTAGTTTCTGCTTTATGATCTCTATGAATTTAACCTTCTTTCTTATATGTTTTTGGGGAGATTACATCTACACATATTGCATAAGCATGTCTTTTCAATGGTCTCATGAGCACCAGTCAAAACTACTTACAGTCAAGCTTCACTTCTTAGGTTACGGAGGCCCATTAATCAACACTGTGTGGGTACAGTTGTTTTCAGTAATGATGGATCTTTCTTCTATATATATTTTCAAATTTGGTAAAACAAATGACACAAATACACTTTACTTTCAATTTATTTGCCATCTATTAAAAAATGTATTTTCTGTCTATCTTTATTCCCACAGTCAGTCTGGTAAATTTGCCTTTATAAAAATAAGAAACCTCTTGTTTAGAACAGATGCAGAAACTACTTGACAGATGTTGTATCCCTGCTTTAGCTTCGCAATCACTCTCTTAGATGGATTTACTGCTTTTTTGTGTGCAAGAATTGCTGGGTTTCAGTAAAGATGCCAATAATTTCATATGCAGTGACCTTGACATGAAATAACTTTTCCAAAATTGTGAAACAGTAGCTGTGTAAAATGTATTACCTTTCTTCTTTACACACAATATACTTACATTTTTTTTTTACTTTTGTTCCTCATAAATATAATTCTGCAATTTGGTTATCTTGAAGTTCGATATTAAGGGAGATACATAAGTGCTCATCATAATGAAGGACATTTAACTCATCAGGATTTTAACTGCAAAAGCATTTGCTTTGAAGAAATGTTTAAGCATTCACTGTATAATGGGCAGAATAATCATAAAAGGCCAGTTATAGTGTGCTCCTTGCATCCTTCTATGTAGCCATAGGGAATAGACAGCAGGTCATAAAAAAATGGTGTTTTATTTAAGGCTCTAACAACTTTTGTGTCAGCAAATCACAAGCATTAATGTGTGCCCTTAAAAAAGATTCAGATAACCATCACTGAAACTTACCTTTTTAAGAAACAATGCATCTGTGATATCTTTATAAATACTCAAAAATGAGAAGAGTAAGAAAAAAATCCTATGTTTTCTTCTCAAAATATATGATATGGTAGGCTTACCATCATTGTTGTTACATGGTGTCTCAGTTAAATATGGAAAGAAGGAAGTAATACTCATCATTAAGTGTGAGGCCATGTGTAATCTAAAAAATATATAATGTAAATATAATGAGAACACAGATTAAATTTCCAAACTGATTGGTGACAGTGGATGATCTTTGATTTAAATATATTTGGCTTTTCTATAGGTATATTTGACTTTCTTAAACAGTTCAATTGCATAATGTTCAGTGATTTTTCTAAAATAATCATATATAGGACAAATTGGAAAAAGACAGTCTATTTAGAAGTTTTTTAAGAACACTTGATCAAAATGAGTCTAATTAACATGATTTTCAGAAAAAAATAAGATCAGCATTTTAATGTCACATACTTGAAAATTGTAGTAATAGAAATAAATTTTTTTAGTTACTCTACTACTCACCACAATGATTATAATTTAATAGACACTAAGCAAATTATTGCTTTTATTAAATAACACAACACAATAAGTGCAGAAACAAATATTTGTCTCTATTATAAAGTCCAATAGGCCTTTGTGTCTTCCATTTTTATTTAATTTATTCTTGATATTTTTGAGCTACTATTTTTTTTGTTTATATCTGGTAGATGTTCTTGGTGATTGTATTATTTATATCAAACATTTCAAACAGTTAGTGGAATATTGCCCACTTATGGGAAATAAAGTTAGGAATGAGAAGGACATCAAGTCATGCAGAAATTATAAAAGAAAACTGACTAATTCTGCTTAGCTACACATGTAATTGTTTCTTCAGTGCCATGCAGGTAGTGCAGGCACTGCGGGCTCTGGAGCCATTCAATCCAGTGTTCCATTGTACAGTAAATCCAGCCACTATCTTGCACCTTGACTGCTTTGTATACAAAATGATACCCATACGACTGAATAACAGTGTATGTATTCCAGGGTGATTGTGAGTTCTAATGGAACTCTATATTATGTATGAAGATGTTGACTTCAGTCAATGCTGCAAGTATTAAGTATAGTTTTTTTGATCCTCACAATGTAACCCAAACTAGTGTACAGGGAGATTTCCCCAATAAAGCCATCAGGAGTACATGATGTTTTGTTTTTTTGGTTGTTTGTTTATGTGGTGTAAGTCCTTTAGTAGTTCTCTCTGTTTCTTGTGAGGCAATGTGGTGGCTTAAGCTTTATTTTCTACTAAAAATGTTATTTTCCAAGGAAATTTTGCATTTCACGTGTTTTAAAATATACCTCCATAGAGTTTTGCAAAGTTGTTAGTGGAGATTTATTGAGTTGTTTTCATCTTTTATTTCATTGTTTGGTATTGGGGCATTAGGAGTTATGGTGACTGGCCTGCTCCATGTTCACTCATTTTCCCAGGCACTTCCCCTTTATTTCACATGCATCCATACCTACCAAAGGAAAAGGGACAAGCCAGGTACATACATTTAATCTCCTTGAACTAGACTTCCAGATAAATAGACTAATGATGTTATGTAGAAGGAAGAGAAATTGTCTACAAAATATTCTTAGCTGGATTAACTTGACTAGTTTTAGATTTTGTATATAAAAATCCCATTATATGAAGAGTGAGTATGTGGGGAGATGTCTTTTCCTGCTATTTGTTTCAGTGCTGACTCTTCTTCTGTTTGATTTATTTTCCCTGTCTTCCTCTCCCTCTCCCTTCCTCTCTGCTCCACCCCTTTCCTCTCTTCTCTCCCCGCCCGCTCTCCTCCTACTCTCTCCCTCTTTCCCCTACTCCTTTCTTCCTCCCTCCACCCTTCCCTTTCTCTAGGTTGTTTACTTCTGACCCCATGTTCTGCAAATTTTTTCAGAAGTTTCATTTTGATTCAAAGTGTAACTATGCAGTAAGTATATGGGTCTGCCTCTACCTATTCCCCCCATCAATCCTATACCTCCTACCTTCTCAGGCCTAATTTAATTTTCAAAATTGGGGTTTCCTAGACAACACAAATAGCATATATACAAATAGCATATACAGACGTCCCTATCTAATGCCATTATCCAGTTCTTTAAATCAGAATTTCTTCTTGAAAGGGCCTATCAGGGGTTTATTCTTATTATTAACTTTTTTCAGAACTTTATAATTACATTTTTAAATATACGGAAAAATGAAAAGAAATATTCCATGAACATCCACTTTCTTCCACAAAGATTTGACAACTTCCATTTTACTGTATTTGTGTTTTCATCTATCTATACATATATTCAGCCATCCATCCATTCCTCTCTTGTTTTGATTAATTTCAGAATAACTGGCAGACATCTTTGCACTTCATCCTTGGACATTTTAGCATGCTAGAGTTCTGCAGTTTTCATGATCTTTTTAGGTAGAACTTGCACAAAATCAAATGCAGAAATCTCAGTATACTATTTAAGGTGTTTTGAGAAATGCATATACTTGTAATCCAAGAACTATTGAGATGTAGATAATTATCGTCACCTTCAGAAAATTTCTTTTTTTTTTTCTTTTTTTTTTTAAGATTTTATTGGGGAATTGGGGGGAGGAGGACAGTGTTGGGGAATTGAGGGAGGGTATCAGCCAAGTTGTTCTTCAATCTTCATTGTGGAGGGCGCCAGTCACCATCTGGCTTCCCGTCGGCAGCTCGTGGCCTCTAATCTCAAAGTGCTGTATTCAATCTTAGTTGCAGGTGGGTGTAGCCACCATCCCATGTGGGAGTCGAACCAGCAGCCTTGTTGTTAAGAGCACAAGCCCTATTCTCTGCATCATCAAGGCGGCAGCTCAGTTCAAGGTGCCGAGTTCAGTCTTAGTTGCAGATGTGTGTTGCCCACCATTGAACAGGCAATCTTCTTGTTACACCCGCTGAACCATCCTGCCACCTATTGACAGCTCAGCGACAGCTCAGCCAGGGCTCAGTGTTCACTGGCCCATGTGGGAATCAAACCGTGGCCCTGTTGCTCAGAACACGTGCTCTAAGCCAACTCTTAACCAACTGAGCCACTCGGCTGGCCCAGAAAATTTCTTTCTTTTTTTTTTTTTTAAGGGCAGTGTCACTGGCCCTCACATGTGGGACCCGAACTGGGGCCGCTGGCTTCCCAAGCCAGCGCTTAACCACTGCACCACTCGGCCGGCCCAGAAAATTTCTTTATACTTCTTTCTTCCTCACACTTTGAGAGACAGTAGCTATTCTTATTTTTTTTCAGCATCAGTAATTTTGCTTTTCTGTACTTAATAGACTTTGTATTATATATTATATCTTCTTGTATAAGACATTTCACTCAGTATATTGCTACTGAGATTCCTCTATATGGTTGCATGATTCTTTTTTTAATTGAAGTATTATTGATATATACCATTATATTAGTTTCATGTGCACAAAATAGCGACAGGATATTTTTATATACCATGAAATGATCACCATAGTAAGACTAGTTACCATATGCAGTTACAATTTTTCTTTTTTTACTTTGCATACTTTTAAAAAGGAAAAGTTAAATATTTGATATGGCAATGCAAGACCTCTATAGATGTCTGCATAGCACAACTAAAACAGAGTAAATATGTAAGAAATTAATAATCATATTTAGTTGAAATTACTTTTCAAAATTCCTACCTAATTAGCTGGCAATTCATGGAATTGTGAAACAAATAGTTCCTTTGTCTATAGCAGCATGTCTTCTCTTAGTTCTGCCTACATACATTTTATATACACCACTTTTGTCGATGCTTGAAATGTTTTTCCAAACATCGCCATTTGATTTTGAAATTCTACAAATTGCAAAGTTTTTCTTCCCACATGTTCATTTATAATATAATGAGTTTTGGGAATGTACGTATATATTTTCCTGTAAGTACTGGATGACACACATTGTGATGAGATAAACACTCAATAGGAATATTGGATATTAAAAACCAAGAGATATTCTTCCAAAGGAAATACTAATTGAGGACATGTTCTGCAGAATGTGCCTGTATTAGAACTCAAGTTTGCTTTATTTTCACTCAAATCTTAGCTTAGGCAATTTTCCTTTTCTCATTATTCTGCCAGTGGATGTGTTGTTTCTTACATAAACCTTCACTGGGAGTTCAACCTCAGTCCCAATTCTCTGCATGAATCTAATATTCTACTCTCCCCAATCCGGCCATTGAAACCCAAGTTTCTTGTTTAATTACACAAGGCAGCCATAGCTATAGCAGTAACTTTCCACTCTGGTTTTTAGCTCTTACATTTTTGTTGTTCTTGTCTATTGCATATTTCCTCTACTTTTTTGTGAACTCAGCTATTACGGAACTTTAAAAAAAACACAAACATTTTATCAATCACTTCTAAGTGTGTTGAATCAGATTTTTTTAAAAAATATTTTATTCAGCTGTGTTGCAAGAAATAGAAATTAATGTTGACCACCATTATTTAAAAGGAGATTTTTAACCTCTTTGCTTATTTAGTAATTTTCTCTTTTACTTGGGTTGGCTTTTTAGGCATTGAGTGAACGAGAATATGTACTAAAGTGGCATTCTGCTTATTTACTCCCAATTCTACTCAGGATCTTTTGTATTTTGCAATGTTGTTACACTACTTATTGATTTATTATTTGCTTATACTCATTAACAATTCACTTTTGAATTATTTAACATTTTAATAAGGTATCACTTAACTAGTAATACAAATTATTTTCTGAATTATTGGAGGGCATTGATAATTTGTTTGTTTGAGTCATTTCATTATTGTCCTAAGTATAAATGAATTGTCCAGAAATACAAACAATTTTTCCAAATGTGCTTTAGCCTATGTGAATCACATATTTTTTTCACATACAGTGAAAGCAAGTACTTGTTCTCGTGTAGCAATGACATTTTTAATTAGATCAGAATTTATATGTTTTAGGCTACAGAAAAGTCACTAGCAAGCTGATGCATATTAGGCCAGATGTACTCACTTAGAAGAGAGATCCATCTGCTCTTCTGCTCATAGCCTAGTGTCCCTGTTGCATAGCATAGTTGCTGGCACGTAATGAATGCCTGGCACATTAAATGTTTGGTGAATGGACTATTGTCCCAGCATGATTTTGTCACTTTCTCATGTAACATTCAGTAATTCGGGGAAAATAGTCCGTGTGTTGCCCACATTTGAAGATTGCCAATGCAGTAATGACATGACAAGAAAATCAGATAAGGGTTACATTATATTATTGAAATGGCTGAAAACGTTAGTTAGGATAATACACCCTGAACTAACAGATGGGAAATGACAACAAAATTAGCAAAGAAGTAGACAATTCATAATGACAAATTGTTTTCAGAGGGAATTTAATGAAGTTTAAAAGTATGATTGCTCTATGGGATTTATTGTTCTTACATGACACGCATTTCATTTGTATGTAAAGATGTGAAAGGCTAACTAAGACTTTACCCAGGTATTTAAATCCACTGGGCCTCATTCTACATAACATCTTAGAAAAAATTAGGTCCAAGTTTTCAGCATTTCCTGTCGAAACAGTCTTTTCCCTATGGTTGTGGAATGTCATGCTCTCCTATTTGTCTTCTCCCTCTTCATATACTTTTGGTATCCCTGACAGCTTACCTCCTTTTTCCCTATTGTTATTGGTTTTACTACAATTTCTTGGCCTTGTTCTTAGGCACTTAACCTCTTCCATTTGTCATTTTTAATTACCAGTTAGAGATATAATGCAGAACTATAGTTGAAGTATCGAGTCTATTTTTCTATCTGCTTGATATTGCCAATAGAATGTCAAAAACAATTAAAACTCAACATGTCAAAGGCTGAATTCATCTTCAGTGTCCCTCTTGTTTCAGAATCCTGATACTCCTAGCTTTGAATCTGCACCGTGTCACAATGTGTTTGGTGAATGGAACCACCCTGTACCAGTTGTGCCAGCTAGAATCCTTGACATCGTCCCTGACTTGTCTTTCTCATTCCCATATTCCTGTGAAATCCTGACATTCACCATATAAATACATGTCCAAATCATCCACTTGATGTCATCTTCAATCACTAACTCTTGATAACCACAAAAGTTTTCTTATGTTGACTAGACTAATTCATTTTTCAAATTAGGACATTTTTGCACATGAAAAAGTTGATGTAAGTAGTTACACAAGTATAATTGACATAAACAAGAACTGTACTGTCTCTGACAAACCAGGATTTACTGTTCTCCCTATTTAAAGATCTTACCATAATGCTTGCTTCTACTCTCAACCATTCTCACTGCAGTAACAGTTAACTTTTTTTTCCCCAAAGACTTTATTGGGAAATTGGGGGAGGGGAACAGCATTGGGGAATCAGGGAAGGGGAACAGAAAAGTTGCTGTCATTTTGTTCTTCAGTCTAATTGCAGAGGGCGTTGCTTCACTGGCCCATGTTGGTATTGTTATTGTGCTCTTCCTGGATGAGGCAGATCGGTCACTGGCCTCTGGATGGTCGCTCACTGCGGCTATTGGCAGCTCCTGCTGGCTGCCAGCCACTCATGCTGGCTACTGGCCATTTACTGTAGCCTATGGCAGCCTACTGCAGCAGGGGCTGCAGCCTACACCATCGCAGGGGCTCACACAGCCCAGCTCCAGGTGGAGCTGTTGTTAGCTGTAGAGGGCAGTGTCACTGGCCCTCATATGTGGGATCCGAACCGGGGCCACTGGCATCCCAAACCAGCTCTTAACCAATGCGCCATTCGGCCAGCCCAACTTTATTTTTTTTTTATAATGCAAACTTGTAGCTGTTTTGCTTGCTCTTAAGTTAAATACATTTCCTTACATGGTCTGTATGTCCTTGCATAAATTTGTTCTTGCCTACATCTTCAAATACTTGCCATGCTTTTCTCCATCCTTCTCACTGTAATTCAGCCATAAGGATTTTCTTTCAATTTCTCAAATGGCTCTCCCTGTACCTTTGCATGTTAGGCTGTCTGGTGCAGGATTTGTGGCCTCTGAATGATAGCTTTGCATAGATAAACTCTATTGTTTTGCATAGATAATCTTTACTCTTCATTCAGAGCTTAGTTGACATTTAACTTTTTCAGGGAAGCCTTCCATTCCGACCCTACTCAGGACTAATTTCTAAGAAAGCCTCAACAGTAGTGTTGACCTTTTAAGCCCTTCTCACCTGTACTGTTTATTTATGTAATTACTTAATTCCTTCTCCCTACTTGAATGTCAATCCCATGTAAGGAGGATTGTGAATATACTATTCATCTTTTTATCCTTAGTAATTTAAAAAGTTTATTGTAGGAAAAAAGAATAGTTTGTTGTGAAAACTAGGCTCATAAAAGTTGAAGGAAGCTATTGTCCTTTTAATAGTCTTTGTTACTTCAGCTCAGTGTTTGATTTAAGTTAATGAGCAAAGATCCATCCCGAGAAGGATGGGGCGAGCTACACCAGTATCACAGAGTCATCATTTGTGTGTTTATGTCTGCCATCTAAATATCAAATTTCCATCCCTTGACATTTTAACAAAATTTCTGTGTCAAAATGTACTCTTAATTGGCAAATCCAATAGATGATCTTGAGATCTTATTTCCTGGCTCCTAGAGTACTGGTAACTATCTGTTTTCTAAAGATTTTTTTTCCAAATGCTGCCGTCCTGTTTTTCCTCCTAAGGTATGATAGCTTTTTCTCTGTGATTTTTCCTCCTTCTCTACCCTGTTTAGACATTCACTGAGATTTGTTCACTCAGTTAATAAATATGCATGTGCCAATATTTGTCTGTTATTGTTCTAGTTGTTAATTAATCCATTCCTTTGTTCATTCATTTCAGTAATATTTCTTAACTGTTTCTTAATGCCAGACACTTATCTATTCACTGACTACAACAGTCAACAAAGCAAATAAAATCCCTGCTCTCTGACACTTAGAGACAATGATTTGTGTAACTCATGGAAGTTTCCTATTGTGTAGAGCTTATATTTTAGTTAGTGAGGAGGAGGAGAGGTGAGGCAAGGAGAGAAGATAAATAATAAAACAGGGCCTGCCAAGTGGCACGGTGGTTAAGCCTGGTTCTGTCTCATATAGGAGGGCCAGTGACACTGCCCTTAAAAAAATAAAATAAAATAAATAAAATAAAGGGAAATAATTATTTAAAAAAATAATAATAAAACAAGTAACAATAATTTTGTAAAAGACATTAAGTTTTGTTAAGAAAATAAGACATGTCGTGAGCTATTTTAGATAGTGTAGTCAGAGAAAGTCTGTCTGAATAGATGCAGTTTAGGCTGAGAGTTAATTGATGAAAATGCTGCTGATGAAGAATCAGGACAAATGAACCTATCAGGTAGATGGAAATATAAATAGCAAGTGAAGAAGCACTTAGGAGGGGATGGATTTGGGCCTGCTCAAGGACCAAAAATATCAGTGGTGGGGAATTCCTGAGGGAAGAGATATTAGTGAGAGAACCACCATCTAACAGCATTGCTGCTCCTTACGCCTGCTTACACATAGATCCTAGCCAGTGGTTGACTAGGCAGCTGCAAATTGCATCTCATCCCCTAACTATAATAAGCAAATACTTTTGGGTTTATTTTGTTATGTGATTATAATACAGGCACTGGAATGTTGTCTTAGGCAACCTTGTTTGTTACCTGCAAAGTCTGTTCTCATTGATGGCGCTAATACTAATATATCGCCAAAGTGTGTATAATCCATAGGATACGTTCAGGATCAATATTATGTAGAAATATTGGTTCACTTTTCATTTGAGCTTCTGGAGTCTATTATTTAGCTGAACAGCATTTTTTTGTTGTTTTTTGTTTTGTTTTGTTTTGTTTTGTTTTTTCTTTTGAGGGCAGTGTCACTGGCCCTCATATGTGGGACCGAACCGGGGCCGCTGGCTTCCCAAACCAGCGTTTAACCACCGTGCCACTCAGCCAGCCGTAACAGTTTTGTTTTGTTTTGTTTTTTTCCCTCCAACTATCACTGTATTCCTTTCCCATCTATGACTGTATTTTCCCCGTATTTTGGCGTATGCCTATATATCTTAGACTCTGTTTTGCTTAATTTTACTTCTATTTAAGATACTGTGAAGACAAATTCACTGTTGTATTTCATTGATCCTCCTGCTCTCCATTACACAGAGATAAGGTGGTCAAATATATATATATATATTAAAAAAAAATACTAGTTAACCAAACAGCCAATATTATATATCTGTACCTTCCCAGCCTTTCACAGACCTACAAAAATTTGGATTTCAGATGATATAACAGCAATGCCTCCAATCCAAGTATAAGTAGGAAATGCAGGTTTGGAATTGAGGACTAGTTTGGATTAGAAATAGAGATTTGAGAGTCATCTCCATGGAGATAATGACCGACACAAAGGAAGTGGATAATATTGTGAAGAAGAAGAGTGCTAAGTGTGAGGCAAGGACCAAGAATAAACTATCTCCCCAGCTTTTCCCATGGAAGGCTTCGTCCTTGATAAATCCTTGCATACAGTGCAGACCTGTCATTTTCCCAGTCATGGTTGTTGTCACTGTAAATCATCAGTTGACTCGCCTGTTCTACCTGTCATCCCAGTTTAATGGATGGGTGTTTAAGCTTGGAAAATAAAACAAAGCATATCCTGAGTTAGAATTGTAGTGACTGTGGCAGCCTGCTGCCTCTACTGTTCTTTTTGACCCTCATCAGTGTCAGAACACATTGAGTTGACTGTAGTAGGAGTTAGAGAAATGGATGGCAACCACACTTCTCAGTTTTCCTTCCACAGTGCTTCCTCTTAGCCATGACTTTAACTATTGCCTCTACCATCTTCTTCCAGAAACTAAAGTCCATTTTTAAACTAAATTTAACATTGTTTTTAATCAAGACAAGTACCTTCTTTTGCTACACTACTGTACTTAAGAAACTGTATTACAAAACTGACCCGTCTCTCACCTGCCTCCTATTTTTAATCAGCTGCACAATTCTAAAATATCTAACCTGTATTTAATTTCAAGTCTATGCATTTCTTCCTATTCTCACTGCATCTTCTTATTGCTAACTGTGCTTCCTTTTCCCTTATCTCTGCCTTTATTTATCACATTGAAGCAGGTGCAAGTATGCTTCTTTGATCTACAACACATACAATGGGTCACAACCACCAGTTTTCTTACTCAACATTTCTAACCTTAGAAACAATGATTTTCTACAGTATGGTCCTATCCTACATTTTGCTCTCACCTTTTACACATGGCACTCCAAACAGTTATATGGTTTATTTATGGTTCATCACACTTATGCATTATATTCCAGTTCATTTTCCAAAAGGTATTTCCTTCTAAATATGTACCTGTATAAACTATTTTTATACTTAAGGGCTTATCTAAACTAACACTTTTGCAAGGAGCTTGTCTTATTTTTCATGGAGATGTTTTCTTTTGTTACTTTGATGTGTTGAGCAACCATGCTATATTTTACTTCTCTTAAATTTTCATAATCAGGATAATATACTATAGTATGATTTATGCTTACCTATGGAATTATTTTATCATTCTAAAAATGGTGGACTGTGTTACCTAATAGGAATATTTTATTGCCACATATACTTCTTAACTAATCTTGAGCTTCAGTCTGTCAGCTATAATGTTTATTTTCACAGTGCATGTGGGTAAGCACACTCAATTCAAATATGAGTACATGTTGGTAACTCAATGTTTTATGTATCCATTTCTTTGTTATATTACATGTCTTATCTTTATTAGCTTTCTGTCATATTAATAGTCAATAAAAACTCTATAGCCACTATGAAATGAGATGTATGCTTTCACTCATGTTTTCAAAGTATTTCTAGTCTCCAAAATAAATTTTTACAGAAATGTAACAGTTTAACATTTGAATGTGTTTAATGCTTCAGATAATGTTTGTTGTTTTTTACTCTTGTAATGACTGAAAAATAGAGAAACAATGATTCTTTAAAGAGTAAGTCATGAAGGGTAAATTCTTATTTGGTAATTTATTATGTATTTAATCTATAAGATTTTATTCGAAGGAGACTAAGATAATTACTTAAAAATTCCTCATCACACAATTATGTCTTATAATCACTGTTCAAACTATTTGATCTACTTATTAGTAGATCAAGTAGGCAAGTATAGTTTTGCATTAGTAAATGTGATGTTTCTGTATAGCTAAAACATCAGCAGAGAATTTTTAATTGTTGAGTTACAAAAGACTATGTAGTATAATTGACTTCTACTTAAAAAAAAAAGAAAAGCAATCACAACGTGGAAATTCTTAAGGAAGTAGTGGAATGAGGTCATCAATCTATTAAAATCCATGGTAAAGATTTCCCTTCCTATGAAAGATTTCCCTTCCTTAGAGCAATTTGTATAATTTGAATTAACCAAAAATGTGACTGAAATTGCAGATGTAAATATTCTCTTGTGTAGAATAATTTATCGTCCATCAGATAGTATAACCTACTTTAGAAGAGATTTGGAGGGACAATTAATTATATCAGAAGCCATTCTGTAGCCTACATATTAAAAACCAAAGAAGCCAAAGAATCTTAGAAGTATTTTCAGTCCGTTATGTTATTTTATTACTTCTTGAACTAGTAAAACTTGCAAAAGATAATAACCATAAAATATTAAAGCTACATTAAATATAATTAAGGCTTAGAAAAATAAGGTATCTAATTATTTTATGCCTCTATTTCTCTCATATTTTAAAAACAATGAGATTCATAGCTAGTGTAATTTTAGTTTTATAATTATTTAATGGATTAGAAAACTAGAAATTTGTGTGTTCTGTTTTGTAGAAGAAAACTCTACCTTTCTATAAAATTGAAAATAGGTCTCAAATCTCTAGCATCCTTTTACTCCTAGTATTTTCTTCTACAGATACAGGAAAATGGAGAACAGATTTTGTACAATATCATTGATAAATACACATCTTATTAAACTTCTGAGTACTTCCTTTGTGCCAAGCCATATCTTGTGCTATTTTACATAATCTTTAAAACATTTTGATCATTAGATTCAATTATTAGCTACAGATTATCGATAAAGAAAATGAGGAACAGAAATGTAGATTACCATGTTAAGATTTCCCAGTTACTAAATTTCAGAATTAGGATTCAAATCCAGCAGTTTGACAGCAAACAGATTTAATCAAATCATCATACTGTGTATGGTAGATGAAATGGGACTTATTTTCTCTTGGATGAACAGAAACAATTCTCTAATGAGGAGGAACTCTCTCTGAAATAAAGGAATCTACTGTAGTGTTTCTAAGCAGAGGGAATAATGCATGAAAAGTATTTAAGGCACAAAAGGGAAGATATTTTCTAGAAAATGCAATAACAAGAATGATGTCTATGGCTGGAACAGAGAGTGAGTGATATGAAGTCAAAGAGGCCTTGTTCAGTGTTTTGTGTTTTATTCTATGTTCAGTGATTCACCCTTAGAGAAAAGATATGAATTTCTCTTTAAAATGCTTTCATGCTCGTATTTCAGTTACAACATTGGTAATATCCTAATATCATGATTTTCATATATCCTATAATTGCAATCTTTCCATAGGGTTTCTATCAATATTAGTTGAATTAATACTATAACAGACTATCATGTATATTAAATAATAAACATTAGCAACTATTATTACTTTCTAATATGGAGGAGGACTGATTGGTGCTATTCCATTTTTAACATGAAAATTTGGTGTTTATTTCCATAAAATGAAAAGGAAAATAAATGCTAGCAAAATAAAAACTAAAAGTGTATACCCCAACTCAGCAACATGTAAAGATTTAGAAATGCTTAACTTAGCTAATTTAAGAAAATGAGGCAAAAGTGAGATGAAAGCAAATGCTAAATTTGATTCCATAAGAAAATGTCTAAAAACAGCCAAAGAAAAAAGTTAAGACACAGTTATTTAAAACAAACAAATATAAACATGGAAGCACCAATCAAACATGAATACAACTATGTCAAGTGATTAAATTAAAGCATATCAAAATGCTATTTTAACTATAATTAGAAATACATAGTTGTCAAAATAATATCATTTTGTTAGAAATTAAGTTTTGCTTTATAAAAATTAAGTAAACCCAGAATAAATATGTAGACAATGTTAATTTTAATTTTATAAATTAATATATTTATTATATTAAATTAAAACTTTTTAAAAGCTAAAATTAAAAAATGTAATACCAAAAGTCATACTGAATAGAAAATATTTGCAGTTTATATCATAGATGATGTTGGGAGAAAAATATTTTTTCTATCAAGTACATTAAACATGAAATATTTTAGTTCAGATTATGTACTTATTTCTACTTTTAGGATTTTATTTGAGTATGAAAGCTTTTATATTCATGTTATTTTTCATAGAAAAAAAGTTCTTCAAATACTTTACAGAATATAGGGAAGAATTCATATCAAGTAGGTTGTCTTCTATAAATTCACTCTTTATATTTGAATAGTGTTTACAACAAGACATGTACAAAATATGCCTTAATAAAGAAAGAAAAAGGCAAAACCAAATACCTTATTAAATGGGAATTCTCTTTGAGGTTATTTTATAAAGTCCCAGTTGGGTTTTAAATTGGAATTGTCTTTTTTCTTTCTTTTTTTTTTTTTTTTGAGGCCAGTGTCACTTGCCCTCATATGTGGGACCCGAACTAGGGCCGCTGGCTTGGCTTAAACACCGCGCCACTCGGCCGGCTCTGGAATTGTCTTTTAAAATAAGATCTTGTAACCAAAAATACAAATAGCAAAATATTTCATTCAGTTGCATTCCTTTTAACTACATCTAAGATAAAAAGCCAAATATATGATTATTACTATATTAGATAATTATATTTTATATACTTGATATATAATACATATATACTTAATATGTCCACATATATTTTATACAAGTATGTATTACAGCCTACAATTCACCAAAAAAAAAAAAAGTTTTGCAGAAACTCTAGCCATTTTCTATTGGATTGCTGCAACTTCTGTATTTATTTACAAGATGATATAGATGAGTGTGTGATACTGTGAAGTTGTATCTGAGTATTTTTGAGCTAGTGTTAGAGCTATGTTTTTATATCAGGTAAATTGTGAACACATTTATATAAAACCATCAAATTAAGAAAAACAGAGATACACTTATTAGAGATGAAAATATATCAAAATAGTGGATTATAGAAGAGACACTAGCTCTCAGTGGAGTAATTGTTCTAATAAAAATTATGCTGATAGTTTTTTATATGGTATATCTACAACATTTACCCCTAAAACTTGAAAATATTCTTTTGAGTTCAAAGACATTATGAAAAAAAGTGAAATAAGCATATTTTACTAAATACTTTGAAAAAAAGTATTATTTGCTTTTCTATTTGTATGTGAATGGTACTTGAGACCACTTGGAAATAAGAAAACAAAGTAACTAAATAATGAATTAGTTACTAACTATCATTTACATTGTGATCTGTGCCCTTCTTTAGCACAAATATAAATTTTTTTTAATAAGTAAAATCCTAGGAAAATACCCAAGTAGAGAAATACAGTTTCCTATAGAAGCAGATTTCTATGTCTCGATTATGCATGATTATTAAAATAAAAGTGCTCTGCTTAGGGAGTAGTACGGCCATTAAAAATAAATAATAATAACTATAATTTCCACCTTGCAGCTGCCTCAGGAAGACTCATAGATGGTAGTGCAAGGCATTTTTTTTATGGCTTCTTGATATCACTGGCATTTGATTCCTATGTAACACAAAGGTGATTCTGAAAAAAAAAAAAAGGATGTCTATATATTGGGTTGTCGGAAAAGTCATGACATATTTTTTTCTATGTTTTTCGTGGCAAAAATGTGTCCTAACTTTTCCAACAACCCAATATTAACAGCTGACTGATGGTAAAATATTGACCAACAAATTTGATTAATGTTTCAACTACTCATCTGTAATTATTTAGCTTCCTTAATTTTCTTAGCTACGTTTTTTAAAAAAATATTATTTTCCTACCCACTGGACTTTATTTTTTTACACTCTGAATTGAATCACATATGACACCTGAAGGGTCTTGAAAATGCATTCTCCTTTAAGCAACATGCTTCCAATGGGAACCTAGGAGAGATGCATCTCTGATTTTTCATAGCAATGTCATTCATTTATTCTGTGTTCACTTCAGTAATTTCTTCTCAAATTCAGTAACTTTATCAAAGTATATTTGAACCTTTATCCTTTTTCTTTTGTAAGGGGTAATCTCCCTTATAACAATTTTTGACTCACTTATTTTTCCATCATATTTATCAAGGGAATAAATATAGCGAAGATGCATTTTTACTTATGCATACATGAAGATAGAATGTGCTATCTCACCCAAGGCAGATATATTCTGGTAGCAATTAAATTCTTCTTCCAAACTGGCTGCAATTCTTGAATCAATTTCCACTCTGCAGAGGAAATTGGGAACTTTAAGATGGATGATTCTACTAATGTTAACTATAGGATTTTTACATCAGCAATTATTTGCTAATTCATATTTATGTTTTCTATTAAAATGCCATTTATTTAATGACACAGGAGACAATCCTTGTATCCAGGATTTTATATATTAAAGTTGGATGGAAACATGTAAAATTATCAAATGCACTGTGTGCATGCACATGCACAAAAGAGATAATGAGAGCATCAGGCAGATGCCAGATTGGGAAGTGAGAAAAGCAAAGTGTTGAGTGGCTAAGACTCCTTAGCTGACTAGTGATATAATTAGCATGACCAATCATAATAATAATTAAAGCAGCAATTGTTACTATGTATTACTTGCTTTCCAATTCCTAGCAATATCCTAAAAGTACTATGTTCTTTATCACATGTGAACCCATATGTTCACATAATAACTCCGATAACTCTATGGGTTACATACTGCTATAATATACTTTTAAAAGGTTAGTTTTTCAGGACTGGAAAAAGATGATATACACTCATTTTCCTGCTCCTCCCTTTTGAATGCAATTAAATTAATTGAAATAATTCAACATATAATCATAAAGAGACTTTGAAAGGTGAAAAGAAGAAGGTGGACTGGCCAAGGATCTTAGTGGGTCCTATCCCACACCCTGTGCAGTGGTAGGTAAGAGAGTGTGTTTTGCTGGATGAGTAGCTTGGGATTGATCCACAGCTCTGCCAACATCCTCACGGCCCCACATCAAACATGGGGCCGAAGTGGTCCAATCAGCAGCAGCTTTAGTGTTAGTGGTATCTCTCCCCAGAACTGGGAGTCTTACCCTGATTCAGAGTTTAGGTGTGTTACTAAATCATGGGTGTGATTCATTCCCCTACACCACACCTGGCAGCATCCGTGAGCCAATCTGCTGGCACACGGGTAGGACCTACACACTATTCTAATTAGGGTGACTGCCTATTGAAATAGATGATTAAAATAGGATCAGGAGTCTTAATATAATATCCAAAATAGCTAGCAAACAATTTTTAAAAATCACTTGTCAAACCAAAAACCAGAAAAAACACAACACAACTTGATGAGAAAAGACAACTGATGCCAGAAGCAAAATGTATCAGATGTTGAAACTCTGACAAAAATTTTAAAACAGCTACCAGAAGAATACTTCAATAAAAATAACTTTGCTCAAGACAAATCAAAATCAGCAAAAAATAGAAGTTACAAAAAGAAACCAAATGAAATTTATGTAACTGAGAAATACAATAACTGCAATAAAATGACTTGTCAGATTGGCTTAATAGTAGAGTGGAAATGACAGAGGATAGCATCAGGGATGTGAGGACAAGTAAAATTTACTCTGTCTAAACAACAGAGAGAAAATGGACTGCAAATAAAGTGTAAAGAGCGTCATGAATTTTTGAGAGAATAACAAAGTTTTAACATAACTTCATATCATCGGTCTCAAAAAGAGAGTGGTTGAAAGAGTATTTGAAGACAGAATGGTTGATAGCTCCCCAAACTTGATGAAATACATGAAATGTGTATATCCAAGGAGCTGAGTGAACTACATATAAGGTAAACCAAAATAACCCACACCATGTCACCCACCATCATAATTAATGAAAACTACATATAAAGGAGAAAAATCTTAAGAATAGCCAGAGAAAATCAATGCATTATATATAAAAGATCACCTATTTAAATGACCAAATAGGTGAAATCATGAAAGCCAGAGGAAATAGCACAACATTTTTCAAACACTGAAAGAAAAGAATCTTACCTGGAAATGCTTTACCTGAAGAAATTGCACTTCAAGAATTAAGAGGAAATATGGGCTGGCTGAGTGGCTCAGTTGGTTAAGAGTTGGCTTAGAGCGCAAGCTCTGAGCAACAGGGCCGCAGTTTGTATTCCCACATGGGTCAGTGATGCTGTGCCCGAGCTGAATTGCCACTGAGATGCCAACAGGTGGCAGGATGGCTCAGCTGGTGTAACAGCAAGATTGCCTGTTTGAAGGTGGGCAATGACCTATGCCCACCAGCAACTAATACTGAACTCAGCACCTTAAGCTGAGCTGCCACACAGATGGCTCAGTGGATAGAGTGTGCGCTTGTAACAACAAGGCTGCTGGTTTGACTCCCGCATGGAATGGTGACTATGTCCACCCACAACTAAGATTGTTAACACAGCACCTTGAGCTTAGAGGCCACGAGCTGCTGACAGGCAGCCAGATGGTAACTGCCTCCCTCCACAACTAAGATTGAAGAAAAACCCCTCCCCAATTCCCCAACAATATCCTCCTCCACCAATTATCCAATTAAAATAATTAATTAATTAATTAATTTAAAAAGAGAATTAAGAGGAATTAAAGACTTACATGGATGAAGAAAAGCTAATAGAGTTTGTCACCCTTAAATAAAATGATAACAGGAGAAGACCACAGCCCGCAGAACTGGAAGAACAATGGAATGGGTAAATGATAGGGGTCAATATAACAGACTACCTTCATTTATATGAGTTTTTGAAATCATACAAGATGTTTGAAGCAAAAATTATATCTGATATGCTCATTGTACCACTATGCTGTAATAAGTTACATATGTGTACTGTAAGCAAGTGTTTAAGAGCACGTATCGTGAAGAGGTTTCTAAGAAGGCTACTTGCTAGCTTTGTTGAAAACTGATATACATCAGTTTGGGTTCATCCTACTTCATCCAATATTTCATTAGACACCCATAAAAGTTATGACATAATAAACTATGGATGGCATATATGTCCTCTCACAAAGAGATTCCTACTTATCAAGTGGCCATGGCAGAATACAGAAAGATGAACTATAAATTACTAAGGTCTGTATGAGATTTTCCACCACAAACTCCACCATGTTCACAACCACCACATTTTTCTATTCAAGTTCACTGTCTTATCCTGGAATCTATGAATATGTATTTGAATTCTCTTGTACAAGTGACCAATTCTATAACACATTAGCCATGTTTACTTTCTCTGCTACCTCAGTGAAGGATGGCATTGCTTCCTACAATCTGATACAGTTATCCCACTTATCCTCCCACTCAATTGTGCAGTCTTTACCATGGTCACTACGCTGTGACTTACATGGATCCACATTCTTCTTTTGAAAAAAAATCACATGTTTAGCTTCATTAAATTGATTTAACTCCTGCCATAATAAATGGGGTACAATGTCAGACTGACCTTCCACAGCATTTTCAGTGTCTCAACGGCCCTTTGACATTTTAATCAATTTCTTTAGGGAAATTTGGACACTGAATTTTGTGATGAGAATATCCTCTACTCCATACTTAGCATAATTTCTTGCCACATATTTTAATTGTAAAAAAAAATCTTGACTAGTAAAGAATTTGTCATTGTTTTCTTCTTCTGGATCAAAAAACAAAAGAGAGAAGACCAAGGGACAGAGAGAAAGGAAACTGAAATGGTTCATTTATGTATCCTAAATGTTTTATAGAAAACATATTTCAAATGTGTGTTAAAAGTTTCCACTTTGCAGTTCAGGACTATACGGGCCATATTTTTCCTTTTTCCCCGCTCCTTTCAGACCACAGGTTAAATCTGGGAGGGTGTCTTGTGTGTATGCAGGTATTAAATAATGCCTGATTTTGATGTTTTAAAGAACTGAAGTATGGTGGTTCTCAGCCCCTGGCTTGGGAGAACCCTCCTCCTTTTTTCTTTTTTTCCATTATTTGCATATCTAAAATATTTCCCCAAAGTTAGAAGAAGGAAGAAGAGAAGAAAAAGGAGAAGGAAAACAATTACCTGTTCTTTTGAAACTCATGTTGTAAGACACTATCAGTTTCTCACAGCATCCATGTGGAGACACCCTGATTATTAGCTTGTGCTTTAGATTTCCTTTCCACTGCTACTCCTGTCACCGTTTTTTCAAATGTCTGTATCCATGTGACTAATCCTTATTTAAACAACATTTAGAGTGAAGCTCTGTCAACTGAGACTCCAACAAGATATATCAAATGTCAAAATTTTCTAAGTTAAATGAATATGGGCAAGAAACTGTCCAGGCAAAAGTTATCTCCGTCAAGTCAACGGAAGGACACAATCCAAGGACAATAAGTTTATAACTTGCATCCAGTCACAAACAGAACCTGTGTGACACAATTTATATCAATGCAGGATCATATATCTTAAATGGGTATTTAACACTAACAGCTATACAGAAATTCCCTAATGATTTTCCTTGCCAAAATTCCAAGTTGACTATTTCTGGTGTTGTCTAGTCTCCTCCTGCTTACATCATTGCTTATTCTCCCTTTATCTTGCTTCAAGCATCTTTGAGAGAAATAGAACCTCTCAGGTATGAATCTCTTTTACCTTCCCGTCTCCAAATCTTCAGTACCCACTTCCCCTATATCTGAAGCTTCCTCCTTCTTCTTCCCATCTATTTGCACAGATCATGTGTCTCTCCATCAATCATTGCCTGATCCTCTCACTTGTGCTCTAAATACCCTCTTTCCATTATCAAGAGACAGTTGTTTTGTTTTTGCATGTATTGCCTTTTAATTTTGAATTATCAAGCTCTGCCTCTTTCTTGAGGCATCCCAGAAGGATACACATTGGCTCTGAGATCTCTGAAATCTGCTTTCTAAAATGGAACAACAAAAGCAGACCCTCTCCCCCTATGTGATACCACTATACTTATTTTAATGCTGTCTCCTTCTGTATTATTTTTTCATACTCTATAACTTTTTTTTTGACCTTATTCAAAATAGTGATTTATTAAACCGTTCATAATTCTTCAACGTCAATTCATTTTTAACCCTCTGTGATCTGGTTTATGCATTTTCTGTTCCAACCAGTATACAAAAGTAGCTTTTTTTCAAGGACACTAAGGGGTTCATATTGAAAAATCAAATGGATATTTTTCTGACCTTATTTTTTTCTACTTCTGCCTGCTTTCTACAGAATCAATCTCTACCTAATTCCTAAAATGCACATGTCTCAGTTTCTATGAAACTTCATTCTTCTGTTAACATGCCTTCTTTAGTATTTCTTCTCAAATATTTTTATTGATTCTAACCTTTCCGTTATGCATCCCCTCAGGTCGTGAAAATGGAACTCTTCTCTCCTCCCATATATACTTCTTTTCTTAAGTACTGTGTGTTATTTACACACGTTTTGACAAGTTTCAAACTTTACTCTCTAGTGCATTCCTCGGCTATGAATTTCCTTTCCATTTGTATGTTGTATTACATTGTCCACTTCAGGTATCTGATTTGATACTTTATAACTATCTCTAAATTAATGCAATTACTAACACCTACTAACCAACCCCAAACTTGTTTCCCTTTCAGTAAAACTATAAAATTTCTTAAGCCAGACATACTAACCCTAACATTCTCTCACTCTTTTCTGAGTCCACCAAAAAGTTCTATTGGTTCTATTCTTAGAATAAATATTGTATCTGTTTACTTCTCTACCTCTCCACTGCACCATCTTAGTTCCAGTTATCAACATCTATTTGCCCATGAATTACTACATTAACTTTCTAATCTGTACTTCCATTTGCACTCTTACTTACAGGTAAATTATTCTACACATAGCAACCAAAATAATCTCATAAAATTCTAAATTAGATCATATTTCCCCTCTGATTAATTCCCTAAAATAATAATAAAAGTAATTCTCTTTACTATAGCCTAAAAGAGCCGACTTCACCTGCCAAGTTATTCAACACCATTTCATGTCCAACTTTCTTTCATAACTTGATTCCAGACACACTGGCCTTCTGGTAGCTCTTGCATTATACCAAACTCTTCTATCACTGAGAAACTTTGAACCTGCACTTCCCTTATGCATGGAATTATCTTTCCTTATTATTTCGAATGGCTGGTTCCCCCACATATTTTTTATATTAAATAAAACATCACCCCCAAGTATAGGTGTTATCTGAGAATCCTATAACAACATATATTTAGTTTATTTCTTATCTATTTTTTGTTCATTATCTTCCCCAAACTCCATCCTTATACATATTTTAATTATCTCCCATATAACAGTAGTAACTGCAATAACTTACATACCTACTCATATGATTAAAGCATTATTTCTGAATGTGGAAATACGATGTTATTCTTTCCTTTGTTAAGATGCAGCACCCAGGAAAGTTTGTTGAGTCAAATCTTAGAAGCTTGTTGCAAAGTAAAAGGTCTATGGAAAGTTCCATTTGAATTTTTTTGTTGTGTGTGTGTGTGTGTGTGTGTGTGTGTGTGCATAATGCAACAGAGTTGGATGGAGTATCACAAGTGTGTTTCTGGGGGAAACTGGAAGGTCAAAACAAGATAAATTTTAGAAAATTAGATATAAAATTCAATTTATAATCACAAACAATGCAATAATGACAAAGTAACAACTATGATGGGTTGATAAGAATCTGGTCGAGTTATCTGGTATAAGATAAGAATAATGACACATAATTCTTGGATAGTGTCTGGCTATTGTAATTCCATCTCTTCATACACATCAATGAACTGGTGATACATATGATATTTTTCACAAGATTGCTAATTCTTTGGCTTTCACCTTCTGAATTTAGACCTGTTTTCTTATACTGAAATTTCATATTATAGATTAAGATCAATTTCTTTGGCTTAATAATTTGGCCTCCTGCTATGCTCTAGGCTGTATAATTTCCAATAATTTTAAAACTCTTCACAGTTACTATTTTCTGGCCTCCATTTGCAGGATCCCAGTGGCCACACTTAGTCCTACATCCTTGCCAGTATAGGAGAATTTTTCCTTCCTTTCATCTTTTCCTCCCTTCCTTCTTTCCTTCCTTCCATAAAAACTATTTAATATCTACCACATGAGGAACTGTTATAAAATGCACCAGTAATCATGATGGACATAGCTCCTACATTCAGCTTGCTAAATACAGGTTGAGAATAAGAGACAATAAAGTAAAAATTAATGATATATATCAAGTTGTCATAAATTCTAAAAGGGAAACAAAGGAGTGACATGGTGTTTTTTTAGACTGAGTGTTCAAAGGAGGGAATTACCTTTAACCTGATAACCAAATTTGAATGAGCAAACAGTCTTATGAAGACCTGGAAAATAGAGGGAGCTGGTACTGTGAAGGCCACTAGACATAAATGAACTTGTCATTTTTAGAACCAGAGAAAACAGTGTGTTGGAGCTTAGTGACTGGAAGACAAGGTTAGGGAGCAGGTGATATTCTTAAACTGTCAGGAGCTACATCATGAAGGGTCTCTGGACGAAGGCAAGACGTCTGAAGTTGATTCTAAGTGTATGAAAATTATTGCATAGTTCTGTTCAGATGAAGGGCATGAGGTAATTCATGCCTAGAAAGGATCCCTCTACCTGATATATGAACACATTGGAATAGTTTCATATGGCGATGTCTCTGTGACAATCATAAAGGTCTGGCAGCATAAAGAAGCAGAAGAGAAATAGAAAGCAGAGAGGATGAATCACTCTTTCTTAGAGAATTGTCAAAATCTAATTGTAGCTAAATGAAAAATCTTTCCCTGGTACTGTCCATGGCTATTTTACTTTTTGTCTTGTTGAGTCCTTGGCATGACTGTGCCCTTTTACTCATGCCTCATGCCAACATCAGTAAAATGGCAACTTTTTTCTATTAAGATGATTTTAGGTTAATTGAAAAAAACATACAAAAACCTTTCTGAAATTATTTAAACTAGAAAGTAAATAAGTAATATCCATCAACTTCTTTGTCATTTTCTGTTTACCCTTCCACATATGTGTAATTCAGGGATTTAAATTATTCCCTTTAAATAAATCCCTACAATATATCCATTGTCTTTTGCAGCAAACAGTGTTTCCCATTTTATTCTGGGCTGATATTCACCACTCCCTCTCATTTCTATTATGCTGTTATGTGAGGTATATGCTTTATTTTGTTGTTGTCAGTAGATATACATGAAAGCTTGACTCGGTAAGGTCTCTACCTTGAACAGGAGTCATTACCCTTTTCAGCATACTTTTAATGGAAGATATTCCTTATGTTGACAGTTGTTCATAATAATACTTGTTAAAAATTTCATGCTCACTAACATTTATACCAAGGGTCAGTAAATCATGGCCCCAGCACTTGTTTCTGTTAAGTCTTGAAACACAGCCACACTCATTTGCTTATACATTGTCTATAGCTGCTTTAGTGCTACAAAGGCAGAATTGAGAAGTTGTTATAGACACTTGGGGCCACATGATGCAAACATACATATTTCATGGTGACACATATTTTATGACTTTTATATCTGTATTATAATTATGTCTAATATGTGTCTAGAATATTGGAATTTGCAAAGAATTTTAATAACTTGCATCATTTTTCTCCACAATTCCATGAGTTAGGTTTTATCTTCTTTCATATGAGCACCTGAGAAGTTAAATAATATGTCCAAAGGGCCAGCCGAGTGGCGCGGTGGTTAAGTGCTGGCTTCGGAAGCCAGCGGTTCCAGTTTGGGTCCCACATGTGAGGGCCAGTGACATTGCTCTCAAAAATAATAATAATAATAATAATAATAATAAATCCAAGATTCATACTTAAAAATCGGCAGAGCAAAAACAAAAAAAAATATTTATACATCTATGCATATAGTCTTTTCAAATAAACAAAGAAATTGAATCATTTGTAGTTGGACCATGTCATCTCTAAATAGCGCAAATAAGCCTCATTGTAATATTGTAAAAGGTTGATATAATATTAACACATTGTGGACCAGTGATGCAGATTTGTGTTATATATTAAGGGGGAATGTTTCCAGAGGTATCACACCCTCAAGCACTACTAGGGTCTTCGGTAAGTATTTCCTAAAATCTGCAGTTCACAAAAATAGTTAGTGAATTTGTTATAAATTTTTTAAGAAACCAGGTATAAAAGCTGATTTTAATGGTTTAAACCCTGGGAACTGGCATTTAAATAATTTAAATGCCCTGTCCTCAATGTGTTAAAAATCAACATTCTATTTTCCTGAATACAAAATTTTCAGTTTAGAAACAATTACATTAATCAACCATGCTCCTGATTAGAGTTAATTAATGAAATGAAATTAATTTTAAATTGCCTTTCATTTAGCTAAAGAAATAATGCTGAATATGACAATGGTTTTTAATCTCCAGTCATGTTTCTCCAACTCTCAGATTCATAGGTTTAATTCATCAGTAATACTTTTATATATTGAAGAAAGTTGTCTATTCATATATTTGAAGACAAATGGATTTGTGATTAAGCCAATTGTAACTTGAAAGCTTTGTTTTTAAAACACTTATGCTGAATTCAACTTTGATGAAAATAAGTTGCAATGTGTAATAATGATAAAAAAATCATGCATTTAATTATATTTTTCCAAGTGTTAGACAAGATGATTCAATTACAAATATTCTGAAATGTTTGGAGAATTAAAATCAATGTTTAATGTATTTCATTATATTATTGAAATCCTTGATGGGAGTGATAATTTTCTTTTCCTTTTATCTATCACAGACTTAACACATAGTAGACATGTTAGAATAACATTTTAAAAATACAATGACTAAAAACATAGAATAGAAAATAGAAAATAGTCCTAAAATAGAAAATGAAAAGAATTGAGAAAAGGGTAAGAGTGGATTACAAATGACAATAGTAAATTTATATTCTAAAAGCTATTTAGGAATTGCAAGCCTATCACTGTAACCTGCACCTATTTCTTTAAATCTATAATGCTTTATGTTTTTACCCCAAATCAAAATACATGTAATTAGCAGTATTCTAATCAGCATGGAAAGTAGAAAATTCCCACTTCAAGGAAAGTATATACTACAAGAACTGAGTAGGCATAGATTATAAGATATTTTCCATCCTATAATATAAAGGCATATTTGAATCTTCACCTTGGCAGTTTCAGAGTGGATGGTGAGAGTCAAATGGTGCAGTTTGTTAGTCTTTGGGAATCATTGTGGAGGAGGAACTAGAGAGTTCTCATTTCTATCTAAAAATGTGTAGATTCATGTTTAAAAAGCCAAGAAATGGGTATAGGGGAACTAAAATGACAGAATTCCTGTTTAACGATTTTAGCTCTGTTATATGCAATGTGTAATTAAGAACCATAATTACAGATTTATAATCATGGTTATAGGATATTTTACTACAGCTAGATTAAGTCTCATTTAGTTTTATTTTATATTATTTATTGGTTGAGTTTTTCAGACACATACATATGTGTATACTTCATAGGGACATAGTTACTATCTATAAATATGTAAAATTTGACATTAATATTTTTGGATTTGTATTTTACAGATAGCATCTATACAAAATGCATTTATACTCACATTTTAAAAACTAATATGAGTAAATACTATTCATGAAAATAGTATATTTTACAGTCATTATGGTTTTAGGGCATACTTTACATAAGAGTTAGACTGTATTTCTTCTTAGACCTGTTAGAGAATAATTGATGTCAATTATATGACAAATTATCTTATTATATAAAGTATTCCAGAAAGAAGTAAATGAAGGTTCACATCCAAACTCATTTTATGAGCCTAGTATCACGTCAATATCAATATTCAAGAAAATTTTAAAAGGGGAAAATAAGAGATGAATTGATATTTGAAAAACAATGAATTGCACATTAGCAAAGAGGAAAAAAGTAAAAATCTATAATTATGTCATTTGATGGAAAAATATAAAATTTTATACTTGCTGATGTTGCAAATTCTAAATAAAATGAAATAGAATGTCTTTAATTCTACAGTGAGTATCTCAGAAAAAGTCAGCAACTTATACAAAACCATATTTAATGGAAAAATATTGAATGATTTTCCTCTGAGTGTGGGAACAAAATAAAATTTTTTTCTATAATCATTTCTATTTTACATTGCACATACATCACACATATATGTATATATGCATGTATACATCACATATATATATATATACATACATATGATGAAATATGATTCAGTCTTAAATAAAAAGTGAAATCCTGTCATTTAAACAGCACTGATGAATCTGGACGGCATTGTGATATGTGAAATAAACCAGACACAGAAAGACAGTGCATGATATCACTTAAATGTGCAATATTAACAATGATAAAGAAAAAAGATGTTTGGTTCAATCATGTTATGTAAAGGTCCCAAAATGAAGTTTTGGGAAAATAAATTTTATAAATGGAATTGCATAAATTCCCTCTCTTTGTTTCTTTTAAACACACATTACTATGTATATCCTATTGACACAGATTCAAGTATAAAATAAAGTGATTCACCAAGCCATCTGTTAGTTCAAATACATTATACATCATTAATATATGCTAATTAAAAAAATCAAATTAACTCATTATTTAAATACTTTAATTCATATCTCCAGGAGTTTATGTAAGGATTTGGAATCATGTTACTATGGAATCAGATTACTATGTTAAATACTTCTCTTCAAAGTATTCGTTTTAAGTTGACCACAAACTTGTTCTGACTGCCATGAAAATTCAGTAAATTGATTTCTGAATAATTTACTTTGCCCCCTATATGCTGCTGTGAATGTTGTTGTTTTAAGGTTTTATTGCGGAATTGGGGAAAGGGAACAGTGTTGGGGAGTTAGGGAAGAGGATACCCTAATTTTTTATTATAAACCGAAAACCCCATAGAATGGAACTTACTAAATTCTATTTAAAATCTCATGTAAATGTCTTGTATATTTTCAGTAGATGGGAAAGTCTATGGATTTGCAACTCTCATTAGGTTAGTCCCAAATCTGCATTAGTAGTATTGGCACTTTTCCTTCACTGCTTACCATAATTTTAGAAAATTAGTTGTTTATATCACCTGTTAAATATCACCTCTGTGACACTGGTATGTCCTGGAGAATACAGCATGTGTTATTAATATTTTTCAATAAGCAGCTCATTATGATTAGAAGAATATTTCAGACATTATCTTTTTTTCAAGAAATATCTATACAAGGAATGCATGAATGAAGAAAGAAAGAATGAATGAGTGAATGAATGAATGAATGAATGAATGAGATTCCCTTTGTATTCAGAACTCAACTTTCAAATGTTTCTGTAAGTCTGATAAGCAACTTTCCCATCAGGAAGATTCTTACATAAGAATATGTAGGACTTCGTTTGGGGGACTGCAAGAGTTTGACTTGATATTGTAAAAGCAATAAAGTTTATATAGGTAAGAGTGAGCTCACTCAATAAAGCAGTTTGCCTGTGTGATTTATGTAGGTCACTAGATCCTTAATTTCTGGTGTTTTAGTTGGTATAATATTGACTATCACAAATCTTCTCCCTCTTTATCCTGTTTTGAATAACATCCAGGGTCACAAAAGGAACAATTATGGGATGAACTTCTGTGAAATCCTATAGCCTACAGTAATTTTTCCTAGGCTCTCAATTCGGATCTGCTTTGTTGATTAGATAGCCATTGATCATGGTTATATATTTCAGAACTGCTGAGTGTAAGTTCAAATCCAGCACTATATTTGACTCCATCAATGAATAAAGAGAAATGGGATCTTTACAGTACAGAATTATCTTCCTGGATTGGAGGGGAGGGGAAAAAAAAAATCAATGAAAGAGTGGTGAACAGTGGCTAAACAGAAAGTGTAAACAGTCTGTTGGAAATACCCTTATTCTAAGAATCATGTTTGCTCAAAACTAGAGGAAAACAGTAGTGAGAAGTAAAAATGCCTCACAGACTGTTACGTTAACAACAGACATAATTTTGGGATTCCAAAAGGAAACATCAGAAATTCAAGGAAGAATGCATCATCCTAAAAACTCCTTTGTCTCTTAGAAAACTCTTTTTTTTGCTTAAAGATGGGAATGTTTTAATTTCGTAAGTAGTATTAGTCCTTAATATGTTGCAAAGGAAATAAGTTAGTGTTTTAAAGATTCCTGTTACATTTGACAGATATAAGATGGAAAATAGAAAAGAAAATGCAATATGCCTGGGATTCCAGTCAAGCTGTGCTGCTGCAAGGAGAGGTGAACATTTTACAACAATAGACAAGGGAAAAGTTATTCACAGCTTGAAAAAGTCAGAGTCCAAAAACTAGAGAGATTGAGAACAAACAAATACTGGAGGATAGAGGCTAATGAAACATCAAAAAGCCTCTACCAATATTAGCTGAACAATCTCGTTGAGGACATTTTTCCAAGAAATGGAGAAACATGTGGGACCCATTCCTGGGATACAAAAGAGAAAGTGGTAGAAACTTTCTCCTAAAATTGAGAATTCTCATTCAATTCAGCATTGAAGTACTAGAAGCACAGAAGTCAAAGAAAAGAAAAAAGAAAAAAAAAAAGGTCCAGAAAATATCTCATTAATAAAAGTGTTTTAGGTATCACAGTCTGAAGGGGAACCCAAAATTCTCCAGGCAATGGGAAACAATACTCCAATGAATCACTTGATAGGGGAGTCCTATCAATTGAAATTTTCATTCACATATAAAAAAATAATTTGTTAGTGGTTTTTGAACCCAAGCATACTTTCATTGTTTTTGGCCTTCATTTGTTTCTCTACTCCCTGCCCCCAAAGAAATACATTTCTGTGGTCTCTGGCTGAAAAATTCTGGCAGTCACTTCTTATATGGAGATACACATCTAAGAATCACTATGGAGTTTTTAAAAAGTACAAAATATCATGTAGTTACTAACCCTTAAGGAGACATACAAGGTATGATCAAACAATATGGTGAATGTTTAAACTAAAAAAAAACAAAAAACCAACAGATTATTACAGTAAAAGATACATCACCATTAACCCCCTTCAAAATACTCCCCTTTGCTTCAAACAATCTTATCCCATCATTCTTGCCACGTTCTGAAGCAGTACTACAAGTCGTCTTTCCTGAGTGTCTTTAGTTGCACAGTCGTGGCTGCTTTGATGTCCTAAATCAATTTGAAATGTTTACCTTTCATGGCCATTTTTGGGAAGAGTCAGAAGTCACACAGTGCCAGATCCGGTGAATGAGGTGGATGAGGACACACCATAAAGATTTTGTTTGACAAGGACACACCATAATGTTTTTGTGTGACAGAAATTGCTGTACCAGAAGTGATGTGTGACATGGAGGCTTTCTATTGTGATCACAAAATAAGGTGAATGCTGCTGCCAAGTGCCATCCAACGGAAAGGCTGGGATCTTCAATATGGGAAAGTTCAACCAAAGACACTAACGAAAGGAGACTTCCAGAACTGCTTCAGAAAGTGGTAAGATGATGGAATAAGTGTGATCAAAGTGAGGGGGAGGTATTCTGAGGGGGATTAATGGTAATGTGTCTTTTACTGGAATTATTATTTTTTTTAACTTGAACATTCGAGTATTGTTTGATCACACCTCTTACATGTCTTTGTCTATTCGGGCTGCTATAACAAAATGCCTTTAACTGGATCACTTATAAACAACATATATTTATTTGTCACAGTTCTGGATTCCAGAAATCTGAGATCAGGGTACAGCATGGTTGCATAACGGTGAGGGCCCCCTTTCAGATTGCACACTGATATCTTCTTATTTCCTCAAATGTTGGAAAGAAGGTGAGAAAGCTTTCCGGGTCCCTCTTGTAAAGGCACAACATAATCCCAATTATGAAGATTCCATGTCGAGATCTAATTACCTCCCAAAGGCCCCATCTCCCAAAACCATCACATAGGAATTAGGATTTCAACCTGTGAATTTTGGGGGGACACAAACATTGAGTTTATAACATTGGGCCATATGGAATACACTATGTTGGGATAAGATACGTGCAGGTGTGTATTTCAAATAGCTATAGAAGTGATTTCTATGTGAACTTCTGAATATACTTTAAAACTATATTTTCATATCTATTCAATTTTGCATCAGAAGCATTATTTTATAACAGAATATGTGTCTAGGTCATAAGAGCATAATACCATTTGCATTTGTTTCTAGAGCAGTGATTGTACTTTTTGTTTTGTCGTTTAAATTAAATTTATTAGGGTGGCATTGGTTAATAAAATTATGTAGGTTTCAAGTGTACAGTTCTATAATACATCGTCTCTATATCTCATTGTGTGTTCACCACCCAGAGTCAGTTCTTCTTCCATCACCATATATTTGATCCCATATACCCTCCTCTCTCCCTGCCGTTACCCCCTACCCTCTGGTAGCCACTAAACTGTTATTTGTATCGATGAGTTTTTGCTTCTTTGTCCTGTCCTTTCGTTGCTTTCAATTTTATATGCTACATATGAGTGAAATCATGTGATTCTCAACTTTTTCTGTCTGACATATTTCAGTTAGCATGGTAATCTCAAGGTCCATCCATGTTGTCTCAAATGGCAGTGATTTTAATATTCCATTGTATATATGTACCACATCTTTATTCAAACATCTATGGAAGGGCACTTCAGTTGTTTTCGTGTCTTGTGATTGTGTGTTTTTTTTTTTTTAATTCTGAAAGTTGTACTAGTGCTAAAATGTCCTTGTGTGTCTTTTTAACCAGCCGTAACTTCAGAAAAGTACAGACACAAGACAGACTGAAGTTAGGCAAACCAGCTTTGCAGATGCTAAGTGAAGAAATGTACCCGATTACCACAGTGGATGCCTGGCTATAGCTGGGAAAAATAATCTAGGGTCTCCTTAGGCACAAGTGTGGCATTATACATGGAACTAAGTTAAATAAAGAAATGATAGTGGAGAGAATGTATTTGGAAATAAATTTGTTTAAAAGGAGAAGGTATTTCATTCAGGAGACTTTTTAAATCCTCTGTAGGAATGAGGAGTTCACTTAAAAATGGGTATTGATTTTTGCTTTTGAACATTGTTAATTGCTGACAAAATATTATAATAGAAGTTTTCATAATTTACTTCCACATAAGAGAGGTGACAGATTAACCAGTGTTTTATATTCTTTTTAATAGTCATGGAAATTAGGCTATTTCTTTCTTTTTGAGTGTGTGTGCTTACTAAAAATGAGTTGTGTTAGTCCTGTAACTACTTATGCTAATTTTGACATGTGTTATTTTATTTATGCAATTTAATTAAATAATATGCAAAATGATGATGCATGAGTACAGGAAAAAATAGACTTATTTTGTTTTTAGTATGCACTAGTGGAAAACTTTAGAGAAACTTCCTAAAGTCAAACATTAAAAAGAAATTGTTGTCCAATTGGTTTTGACAAAAACTTTATAAGATTCAGGAAGGGAGAGAAAAATATATAGAGTAATACCTCAGTTTGCGAGCCGACTTCATTTTGGAAACAAACTACTCGTATTGCAAGACATCGCTTATATACCAAGTTAAAATGCATTAGAAAAGTTTGCTCATCCTGGGGAACACTCGCAGACCAAGTTACTCGCAATCCAAAGTTTTACTGTAGTTAGTTTCATATTCAGACTGATAGTTCTGTTATTTTTAATGTTTCTCCTTTTTAAAATAAATAGGAAACTGAAAATGTATGTATTATGGAAGTGGTATACAAGAAAGATTTTTAATTAGACTGATGAATTTAATCACTGATGAATGAATTATCTTTTGTCTAAGTTAAAATATTTAAATTTCATGTGTATTATTTTTATTTCCCTCTGAGATAACAAATGTGTTCAATTACTTCAATACACATCAAATCAGAGAAGATGGGATATATTCTCCCCGGGTTTGCTGACTTGTAGTTCTCAGTTTGTAAGACTGTCTGATCCTCTGTGCTGACCTGCACAGATGGGTGTGATTTGATATGTAAAATGACATCCAAAATACATTGTTGACCCAAATAAGCATTATCATTAAGATAATTCATACCCGAATCCAATGTTTTTTGGAGGTACTGTTAAAGAGGCATTTAGAAATGCCCTGGATCAATATGTTGCACTGCTTATCTCATTGGTCTCAGAACGATCCATAGGAACATGGCCAAGGGGAAGCAAAGTGGCCTCACTACTGTGTTTGCAGAAGTTCTCTGATCCTCTACTCATCAATCTCTCAGGTGAAAAATAATGCCCCTAATTCACATCAGGTTTGGCCAACACATAAGAGGCTGGAGAAAGGATTGAAATGGTGGTTGGACTCGAGGATAAGATACCTAAGTACAGCATCCTACTCTTTCTCAGAGAGAAGTATGAATTTGGATGCTCCTGTTCCAAGACACTGATAACATGCATTTAATAATACAGTTTAAATTTCAATATGAATTAGTATGGCCCCTTTCTTTTTTTTCCTTCCAGGTCAAGGAGTGGGTGGGTACTAATGAACACTTGCATATAGGAGATTTGGGGCAAGTTAAAGTCTGTATTCTAACCACGTAGTCAAAGCACTGAAATGACTTAGGACTATTTCTTGATATAGTCCAGGCTTACCTTTGCCTCTTTTCAAAGACCATCAGTTTGGAATTAAATATTTTATTGCTTTATGTGCAAAATTTTGTAATGTTGGTGATCATGAAGAATTTAAAGAGATCATCACTATAAAGTATTTATTAAGAAATATTTATAGCCCTTCATCACAGAATTTGGTATAAAGTTAATGATTATGGATTATCATGAATTATTATTATGATGATGATTGATCAATCTCATTTCTTACCAACCTTTTCAAAGAAATTCAGATCAACATTTAATATCTTCACTAATACCTCTCATCAATTAAAATATAATTTCCTAATATATAGTATAATAAATACAATTACTAGTATTTTTAAAAATCAAACTTCACAGCAATGCCTCCAAATCCCCTCCAGAGTACCTCTGCTTTCCATGTGATGTTACCAGTTTCTATGTGTGTCATGCTGCTAAAATGGTTGTAAGGCCCTGGCCTAAGCGGAACTCATATCCAAGCTCCTCATCCTGAGGAGAAATTTTGATATGAATTAAAAACCCATAAAAATTCCAGAATGGAATTCTGGACTTTTCTTTGGACTTTTCTTTGGGATAATAGAATTTATTCCTTCTGACACTCTCTATTGCTGGTTTTTGGCTTTCATTCACTTTCTTCCTTTGTTGTTAGTATGGTAATAGGTGCATGCAAGTATCTCTCAGTTTAAAAGTGTACCAACTCATACACTTGTAAGGTCAAATGAGGCCCAGAAAATTTAAAATGTGTATTTACCAGGCCTCCTTGTTTTGTTCACTTGAACAAAGCAGTGCTTTTATTACCGCAGTTATTGTGTTAAAGGTACAAACCGTTCAAAAATGCACAAAAAATAAGTCACTCATCTTATTTCCTATATCTAGTCAAGGCATTAAAAATACAGAATCAAATTTGGTTTATCTCATTTTTTACAAAATGTTCAAAAACGCACAAAAATGTAAGTCACTCATCTTATTTCCTATATCTAGTCAAGGCACTAAAAATACAGAATCAAATTTTGGTTTATCTCATTTTATCTCATCTCATCTCAAGTATGTGGAGGTTTTTTAGGAAAATCCCTACTTTTGATCATTTTTTTTTTTCATTTTGTTTTGCCTGGAATACTGAACGCATAGTCAGTAACTTTCTTGGGAATTTGGTGTCAGTGCTCTGACCCCACTTTCTTAGGAGACCAGGTATAATTTCACGAATACCCATCATTTCCACTGTATTGTAGCTCTGACCTTTTGGAGGCGATTTTCTTCTTTTCTCCAGTGACAATAAGCACAGCATGGAGAAATCTTTAATTAGCAGTCTTGCCCTACCATTATTCTAGTAACTTCAAAAATAGAATTATGTTCTGGAGATCTGATCGCTTTCAAGAATAGCATAACCTTTACAAATCGCCTCATGGTTTTATCTTTCCTGATGTTTTTCTAAGTCATTGAGGACTCAAAATACAGATAACTAAACCTAGATTTCCTCAGTTCAGCACCACCCACAGCATTCTGGACGCTGCTGTTAATTTAAATTCCTCAGGGGTTCATCACATGTGCCCATGATCAGTCATTTGTACTATATGTCAACATCTGTCGTTTCCTCCTCTTCAGCTCCTAGATGGCACTGTGTTACTGGAGCCACTGAGTCCCCGTCGCTATGAAGATTTCCTCCACCATTCCAAAGGCAATCGTGTGCCATGTATTTCCAGCAATGAAGAATCATTACACTTAGCTGGGACAATATATGTTTCTTTCAAAATTATGGAGCAAATTTACTAAGCCCCGTCTTGAGCTTTCAGTTGCTTGTAGAGACTTCAGTGATTCTTTTATCTTATTTATATAGCATGCTCCAGAATAACACCATGTTCTTGGAATCCAGGCAGGAAATTGAAAGTTCTAGGATAAGGATAATGCATAACGTGTGTCAGACAGCAATTACAAGTGCCTTTCCTCTTCCATAGTTGAGTGATCGTTGCACCAAAGACATGCTCAGCTTTCTCTTTAGTTAGGAAGAGATTCTTATCAAGAGGTTTCTAAGTCCCTCACATACACAGGTCCTTAGTGGATCCACTATGAGAACCCTGTCAGTGAGTGTGTATATATCTGATTTACAAGATACACAAATCTGCATCTCTGTCTGAATATCCCACCACACTCTCATTTCTGTCATGAGACTACCGATTATGAGTGCTAATTTATAAAGTTTTATCTCATTCTACTCAAAAATATCAAGACCTTATTTAAGCTAATCACTTAAACAGTACATTTATTTTGGAACACTCCATATTGTAAAATACATTTCAGTTGAAATAAATCTTTATTGAAAACTGCAGGAAGTCACCTTGTAAAAGACACAAAGGCACGTGTTGTCCTTTTAATAGGATGTTTAGTTCCCATTCATTTTCAGAGCGGTTATATATACTTTTAAAGAGAGCTTGCCATGCTTTTGAAGTTGTTTGTTATCAGGCCCAAGAATTTCTAAGCTCTTATATATAGAAAGTAAGGGACTAATCTTTACAAAGCTGCAAGCCTTTTATGCACATATTGTACTCATTATATATTTGGCAGATGCTGACGTCATTGGGAGCTGAATGACAGAAACTAGTGCAGGAGCCTCAAAATATGTCCTTGTCGATATATTAATAGGATGGGAGAACGGTCTTCCACAGTACTCTGATTCTTTGAATTATACGTAGATCTCTAAGTCATAGCATTTAAAATCCTCTTCTATTAGAATGAGTTGTTTCATTATTTATCTTCATTTTGTTTCAGTACCCTCCATTTACCCATTAGTTGAATATGCTTGAGAAGTAATCATTTGGGGATTCAAGAGTGAATGAATAATGTTTTAAGTGTAAGAAATCTGGACAAGGATATTATCCTATAGTTAAAATAATGTCTTCTCTCAGTTTTACACATACAATAGAGAAGTGTCATGATTCTTAAGTCCCAATCCTCCAAAGAAGAGAGGATTAGAATTTTTTTTAATAGACCTTTGGAAAATAAGTTACATAAAATTAGCATTCATATTAGAGTGGCTAAGAACACTTACATTACATTATAAAATATTGTCTACTACAAAAAAATAGCATATCTCTTCTGAGATATGTAAGATCCTTATGCATACTCTATATATTTTTACATAGAATTAGTTTTATCTATGTGCAGAATCAGGAGTTTCAAATACAGTATAATATTTATAGGCTCAAAATCTGCATCTGCCCCTCACACTCAAAAACATAAGCGAAAGGAGGAAGGAAGAAAATATGGACAAAAGGAAAAGAAATAAGGCAAATTGTTGTCCCTAATACCACCATCAGCAAGGTTCTCTCCCAAAGCACTGACACTTATTTAATAGAAAATGATCAACCACTTCTATTACATAGCTGAAATTAACAATTACAATTTATCAGTCTTCTAAATGAGTCATTACACTTTTGAAAATGCCTAATCAGATTTTAAATTGAGAGTACTTTCTGGATATGCTATCTGAAGTCTGGGTGAGGATGGAAAGGCATCATGATTCAGCTTCCTGATGGGTCAGGGAGCCTGGTACCAACAGAGAAAAGAAGTATATTCTACAACTGTAAATCTAAGGCATTTTTGCACAATTCACATAGTGTCTGATCATTCTTAATAATGCAAATGTACTTATACGCCATTAATATGTTTATTCTGAGCCCTCTTATACATTGTATTACTTGTCATCGAAAGCCAAGATGTATATAACTTTAGAATATCAGACCAGTGATATTTGTTTAAAAATGTGTTCTGCCGTTATATTTTGCACAAGACATTGGAAGCTTGTATTTATTGCTGAGTGATCAATTACTATAGTTAGAAAATGAATGAATGAATTAACTTTTTGTTGTTTTTTTTTTTTTTTTTGGTTCGGCTTTGTTAGTATTGCTGATATACAAATTGCTACATCAGTAGTTAAACTTTGAAATCTGTATTATCTAGAAAATCTTTATGTGCCCAAAATTAAATCCAGGTATTTTAAAAGAATGGTAACATAAAAACAATATATAAACATGAATAGTAAAATCAGGGAAAACTAATAAAAAACATCATTAATCATAAATACTTTTGGAAGCCAGGGACATTATAAAAATTGTTGCTAAATATACTAAATCCAGAAGGTGGCACTGTTGTACTGTATTTTGCAAACATCTTGACATTTCTATTTTTCTCTTTTTGTATACACACATTTAAATGTATGTATTCGTATTTACAAGTATAAACACATAAAACTGCATGCATTTATATACTGAATACTTGTTCACATGGCAACGTTATAATACAATTTTTATATTCATCAGTTTAATATGTCCAGCTATATGGAGCTCACGATATATTTCAGTATGTAATTTGGAATATTTTCTTAGATATATCAAGTAATAGTTCTGTTGTAAAATTAGTGCATAAGCACACTTTTGCATAATTATTTATAACATTAACTGCACTATACTTATCAAAGCAAAATATTTTGTTATAGAGAAATCATATTCAAAATTAAAAGAAAATCTCATCCATATTGTCCAAATGTTTTTATGGTTTCAGTTGAATGGTGGTTTGCAATGGAGCATATCAGGTAAGTTAGAAAATTAATCACATGATTTAAATTCATTGTTCATTTATTTAAATATGAAGTTAAATATATGTAATAAAATTCAATTCCAGATTAAGGAAAAAGTAACATGTGTATGTCAACCACATAAGACTTTAATAACCAGATAACAGAATCCTAATTAAACAAACTACATTCAGTAAGAAAGGATACTTCTAGCAACATTACATGAGAAATAGAGCCTAAAGCGGAAAAACATAAGACAGATGTAGACAAATGTGTGGTTTGAAAAATGAACACTAAGAAAAAAAATACAGACAGAATTTCAAAATAAAGTGTAAAACTGCAAATGAAATAATGAGAAGTCATTCTACAGATGTGGAAACACTTTGTGACAAAGAAAATAATTTTTTTTTTCTCCCTAAGTTTCTCCCTGGAGCCTCGTTCATTCATTCATGCATCTATTTTCTTCGTCATTTTCTCTTTATTTCTATGGAGATAACATGATACAGTGGACAGAGCATGGGGCTTCAGTGAAAAGCCTGGCTTGCTGCAAGCTCTTGCCTGCCTTATACCAGTGAGGTGACCTTGAGCAAGTAATTTAACCTGAGAAACCTGCAGCCACACAAGGGAACAAGGGCAATGTTACTTAGCTTATTGAGCTGTTGTGGCAGATTCATGTTTAATCAAGGTTACTTTCTTTTAAATTTTCAAGTTTTGTTCATGCGATAGTTTACCGTGCCAGGTGGGAATCAGGAACAAGTTCGCGTTTCTGCTTTTGTGATGCTTTTTAAACCTGAATACAATACAGGAGTCTGCTAAGTGATTCATGTTTTATATTGAAGGAAACATGCAAATTCATGTGCTTATTGTGAATTCTATTTTTGAAACACTTGGTTTTTACAAAAGGTAGGGGCATTTTTCCTTCTTGCTGTGCAAAAATGGTTACAATCATGTCATTTTTCTTCTTGCTAACTTGCTGAAGAAATCTGACATAATTTACATTTGTATTCCTATGACAAGTATTTCAAATTGGACTGACAATGTGTTTTATGGCCTGATTACCTTCCTAGAAGCTTTATGATTTCATTTGTAGTTTATTTTTTGTAAGATATAAATAAAATATATGCTCAAGCTGCTCTAAATGAATATCAGTAAAACATTTAAAAAGCTGAATTAGATATAAATCCCCCCAATCTACATGGTAGTATCATTGTTCTAGATAGGTTTCCAGCATAATTGATTAACCTAATAAATAGGAACATTAAATTGCTCAGAACAAAAACTTGATGAAAGAAAGAGTAGGAATGGTGAAAAGAACTCTGAACCACCCAAATTCACAATGGTAAGATAACCTTAAACTTGCAGTTCCTAAAATTTCTCTAAGAAGTGAAAACATGAAGTTAAACATGGTACGCTGTTCTGTTAAAGTAGCATAGACGTTTTAAATTATTGTCAAATCAATTGTGTTATTTTTGAAGTTAAATGCTAACTCTAAATTTAGCAAATTAATTCAAGCAGAATTGTATAAGAATTATATATACATTTGATTAGTTAATATTTTCTGCATAGATAGATAGATAGATAGATAGATAGATAGATAGATAGATAGATATAGATATAGATATATGGTTCTTTTATGAAGTAATTAAAAAATCAGGATTTTGAAAACATATGATACATACGTTTTTGAAAACATATGATACATATGATATATATGATACAGAGGAATACTTGTGGGAATTTTTTAGCTATCATTTCACAAATATTTAGTATGCAACTGATGGGCCACATCCCCCACTGAGCTGTGGGTTTGGTGTCTTGCACAGACCTGATTCTCAGGAAGGAGAAGGACAAAGCAAGTTGTCCTCCCTGAGGAAGTCCTTTGTTTCTGCATGCAGAATAAAAAGATATATCATTCCATCTGTATAATGAACATTTTGGTGGGGTGAAGTTAGGTGTTTTCAATACTTTTATTTACAAATATTTCACAGCAATTTCTCAAAGAAGATTTCTCAATGATAGTCATATGTGATTTGATAAATAGAAGAAATACATAAACAGAGGTACACACACATGCACACACACACGCACACGCACGCACACACAAACACAGCACTGCTATTTTACCTGAAGTCACTGAAGCCATCCGAGCTCTGATACCAAGTCAGGAAAGGAAATATTCCTTCTACATCAACTGTAGGGTAAGCTAAATCATCAAAAACCACAAAAACTTCAAAGAAGTAGATACAAACCCTACTACAAAATTGCACTAATTATGTTAGTCTAATGTTACAAAAAAATAATTAAATTAAATCCAGTCTCATTGCTTTTTATCTGAAGCCTTTCTATATGATAACTTTCTCTCCTTTCTGAATCAGCACTGATAATTTCTTTAATCTACTTTCATTGCCTTCTCCATTAAAACCCTGCTATATTAGGACCTAGAAAATATTTTGATTTCCAGTTTGAATGAATACAGAGACAATTTCACATCACTTCTTTCAATAAATGATGTCATATATGCAACATTTGTATGGCAGAGAGGTTTAGTAAAAGAACAATGGGGCACAAATGAATTCAAAGCAGTGATTATTTTAGTTTATGTTGGTATGCTCTATTCTTTAAAATTAATTTGCTAGTGTCCTAGCAATTTATTGTGAATGCTACTAGTCAGGTTTAATTCTTTTTTTGTTGTTGTTTTTCTAAACTTCATTGTTGAACTTTTATTTTCTATCTTGAATTGTGCCTACCATATTACTTACAGAATAACACACAAGTAACTTAGAAAAAAATTAACCCAATTTCCAATGTAATTTTCATACTTAAGTTTTCAAACCATCACTTAGCAACAATTCTTGATGAGCTCCAAGTGTTATTATGTCACAGGGGCCCATCTGAATCAGAGATTTACAAAAAAAAATTAGAGAATCTCAGGTTCAGAACCTTAGATCTATTTTGGAAATTGCATATCATTTTTAACTTCCTTATTCACTTATGATTGACTTGTAAAAAGCTGTAACTATTGAATGCATAGAACTCAATGAATTTGGGAATATGTATACACTTGTGAAACCATCATTACCACCAAGGCCTTACACATATCCATCACCTCCCAAAGTTTCCTCCCACTCTCTTTATTATTATTTTTGTATATATGGTAAAAAAATATAAGATCTATCCTCTTAGAAAAGTTTAAATACATAATACAGTATCCTTAGCCATAGGCACGGTGCTGTATATGAGATCTCTAGAATGTATTTATCTTCCATAAGTGAAACTAACATTGACCATCACCTTCCCATTACTTCTTTTCCCCAGCCTTCGGCAATCACCATTCTACTCCCTGCTTCTATGAGTTTGACTATTTTAGATTCCTCATATAAGTGGGATCATACAGTACTTGTCTTTCTGTGTTTGACTTATTTCATTTAGCATAATATCCTCTAGGCCCTTTCATGTTGCCACAAATGACAAGGCTTTCTTTGTTTCTTTAAGAATGAATAATAATTCCATTGTATGTATGTCCCACATTTTCTTTTATTTAAGATTACAAGTTATTTTATTCTGGATAATACTTCTTTGTTCTTTTCAAATCTTTCATAAAGAGCATGTATTACTTTAATGAGTCGAGAAAATATCCATTTAATGTACCTTCCATAGCATGGCACGAAAGACGTGGAGGGACTTCGCTCCAGCTACTCTCTTCTAGTCACACGTAGGTTTTTTTCATATCTTGGCTATTGTAAATAGTGATGCAAGGAAACTGCTTAGTACTTTTATTCAGACATAATTTCTACTGCTTTTTAGATCTAGATGGTGGCTAATCATAATATACTGCTGAAATACTACTCTTGAGATATTCTGAAAACCATATCCTCTTACTTAGGAAATGTCTCTTAATTCCTCAGGTCAGATGTTGCTCCTATTGTACCAGCACATTATATAATTTCATGTATTGATCACCTGCTCCGGATGAGGCTCTGCTGGTACTGGGGATGGATGTTCATGATCCTAATGGAAATTACTAGTACTCAGACTGACTGGGTACTTTGCATATGCAATGAGCACTTTATTAATTATAACAATTAATCCTCAGTCTCTTTATGAAATAAATACTATTTGTTTCTCCATTTTAGAGAACAGCAAGTCTAGACCAAGTAACTGTCAAAAGTCAAGACAGTACCTGGCTGAGCCAGGATTAAAATGACCAATTCTAATCATCAGGCCAATTCCTTAACCTTTGCATGCTACAGACAATGGGGAATGATAGGGTGCAGCATCACTGATATAAGGGAAATTAGAGGTTATCTTGCTCTGTTTTTTTTTTTTTTTTTTTTACAAGGGAATAAAATGGAGCATAATGAAATTGTACCTTCTCCATAGTGACAAACTGGAAGGCAGAATTGAAATACTACTCTAGTCTCTTTATTTAGTATTTTATATTCAGTATGACTTTCTAAAATAGCCTCGTACCAATCTGGAAACAGAATCTCATCCCTTTTCTTCCTGTCAGTACATATCCACAACTCATCTGCTTAGTATATCCTGAATGATTCTTTTTTGGAAAAAATAAATATAGCTGTGATTCAAGAGACTTTTCCCCAAATCTCCTAATTTGATATTTGTAGGACCTTGAATATATTTGTCTCTGTGACAATGAGTTCTTCATTGGTATAAAATAAAAATGCTGAATTGAATATGATGAACTATACTATTTTATATCTCATAAAACCCATAGCATATACTGCTACTTTTAATTCTTCTAATTGTATCCTTGGGTATTGTTGAACCATCATTTACATTGAAAATAGCATTTGACATCTATACAACTGAAGGACTCATTCAAATTAACATGTTTGTTCCTTATAAGTAATCTGCAGATGTGGGTTTTTCTTTTTTTTCTTTTTTTATTTCATGTACAGTGGAGAAAGCAGAGATTCAAGATGTGAATTTCAACACTACTTATGTAGTAAGTAGTGAAATGGAAATTCAATTGCAGTTCTTCTGATTCAACATCCATTAAATAGTCTGCTAAGGTCAGTGGTCTTTTGAATAAAGCAGTTTGATGACCTATGATATGACTAAATGAGAAATTAGAAGCATGAAACATGAACAAAAATTGAAAAGAGCAGAATCTTCAATAAATACCGGAAATAAATTAAAATAAAATAACTCCTTATGGAAGGACTTGAAATTGGTCAGATACAAAAGGAAGTTAGCATTTCCTAACAATCCTGGGATAGGTGGGCACTTGGCTTCAAAGCACAAGTATTTGGCCTCAGAATTTGGAAAGATATTGGTGAAATTTCATAATTAGAATATTTTAGCATTATTCCATTCAAGGTTATTAATTCATAACTTTTAATATAACTTTAATACTTTCTCTTCATTTATCAGTTATTAGCTTTTGCCCTAGGTTGGATTTTAATTACATTCACTTTTTTTGTCATTAGATGCAATGTGCTGGGTCATTTTGCCACTTCAAAAACCAGTTGATGAGACAGCTGATGAGCTTAATAAAATTTAGTGAGGATTTGGTATGAAATTATCCTTTTATCATTACTTCAGTTTAAAATATTTTATAGTTTCTTCCTTGTTGTACCTTATATATTTAGGCTATAAAAATCAATCTCTATGTCTGAAACTGTGAATGCATAACAATATTTTGACTGTCATAATGTCATTTTGATAATACAGTTTATTATGGTGAGAGTATTACTAAAGAAAAAAAGATTTACATTGTTACTCAATGCTATTAAGGAATCCTTTTATCCTAGTTAATGACAGACAATTTCACTCAATGACAATATATTCTCTCTTATAACTATTTCTTATGAAATTTTTAATATCCAGTTATGAGTTAAATCATTTCACACATATGTACATATATAATAGCATTTAGGGATTTATCCCTTAGGATTCTGATGTATTTTATGTATATATGAATGGATGGTTGCATGGACTTTTCAGTATATATTAACATCCTCCATCAGGCACAACTGATCTCACAGATTCATTGCACACAAAGATGCAGCTATGAAATACATCTTTACTGTACTAAGTCACAAACACGACTGGCGAAAGATTACCGTAGAGAGGGAAGATAAAGAAGCCATGAATCAATACTTAAGTTAACTGTTAGATACTTGAAAATTTGTGTGCAATGAATCTGTGAGATCAGTTGCACCCAATGGAGGGTTAAAGTACATACAACTGTTGTAAAATTAGCACAATGTGGCATAGCAATTGAAGTGTAGAAAATATGCGGAAAAGATGGCATAGGATGCTGTCAGACAGTAGTCCATGTTCATGAACCAGAATGTCTGAATTCACTTTCTAACTTTTATACTTGAATCATAGTGAATTGGTTGAATCCCTTCTGTCTTAGTTTCCTAATTGAAATATCGAATTACTTTGCAGATTATGGAATATTTTATGGACCTAATTCAAACATTAATTTTTATATGTAGGTAAATTGTTTATAATAGTTCCTGGCAAAAGCAATAACTCCATATATGTTACCTTTGTTGTTGTTATTACTATATAGCAACACTTGTATTTTTTAATCTATTTTTCTTGGCTGAAGTGTGTGTATACTCGTATATAATGAACCATGATCCTGCACGCGTTTTTCCTGATTTTGCCTCTGCCTCCTCCCTCTGGTCTCTCCGGGGATGCTCTTGCAATGCATCTGAAGCAGCCCTCTTGAGGTCAATAACACAATTCCTGTCTCTCATAATCTGTGAGAGAAACCAAAGGGAGACAGGACCACAAAGATCTAACAATATCCATCTATAGTCTTCCACAGCAAAGCCTTGAGAGAAACATGATATGTGAACATTATAATTCCATTTAGGCTAGTAAGTATTCCCAGTCACCAAAGCAGATCTGAAAATGGCTTTTAATTTATAACCTTTATTTCCTTTTTTTGGCAATTATTTTTCAGGTTTAGTAAGCCCATTGGTTCTCTTAGAGGGGGAGATGAATTCTCAGCACTAGATATTACTACTCATAATATCATTGATGAGCACTATAAGTGGTTGTTTTTTTGTTGTTTTGTTGTTGTTGGCAGCTCTGGGTGAGCTCTTCAAATGACCCTGAATTTACACTGAGACAGAACTGCTGCAGAAAGCATCATTACTGGTAGATAAAGTGCAACACCATCATTCATTTTTTAATTTAGGCTTTGCTTGAAGAGTTAAGGTTGTAATAATTACATTAACACATGATGCCATTTGACTCATTTGAGCAATTTCAATCAGTATTTCATCCTTATCACAGTGCTGAGACTGCTTATTGAAAGTAAATAATGACCTTTTGATTGTGACAACAAATCTTGTCTTTCGTGATTTTGTTGGAACTTTTGGCAGCATTGGATGCAGTTAATCATCACATTTTATTGGCTGGTTTATAGATTTTGGTAGGATTTTTGTAAACAAAAGTAAAACCAATCCAAAGTGTTATCTCATAGTGATCTATTTAAAGGTCTAGTCAATAAGGTCATTGGATCTCTCACTGTAGGATTCTACAAGACTGAGTGACATTTTTCTGCTTTCCTGTTTATGTTTTGTAGAAATTCACTTCCTTATAAATGGGTGTCTGATTGTTTCCTGGCGTTATAGGATTCCATGGACAATTTTGACCATCTCACGTTGAAAAATTAGAGAAGCATGTTTGTACCCAAAATACATCATGAAGTTGGCCAATTGTTATACTCCACCCATTACTGGTATATCCGTTTACACAATAATAGCTTCACATTGTGTTACCTGTGGGGGAGTAAGGCATACACACACACACATAGGTGCAAACAAAATATGTTTGAAGGCTAGGAAATATAAAATAAAATAAAGAAGCCTTCTTGAAATCAAGCCTTTTTCAGAGGAGTCCAAGAAGTAAAAGTTACATGACCAGCAGTAAAGTAATGTAAAGTTGTTTACATTACCTAAGACTTTATTTACCTGAGGAGCCTTACTGTATTGATGTTACAGTTGGAAACATGCAGAAAGCAGCCAAAAGCTACTTGATATCATTGTTTAGTTAAGAGGCACAGCTAAAATACTCTATGCAACACAAATATCAGAGTAAAATATGGAGATGTCTCATGATGGAAACGTTTACTTTTATTTTTGGTGTAGCTGATGTGGCTGCAAATATAAAGAGATTTCATATGCTACTCTGGACCAGAACACACACTTATGTAGCAAAAGAAAAACACCAAAAAACATAGCTGCAGTAGCAATTCTGGACTTCTCTCGGCTTAGCTCATACATTGTGATTATTTCTATGGTCAACTTCTAATTGTGTGTCTGATTAGGTAATGCAGTGTGTCTGATTTGGCAGTGCGGTCTGATTTGTTATTGCATTTTCTGATAGGATTGTCTAAGAAATTATGCTTTTGCTTATTTTGTACACCTTTCCTGGAAATAAATGGAGTGTGTATTCCACAGAACATGAAATTAGATACTGAAATTGATTCATAAGGAATTATTTTAAATTGGATTTTAAATAAGTTTGAAATTTTAGGCTAAGAAGGATTCTTATCTAAGTTAGTTCTTTCAGTAATACAAGCTACTACTATAAAGTACTGTACGTACTAACATACTGTATAGTATGCCAAACATTAATTTACCTTTTTAATGAGTAATTCTGGATATTTACCCAGAAATTTATAATTTTCAGAACATAATTGTCCGTATGTTTATTCTAAACAAATCTCTGGGAAAGTAATTTCTTTTTATTTAATATTTACATTATCCTCTTGCCCCAAATTAACCACTTTACTTTCTGGTTCCCTGCCATTAAAACTCCCTAAACCTAAATAAACCAACCCTCTGCCTTTTCCAATCTTGTTTCTGAATGTAATTAGACAAAAATCACATGATCATGATCTTTAAACTCATAAGCATTCTCAGTTTTACACAGCAGTCATTTTAGGTCCTTTAATCATAACCCTCCCTAATTCTCAAAGGTCTCTCTGCACAGATCCCTTCTTACACAACAGATGGTCTTGCCTCCTAATTCACAAAGTAATAGATTTAATGAGATGCAAACTCTTATCCACATCTTACCCTTTTGACGTAGCAAATTGTCTGTACTGTATACCACCTCCCTTGTAACCTCTTTCTAAGATGAAGGGTTTTTTGTTAACATCGAGGAGGGTAACTTCCACACTTTGTCCACCTGGAACCTATACCTGCCTTCCTATTTGGGCTTTGTTCCGTGATTTGTCATTTCTTCAGTTTTATTGCCGCTTTTCACCTCTCTTTTCACTTTCTTCTTTGTCCATACCCCACTATTAAAAAATAATAGTAAAATAAAAAATGGACATAAGAAGCTAATCATAAAAAACTGACATCCTATCATAATCTAATTTATGCAGCTGGTGAAGCTTCCCTTCCTCTATATAGTAATATAAGTTCTTAAAAGAGTGTCCTACAGTCTTCCTTCATCTCTAATTTCGTATTTATTCTTTAGCACTTTGCCTACCATTCCACTTATATTGTTGTCCCAATATAAACAAAGACACCTTAGTTTCCAGTTTGGAGTATTATTACTATTTTTAAAATTAAAGTTTATTGGGGTGACAGTGGTTAGTAAAGTTACATAGGTTTGATTGTATAATTCTATAATACATCATCTATATATCAAACTGTGTGTTCACCACCCAGGACAGTTCTCCTTCCATCACCATATATTTCACACCTTTTACCCTCATCTACCACCCCTCCCACCCCTTACCATCTGGTAACCACTAAACTATTGTCTGTGTCTATGAGTTTTTGTTCCTTCATTTGTTTGTCTTGTTCCTTTGTTGTTTTTAGTTTTATATACCACATGTCAGTGAAATCATATGGTTGTTGACTTTTTCTGTCTGACTTATTTTGCTTAACATAATAATCACAAAATAAATCCATATAGTCACAAATGGCATAGATATATGAAAAAAAAAAGTTCAACATCACTATTTATCAAGAAATGTAAATCAAACCCACAATGAGATATCACTTCACACCAGTTAGAATGGCTTTCATCAACAAGATAAGCAATAACAAGTGTTGGAGAGGCTGTGGAGAAAAAGGAACCCTCATACCCTGTGGGTAGGAATGCAGATTGATGCAGCTACTATAGAAAACAGAGTGGAGGTTCCTTAAAAAATTAAGAACAGAATTACCATATGACCCAGCAATCCCTCTTGTGTGCATCTACCCAAAACTCCAAAAACATTTATCTGTAAAAATATATGTGCTCCGATGTTCATTGCAGCTTTATTTATGGTGGCCAAGACATGGAAACAACCAGTGCCATTTGGTAGTTTCTAGTTGCAATATTTGTTGTTGCTTTTTGCTATTGGGTTCCTGTGGAGCATTTAATGGTTTTGATCACTCATCTTTTGATCTCATTTCCCTGATATAATTATTGGTCTTTCCTCTAACTTCTCTATGTGTTTATTTTCAGTGTTCTTTCTTGGATCCTCATCTTTATCTGGTTCCTTTATACTATAGGGCTTCCTGGATTCTTTCACTGGCTTTTCTCATTTATATGTGGTGTTATTTTAAGTCTACCCATGGCTTTTTTCCAGTGCCCAATGGTCAGTATTCCTTACTTCCTCAGTATCCCTCTTTACTACTATTGCTTTCTTCTGAAATGCAGACTAAAATTTTTGATTGAATGCTGACTACCTGCACTTTGATTTATTTAACTTGTCCAAAACTATGAGTTGTTGCTGCCCTCAAAACCAACACTTGAAGATACTACCTATCATTCACTCAGCTTTATAAGCAGAAGCTCAGAATTCATCTATGAAGAGAACATGAGCATATCATGAAAACATTGTGTGTCAGATAAGTAAGTGATGTGACTGACCTGTTTTGGAGAAACTGTGAATAAGAGAATGGTGAAATACCTTTCTCAATTCTGTAAAAGATTTGCCATTGTAAAGTTCTTAATAATTAAAATTATCTTTATAAAACTTTACTAATATTTTAATATGTTCTAGTTACATTCTAAAACCTTGAGGGAGTTAGAACATATAAAATATAAAAAAACTTTAAATAAAATTTGAAACAGCACTTATTTAATGCTATTTCACTTTATTTTGAAAAAGAATCTATTAATCCTAAAGCAATTCCTAAATTTATATCTATTTGAGATTTTTATATTCAGGTTTTGATTAAATAGTATTTCTCACTGAAACAGTTATTGAGATTAAAGAATTTATCAGTACTCTCGACATTTTAGGAACTTTATTCTTTAAATTTTCTTAATTCTCTTAAATTCTGCAATACGTAAACCAAAATATTTCTACACACAATTAGAATCAGAATTTATCTCGCTCCGTGTTTTTACTTTTGAATCTTCTGAAAAACCCTGGGTTTGTGTTTGCTTTTATTATTTTATCCTACCTTGGGCAAGTTATTTCAACTCTTTGAGATTTATTATACTAGGTCTAAAATGGAAGGCTTTGTTCATTTAATGCAATATTCAAATCAGTTAAAGAGTATATAGACCCCTCACTAAGGTAATACATATTAAGAGTAGGAATGTATTAAATATAAATTTTCCTCTTTCTGAAGCATTCATTATAATCATACTTTATCAAATTCTATAAGAAATAACTATGGCATTTTAAGGCTCTGTTAAATGTGGAGTCTCTACAAGCAAATATTGGAGAGGCTGCAAATACTAAACAAGATTGGTGGGCTTGGGTTCAAAATGAGATATCAGTAATGTCTGTTGGTCCTTATATGGATGTACTAGTGTCAAATAGAGGTATTCAATGATTAAAGTAAAGGGTCCTTGGAGGCAGCAAAAAACACCCTACTGAGGTTATACTGTTGAAGGTATTAATACCTTTTTGTGTAAGTTTTCTTCTTCTCTGTATTCCATTCCTTTAGATTACTCCAAAATGAAGGACATCTTTATTTTCCCTGTCTTTAATAGATCTCCTGTCTTTATTTTACTCCGAAATGATATGTCTACAGTGTCTTCAAGTGAACATTAAAATTTCTAAACCTGAGAATCTCAATTTGTTTAATAATATACTTGAAATATTAGTAAATTATAATCACTTCTACATAACTATTCAGAAATGAAAATAGATGTTAGTCACTAATATATGCTTTATGTGTTGTATTCATATCAATTGATCTTGAGACATTTTTAAGATTAGAACTTCCACCATGTGTTTGGTTCTCCCTTTTCATATATTTTGACAGATTTTTTGTTTTTCTTTTCCTGGAAGACAGAACTCTATATAAAATTCCAACTTGAGAGGAGGAGGCAAGATGGCCACTGTGAGGCCATCTCAAGATGGCTCCCTGAGTTTTCCCCTGGAAATATCCACAATTTGAACTTCTATACTCTTAAAAGGGACGTCTACTCAAAACACAGCACAACTACAGTCTCACACAACGATTGCTGGAAGGTGGGCAGGCCAAGCGAGTGTGGGGAGAAGGCGGCAAAATACATGAGGTGCAGCCCGCACCCAGGGCTGCAGAGGCACAGGGATTCAGAGAACAGATGGTGAGTGTTCCCACTGCTCGCTCCCTGCGCCCCGCGGCCCACCTAGAGTACAGCAAGAGCACAACGATCTACAGCCTGAGGAAGAAGCCTCAGGCCAGGCGAGTGGGGGAGGAGAAAGGGGAGACGTGCAGCTGCACCTACGGCTCCCAGGTCCCCAGGAAGCAGGGTGTAGAGCCCAGCAGTGACAGCAACTGGGCAAGATAAATCCCTGGGCAAGATCAATTCAGGGATCAGTCTCTGCATCCACCGGCTCCCGCCGAGCACAACAAGAGCACCTCTGCGAGAGGGCTCTGAGGCAGAAGCCTGAAACCAGGCAAGCAGGGGAAAAAAGAATACTCGCAGGGGAAGATGCAGCCCGCGCCAGGCAGAGACGCAGGTCCCCGAGAGATGGAGTGGGCATCTGAGCCGCGGCAGAGTGTGCGCAGTCCCCTAAACCCCAGCAACCCTCCTGGAGAGCAGCAGGAGCACTGCATTCACACTTCCGCACGCGGGTTCCAAGGCAAAAGCCTGAAACTGGGGAGCAGGGGAAGAAAGAATACTCAGTGGGGAGAGACACAACATGCCATGTAGAAACACAGGTCCCCGGGACACAGAACAGAGATCTGAGTCACTGCAGGGTGCACACAGCCCCCGCAGCCCCTTTGGGGGAGCAGCAGGAACTCCTCTGGAGCATATGAGACAAAGGCCTTAGCTCAAAACAGTGTGGGGACTGTGTTTTTTTGTTTTGTTTCGTTTTGTTTGTTTGTTTGTTTTGCTTGTTTGTTTATTTTTCCTCCTCTCTTGGACAGAAAGCAAAAAAACAAAACAAAACAAAACAACAAACTACGGAAATAAAAACCCTCCCTCAGAAACCTTGGCCCCCGCCAAGCCAGAGACTTAAACTGACCCCTGAATGGAGCAGTACGGGCAGAATACAGAGGTATTTCTACCTTTAGGGGGTTGAGAATTTCCGCCCCAGCAAAAGGCTGCAGAGTGAGACTACCTACACCGCCCCCACCTTTCTGGAAAGGCCTGGGAGGCAGGGCAGGTTCAGCTGCTGAAGCACTAACTAATAGACTCTTAGCAACTGGCTTTTGGCAGTGAGGAACCCTCTCATTCGCCACAGCTGTCAACGGAAAGAGTGCCCAAAGACACTCATTGAGCCTACAAGGTGCACAGCCTGCCTTGGGACAGGTGAAAGCAGAAACGGCAGTGACTTTGTAAAAACTACCAATCACACATCACAACCACACTCATGTACAGCAAACCTGCAGTGCCAGGATAACGCTAGGCGTCAGATGGCCGTCTTTGTTCAGACAAGACGCAGAGGAATTTTTGTACAACAGAGGACAACCTGAAGACAGGTTTGTGGACTTCAGCCAAAACCAGCATTGAAGACACAGGAATCATAATACCCACAGGCCAACTTTAGATAAAACCAGAGCATTTCTGGGTTGACATACAAGAGTCACACCCAAAAGGAAGTTGCTATAGGTGCAAGGGCCCAAAGGGTCCAATCCTCATCAGAGGGGTCAACCCTCTCACAGCAGCTCATAAACTGCGGACACTGTTGATCCTCACAGCTAATCAGTCTGGGAGTCAATCCCACCTACTGACAAGCCAAAAGTAATCAAAGCTAAACTTCAACAGGTGAAGACACACAACACAAGGAACACCTCAGATATACATGCACAAGAGAAAAGGGAGATTGAGTAATTCAAATATAAAGGACACACACCATATAAGTTTACCCAGAAAAGACTGAGAGACCTAGGGGATCTATCTGTTATATCGAAGCAAGCACAAAGAGTAAACCAGAATGGGGAGACAAAAAAATACAACCCAAATAAAAGAACAGAATAAACCCCCTGAATCAGTGGAACTAGAGGAAAAAGAGGTGAACAACCTATCGGAGACAGAGTTCAGAACACTGATTATTAGAATGTTCAAGGAAATTAATGAAAATATAAAGAAGGTTAGAGAATCCTGAAAAGCAACCAGCTAGAACTTAAGAATGCAATTACTTACTGAATTAAATGGCAAATGTAATGGAATGACTAGCAGATTTGACGAAGCAGAAAATCAAATTAGTGACTTAGAAGACAAGATAGCAGAGATCACCCAAGTGGAACAACAAAAAGGAAAAAGAATGAAAAACATTGAAAATAGTTTAAGAAAGCTGGGAGACATCATACCCAACAACTCTCGAATCACTGGAATAGCAGAAGGAGAAGAGAGGGAGCAAGGGATTGAGAACATATTTGAAGTAATAATGTCTGAGAACTTCCCTAACCTGGCAAAGGACATTGAAATATAAGCCCAGGAAGTGCAGAGAGTTCCAACCAGGATGATTCCAAACAGGCCCACACTGAAACACATTCTAGTGAAACTGGCAAGGGTTAAGAACAAAGACAGAATCCTTAAAACAGCAAGGGAAATGCAGCAAGTTACTTACAAGGGTACCCCCATAAGATTATGAGCCTACTTTTCTACAGAAACTTTGCAGGCTAGAGGGAGTGGCAGGAGGTTTTCAAAGTGATGCAAAATAAAGGCCTACAACCCAGATTGTTGTATCCAGCAAGGTTATCATATAAAATTGAAGGAGACATAAAAATCTTCCCAGAAAAGAACAAGTTAAGGGAATTCATTACCATCAAGCCAGCTTTCCAGGAAATGTTAAAAGGGCTTCTTTAAGCAGAAGAGAAAAACAATCTAACTAAGGAAGACTAGGAACACAAATAACAAAATGGCAATAACTACGCACCTATTAATAATCACATTAAATGTAAATGGATAAATACTCCTATCAAAAGACTTAGGGTGGCTGAATGGATAAAAAAGCAAGACCCTGGCATATGCTGTATACACCACATACAGGCTGAAAGTAAAGGGATGTAGTAAAGTATTACATGCAAATGAAACTGAGAAAAAAACTGAAGTAGCGATACTTATATCAGATAAAATGGACTTTAAATTGAAGAATATAATAAAGAAAAAAGAAAGACACTTCATAATAATATAGAGATCAATCCAACAAGAGGACATAACCCTAGTAAACATTTATGCACCTAATATAGAAGCTCCTAAATATATAAAACAGATATTATCAGACATAAAGACAGAGATCAACAGTAACAATATCATAATAGGGGACTTCAACATCCCGCTGTCACCAATGGACAGATCCTCCAGACAGAAAATCAATGCAGAAACAGTGACCATTAATGATACATTAGACCAGCTGGATTTAACCAACATTTTCACAGTATTTCACTCTTCACTCCAAAGCTACAGAATATACATTGTCCTCAAGTGCACATGGAACATTTTCTAAAATAGACCACATGTTAGGCCACAAAACAAGGTTCAATAAATTTGAGAAGATTGAAATCATTTCAAGTGTCTTCTCTGACCACAATGCTATGAAATTAGAAATCAATTATAAGAAGAAACCCAGAAAGCTGTCAAATAAATAGAGGCTAAATTACATGTTACTAAATAGCGAGTGGGTCAAAAATGAGATCAAAGTGGAAATCAAAAGATACCTCAAGACAAACCAAAATGAAAACACAATAACCCAATATCTCTGGGATGCAGCAAAAGCAGTCCTAAGAGGGAAGTTCAGAGCAGTGCAGGCCTACCTAAAGAAGGAAGAAAAATCTCAAATCAACAGGTTATCCTTACATCTCAGGGAACTAGAAAAACAACAGCAAAAGAAGCCCAAGGGGATTACAAGAAAGGAGATAATAAAGAGGAGAGCGGAAATAAACAATATAGAGAACAGAAAAACAATACAAAAGATCAATGAAACCAAGAGCTGGTTTTTTGAGAAGATAAACAAAATTGGCAAACCGCTAGACAGGCTCATCAGAAAAAAAAGAGAGAGGACTCAAATTAGTAAAATCAGGAATGAAAGAGTGAAAATGACGACAGACATCAGAGAAATACAAAAAATTCTAAGAAATTACTGTGAGCAACTATATGCCAACAAATTTGACGATCTGGAAGAAATGGATAATTTTCTAGAAGCATACAGCCTTCCAAAGCTAACTTGAGAAGAAACAAAAAAATCTAAATAGCCTGATTACTACCAAGAAAATTGAATCAGTAATAGACAAGCTCCCAACAAACAAAAGTCCTGGACCAGATGGCTTCACAATTGAATATTATCAAAAATTCAAAAACAACTATCACCATTTCTTCTCAAACTATTCCAAAAAATTCAGAAGGAGGGATGGCTCCTAAATTCTTTTTATGAAGCCATTATCACCGTGATTCCAAAACCAGATAAAGACAGCACAAAAAAGTAAAACTAAAGGCCAGTATCACTGATGAATATAGATGAAAAAATTCTGAATAAAATGTTAGCAAACAGAATTCAGTGATATATTAAGAAGATCATACATCATGATCAAGTGGGTTTCATCCCTAATACGCAAGGCTGGTTCAACATCCGTAAATCAATTAATGTGATACACTATATCAACAAAATGAATAATAAAAATCACATGGTCATATCAATAGATGCAGAAAAAGCATTTGACATAATCCAACAGCCATTTATGTTAAAAACCCGTAGCAAAGTGGGAAAACAGGGATCATATCACTCAATGGGGAAAAGCTAAAACCATTCCCCTTAAGATCAGGAAAAAGACAAGGTTGTGCACTTTTTCCTGTTTTATTTAACATAGTTCTCGAAGTTCTAGGCACAGTAATCAGATAAGAAAAAGAAATGAAAAGCATCCAAATTGGCAAGGAAGAAGTAAAATTGTCATTATATGCAGATGACATAATACTGTATATAGAGAACCCCAAAGACTCCATCAAAAAACTATTGGAGCTGATAGAAGAATTCAGTAATGTAACAGGATACACAATCAATGTTCAGAAATCAGTAGCATTTGCATATACGAATAAGAAACTAATGGAAGGAGAAATTAGAAAAGCTGACCCATTTACAATTCTTTCAAGAACTATAAAATACCTAGGAATAAATTTAACCAAAGAAGTAAAAGATCTGTACACAGAAAATTATAAGACACTGAAGAAAGAAATCAAAGAAGATACAAATAAATGGAAACACCTACCATGCTCATGGATAGGAAGAATTAATATAGTTAAAATGTCAATATTGCCTAAAGCAATATGTAGATTCAATGCAATTCCTATTAAACTACCAGGACGTTTTTCTCAGAAATAAAAAATAAAATCCTAAACTGTATATGGAACCATAAAAGACTCTGAATAGTCTCAGCAATCCTGAGAAATAAGAACAAGTCGGGGGTATCACGCTATCATACAGCAAAACATACTACAAGGCTACAGTAATCAAAAAGTATGGTAGTGCATAAAAAAAGGCACATAGATCAGTGGATCAGAACAGAGAGCCCAGAAATAAATCCATGCATATACAGACAGTTAATTTATGACAATGGAATCAAGAATTTACATTGTAGTAAAGATAGTCTATTTAATAAATGGTACTGGGAAAATTGGACTGACACATGCAAAAAAATGAAACTGGACCACTTCCTTATGCCATATACAAGAACAAATTCAAAATGGATTAAATACTTAAATGTAAGACCTGAAACCATAAAACTCCTAAAAGAAAATATAGGGAGTAAATTTGCAGATATTTCCCTGAGCAATATTTTTACTGATACATGGCTGTGGGCAAGGGAAGTAAAAGAAAAAATGAACATATGGGATTATATCAAACTTAAATTTTTTTTCACAACAAATGAAACCATCAATAAAACAAAAAGGAAGCCCACTGAATGGGAGAATATATTTGTCAATGATATATCTGATAAGGGATTAATATCCAAAATTTATAAAACACTCATACAACTCTACACCAAAAAATCAAACAACCCAACTAAATAATGGGCAGAGGATCTGAAGAGACATTTCTTTAAAGAGGACATGCAGATGACCAACAGGCATATGAAAAAATGTTCAACCTCACTGATCATTTGAGAAATGCAAACGAAAACCACAATGAGATACCACCTCACTCCAGTCAGAATGGCTATCATCAATAAATCAACAAACAACAAGTGTTGGTGGGGCTGTGGGGAAAAGGGAACCCTGCTGCACTGTTGGTAGGATTGTAGATTGGTGCATCCACTATGGAAGTCAGTATGGAGCTATCTCAAAAAACTGGAAATGGAATTACCTTTGGACCCAGCAATTCCACTCCAGGAATTTTATCCTGAAAAACCAAGACACTAATTTGAAACAATATATGCACCCCTATGTTCACTGCAGCGCTATTTACAATAGGGAAGACTTGAAAACAATTGAAATGTCCATCGGTAAATGACTGGATAAAGAAACAGTGGTACATTTACACAATGGAGTATTACACACTTGTAAAGAAGAAAGAAATTGTACCATTTGCAATGATATGGATGGACCTAGAGAACATTATGCTAAGTGAAATAATTCAGTCAGAGAAAGACAAATACCATGTGATCTCACTTATATGTGGAGTCCGAAGAACTGAATAAACGAACAAAATAAACATAAATAGTCTTAGAGACACAAAGAAAAAACTGATGAGGGCTAGATGGAACCGGAATGGGCATGAGGGAGAAGGGGAAGGGATGAGGCAACACAAACTGATAACTACAATACTACTGCAGAGACAGAAGAGACAGTTTAGGGAATATAATCAATAATGTTGTAAATATTTTTATAGGGGACCAGATGAACTCATATCTTGCCAGGGAGATCACTTCATCGACGGTGTAGTGGCCTGACTACTGCACTGTACATATGAAGCTGCCGCTGATTAATATTAGATGTTGACTATAATTTAACACATATATAGTCATGGTATGTGGAATATAGTTTGGGGATGGAGTCAATGGGGTTGTAATAGATATGTATGATATTGGGGGTGGGAGAGGGGTAGTCACTTTGTAAAGAGTGAAAAAGATACTATTTCATAGTTTTGTACATCTGTAACTCTTAAGAATAATAAAAAAATAAAAAAATATAAAAAAAAAATTTCAACTTGTTTTTGAAGTGACCAATTATGGAGAATAATTGTAAAAATAATAAGTAATAAAATAATAATTAAACAATGGAACAAAAGAACACTATATACAGAGAGTCTACTTATTTTAAAGGAAATAAAAATCAAGTCACGTAGTTTTACATTGAAAGGCAAATCAACAATTTAGAACAACCTTCTTTTTAGTATTACCTCTGTTTTAGCAGAAATAAAACTTTCACTCTTTCAACCATGTTAGGATGAAAAACATACAGTTCTTGACATACTCATATCTTTTTTTTCTAGTTGTTCCCATCTAATGCATTTCAACGCCTTATAGAAACCTATCTTTCCATGTTCCTTTTTTCCTCAAATAATATCAATCTATCTTTTTCAATTGCAATTGTAACAGCTTCCCTAAACCAATCATTTGGCCCTCCACATGTTGATTTTTATTGTCAGTTTGTTTTAATGCATTTTGTTTAATCTCACTTGTTTATGGATAGCAAGTATATCATGTGTTTGGTAATTAAAGGATGCAAATGATTTTATTTCATAAACTAAATACCAAAGAAAAGAGTACAGTAATATATGGGAAATGTATATTTACTTAATGCACATTTTATGAACCAGTTGGAATTCTATTTATTTTGTAATAAAACAATTATTTTTTGTTTACATTTAGAAAACATGTTATTATATAGAATCAAATGCTATTTTACCAAAGATATAGTTACATCTGACATTTATAATTTAGTTGAGATGATTATGATATACTGTAATGTTTTTACAATGACTGATATAATTCAAGTATCCAATCATGTTTATAAAGCCATTCTGGAAACAAGTTCAAACTTAACTACAAAGCAAACAAGTGGTTCGTTCATAGAGTGAAACATCCTCCAATTAACACCAAGGACTGGTGAAATAACACTGGTGACTATGACCAATAAGCTATCAGAGAATCTCCTATTGGCAGAAGATATTGAAAAAAAACAACAACAACTAATTCACACTTTGACTATGAGAAGTCAAAAAGCTTTGTCACATTTAACCATGTGGTTTCCTAAAAATTTGATGTTTCTGTTTGAGAGAACATTTCATAGCATCTTAAGTTTTATGTTAAATTAAGAGGGTTTAAAGTATCAGTAGAACATGTACCTATTTAAATTCAATTTTCCAAAAACCTTTACACAATGTTATCTTATTTCTGTTGTTAAAATATTTAAATGGTTTGTTTTTTATTTCAACATACTCAATATTCCCAGTTAGTTTAACTATATTTTATAAGTCACAGAACACACCCTTTTATGCCTTGTTTCACAGGCAGAGAACTTAAAATATGTGTCCACTATTATGGAATAAATACTATAACACCACATGCATTAGCTGGCCTTCACATTGTTTCTTCAATAGAAAATCCTTAAATAAACATGTAACAATAAGCATGTAACAGTAATCAAATATCCTTAGTGAATCATATTCTGGAAAATATCGGTCCATATTAATTGTTGTGTTTTATTCATGATAAACCATAAAGGACTAAAAAGATCCATTTTAATATATAAATGCTTCTTTAAAAAAAAAAAAGCAATGAACATATAGAGTACTATTGCTACAATTATTTGGAAGATTTAGAGTTAACTCATAAAATTGGAATTTCAATTTTTTTCTGAAAAATCATAATAATGATAGGATCTCAAAATACAATTCAAATACAAAGTTTGTTTTATTGATGTGGAGGTCAATAAAAGTTCATGTGAATCTTACCTAAGGAAAATTGCAAATTATTTATACCTCATAAACGTGTGTAATAATGTTCTTGAGTAAGCTAAAGGATAATATACATATTAGGGAATAAGTATGCATCTTTATTATTCACATCTATTGGGTTTTCTGCCATCACAAAATTCCCCAGAAGATGTCAATGCAGGGCTGTAACAAATTACATTCCAAATGAAAAACTAAGCTAAATCAATGAAAATCTATGGGGACATCAAGGGTACAGTTGCAAGGGCTCATGCAACGAAATGACATGATCCCAGTAATGTCTGTAGAATGTCTGAAGAAAAACTTTGTTAGACAAAAAAAAAAATAAAAAAGTTGCTTATGTACTAAAAGATATATTGGCAAAAATTAGCATCATCATATAACTGAAAAATACACTGTACACAAAGTTCTGTTAAAGGGAATCCATAAATAATTTGTCTTCTAACTATACCAATGACTTTAAAATTGTCAAAATAAGGGAATTATTGTTAAAATTATTTGACACATAGATGATTGAAGATAGTTTCTATTTCTGGAAGTAGATGCTATATAAATTTTAGTTTTCTTTTGAGTGTATGAATATATTTTATTTTTATTTTCATTTTTTAAAGAAACTGAAGCTTCATTGTACAATAGAGAGAGACAGTAGAGCAATCTGGCAATTTATGCAGGCACATATCGACCTCAGACAGCCATTTGTGTAGCCCATGGTACAAGAGAAATCTTTGTATCTGTTCAAATCTTGTTCTCCCCTGCTCTTCAAAAGTCTTCTCCAGACTATATGAATCTATTTACCAATTTATAAATTAACGATGGCAGAAAGAAATCAATTCCAGAATATTTTTACTACAAGACCATGCTGCAAGCTTACTAGCCAATGACAAGGTTAGAAAGAGATGATAGCTTAAAATATAAGAGAAAGAAATTTTAGAAAGATATATTTCTCTTAGCTATACACCTCAGGAAAATCTCCAAATAGGCTTATAAGTCTCCAAATCAAACCAAGAAAAAAAAAAATTCTGTATACACACACACACAGAGGTCATCAACTCAGAGTTTTGAAGGTGGACATATATAAGTGTGATCAAAAATTTTTAAATAAAAAAATTATTACAATAAAAAACACATTGCTGGGCCAGCCAAGTGGCGCATTGCTTAAGAGCTGGTTTTGGGATGCCAGCGGCCCTGGTTCGGATCCCACATATGAGGTCCAGTGATATTGCCCTCTACAGCTAACAAAGCTCCACCTGGAGCTGGGCTGCACGAGCCTCGGTGACGGTGTAGGCTGCAGCCCCTGCTGCAGTGGGCTGCCATAGGCTACAGTGAGTGGCCAGCAACCAGCGTGAGCTGCCAGTAGCCATGGTGAGCGACCATCCAGAGGCCGGCGACCAATCTGCCTCATCCGGGAAGAGCGCAATGATGATACCAACATGGGCCAGTGAAGCAACATCCTCCACAACTAGACTGAAGAATAAAAGGACAGCAACAGGCCTGTTCCGCTTCCCCAGTTCCCCAATGCTGTTCCCCTCCCCCAATTCCCCAATAAAATCTTTAAAAAAAAAACAAAATAAACAACCACATTGCCATTAATCCTCTTAACGTACTCCCCCTTGCTTTGAACACACTTATCCCATTGTTCTTGTCACTTTCTGGAGCAGTTCTGGAAGTCCTCTTTTGTGTCTTTACTTCATCCTCCATCATGACAGCTCCATGTCACACATAGCTACTGGAATATGGCAATTGCTGTCAAATAATAACATTATGGTGTGTCTTCATCCACCTTATTCACTGGATCTGGCACCATGCAACTTCTGGCTCTTCCCCAAAGTAAAAATGATCCAGAACATCGAGGCAGCCATGACAGCATAGCACAACTAAAGCCACTCATGCATTAAGACTTCCAGAACTGCTTCAGAAAATGGCCAGAATGACGGGGTAAGTGTGTGCGAAGTGAGGGGGAGTTTTTTGAGGGGGATTAATGGCAATGTGTCTTTTACGATAATATTTTTTTTAATTTAAACGTTCACCATAGCTTATATTCACACCTCCTAAACACACACACTCACTCACACACTCATATATCTGGAAGGCAGCTAATTGTAATATCTTCTCAAATAGAACTCGAATATACAATACCTATACTGAGAAATCGGGGCATGCAATGTGTTCTTTACAGTCCTTTGTAAATGTTTGCTTTACAAATTGTGTGTGTGTGTGTGTGTGTGTGTGTGTGTGTGTGTGTATGGTAAAAAAGAAAACAATTTCTTCAATAAAACAGGAAATTGTTACTCAATAACTCATATTTTAGTCAGAATTCTGGTTAAGTGTAAGATTGAGTTTACATTTCAGAGGTATAATATAGATATAGAACTACCAAAATGTGCTCACGTAGTGTAAAGAGCATTGAACATCCAAAAATATTTCTCATTACAGCTTATAGTAAATGTGAATAAGTATTTGCTAAAACAAAAATATCAACAAAGGAGGACATTTGGTTTGTGCAAAATGTGTAAATATTTTGATTACTGATTAACACTGTTAGCAAAATTATAACATCACAAAGTATGAAGAATCATACTTGAAAAATTAGTTGAGTTTATACTGGCAAATTTTTTTCTGAAAATACACATTTCCCAATGTCCCATTTCTTTCAGTGTAAATCATAATCTTGGTTAACGTTTTATTTCTCCGGGTCTGCTATGTTTGCTGTGTTTTAAAATTTCAACCATGTCTGGCATATACTGAATACCAGTTTTTATTGAATGTAGTATCAAATAGTTCTGTCATCATCAATCATTAGCTACATTTGCAGACTTTATTACTAGAAGTTTTTTTTACCTAATTATAATAAAACTGTGATACCATAAATTATTGATTTTGATGATCATCACTATATATACTTTATTCACTAATTGTAAACTTTTTGCACTTTGAATTTAATAAACTTATTTATTTGATAGTAAGTTGATGTTTCTTACAATGCATGTTGGTTTGAGGTAAAGAGTTATATTGAGAAGCTGTATATTAGAATCTAGTATCCTTTCATCTTATGTCCATTTCCAAAATTCTGAAATGACCTGATTTCCCAGACTCTTTCATTTTGAGAAATACTGTTTTGTTAACTGATACACAATTATAAAAAAACTGAATTGAGGTTTCTGAAATCATTGTTTTGCAATACCAGATAGTGTATGGTCAATAGACATACTGTATTAAAATATAGATTAATTGGGTATGATTCTCACTGATTAATATTTTCATAAAAATCAATTAAAGGGTCAGCCGTGTGGTGCAGTAGTTAAGCGCTGGCTTCCGAAGCCAGCAACCCCAGTTCGGTCCCACATATGAGGGCCAGTAACACTGCCCTCAAAAAAAAAAAAAAAGTATTTTGATTAAGTTCAGTATTGTTTTAGGGCCGGCCGAGTGGTCCTGTGGTTAAGCGCTGGCTTGGGAAGCCAGCGGCCCCGGTTTGGGCCCCACATACACTGCCCTCAAAAAATAAACAAAAAACAAAAAACGAAAAACAATTAAATATGTTTATAAATAATGAAATACAATATTCTCAAGGCATTTGACATTATTCATTGATACTTATTATTTCAAACATATTACAATTTGTTAGTACATCCTGTACATGGAAATTCACCCAAAGAAATAATTAAAACAATTAGAATTGGTAAATATTAAATTAAATGACAAAAAACAAAATTAATTAAATAGTAATGCCTGTATAATAATTTGCTTATGGGGGAGCATCTTTGATATAATGACAAATTTCCAATATATACTTTTCCTCCATTTGTTTTGAGCAGGTTTTGGTATCTGCTCCCATAATTTTTAATGTACCTGCACCCATAAAATAATCTCAGATAATTTATATTACAAAGGATATAACACAACCAATGATTTTAAAAAGAAGACACTCACTGTTTACTGAGATTCTATTTTCATCAGGTGATGCCTACATATCATTTTATTTAATTATCAAGAGAAAAAAATGTAATGATATCAGTTCATATTCTTCCATTTCACAGAAAATGAGAAGAATTATATAGGCTTAAGAAACTTGTTTAATAGTAAATTTTCAAAATCCATTCACATTCAAATACATAGCTCTATCATCTGTAATCATGCTTTTCACTGTATCATAGTTCCTCCAATAAATAAAGGTAAAAGTCAAATAATAAAGAGGGAGGGAGAGGTAGAAATTCTGCTGAGGGACTCATTAATGACAAAAATGAAAAATTTATATCTGAGCATCTGAGAATCTAAAACTAAAATTTCTACCAGAATTGAGTACATAGCTATTACTTTAGGTATTCTCTCTATATAGTTAATATACATTATTTAAGAAGATTCTTTTTGAACATTTATTTTCTCAACTAAGCTTTTGATAGGAGCAGCTTAGTACACAATTAAGTTGAAATCTTTGGGAAAATGTACATAGGAAACATTTTGTTGATATTAGCTAAAAAAGATTTATGTCTTCTGAAAACCAAGCACATCGACAACATAAGTGATGTTTTATTGAAAAGCTGAATGCATTTGAACTATATTCTGGTCTTAAAGGAGTGTGTCAGAAATACACATGCTTGTATATCATCATCTTGAATCTGACCTTTTCTTTTTAATCAGAGGCTAAATACACTTAAGCTCCTAAAAAAGTGATTGGTTAACACATTGTGCCGTAAGGCCTTATCCTGGAATCCATCTAGAGCAGTACTATGATGATGTTTTCTTTATATGTTTTCTTCTCTATTTGATGGTAAAAAGATGAGAAATAGAGTTCCAAATAACAATATTAAAGTGATATAAGATGTTTAACCCAAAGGTTATGAAAATGATTTTATGAGGAAAATCAAAGGTACTCTATTCGCAATAGAAACTATTTCAGAACCATTAAAATATTTCTTTAGAATTAGATGATAAATACATATATATTTAAAATTAATACCAGGGTAAAATCTAATTACATAAAAATATTGCAACAGTAATGTGTAGAATATATAAAATTCTATAGGTAGTGTTTTACAGTTTGCAAAGAAAACTGTACAACTAACAATTCAAAATAAAAATCACTTGTAAGTACTTTAGAAACAATATATCTGCTCAAAGATGAAAAAATAGTTATATACTTTAAAAAAGTTTTCTAGTTTTATTGAGAAACGTAATTGACATAAACCATTATGTAAGTTTAATGTGTACAGCATCATGATTTGATTTACATATATTGTGAAATGAATACCACAGCAGGTTTAGCTAAAATCCATCTTCTCATATGGATACAAGAAAAAGGAAAAAAATATGTATCCTTTGATGAGAACTCATGATTTGCATTTTAATAACTTCCCTATATATCATAGAACAGTATTATAGTTATGTGGTACGTAACTTCCTTAGTACTTATTTGTCTTATAATTGGAAGTTTTTATCTTTGAACACCTTCCCCAAATTCCTTCTTTCCCCACCCACCACCTCTGGTCACCACAAGTTCGATCTCTTTTCTTATGAATTTTGTTTTGTTTTGTTTGTTTCCTATATGTAAGTGAGTATTTGTCTTTCTCTTTCTGGATAATTTCACTTAATATAATGCCTTCAATGTCCATCCACATTGTTACAAACAGTAGAATTTCCTCATCTTTTATGGCTGAAAAATATTTCAGTGTGTGTGTGTGTGTGTGTGTGTGTGTGTGTGTGTGTGTGTGTATCACAACTTCTTTTCCATTCATCTAGGAAAGAACACAGGTTATATTGATGTCTAAATAATGCTGCTATGAACATGTTCATATAGATATCTTCCAGAGTTAGTGCTTTGTTTACCTTTCAATATATTCCTAGAAGTAGCACGGCTGGATTGTATGGTACTTCTAATTTGTAACCTTATGCAGATCCTCCATAATTTTTTCCACAGTGTCTGTAACAACTAACAATCCCACTAACAGTGTACAAGTGTTTGTTTTTCTCCACATCCACACCAGCATTTATCTCTTGTCTTTTTGATGATGGCCATTCTAACAGGCATGAGGTCATAACTTATTGTGGTTTTAATTTTTATTGCCCTAATAAGTAGTGATGCAAAACATCTTTTCACATACCTATTAACATTTAGTATATCTTCTTTAGATAAATGTTTACATAGATCCTTTGCCCATTTTTTTAAATTAAAGTTTATTGGGGTGACAATGGTTAGCCAAGTTACATAGGTTTCAGGTGAACAATTCTGCGATACATCATCTATATATCGCATTGTGTGTTCACCACCCAGAGTCAGTTCCCCTTCTATCACCATATATTTGATCCCGTTTTGCCCATTTTTTAATTGGGTTATTTGTTTTTTGGTTTGTTTCTGTGCTTTTGTTTTGCTATTGAATTGTGTGTGTTCCTTATATGTTTTGGATATTGACCCCTTATCAGATATATATTTTACATTTATTTTCCCATCCCATAGTCTATCTTTTCACTTTGTTGATAGTTTCTTTTGCTGTGCAGAAGGTTTTTTGTTTGATGTAGTGCCAATGGTTTTATTTTATTTTGTTGCTTGTGCTTTAAATGTCATAACCAAAAAATCATTACTAAGACCCATGTCCAAGGAGGTTTGTCCCTACATTGTCTCCTCTGCTCAGTACTATTGAATAGAATCATTTTTGAAATAAAAATCTTTTAACTTGATATCACATGTTCTTTTTACTCTACCAGATTGCCAGACTCTCTGTACAATATCCAAATTACTCTGTTAACTTCAGCACAGTAAAGCAAATTGTTGGTTCCTTAAAGTACCTTGTATTATATTTGGAAGGAATAGCACCATGGGGATTAAGAAATTTAAAGTTACACAAAATTCTTTGTGCAATCAAAGAAGGAGAATGAGGAGGAGGAAGAGGAAGGAGAAGAAAACACCTTTGTTTATGCATTTTCAAACAAAAAGTGATCAACCCTTGATCATCCTTTGTTGCCCTCACTTCTACACATTCCACAAACCATTATGATCTGCTTCTCCCTCTACTAATCCATTAAATATGTTCTTGTTTCACCCAATAACAACTTCTTACTTGCCAAATCCAATGACCTACTCTCAGTTTTTCCTACACAACTCCTTTAGAACATTTTCAGTGCTGTTCACAATTTATTTTTCTGAACTCTCTCTCTTTTTTTTTTACTCAGCCCCTCATTTCTTCGAATTTTAGGACTGATCTTGTTCAAACACCTTTTACGATTCCTATTAGCCTGTATCCCTGATCTGCCTTGAGAACTGCCGAGTCAAACTTTCATTAGCATAGTAGATGTTTCTCCTAGATTTTCTCCAGGAAATTCAAATCTTTACAATAATTCAACTCAAAGTCTATCTGTAGAGTAACGATCTATTTTTTGGTTCTGCAACTCAATTATAAAGACAATCCTGACTGTATAGAGACATCTTTTATAGACCTCTCTACTCTCCAATCTCACCTTTCACTAGTTTCATCCAAATAATGACTTTGCACTTGTCTTTCCCTTTGCCTGGAATGTTCTTCCTCAGGGAAACACATGACTCCCTGCCTTCAATTCAGGCCTCACTAAGGAATTTAAAATTCCTACCACTCTTTTGCCCCCATTTCCTTTCCTGCCTACGTTTTAAAGTAGTACTGACCATCATTTTTCATACCACATTTATTTTGCATATTTGCTTACTGCCTGTCTCCCCTACTAGAAATTAAGCTCCATGTGATTATGAATTGTTGTCAGTTTTTCTGTTGCTCTAGCCATGGACTATAGCACTTTGCTTCATCAATGCACCTCACTGTTAATAAGTTAGTGAATGAATCTATAACCCCTGTCCTTCACATACTTCCCATATAATGAACTAAATATTAGTTGTAGTATGTTATTTTCCAACATGATCTAATTCAGGCCAATGGCAATCATGGTTTCCACTTAGGCAGCACCCCTTTTGAAGCACTGCCATTGACTCTTTGCTCTTTTCCTTCAGCTCCAGCATCACAGTAATGCCAGTGTTATCTTTCTAAAAACACATCCTAATCATTTGAATTTCACATAATAAAAACATTTGGCAGAGGATAAAGTTCAAATTTGTTATCGTTTTATACCAGTTCTTTTGAGTCTTAGTCTAATACACAATTGCATCTCCTCACAGTCTCCTGAATTATTTCCACTGTTATAACTATACAAATCTAATTACTGTTATCCGACTATGCTATTTTTTCTCCTGTGTCTCTGTCATTGCCGAAAGGTTTGTTTCTTACAGTAAAGTTGACTTATCCTTCTCTTATGTAACCATCATTTTTCTTTTCTTGTCTTCAAAGGTCATTTCTTTTATGAAATCATCTTTGATCCCTTCAGGCATAATTATCACATATTTTTCTCTGTTAACATAGACTGCCATTATTAGCATCATTGTATTGTGCTTATGTAATTTTCTGGTTATGCTATAAAGGAGGGTATTCAGTTGCTTATACCAGGAGCAGAAAATTTGAAAGGTGTAAAGAACTTAAAATACATACAATATTGAAGTAGGACAAACCAGGAAAAACTGAAACAAGGTAAAATATGGAAAACAAGTATCTGACAGGCTGGTATGCTGTCTAAATATTATAACTACAACTGAGGTCTGAACAAACATCACATGCAATGAGGGGACAGTCAAAAATGAAGTGACACCTGTTCCAAGTAAAGTTCAGGTGATATCAGGAAAGCAGTACTTACAAAGTTTAATTAATGTGTTAACAATTTAAGAAAGGAATACATTTTTATACTGGATTTACTTTTTGCTAAGAACTATGCTAAATTTTGGTGCTACAAAGAATAGTAAGAAACACAAAGTTTCTTCAGTGGTTGAAACTGGAGTGCTAGGTTTCATATGTCTACTAGCAAAAGTGATATCATGAAGAACAACAAAAAATGAGCCTTAGCTGGTTAAATACCCTCTAATTCACATCTGGATTATTTTGAAAAACTAACACAATGCAGGAAGTTATAAAGGGCACCCATAATGAAAACAGGATGAATGAAAATGTCAGGAAGAAGTACAAGCCTATTTTATTTCCCTCCAGGCTGTGGCTCCTTCTGCATTAGGAACAATGTCTTATGTATCTTTTCATTCTCCAAATTGAAAACAACTGATAATACATATTAAGTGCACAACAAATTCTTACCTGTGTAACAAATACTTATTAAACATAATTAGACCTTCTATACTGTGTTGGTTTTTTTGTTGTTGTTGTTGTTTTTTTAATTTTGCTGTGAGGACACAGTGATGGGCTATCAATCAATACAATAAATGCTGTAAACAGATAGTATACCAAAGCAAGAAATGGAAAAGTGGAGCAGACAGAAAATAAAATACCTAAATCCTATATTCATTTTTTTTTTGGTCTTCTGGTATGCATTCTAAAATTTAATGTTTGATTGCAGAATTCTCATATGAGAAAGGTTTTAGGTTGGAGGAAAAAATTGGATGTATAAAATAAAAATCAGAAAATTAGAGCTGAATTTGCACTTTTATTCTCTATTACATAGGAGTAAATTTCTTCTGTCCTTGTGTGTCCCTACAGTCTCCTCTCCATTTGTTCTGTCTTTCTATGACTTCTGGGTTGTTTATTACATATTATGTGATAGGTTATATACTGCACTCTTTGTGAGCAACTTGAAACTTCAATTATATGGTGAGACATACCCTTCTTTGGCTGATTACTGTTAATGTTTAACAATTCTATGCCAATAGTTACATAAGCCACATTACACTCTCACTCTAGAGAACAATATTAATATATCTGAATCACTCAGGTAATCAACTACAAATAAAACATGGTAATGGGATTGTGTTTGGTCATGGTATGTGAGCTAGGTCAGACTGCAAAAGACTGGAAAGGGATGGATGCCTGGTCAGCATGAGAGCAAGCTTACTTCACAGGTTTGTGGTAGAACCAGCTGGGCTACAGCTGTATTTAAAAGGCCTTATGCTGCAGAATTATGTCAGCACAAGACGACTAATGACAGGAGAAAGTAGCTCTGTTGCTGGTATGTCATGAAATGCAGGAACAAGTTGGGAATATGAGAGTCAGCTGTCAAGGTCATTGTCTTCCTCAAGGCAGTGCCCAAAATGATACACTTTGTAGAGGGAGGGTGTCCTCAAAAGAGGAGGGAGGCCAACAAGGGGAAAAAAATGTTCAAATGTTCATATATATAACAAAGAAATGGGGTGGGGGTTAAGCGCTGGCTTGGGAAGCCAGAGGCCCCGGTTCGGGTCCCACATATGAGGACCAGTGACACTGCCCTCAAAACAACAACAACAACAACAACAACAACAGAAACAACAAAGAAATCACCAGCATCATATTTCTACAGCAGACGTTCAGAAAAATATTTTAACCCCCGTTTCTTCTCCTGCCAAATCCAGAAGAACAATTAAGGAGGAAGCATAGTGATTTAGAGAAGACAGATGAACGGAGGTAAGAGGAGAAAGAGAGGAAGGAGAGGGAAGAAGGGAGCAAAAGTAAAAGAAGAGTGGGAAGGACGAGGCAGAGGAAGAGAAGAAGGAAAGCCAGGTGGAAAATCAGTGGGGAAAGTAAAGACCTTTTCCATGGCTGGTCCATGGGATTTTTAGATCACGTTGGAGAGGACAGAGAACCTACACTTGGGGGAGGTGTTAGGGTGCATGGGACAATCTACCCAAGTTATTAGCAAGAAGGCAAAAGAGAGCAGGAAGTCTTATCAAATTTTCTTTTATGCAGTGGAAACTAAGAGTAAATTAAACCTTTTAGGCTTGTACTTTCCCCACCAGGGATTAGTGCTTTCCACAAACATTAATTGCAAACAAAGAAAACTTTATGATATGAAAAAGAAATAAGAATGTGATTATAAGAAAGTACATAAGTATGTTTTGATTTTTAAAGACCAGCCATCACAGGATGCTGTGTGGTAATACTAATGTATTTTCATGGAAGATTACAAGTATGTTTAGTTCTGGAAATTTCTCTCTTTAAAAGTATCATGCATATATTAATTTTTAAAAAGCAATATTAAGTGTCCAACATTTCAAACAGGAATAATAAGCATGGCCTATAAGTAAGAAATACATTTTTATAAATTTGTATTCACCACAGCCAAGACGAGGTTAGCATTGGCAGGAGTAAGATGGATAGAAACAACAAAATTGCACAACTAAAAGTGTTTTTCCATTTTTACTGAAATATAATTGACTATATATACTTGGGCTTCAAGTGAACAAAGCATTTGAAGGATTAATTTTCCATGGACCCAGGAGAAAGGAGTATAGGAGGACACATGTGCCAACTGAAGACTTGGTTAAAGATACCTGAAGCAGATTTCAGGAGCAAGGAAAGGGTTAGGATAAGTGCCCTTAACTCTCTTCTCCTTAGCATTTATATATAACATGTCTCAGGAAAATTAACACTTAAGAAATATAAAATTTTACAGGCTCATTATAAAAACTTGGAACTTTTTAAATGAGAAAATTTTTTCTTTATAACTAAGTGATATTTATTTCATAAATGATAGTGGGATCTAATTAAATGATTGAAAAAATAAATAAGAGGGACACTCCAGACAAATCTCAAATACATAAGAATTCCTAATAAATTATTTAAATGTTCCACCCTCAAGGAAATGGAGCACAGCCTGCCACTTGAAAGTGTGGGTTGGGTGGAATGTTCTCTTCCAAAATGTACAGAATGGAAGCGGAGGGGGAAAAAGAGTGAATTTGTATATGTGCTTCAGTCCACTTAGAGTGAAAATATTTAGTAATACTTCTGATTAAAGAAGAAAAAACAATGTATGGCCAAGTTATTTTGACCAGACCAGTAAAATCATTTTGACTTCACTCCACATTGTACTTTAACTATCTAAACTTCAATGTATTTACTAGAAATTTAACTTCTTTTACAAAATGATGACAAATAGTCTTTGCAGGAAATATCCATTTTAAGATTAAACTCTGGTCTTAATTTCTACCTTTCTCCAGACAGGTAATAATTAGCAGACCATCAAGAAAAAGTCCATATTGCTCTAAAATAATATATATATGTTTTTATCCGGTGAGTCAAGGATCTTGGCACAGCTCACAATAACATCCCAAAACAATGATCTTATAAAGGAATATTATTAGGTGAAAAAAAAGAAAAGAAACAAAAAACAAAAAACCTCTAAATTACTTGTCAAGTATCCACTACATGCAAAATATGTTAATCAAATAAAACAGATACATATGCCCAAATCCCAACAATAAAGCCAACTTAGAATTTTTGGAAAGACGATGAGTGATTTGGAGGAAATGGATTTTTTTTTTTAAATTTGTTCTCAGTCTTTCTTTTAGTATTTCTGGCTGTTTTTTAAAAGACAAAAAGAAATAATGATCTCCAGAATGTGATGGTCATTTTCTTTTGTATCGCTTGTCAGAAAATAGAATAAAACCACTTCAAACTACTCATTTCCTTCAGAGAAAATGAAATGCCGCCAGTGAAAAGCATCTTCAGAATGTCGATAGTCAGGTTTAAGAGCAAACAATAGGCAAAGTGAAATCAAAAAGCAGTGTAGAGTGAATACAGTAATTTATTCAGGTAATTAGAAAGAAAATTATGTTCAACTGAGTACCATAATTGTTTTGAGGTCAGTAACTAAAATTTGTAATTAAACATACTTTATTTAGTACATGCATAATCATGCCTCACTCTCTATCTATTGGACATCAGAGAAATGCTGAATAAATGAACTTAAAGCAAATTATCAAGTGAAATTTGTTTTTAAAGTTTCTAAATCAAACTTACTTAAAATGTCTTAAAATTACTGAAAGTTAGAAATTCAGATTTTATAAGCTAACATTATGCATTCATCAAGTACTTTGCATTGACACATTTAAACTATTTGCTAAAGTAAAGAAAGGCAATTTATCTTATGTACACTTATTCTTGTTGCTAATTTGGTATCCCTCTTATGTTCCCTACTTATGCCATTTCCATAATAAAATGATATAAATCCTGGCTTTGTCTGTACCCCCATCAGTCTGAAATCCATAGAATTCTAAAGAGTCTGAGAAATTGGGAAATCGAGTTAACAGATTATGTTCCATTTAGATTATATTCCCTTCCATCACTAAAGTATGTACCACTATCTTGTTGATGTTATAGGAAACTATTTTATCCATATAAGGCAGTTAGTATAGAAGATTCATTGTAGAATACTGGAAAACTTTTAGCCTATGTTTTTCAAACTTGTAGCTTCCATATTTAAGGATCACCTTTAATGTATACCCTTTCATTCATAGATAATTAAAAAGCTCATTTTGTGGATTACACGGATATAAATCTTAGAAGAGCAAATAGAATTGAGGCTACATGATGTGATATGTATATGGATAAAAGGCTATTTTAGATAGAAGAATTCTAAAATTCTATAATTCTATAGAATTAGTAGCAGATCTCTCCTCTTACAATCAAAAGAATGTACAAAGGTAATCCAAAAGTGGGCATATAAAAAGCAGTGCTTTTCACAAGTCAGACGTACAACTTAAAAAATTATTTCATGTGTTCCATTCTTTCAGTAGATACCTATTAACTGGCAATAGGTATAGCGCTGATAAGCCTTGTCCTGTTTTCAAAGAGCATAAAGTCTCATGCAGAGGATTGATAAGAAAAGGAGTAATGAGTGAATTAATCACTTCTGGGATCCCAGCTCCTGAACTGGGCTTGGCACTTTATAGGCATTCAATACATATGTTGAATTAATTCAATATATACTCTTTTACTTACTTGTTCATATATTGTAATCTTCTTAGGTTATGGAGTTGATTCAAATATTAACAGTATGTGTTCTCTCTTTTCAAGGCACTTAGAGTCCATCAGTATCCCAAAATTTGTAACAAAATTCAGTAAATGTTATTGACAATTATAGGAAAAACTAAGAGAAACTAACATAGCCTGAGGTGCAGGGGAGATCAAAGTACTTTCTTTTTCTTTTCCTTTTTTTTTTTTTTTTTTTTTTTAGCTGAGCTATCCTGCCACCTGTTGGCAGCTCAGTGGCTGCTCAGCTAAGGCGGGGAATCCAACTGGCAACTCTGTTGCTCAGAGTTCACACTCTTGAGTGAGCTCTTAATCAAGGGAGCCACTCAACCGGCCCAAAGTACTTTCAAAGAGAAAGTAATTCCTGACTTGATATGCTGGCAGGAAATGTGAGTGTAGTTGCCGTGAGTAGGTGAGAAGTTGAGAATATCAGAAGGCAGCATGTGTGAAGGCCACAGCATGAATCATTTGAGTGAATAGAGTTCCAATGTGTAGGACATGCAAAAGAAAATAACGGAATCCCTTCCATGATACCCTTGGGGACTAGTGAATTTGAACTTGATATCAAATACTTTCTACAGCCAATGCAGAAAGTCAATTATGGCAGTGATCAGTTATATTTGTGTTTCACAAATATCATCTGGGTTACAAGGGCCAAAAAATGTATTAGAGGAAGACAAGTCTGAATGCAGAGAGACATAATGGGCCAAAGTAATCCATAGGACAAAGTGGGAAAGAAAAAGACATATATCGTTCTGCTAAATATTAAGGGTGTAGAAAAAAATGTGATTCAGTCATCAATTGTTGTGGGCAAAATAAATTGTGGAGCTGTCAATGACGTTTCTGATGTTCACAGCTAAGTGGATGGTAGTGCTGTTCATTTAGAAACAATGTATATCACAATGGGAAGATTTTCAGAGATTTAATAACAAGTTTCATTTTTATCATATTGTGTTGAGTGATATCTCTGTGACATGCAGGTGGGTTATATGCTGAGAATAATTTGATACAGGGATTTGAAACTCTCCATCTACACATATAGCTTTAGGCATCTCTTGCATAGAATACTTGCAGTCACAAGATGGGATGAAATTTCTCAGAAGAGCATTCGGTGGGAAATACTTAGGGCATGGGCAGAACACTCTAGAAACAATGAGAAGAATCGGGAGTGACAGCAGCATGTTTTGTTTGAGGCCACAGAAGAAATTTGAAAATGCAAGATTGAACCATGGTATCAAAAGCTCTAATGATACACTCATTGGGTTCAGCCAAACAAAGTGAGGTCTCCAGTGAACTCTTTTCTAAAGGAGTTTCAGTGTGGTGGCAGTATGCACGTTAAATCAGGATGACTGGGGGAAGAAAAAAAAAAGCACAAAAGTGGAGAATATGAGTTTGGGCAAAATGTTCCACAAACACATTTGAATGGAAATAGAGAAATGAAATGGTACATCGTTCCAAAAATTAATTTTTAAGGTGCAAGAAAAATTAAGTGTCTGATATTTTATGTAGAAAAAAAACAAAAGAGGAAGGAAAGGTTAATGTGATTACATGGGCAGTGGATAATTGGTGATGTGAAGCCCTTTAGGAGAGTGAGACTATGAGATACAGAATAAGAGTGACATGTTCATCTTAGACAAGGAGAGGGATGTGTTTTTTATAGAAATTACCTTAAAAATTGACTTCTTTATTTTCTGAATGATTGTTTGTTTGTTTGTTTTTCTGTTTGTGTCTGGCCTGGTAGGAAAGATTCTGTTGAGATTGATGGGGAAAAGCCAGGTGTATAGGAGGCTATTGGGATGTGATAAAGCCTAGAAATAAGTGAAGGTCAAACTGCTACGTGGTTAGAGAGTCTTGCGTGTGAATTGGTGAAAAACGTTTCTATTAGAAGAAATACACACATGCATATGTTTCATTCATGATCTGTAAAGTGTTTTTACTGCAATATTGCAAAGTACGGTCTGCTGTTGCACCTGTTTTGTCTGTTGGTCTCTCCTACTTCCTTAGAAGCTACAGAATTCCAGCGGGTATGGGTTGGGGATTGACGCCGGACGGAGCAGTCTCAGTGCTGAGCCTCAGCCGCACAGGCTCCTCTTTGCAACTCCTGGCAGCAGCCAGGGCATGGTTTCAGGTGTTGTCAGGCAGAAAGAAGCTGTCACTGCACGAGTTACATCCTTTCTCGCCCAGGGCCAAAGCAGCCTCCTAACTTCTAAGCCCCTTTCCCTTTTGTTCTTCTGGCCCATCTAACAACTTTGTAACTGACTTCTTGTAATAAATTCCTCTCTAGATGAAAGCTCTAGAGTGATGTTTACATCCACATTGACACTGACTGATACAATTGTCAAGGGAACAGACTAGAATTTTATAAAATTTATTCACTGAATGCAGGGTAAACCAAAGATAATTAATACATATATTTGCTTAGTAATTGAGCAGCTAACCAAAACTCCTCTCTAAATTCCAAGTTCTAAGTAAGTTTAACTGAACCAAATATAAATATAATGCAAGCACTTCACATTATGAACTCAGCCTGCAGAATTGCATTTCAAAAAGATTTTTATAATGTTTAATGTGTCATATAAAAACAACATACCATCCCTATTTAATTTTTTAATTCAGTATTTTCTCTTAAATTGTAACTGTTAGTCAATTTATCTCCTCATATTGGCACTTTTATAATGATCCTACTTCAGATCCACCTGAGTGGCTCAGTTGGTTAAGAGCTTGCTCAAGAGTGCCAGCCCTGAACAACCTGAGGGTCACCGGTTCGATTCCGGGCCTGAGCTGATCTGCCAACAGGTGGCAGGATGGCTCAGCTAAAAAAGAAAAAACAAAACCAAACAAACAAAAGTCAATTCTCCTATAATGATCCCACCTCTTTTCTAAAATAGGGTATTTCTCACTTTAGCTCATTTAAAATGTTATTTTCTTGGGGCTCAGAAAGTGAACATTTTTTTCTTTATTTTCTTTTTTAATCAACACACACACCACCTCGTATATTTACTTTTGTGTGTGTATGTGTTTCTGTGAACATTTAAGTTCTACTCTCTTAGCATATTTCAATTATATAATACGGTATTATTAACCATAGTCATCATGTTATACATTAGATTATTAGACCTTATTCATCTCATAACTGAAAGTTTGTACCTTTTTACAAACTTCTTCCCACTTTCATCACCCCTCAGCCCCTGGCAATCACTTTCTACTAGCTGTTTCTGTTAAGTTTGACTGTTTTTTTGTAGATTCCATATATATATATAAGCGATATCATGCAGTGTCTGTCTTTGTCTTTCACTTAGAATAACACATTCAAGGTCCATCCATGTTATCACAAATGATAGAATTTCCTTATTTTTAAAGTATTTTGAATAATGCTGCTATGAAAATGGGAGTACAGATATCACTTCAAGATAATGAATATAATCACACATATACAATTTTCCACATGGGCCTGGTAAATTCCTACAAGAAAACACTATTCTGTTGTTTCTTCCTGCACTGTTCACTCAAGCCAGCTATCTTGTAAAAACATTACCTTGATTTTCAGATAATATATGGTTTCTTGTTTCTACTATTATATATTCTTTATCATTGTTATGTGTTGGAAACAGACAGAATGCATCAAAGAGTGATCTTACTCTGCCATGTGAGCTGGAAGCCCATTGAATAATTTTTAACCCTTCATTTAGTAGATTTTTTCTTTTAAAATACATTTCATATTTGTTAATTTTTTCTCACTTCTTTTCTTTTTCATTATTCCTTTCTTTACAAATCTCTCATTAAGATATAAACCTTCAACAACATATTTTGAGCTTAAATTTATATGCATATATCCCATTTCAGTGCATTTCGTATAGATTCATGTATTAAATCTCTATACATATAATTGTTGAAATTAATATATGTTTGATGAGAGTTGCACAGTTATATTTGTTTAGCATATAAATGAGAATAGGGAGTGTTTGGGGAAAAACACACAAGTTTTAAATATTTAGCATAATAAACATGCTATATGAAATAAAGCAGAGAGAATAATGTACATCATAAATATTAAGAAGAGCACAGAATCCCATGGTCAAACCCTAACCATAGCTTCCCCGGGGAGTCAAACCCAAAGTAAAAAAAACCCAAAAAAACACACACACAAAAAACATAGAAACATCAAAGAAAATGCTGTTTCGAACAATTTACTAGCTAATGACAGAATTACATAAACCTAAATTTTAAAAGAATCAAAAATAGATTGAAGAAGTAGAGCACACAGAAAAACTGAAAAAAATTAATTCCCAGGACAAGGATGTTCAAACATGATAATGGTATTAGGCGGGCAAAGAGAAATGTGTGTCATCCTGGATGAGAAAAGAAATATGCAAATGTAATCTTCACTGGAGCCTGCATGTTAACAAGTACAGCCTAGCGACCAATCAGCATCCACTATCCCAGTGTGCTGTTTCCTCCTGTAGTGGTAATGACCTACATCTGGATGTTTCACTGAGATATAAATAAGGAAATGGAAAATTGGCGGGGGGGGGGGGGGGGCTTTTTTTTTTTTTCTTTTTTTAGGTCATGGGGCTCTTTAAAAGGTATAAAAGCACTAAATAATGGCTAAGAAGAAATCAGGGTTCTAATCTTTTCTGTTTGCTCTTAAGAAATTGATGGTTCACCTTTTAAACTGTCTACATTTCTTTCCCACACACAAACAATAGAAAATGCAAAGCTGGAATGTCTTTTCATCTCTCTGCATAAAGAAGTAGAAGCAAACAAACAAAATATGTTTAGCCACAGATCATGCCAGCCCCAGTGGAAGATAATAATTACTACCTTTTTTCTTTTTTTAATATAAACTAGTAAAAAAAAAAAGAATAGTCTAAATTCCTTTGGAAAAAAATATAATAAATGAAGTGAACAGTAAATTACTTAAGTTGACAAATATACATTGAGTACTTAGTTTGTGCCAGATATTTGGGATAAATGAGAACACAAAGTAAACTTAGAAGACCCACCAGGGAGCTCACATTTTGGTAGAAGGCAACCAATTAACAAGAAACAAAATGAATACATGTTAAGAACATAGTATGTTAGAAGATATTAAGGCCTATGAAAAAATAAACAAGTAGATCAAGGAAGGCAGATAGGCAATGCTTATTAGAAGATGGCATTTGACTACAAATTTCAAAAAGAATGAGGTAATTGGGTATGTGGATGTCTGAGTGATAAAGTTCCAGGCAGAAACAAAAACTGGTAGAAAAGCCTGCATTACATCTTAAATGTTGTCACTGTAAAAAAGAAATGGTAATAATGCGACATGATGGAGGTACTATTTAATGCTATGATGCTAATCATTTAGTAGTGTATAACTGTATCAGATCATCATGTTGTAATTGTAATCTTACACAATGTTATAGATCAATTATATCTCAATAAAGCTGGAAATTATATCTCAATAAAATAAAATTGATAACAAGGTAGAAAAGTGTTTCAGGTGTGTCTGAGGAAGAGCAGAAGCCAGTTGACTGAATAGAGTGAGCATTGAGGTGGGGAATTAGTGGGAGAAGTACAGTGGGTGTCATATTATTTGGGTAGGATTTCCCATCTCCACACTATTGGACTGGATAATTTTCTATTTCAGGGAGGTTGTCCTGTGCCTTGCAACATATTAACCCTTTTCTCGACTCCACACACTAAGTATCAGTAGAAACCCCTATCAATGGAGCGATTATCAAACTTGTTTCCAGATATCACCAAATGTCCCCTGGGGTAAGATGACCTTCACTTGAAAATAGGGCCTTGTGGACCATTGTAAAAACATAAGGACTCTATTTTATTCAGAGTAAAGGAGGGAAATATTGGAGGATTTTGAGCACGAGGCTTATGTTTTAAAGAATCATCTTGATTACTACCTTAGAAATAGACTGTAGGGCAGCAAGGGAATGTAAGGATCCACATTAGGAGGCTAGTAGTCCACACAAGAGATGCTAGTGGAGCCCACCAAGTTCTAAGCAGTGGATTGGTGAAGACAGATGGAGTCAACATGATTTTTTAATAGTTTGGATGTGGGATGTGGGAGAAATTGACAAGTCAAGGCTGATGCCAGTGTTTTTACCTGAATAACTAAAAATGTGGAAATGCCATCAAACATGGTAGACAAATAATAAAATTATACTACTAGGACATTTTAATATTTTAGCTATTTTCCTTCAATATACTTGAGTCAGCACTACTTAAGTCTTAGGTTAGCATCTGCTATAAGTTTAAGACATTACAAATATGTAAGTCATTTGGATCCACAAAAAATATCGCTCTTCTCAGTTATTCTTCTGATCATTAGAAACTTCCATCTCCATTATTCTGTATAATGAAAATAATATATGCCAATGTCCTGAATAAAGTGAAAGTAATCTCCCTTCATATAATTTTCTTCATATTAATTTCTGTATTTCAACTCTTCATATTAAATTATGTGCATTAATAAGAGCATTATTTCTTTTAAATCTAAAAGTAAACACTGAGTAAGTTGGGTGTATGTAGAAAATGAGCTTAGCAAAGTTTTCAGTGAAACCTGAAAATACTCTACAGAATCTTGGATAACTTCTCTTTAACTAAACGTCCCCATTTTCTAGTTTTTGAAAAAAATTCTCCCTGTGAAACCCACATTACACAATTTCTCTTTATAGTAAAAATTTCTTTCTCAATACCAGCTTTCCATTAGTGTCTGACTTTATTGTCTAAATATTGAGACATTGTATTTAAAGGCAAGTTTCATATGGTTTCTCTCCCTCAAACTTCTCAAAGCCTTGCATATGTTGAACCATGTCTGGAAATGCCAAGAAAATTATATCGATTATAACCTTGCTCAAACTAATTTGAATATGGATATAATTTTTCTTTCCAATGTATGTGTCACATATATGTATCTAATATTCTAAGAAATGAACTCTGAGAAAGACTACTTTAATACTCCTAAAAAATCTACTGTAACTTCTAACTTATGAAATTTAAATTGTCATGCCCTCATACTATCTATATCCTTTGAGAAAACAATTGTTTTGCTTAAAATCCTTATTATTTTGCTTCTGAGTATTCTCATGCTCTCCCTCATTTAATCATGTTTTCCTAAATCAATCTTCTGCATACCTGATCCTTAAATGGAGGAAATTTGTAAAATTATGTTTTTAGCACTTCTGAAAAATGCTCTACATGATAGTTTTTTCAACCTCACCACCACAGTTATTTTCTCTGTACACTTGGGCTCTGGGTCTACAGTTTTATTCTGATTTCCTAATCTTTTGACTTTAATGAAGTTTGTGTAAAATTTTATAGTCTGTGTAAAACCTCCATCAGTATAATCAAATTGCAGTGTCTCAAATTGTATGTTTTCTACCCCTTCCTCAAATCTTTCGTTTTGCTATCTCTGTTAGCATCAGGTTTCTTTCAGTTTACTATAGTATAACTAGCCAAAATCATTTTAGTTTCTGTTTCGTTCATATATAACATTTAATTGCACTCCAAATTTTTCTGGGTTTCACTTCAGTGTCTCTTCAGATTTCATTTTTCCTTCAATCATATTGCGTCCTAGTTCCCTTACTCATTTTTCATGTTAACTGTTAACAGGCTTTTAGCTAGAGTTTGTTTCAAGCTTTCTCTGAATAGATCCTTCTAGTGACCCTATGTTGTATGCATCATCCACTGTTATGGGTTGAATTGTGTACATGCTTTTCTCTAAGTCTCCGCTTATTGAAAATGATCTAATAATTGCAAAAGTACCACTTCCTATCATGATTTTTTTTTATCTTTCCATTCAATATAGATCACTCTCTTGTCTAGCCTTCCAAAATATTTTGTATTCTACTGAATAGCTTATCATTCTACTCATTGTAGGAAAATTTGTTGTTCATATTTCTCCCTGTCCTTTTAGATTATAAGTAACATGGCGTTAAATAGAATAATACTTGGATTTTGGGATAACACACAGCCTGTTTGACATGTGAATATAGTAATTTCACAAATATGAGCCAATGTTTCTTCATTTTAAAAGTAATAACAAGTTTCCCTTAATTGAAATAACATACATACATGGGAATTAATAGCACATTGATTGTAAATTCAACTGTATTTAGTCTCTTTTTTTATACACTCCTCAGAATCTTTACAAGTACCAGCCACATGGTAGGTACTGATTAAGTATTGTTGAGAAAAAGAGTATAGTTACATTTCCTTTCCATTCTTTTTCCATGGTAATGGAAACCAATATTTATTCCATATGACTGGTGGTGTTCTTTTTAGCACAATGTCCTATGAAGAACAGGCACTAATTGTCTGTTGAATCATAAAGGCATTTCATGACAAACATAACAAATTCAGTTGACTTTTCCAATCATTTGTTCTATAATAACTTTCAGTTTTTAATTGTTTTTTTAAAGAATTCTGTTCATAGCTCTAAGGCCAGATAACAATCATTAGCATTTATTGACCTTTTGCAGTAGTAATTTAATCTTTTGGGGAACAAAGTTGATTAATCACAGCTTGACATATTGAAATTTGGTATAATTCTTTCTCAAAAGTGCTTAGAGGGCAGTGAGTTCTAGGGCATTCTGTGTAACAACTAAGGCACACATTACAAATAAAATTTGTTCAGGAAAGACTTTCAGAAATTTAAGGTTACCAATATTGAAAAAGTCTTTGAATCTGGAAATTATCTTGCAAGAGCACATGCTTTAATCTTACCTCCATCCAGAAAATAAAGGAAAAGTAAGGCCAATCATTAAAAAAACACACACAAAAAAAACCAACCAAACAAACAAACAAACAAGGGTGAGTGTATTATAATAATAATGAGAATTCAAGAGACTCTATCAGTGGGTGAGAAATTTTTAAAATATGACTTATATTGAAGATTACTCATTTAACAAACATTCAACATCATCTTTTAACATGAAGAAGCTGGAATGCTAAAAACTGTATTTTTCAGATCCCACTGGAGAATCATATAACATTTGATCAGTAAGTTGTTCTCATAGCAAAGTTAACTTTGGAACTGAGACAAATGGAGAGAAGGAGACAGTACTGAAAAATGACAGATTGTTCCAGAAGTAGAGAGGTTCTTGCAGCTTTCCAAATAAGCAGAAAACTTTCAGATTTGAGCAGCCAAGGCCATGGATCTGGAGTCAATATTTGTAGCAGGAATCTCCTAATTTGGTGAGCTGATTTTTAATTATATACTTTCTGAATCTGACAGGGTGCAGTTTCTAAGGAAGTCCATTTAATGTACTGAGGCTTTGAAAGTAAGAAGCTCAGCCTAGAGTAAGTTTCTTTAAGCACCCAGTAATTCAGAATGCTATTTAACACTATGAGATTATTCCCCCATCCTTATTCCAGCTGAAGTGGATTTTGTTCTCACCTGTAATCTGACCAATAGAAAATTATGTGAGAGATTTAACTACACTCAACAATATGTAAATCTGGGTTTCATAATTTAGATAAATGGGTTGGAAGAGATGTACACGTGTGTTTCCTTTGTGTATAGGATATTGGCTATTCATGTTATACAATGACAAAACAATCAAGTTATTATCTTTAGCAGTGAAAATAGTTCCTATTGAAGGCCAGACTTTGGCAGTTATGGTAGCTGCTGTGAAAAAGCTTATGGTGAAATGAAGTTTACCCCACATGTTAAATTATTCCCAGTACTCATTTTCCCCTGGGCTCTCATCTGAAAGTTGGTTGGTAAAGAGTTGAACCCTGTGATGTGCAACGAGGATGTTTGGATAGAATCAAATAACACTGAATATCACTATCCTCTCAAAATCTTGGGGCTTATCCTGTCAATATAAGTTGCCTCTCTGCCTTTGTTTTGAAGGCTGTCCATGCTTATTTTGTAAGAGCCTCAGCCTCACTTAAAGTCAAGGTTGCCCGAGACACTCCAAGGGATACCGGTTTTCCTTCTCTCCCAATTCTGTCATTTCTTATTGCCTCCAAACTCCAAACTGCCACTCCATGGGCAAGAATATATCTGACCACGTTAAAAAAAAATGTTTTACATAGCAAATTGCACAAGATTTTGCTTATCTTTAGAAGCATGGAAAAAGTGTATGGTAATGGATAAGAAACTAGTTGAAAAGGAGCAAGAGCACTAGCAGATGATATAAATGAGTGTTTGAGAGAAATTATGATTATATATAATTTATATATATATATATATATATATATATATATATATATATATATATATATATATATATATAAATGGGTCTGAGAATGGTTCCATCTCTTTATTTGGTTAGTAACTTGAAGCAACAATCAAACAGTCTAGGATTACTGAAATGGTGATGTCTGCAAGTCTTTCTTATATAAAATGAAGAGAACTCAAAAACTTGAGGGGATAAAAATGTTAAAAAGAATTCATTGTATATAACTTATTTTATGATCTCATAAATATGTGCCCAGTGGGCTAAAGAACTATTGAATTCTCAATAACATTGAAGAATATAGCATATTAGTATTATTGAAAATGCCACAATGGCTGTTCTCTATAAAACAGGAATAAATATGGGAAATGCTTGATATTAACTAATTGATTTTCATGGAGATGATGGAATCCTAGAATGTCAGAGGCAAAAAAAAGCATCACCTAAGCTCTATCGGGAAAGTGGACACACTTAGCATAACAAGCAACAAGATCATAATTAAAATATTTGGCACACTGGAATATTAGTGGGGAATAGCTGCTGTTCCCAGGAGGAAGATATGACCAGCAGCTTTTTTTTTTTTTTTTTTGCATAATCAAAATACAAATCTAAATCTCATTAAAAGTAAACCAGAGTTGAATCATCACAGTGGAGAGTTATGAACTTTCACCCAATTAATTCTCAGACCTGGTTAAGTTCAAACAGGCAGTACCATTCACTTAAAGGAAGGAAGAACAGGCAGGCTTTTAAAATTTATGGGAAGATCCTGTGTTTAATATCTTAACTATGAACTGTAAATTTTCCTCTCAGGCTTCCATCAAAAAAAGACTTGGCCATTTACCAGTGTAAATATTCATTGAAAGAATAAATGTTCCCAGTTATTTGATTTATTTCCTGAGCTTGTGATCCAGAAGTGGTCTACTAGTTGTCTACTGGTCAATGTGGATTTTGGAACTGATCCCATGTCATCATGATTTTTCTGTATTCATTAAACCCAACCAATGACTACTTTCCAAGATTCTAAGTATATTGAAATAGACATACTCAGCAGTTAACCGAAGTACCATGTTGGTTTCCTGACCTTAAAAGTAAGACTAATTATGGTAAAATGGGAGAAGTGTAACCTCTGGAAGCAAACTTCCTTTAGCAAAATAGCAAAGTGAAAGCAACACTGCATTAATAAGTGCTACTAAGAAACACTTGAAATGTGTAGATAGTACATCCACATTTAACTCATCTGATTGGCCTGTATAGGAGACAGATGTGGCTTGACAATCATAGTGGAGAAGAAAATTAACGCATCATCCCCTGGTATGAAACTATCTATCTGCTAAAGGCTTTTTCTCTATTTTCTAAGAGAAAACACCAAATGCAGTTTGATTCAATCTGTCAGGAAACAGCAGTATACTCTCACTTTCCTTCCTGTGTATTATATTAAATCTCCTGATAAAGGTTCTAATTAACCCACTTTGTTCGTTTCACTGCCCCATAACAGCATATCGGTCTATGACATGTATAGTGCCAGGATCTGGTGGGGAGAGAAAAGCAGGTTCCCTGAATGAGTTGGTAAGATATATGCATTCTGGAGGCTGAGAGATAAGCCTCATGAAAATTCAGGAGTCTTCCTCTTGAGTGAAGTTTCCAGGAGTCATTTCATGTGTGGGGGAGTGAAGTCAGGATATCCCTTGCAGATTACAGCTCCATTCATCCACAACTGCTAACAGAGAAGCACAGTGTTGCTTGGATTCTTTTCAACTTTGGAGACAAAATGTACCATAGATAGGTGTACTATCCTGACCCAATTTCCTGAGTAACTTGAAGGTCCACTAGCTTTTATAAGGACTCAAAGCAAGAAGATGTTTTCCACTTTGTCCAGGGTTCACTTCAACCAACGGTCACTAGTCCTCAGGACCCGATGGACAAAGTTAAAAGACAAGCAGTAAAATCTAAAATCACAAGTATTTGTTAGGCTGCAAGTGTCAATTTAACTCAAAATACAATTTAAACGCTTAATATTTTTTTGAAAAATAGTTGAAAATGTGTTGCAATATTAAAATATATATATGGAGAAAAAATAAAGAAGTGATACCTAATGTGTATCAGTGTAAACGTCATAGGTTTAAAATGAATACATACTGGTAATAATTGAGAAACTAAAAGTATTACAAGGGGAAATATAGTGTATTAAAAATGCTGTAGAGATTATCCACACAGTTAAAACCTGTGTTTAGAGATTAATATGCAGTACTTATTCCTAATTAGGGATTGATTTGGAATGCTGAGTGGTACTTGTATTTGTCATTTCTTTGAAGCTTGACTTGCTGGAGGAGATGTCACCTTCTCACTGTGCCTCTGTGTTTAGCTCAGCCCAGCTCCATGTGCAACATGTTCTCACTGCTGTGCTTGGGGGGGGGGGGGGTAGGGGGGGGAGGTTCTCCTTTGGTTTTCCTGTGGTCTTCCATAGTTGTCTCAGAGGTAGCTTTTCATTTTAGATGCAGATAGTGATGAACCATAAATTAGGTGATGCTCATTATTTTCATATGAAGGCAGAAAAATTTACTGAGGCAAATCTTCGACAGAGATGATGATTTCTTTTTCTTATTTTTGTTTTTATTTTTCACTTAGATAAAGACCAGACATTTAGCTTTGTGGATTCTGAGCCACCACAATTCTTGTGCTCTGAATCTTGACCTTTGAAATGGGCTCTCTCTTAACCGAATTGCTCAACACATCTTTCGAAGAAGACGTCTTCTCGATCATTATTTCATCTTTGGGTTTTGTTATATTCCAGTCACACTCATTCCTATCCTGCCACACATTCTTTTTAATTTTATTTACAATAATCAATGATGACAAATGTAGTTCAACATGAGTGGATGGCTCAGTTTAACTAGAATTGTGAAGAAATGGAAATCCTGCCTGACACAAAAGTAGGAAAGTTTCTTTCTTCGTAAAGAAAATTATCTAGGAATCAATCCATGGAGACAAAGTAAGGGAGATGTTTCCTTATATGCAGGGAATTCAGTTCTTTCTGAGAAACACCCAAAGTAGTCCCTCTACTGTACCAAAACAAAGACAAAGATCTCTTCCTTCACTAAAGAATTTAAATATTCATATTCTGCTACAAAGTTAGACATTTTGCTTTTGTTTTCAAATATCTGGATGAAATTTCCCTAATCTTCAGGAAAATTTTTCTTTATAAATCAAAATAATGTAGATTTTTCTGATGTAACCTGGTAGTAATTTCAGAAGGGATTTCTGATTATTAAAAATGACTGTATAAATAATACTTACATGAATTAGAATCTTCTTTTTTTGAACTCAAAGCATAAACGAGTGGTATAAGAATTGTGTTGGATTTTTTTTTCAGATAAATTATATGTGGGGAAGGAGCAAGAGAGTTTCTTCAGATAGCTCCTGTGACAGTCACTAAGTAATTTTATCAGTAGATAAAGGCCACATGGTTATAACTGTCTATGGGTACAATTTGAAACAGCACTGGTACATCACATGCAATGCACTGTGCAAACAGACTGTTGTAAGAAAACTGATTACAAATCACAGATAATAAATTGTTAAAACTACTCAAAATTGTGGGAAATAAAGAAGCATGTTATGAGGTAAAACTTATTTTATCAAATAGAAACACAAGGTTTATATTTTATAAAACAGAACCCCAAATATTGAAATATATTTTTTTTTCCTCTTGATATAAAAACAAGACAAAAGTATGCCCAAAACAAAAATATGAAGAAATCATTATGGTTTAAATTAGGTAAACAGCTCAGGTTATCAAAAGTATCTGTGTATATGCATATGTCTATGTCTGCATGTATATGTGTATATGCACATACACATGTATGTGTTTATGCACAGACTCACACATATATAATGGGTTGTCAGAAAAGTCATCATGTGTTTTTTTCTATGATTTTTGTTGCAGAAATGCTTCATGATTTTCCAACAACTCAATAGATATGCAATTGATCAATTGTTTTGTTTTAATATACTAACTAATGTCCTTGCTTAAACATTAAAATTTTGCTAAATCAACCTACGTAGTTTTCTTGGCATGGTTTTTAGGCAGTGATAATTTCAGAAAGATTTTTTTTCCCATCATGAGAGGATTCACTGTATCTTGATTTTTAATAGTTAATGTTAGCTTGTATAATTTTATTTCAGACAATGCACTAATCAAATCCTTTTGGGAGTGAGATGCTAATTAGTCATTAACTTTGCACAAAGAATTTATGAAATGCCCATACAGAAATGTTTAACACATCTTAAAGACATATAATTTTTGCAATAATAAGCAGATTGTTTGCAAATGCCATTATTTTTTTATTGATGACTGCAGTATCCTTTTACTGTTGTTTAACTGTAGCCATTTTTAAAATTTGTTCCCTACACTTTTCTGAAGCATTGCCTCCTTCATGACATTTGTCCTTGAACATTGATTGATACAAGTATCTTCTGTTTTATATTTTTGTGTATTTAATAAAGTATATGCATGATTTTTAATTTATGCCTCTTTATCACTTCTAACTCACTTCTATATAATTGTAATCAATGTGTCTCAATTTATTATTACTGAGTTTCCAAAACTGCCTAAAACATATTCTGCTTTATATATGAAAACTTATGTTTATTAAAATTTGGAAGTAAATATTATTTTACAAATAAAGAAAAAGATATCCTCCCTTTATCTCCTCTTCCTACCTTTCTCTATAGATATAAGGGAATGACCACATAAGGGCATTGCAAATCCTCCTACATCATGTAAGTGTTCAAAAGAAGGCATCAACTGTGGAAGAGAATTAAAGAACCATGTAGACAAAATAAATTGTTCAATTGACGGGAGCCACCTTCTGTTATTTGCTATCTTAAAGTTACCATAGAAAACACACAAATGAAGTGGCAGACATGGTGGCTATGCCTTGACCTAACAGCTACGATTCCCATTTGCCAAGCATGGTGAAGCCATTACCACTTCTTATGTTCAACTCCTGAGCAACAAAATCAAAATATTGAGCCCCAACCCTTGAGGAGAGCATCTGGAGACTTCGTAAAAAATTGACTACCTTGTACCTCTTTTGTCCTAGAAGGGACAATGGTTCATTTTGGACAGTAATAGGCACATATGCTAAAATACAGTTTACTTCTCTGAATGAGAGCCTCAGCTAACACCACTCTCCAAAGACTTAGAGAATGATTCAAATGCACAGGATTCACATAACATATCAGACCAATGGGCACATTTTACCCAAAGAAGAGGTAGGTATGAGTCCAAGACCATGGTTTCCACAGACTATATCAAAACTACAATGTCCATAATAGATGACTGACAGAGCAATGGAATAATCAAATAAATATACAACAAAAGCACCAGCTCAATTTTTACACTTTATAAGAGTGAGGTGTCATTTTCCATGATGCAACATATCAAAGACACTTATATGATGAGCTATCCCATTAGGAAAAAATATATGGTTCAAAATTCAAGAGCTGGAAGCAGGAATAGTCCCACTTATGATCATCCTAGAGAATGCTGTTGGGGCCAATACAGGTGAAAATAATAGTAAGGAAGCAGGGTTTGTCAGGGAAAATCAATCTGTATTACACATTTAACAATAGTTTGTGGCTAGCTGAGCGGCTCAGTTGGTTAAGAACAGCAGTTCAATGCCCAGCCCGAGCTGAGCTGCCGCTGAGCTGCCAATAGTTGGCAGGATGGTTCAACTAAAAACAAACAAACAAACAAACAAAAAACAATAGTTTGGGCTGGCTTAATGGAAAGATTCTTTTAAAGTTTCTCCATTTTTTAAAATTTTTTAAAATTTTTTCTGGTGAGGGTAGAAACATGGGTTGCTAGGAGAAAGGATATATAGGAATGCATTACATCTAGGCAGACCATTTCAGTGCTTTTTGGAACTCCCTTGACTAATTTTAATGTTTAATGGATAAATCCAGCAACACTGAGCTAAAATCATGTGACCCATAGGCTCAGTTGTCTGAGGGAGGAGGGTCTAGGTTAGGCCACCATATATATCACCAAGACCATCAGGAGTTCTGGCTGAGCATAAGAGACATATAAAACCAATAATAGAGGAGGGAAACCATGAGTACTAATTGTAGTCCCAAGATCAGCTGCAATGCCAGGGTCTCTGGTTCATCATCTAATCTGTCTCTTCCGTTTCACTCACGAAGTGGCCCATCAGAATGTGAAAGGAACTATTCTGGAAACCTATATGAAGCATTTATTAGAGTAATTCAAGAGTTGGAAAGTGAAGGAAGCTATAATGTCCTTATTACTACAGCTATTAAGAGTGTGGCCAGAAAATTGTTCTCGGCTTTCAAGCCTCTTTTGGACTTAACGTCCCTTTTGAAGATGACATCATGCCTCTTTCCCTAGTCAGCCAGTAGTCAGTGACTAATCAACACAGGGTACAAAGATCTAATCACATTTTTCAATTGGATTGTTAGTTTTACTGTTGTTGAGTTGTATGAGGATACAAACAATCCAATTTTAAAAAAATGGGCCGAGGACCTAAATAGACATTTCTCCAGAGAGGACATACAGATGGCCAATGAGCATATGAAAAGATGCTCAACATCACTAATCATCAGAGAAATGCAAATAAAAATCACAATAAGATATCTCACACCACTTAGAATGGCTATCATCAACAAGACAAATAATAACAAGAGTTGGAGAGGTTGTGGAGAAAAAGAAACCCTCATACACTATTGGTGGGAATGCAGATTGGTGTAGCTGCTATGGAAGGCAGTGTGGGGGTTCCTCCAAAAAATTAAGAATAGAATTACATTAGACCCAGCAATCCCTCCCAAAAAATCTGAAAACATTTGTCCGTAAAGATATATGTGCTCTAATGTTCATTGTAGCTTTATTTACAATGGCCAAGACATGGAAACAACCAAGTGTCCTTCCATAGATGATTGGATAAAGAAGCTGTGGTATATATACACAATGGAATACTATTCTGCCATAAGAAAAGGTGAAATAGTGTCATCTGTGACAACATGGATGGATTTTGAGATTATTATGCTAAGCAAAATATTTAGAAAAACATTGAGGACCATGATTTCACTGATATGTGGGATATAAAACTGAAAACAACAAAGAAACAAGACAAACAAATAAAGAAACAAAAACTCATAGACACAGACAATAGTTCAGTGGTTACCAGAGGGGAAGAGGGGGAAAGGGACGGTGGATGAGTGTAAATGACCAAATGATGAAAGGAGAACTGACTCTGGGGGGTGAACACATGATATACACATGATGTATTACAGAATTGTACACCTGAAACCTATGTAACTTTACTAATCATTGTCACCCCAATAAACTTTAATTTAAAAAAAAGATCTAATCCTCCTCACCCAAGTTGGAGCTACTCTGAATAGAGCTCCCCATTGGGCCAGCCACATTAGTATTAAGCATACACCAAGCTGCGCCCAATCCTACTTCTTTACTCTCTGTTTTATAGGTATATACATCTAATAGATATCCTGGGTGCTAATTTCCACCTCATTGTATGCTTTGGGAGCAACTTTTAGGACTTATAAGAAATTTATTGTATGCCCCAACAATTTTCTAAATATTTTACATATGTTAATTCACTGTATTAATAGAGATATGCTTATGTACATGATACTTGATGGATATCAACATGATAAGAATACAGAAATGTATATACTAAATGATAAAGTCATAAATTAGACTAAAATAATATTTTTAAACATCAAAAAGAAAACTATTTTGTAAAATAAGAATATAGACAGTCTGTTTCCAAATTTGCTGTGAATATTCATGATCATACACACTTTTGTCATAATCATGTGATATAATGAAACCTTTTTTGACTATTTTTGCCAGAAATTCAGTTTTGTTGACATTAAAAATGTAAAATAATACTTTTCCAGTGCCTAAAATATTTCTTGCATGTGTGGAAGTTATTGATTGTCATATCAGCTCTATTGGCATCATCTATGATTTTAAAAAGCAAAGTACCAAATAATACTGTGTTTTCTAAAGACTCGTCAGACCTTTTCATTATTTGCTCTTCCTTATAGTTGCTAATGCTTATTCTTCCATTTCCATCATGTTTTAAATAAATGAATACTTTTTAATGAAGTGTTAATTTATACTAACACAAAAGTGAAAATAAGCTATGACAGAAACTCATTAAGAATTCTTCTAAGAGGGATAAAGAAACTGAAGAAACTAACACAGTTTTATTTTAAAATTAAAATGCATTCAATTCGGAAACAGGTTTTTTTTTAAAAAAAATTAACTTTCAGTAGCAAGTTTCCCAGAATAAAGTGTTCCAATTTACAATTTTCTTTTGTTATGACAGCAAGTAGAGAAAACTGCCATGAGTAATAAAATGCATGAGCCTTAGATAAAGATCACTGCTTTGCTATTTAACCTTTTCTTCCCTCTCCAAGGTGATATGCAATGGTTAGTTTTACTTAGAAAATTGTAGGTAAAAATAGCTTTGGGGCATGGAAAATATATGATTACTATGATTTTTATTCCTTTAGCTTGAAAATATTTTGTTTTATGTGATATATATATATATATATATATATATATATATATATATTTATATATATATTTATATTTCCTCTGCAAATATATATATATATATATATATATATATATATATATATATATATATATATATTTACTTCCAAAATAAATTACCCACATATTTCAAAATTTCTTCCAAAGTAAGAAGTGATAGTGAAGAGCTAGGTAGATGATTTAACAGAGACTTAGATTAAATAATTTGTTGATCAGAAAATAGTCAGGAAGTTCTGTGAGTCTTCTTGAATTTTTACTATATAAAAATATTCTGAAAGCATTCTTCTTTAAAGTATGATGAACCAAAAAGAAAAAAATAAATAAATTATGTGAAGTCCTCTATTATTTCCTTGAAAAACATGTAATTATATGTAACATCAATGAAAGCTTCCTATTTTTCACTGACCTACAAATGAAGTGTTTACTTAAATTTAAGAGAATGTTATCCCCAGGCATAAAATTTCTTTGGATAACACTAATAATCCTGTCATTCAACCATCAATTTGAAAGTGGAAACTTGGGAGAAGCGGTAGAGACTAGTAGGGTATGTTGCTCCATCATGTATTCAACAATCTCTACACCAATATCTTATACAGTGGGCAATTTAAAAGTAGCATACACTAACAACTTTCAATATGATTTATTTTCTACATTGCATGGTTTCTATCTTATTTACTCCTCAATGAATGGAAGGAATAGCATAATACAATCACATTTTCCTTTAGTGAAACTTAATAAGCATTCTATAAATGCAATAAAATAATTCCTTAAATTGAAAAAAGCTATCATCACATATAAATATAGCCACAAATTTATTTCAATAAAATCAAATTATAAAACATTATTATAGTACAGCATAGAGAATATTTAAACTTTAAAAGAATATACAAATAAAAAATGTCTTGTATTTACAGGCAAAAATTATCTCAGCTAATATTGTCATAAAATGATAATTATTCAAGAAATGATAATAAAATAAAGATGATATTTATATAGAATTACAATTAGAGAAACAATTTGTTATCAGTCATTCTTTAGCCCAGTAAAATATGATGTACCCTTAGAATATTCAAGAAGTTAAATGAGATATTATTATAAATAAAATCATTATTTTACCAATTTGGAAGGCTATTTATCATATGTCACATTATACCCTGCTTGTCTGCCCCCATGCACCTCTCCATAAAGACAGATCATAACTTCAATATTATGCTTGCTGTATATATCCCCACTTGGCACCAAAGGATGGCTGGTTAGTCAATGTCTGGTAAGATTTCTCAAGAGAGAAACAACCTAAGCCAGACACTGTTGCGTGGGTGCCAGTGGGTGCCATGAGAAAAATCAGGGAGAGAAGAAAAGGGGCATAAACCCTTTGCTTCAGGTTCTGGCAGCCTGCCTGTGAAATGACCTATTGATGTGTTAATATCTGTCCTCCTTGCATTCTTATTTATCAGTGTTAGCAGAAGAGGTTCTGTCTCTTAAGAGGTGCATGACAATAGCCTCATGGGACCTTCAGTAATGGCAGTTTGCAGGCATGGGAAATTAGGGCGGAGGTTAATTCTTTGGTGTGAGACTCACAAATCACAAAAGCTACATTGACCCTTGCTTATGTGTAAGATAATAAAAGGAACAGTCAGGCCCGATTCGGGGCTCCAGTCCATGAGGCTGGGGTTCCCAGGCCTCGAACTGTTTTCTCTCCTATTTTGTGTGTCTCTCTCTCTTTCTTAACTTTTTGCCGTCCCTTCTCCACTCCCACCTGCTCAGTCATGCAGGAACGTGACAATCATATTTCTGAGTTTAGAGATTACATGTACTCAACACTTTCTCAAATGTATCCTTGGTTATATGAGATATTAGGTCAGAGACTGTGGAGCATCAAGTAATTCTATAACACATACTGAAAAGCTACACATAAAACAACAAAAACAAACTTTAGTATTGCTCCTTAAATGATCATATGATTGTTTATGGAAATGTTGGGTGTATAAAAGTGATCAAAACATAAATTACGGTTGGCCGAGTGGCACATTGGTTAAGAGCTGGTTTGGGATGCCAGCGGCCCCAGTTCGGATCCCACATATGAGGGCCAGTGACACTGCCCTCTACAGCTAACAACTGCTCCACCTGGAGCTGGGCTGTGCAAGCCCTGGCTGCTGTGGGCTGCCACAGGCTACAGTGAGTGGCCGGCAGCCAGCGTGAGCTGCTAATAGCCATGGTGAGCGACCAGCGAGAGGCTGGCAACTGCTCTGCCTCATCTGTTAAGAGCGCAATGACGATACCAACATAGGCCAGTGAAGCAACTTCCTCTGCAACTAGACTGAAGAACAAAAAGCAACTTGTCAGGCCGGCCCAGTGGCATGGTGGTTAAGCGCTGGCTTGGGAAGCTAGCAGCCCCGGTTCCGGTCCCACATATGAGGGCCAGTGACACTGCCCTCAAAAAAAAAAGACAGTAACTTGTCTGTTCCCCTTCCCCAATTCCCCAACGCTGTTCCCCTCCCCCATTCCCCAATGGAATCTTAAAAAAAACAAACACATAAATTGTACAGTAAATATTATGTGAAAATTTACTTAATGCATATTTGCTTCATCATGCAATGCAGAAAGCACTATACTATTATTCTAAAAATAAGGAAGTGGACAAAAAAGAATCAAATATGATTTCCTGTTTTTAGTGAACATATATGAAGAAATGCAAGTCATATATATTGAAATAACATAAAATGAAAATGTGAGGTCTTATACATATATCTTACTAATAGTAAATGATCAAAACATGTTTGACCAATTGTATAGAGCATAATATGAATGCTTTGGGAGTTCAGAAATGCACTATATTGGCTATACAGAACATAAGTTCTATTAAGTGTTCATTAGGAATTGTACAAGTTACTTTATTATCTAATAGAACAGACATATTGAATGAATGTGTAAAGCTGGTTAAGGATGAAGACCAAAAGATAGATATTTTAAGAAAGGAGACTATATCAATTGTTAGGTGTGGTGACATAGCTATAAATGGAACATCGGAACTGAGGAATACAGATAGAAAATGGCGGTAGTACTAATTGTAGAGGGCTCTGGATATTGGAAGAGATAAATCTAGAAGAGCAATTGATTTATTAAGTAGTTACTATGTGTTTTAAGATTTATTTCTACAAAAACTGAATAGAATAAGCATTAGCATTTCCCCCTTACTACACACAATAAAGTCATTAAATAAATTAAATGATTAATTTGCTCCAAGTGACACAGATACCTAATTGCTGTAAATAAAATTTATGCCCAAGAATCTGATGGCAGAGCTTCTATTCTTTATTTATGTTATTTATTTTTTTGAGGGCAGTGTCACTGGCCCTCACATGTGGGACTGAACCGGGGCCGCCGGCTTCCCAAACCAGCGCTTAACCTCCATGCCACTCGGCCGGCCCAGAGCTTCTATTCTTAATCATATAGTACCGGCCATTGCAATGAAATAACTTATCTCGACTTTCTATTTCGTTATTAATTTCAGATAGAATGTCTCTCTTGGGTACTGATTTTAAACACATGTTATCTATAATTTATGAAAATCTATTCTTAATTCATGATATAGTTCACACAATTGAAATCTTAAGAATACTTAGTATCTATTTATATAATATTTGCATTTTTCTATTAATGATTAAAAGTATAATTATATTTTCCTACTAGATAAGTTCCATTAGTTTTCTCATAGAACATATATCTATATACATATATGTAATTTGTTTTATTACAGTAACATTTATTACATAAATTATATTTATTATTTAAAGATTCAAAGAGGAATTCACAAATTATCTTGTGCAGCATTCAGTTTTCTATGTAGAAGTTAGTCGAATCAAGACATGTTTTATTCACTTACATTCTAATTAATTCTGGGTTACAGATATATTCTGGTTGTAAAAAATGCCAGTTATTATAGAAATACTAGAATGAAAACAAAATGATCACTTTCAACTAACCTAGTTGCCAAAGTCAAGAGTTAGTTCCCCTTCCCAGTCATAATTCTGTCACCAATTTGATGTGTGTTGTTCTAAAAATATTCATGTACATCTCTATGTATTTATGCATGTATTTACATACATATAAGGAGGTTTCTTTTGATTTCAATTTTTTTCAATTTAATTTAATTATTAGATTTATTTCAATATAATAGATATACAAAACTTTTGTAAAGAATATATTGTATTTCATGTTATGCTTGTAAAATTTTGTTTAATAATTTATCACTGATAGCTAGATGGCAACCATATGTATAACATATTTACATAGGTAATATTGAAAAATACAAACTTTTTGGGCAAATGTACATACAATTTAACTTCTGGTAGCTAATGTATTTAAAATTTCCTCTTAAGAGGGATGTATTACAGCTTCATTAATCACCCTGGCAATATATATGGCATCCAACTTTAAAATTCTATCAATATGACCTGCCATTATTAAAAATAATACACATAGTGAAGAAATAAAGCAAGTAATGGTTGTATAAAATATTATAATACATATAACTGACTACAGAACAGTGTCAATAATATATAAAGATATTTAATTCAACTAAGAACACTTAAATAACCCAGGTATAAAACAGACAAATCATATGAAAATACGTTCAGAAAAGAATAGATAAAAATATCAGTAGGTACTTGAAAAGACACTTGTACTGCCAGAAATTGGAGAAATCTAAATGTTTGTTTTTGTGTGTAATGTGTGTTTGTGTGTCCTAACTTGCTTACTATGATTTCCCCATTTACCAAGCAAAGGCTTTGTTGTCTCTATATGGTGTCTTCTCCCATTGTTTATTAATCTGTTAATTGGTCTTAAGAAAAACAACAAAAAATTACTGATTTCAACATGTAAGAAATAGTCTATAAATTCTGCAAAATTTTTAAGGAAAATATAAAAATGGGCTGGTACAGACGAGTTTGAGGTTTACATTGAATACCTTTCAAATTATGATTGAGGAGATATAAAATTGGTTGCATTCATGTTTCTTCAGAACTTTATACAGCAGTTACGTAAATAAAACTAAGACTAAAGTGTGACTATAATCTTATCAATCAGAATATACATGTCATTGGGGTGACAATTGTTAATAAAGTTACATAGGTTTCAGGTGTACAATTCTGTAATACATCATCTATATGTCACATTATGTGTTCACCACCCAGAGTAACAATTGTCATCCCAATAAACTTTAATTTAAAAAAAAGATATATTTCATGATCTAATAAGTAAGAAGTGCATGAGTATATATAGAAAATAAAGTGATCACTGTATATTAACTTTGTAAAATTTAATTAGGTATCTAATAATTTTTCAACTGATTTATTGAAAATTCAGTTCTATAATACCAGATAATGATTTTGCTTCCTTTCCAAATTTAGCCTCATAAACTCTTTTTCTACATTAGTTTCTAACATCATTGTTGAGTTACTATAAAAATAGGCCTCCCGTGGTTGTATTCATCCAGTGTTGCATTTATTTCTAAGCTTATTTCTGGTTTTTCATTTGGCATATATTTATATATCTATAATTTAAATATCTGTGTATCTATGTATGTATGTATGCATGTGTCTGTCTATCTAGAATACCAAAAGACATTCTGTCATCTTTGAACATTATGTCTTTCTATTGACATTAGTATTTTGAAATATAGAAATAGATTTCCTACAAGTGAACCACGAAATAAAGCCCTATTTTCCATTCTGCATAATCCTTTGAAAGTTGTTTTGTCTTCTACTTCATAATATTTTATTTAAGATATTTGCCTCCGTATTCACAAGTGAGATTGTTCTGTTCTTTTAGGTTTTGCCATCAATATCATCCTGACTCTGTTAAAGAAATTTCAAAGCTCCTCTTTTCCTGCTGGGCTCTGAAACATTTTAAATAGCATTTGGCATTATCTATTCCTTGAAGTTTTCAAAGAATTGGTTTTGGAGCCCTACACTTTTTGGAAAAAGTAATTATTTGACAACATTCTCAGTTGCCTCCAGCGTAATTCATCTGTCTAGATTTTCCATCTCTTTTACTGCTTATTAATATTAATAATTAGGTTAAAATAATTCAGCATATTTCATTATTCTCTAATACCCTAATATGAAAGGCTTTCCTGAAAACAAAATTAACTATCTAGAATAGAGTAATAATAAAAATCCCACTCGCAAACAGAAAAATAGTTAACATCTAAGAATAAACATAAGAAGGATTGTGTTTGTAGTAGCCATAGGAAAAAAAGTAATACTATTAATAGGAAACAAATGGAAGTACATAAATGAGAAGACATATTTTTTGAATGGAAATACTAAAGGTATTAATTATTCAAAAATATAATCTAAGAATCTAATTCAACTCTAAAGGAATTTAGAATAACCCAAGATTTTGTTAAAGTGTATCAGGAAGAGAATATGTGCAGGATAGCCTACCCAGTGTAGTGTGGGAGGAAATGAGAAACAGCTTGCCCTATAAAATATCAAAACATTCTATGGCAATATTAATGTAAATAATGTGAAATTAAATGCAAAACCATAGGACAGTGACATAGAATGTTATTTAGAAACAGTCAGACTTTATGATTAAGATAATATATTTAACAAATGAAAACTAGGAATTCTACTCATTAAAGGATATTTACTTAAAATATGAATACTGACACTTTGGCCTATTTTTTTTTTTTTTTTTAAAGAGGGCAGTGTCACTGGCCCGCATATGTGGGATCCGAACCCTGGGCTGCTGGCATCCCAAGCCAGCTCTTAACCACCATGCCACTTGGCCGGCCCTGAATACTGACACTTTGACTTACAACATTTTGACTTACAAATTTCTGATATTTTGATGGTGCAAAATCAATGCATTCAGTAGAAACCGTACTTCAAATTTTTCATTTTGATCTATTCCAGGGCTAGTGAGATGACTCACAGTAGTCTCCCATGATGCTGGGCAGCAGCAGTAACCCTCAACTCCCAGCCAGTCATGTAATCACAAGGGTAAAAAAGAACCATACTCCACAGTGTGTTCATTGTGTTAGATGGCTTTGCCCAGCTGTAGGGTAGTGTAAGTGTTACTAGCATGTTTAAGGCAGGCTAGGCTTAATTATGATGTTCTGTAGGTTAGGTGTATTAAATGCTTTTTTTTACTTAACAATATTTTAAACTTATGATGGGTTTATTGGGGCTTACTCATAGCTCCATCTTAAGTAGAGGAGCACTATGTATTAGAAAAATAGAATTATATGAATAAACAATACTGTAAAAGAAAGGGTGGAAATAACACATAAATATAACACTTTGTTTTACAATTTAGTTAATACCTACTATATAGAATAGGCAGCAGCCTACCAAAATCTGACACCTGCCAATCAGATAAAGGGGACAGAGAATTTGCAAAGCCACTTCACAGAAGGTACACAACCAGTAAGTAACCATCCCAGTTCCTATGTTGTTCACTGGCTAAACACTCGCCCTGACTTTGATCATATATAAGCTTGTGATGTGGTTTACATTTTCTAGACTATCTGTGCTCAATTTTATATCAGACGATTTCCTGCATAATAATGAGTTGAGAGTTTTAAATTGTATTCTGGATTCTGGAAAGATTTAAATAATAACAACAACAAAAACAACCCTTTTTCCTTGGTTTTATAAAACTCACCTAATTTACTCAGTATTTCTTAAGTATTTTTGAGTGAAGTTGTAAACTCATTTCCCAGTAAAATATATATTTTATAATATTTAGTTTTCCAATAAATAGTCATGGGCTTCTTCAAGTCAGGGTGTTCAAATTTGCAGGAGATTTTCATTTTCATACTAACATTGTGAAAACATTAGATAAGCTACAAAATAATAGCTTCTTAGAAATATAAATGAAGCAACTTCCAGAGGAATAAGCCCCTCTTAGCAGGAAATAGATCATGTAATGCTTACATTGCTGGCTCTCTGTGGGAAGCTGTGCAAACGCAGCAGTGACAGAGGACATGTGACAGAGGAAGGCAAAATTTCCCAATTTTTAGTGGCAAGAATTGACTAGTGTGAGAGTTCAGAATCCCAGTGATTCTCAGACCTTGAGTGAAGCCACAATAGTTTGCCAATTCGTTTCCATGGGGCTTGCACAAAGTATATAGAGCCCAAGGCTAGGGAAGTGTGTAACATAAGGACAAGGCAGTTATAGTTATGTGAATAATAGAAAGTGCTAATGAGGGATATTTTATGCATCATCAAGAAAGTGAGCAGGATGAACTTTAAAATTGTTTCCTTCTCCATCCTTAACATTAGCAGGTATAGTATTTTCATACCACATCTATATAATTCATTAACTTTAATGTTACCTAAATCTGTGTTTTAATATTATAGCATAATTAGTGACCTGCACTTTGTTAAATAACAAAAGTATCATCTTTATATAATGGTTCCAAAAAGTTAAATATAAATTATCATTAGCTTAAAGTACAAATTATTAATACTATCTAGCATTAAGTTGCAAATTCAAAAACATGTAATCTCAAATATACACTAGTGAAAAGGAATAATTACAAATTATAGAAACTGGATATATTAATATTTCTTGCATCAAATGTTATTAAATGTTTAAAGAACAATAATTGCAAATCCCCCCATTAATGTATTAATCTTATTAACTTTATTGCTTTCTATGTACTAAGTAAGCGATTATGGTTATTTTAAATTGTATTTTAACATTTGTTGAGCAGCAAGAATACTTGTGTCATGGAAGATAATACTTGACATTATTTTTTGGACCAAATTTAATTAAGATGATTAAGTTTCATTATGGTTTGATTATTATCCATATAGAAAAATTTATACTTCTCTCTTGGTGACTAGAATTTTTATATTGTATTTATCTATACATTACTTCATATTCATATATCTATATTGTTTTTAGTTATTTTTACTGAGACATTCCTTCCATGCCACCAAGGGTTTCTGTGAATTATCCTCAGGCAACATCATGATGCTGATAAAAGTAAAAGGATATGGAGTATAGACTCCTTTCTTACCAATTCAATTATTTATTTGAGGAGGCACATTTTAAAAACGGGAACTTTATAGTGTAATGTATTATTTACTCTCATAATCCCTGGAAGTCACTACGCTGTTCTTCATCTCTGTAATTTTCAAATTATTATAAATGGAAACATATAGTATGTATCCCTTGAAACGTTTTTTCACTCGAGTGATTTTATTGATATCTATCTAAATTGTTGTATAAAATACTGTAATGTAGGAGTGTGTTATTGACGTGAGGATAACAAATAGATCAATGAATTGGAATATGTCATTTCAAAAACAAACCTATACGTATATGGTCACTTGATATTTGAAAATGACACCAAAGAAATTCAAAAAGAAAGGAAAATATTCTTAATAAATCGTGGTGGTGGCAATTGAACATCTATATGGATAAAACTTAACCTTATCTCCCACCTCACAACATACACAAAATTTAATTAGAAATAGATCATCAATCTAAGTACAAGGTTTAAAACTGTAAAGCTTCTAGAATAAAGCCAAGAAAAATGTTTTGTGACACAGATTTGGGCGGAGATTTCTTGGGTATTTCACAATTCATAAAAAGAAAAAGTTAGATGTTATAAAATTCTAAAAGTACTGTTCACAGGCTATCATTAAGAAAACTAAAGGCCATTCAAATAGTGGAAGAAAATAAATGCAATATATTTACCTGCAAAAACATCACATTTAGAATATTTAAGGAACTTCTAAAAACTGCTGAGAAAAATTCAGATAATCCAATTTTAAAAACAGTGAAAGCCTTCAACATGCATTTCCCTGAAGTAACTCAAATCATTAGTTAACGTTATTACTGGAGTGTAAATTTAAGCTACCTTGAATTATTATTCCATTCCATCAGAATAATTAGAATTCACAAGACTGATAAAACCAACTGAACAAGTTGAAATAACTGAGTTTCTCATATGTATTTAGTGAGAGCATAGATTGCAAAGAATTCAATGAAAAACTTGTTAGTGTCCAATAAATTTGAGCATATGCCAAATCTGATCCAGCAGTTACACTCCTAAAATATACACACACAAATGGAAGTATATGTTCACACACACACACACACACACACACACACACACACACACACACACCCCAAATCTTCAGGATTATTCATAGCTCTTTTATTTATAATAACACCAAACTAGAAACAGCCCAAATGTCTACCATTGGAACAACAAATTGTAAATCAATTCTATTGAATGCTATGCAGAAATAAAAGTGATGAGTGCAATTCCATGAACTTAAGTTAACAACAACTTGAGCTAAAAAAACTGCACACAAGATTAATTTTTATGTTACATGCTTACATTTATGTACAGTTCTAGAATAAGCAAAATTAACTTATTTTAATAGAATTCGGAGAAGTGGTTATGAAGCCAGATAGAAGAACTGAATATCACAGACTATAACAGAGTTCCCTGAGTGGATGGAAATATTCTGTCGTCATCTTTGTGGTGGTTACCCGGCAGTAGACACAGGTTAATATTCACTATGTTGCACACTTAAGAATTCTACATTTTACTTTGTGTAAATTGTACTTAATATACAGAAAAAAAGAAAGGAAAAAAAAAACAAACCCCTTTCCCAGAAATCTCATGAAAATGAGAGGTGGAGAAGAAAACGAAGGAAATCAATGACAAAATCATGTTTCAAAAAGCCCTGGTCACATGGTATTTAATATTAGCTACTTTGAACTACAGAGACAGGGAAGATGTATGGTTCTAGAAAAGACAATATAACTGGTTTTATAACAGGAATTTAACGTTGCTTCAGCTCACTCTACCATCCCCATTTCTTCCCAACATACCATCAACAAAGAGCTATCTGCTCCCAAAGGAATCCACATAACCTTGGTTATACTGTGCTCCACTGTGCTACGGAAACATGCTATAAATGAGTAACATGTCATGAGAATGGATATCTAAGAATATCAAAAAAATACTCCTAGGAAACTGAGATATTGCCAAGAAATAATTCTATTGAGTTTCAAAGAAATAACGGAAAGATAATTTCCTTAAACCGTTTATGAAACCCGACATGAAAATAGACACCAAGTAAATAGAAGCCAGTGAAGAGATATATTAAATGTAATTTTATGGAGTCAAAGCCATTTTGAAGCCTCCAGAAGAAGCAAAACTACAACTGAAAGACCTGCTAGGTAAACTGAATTCAAGCTTGAAGGAAATACAAAAGTAAATGAAAACAAAATAAACTATCAAAAGACACAGATGCTATGGAGAGGAGGATAACCACACGCATAACACTTGTTCATTCTTCTATTCAGCCTGTTTTATATATTGCTATGATTTGCCTTCTGTTGCGTTCATCCAGGGCCTCTGAAAAGCACCAACACAGTGCAAGGACTTTATTAGAGGGCATACCTGACTAATAGAAAACGAGAAAGGAGTCCAAAAAGATGGAAATTCAGTCGGACTGCGATACATGGCTGAGCCCAAATGAAAGGAAGAATGATGGAAGTTTGCATGGACACTTCACTGCTATACAGCCTAAGAAAAATTTAGCCTGGAAGTCAGAATCTCCTAATAAAAGTCAGCCAACAGAGGAATTCTGTTTCTCCCAGAAGCACAACTGCCTTACCAAACCTCCACCTTCTCTTAGTAGCTGGAATAGCCTGGGTGAAGCATGGCCTGTGCATAAACAATGGATGCATTGCAGAAAGCTGCTTCTTGGGAATTTGGACTACTCAGGATTTTTTGAAATCCATTTGAATTATTTGATTATTTGATTACCTGGGAAGAGAGCACGGTATTAAATAACTTCAGCATCTTGTTTATTGCTACATCAAAGCTAGCTATGTTACTCACAGTTTATCTTTTATTTCATTAGGAAAAGCTGAATTTGAAATAGACATTGCTCTTGGTAGTCAACCACCGGCCCTGGATATTTTCAGAGCTAAATGTCAAGGATTGAAATCTAAACTCACTGACTGACTCATATTTTCAATGGTCCTCAATACTAGCCAGAACTTCTGAGGCCCTGTCACCTATGAAGTTTGGCATGTCACATGCCACCATATGGGAGAGAGGCAAGAAAAAGATGAAATGTTTTACACCAAAAATCTTTTCCTTATCCTCTCTGGAAACTGTCTGCTTTAAAATCTAAAACCCATTCACCAAACCCCAGGTTAATTCCATTATGGTGATTAGAACACATTTAAAATCCTCCTTGCAGCTTCTCACATATGTTGTTGTCATGTTATTGTCATTGCTGTTATTGTTAGTTATGTTAAGCTAAGCCCTCATCAATTTTAACTCAAACCCATACTGTTTATTGTCTTGATTATTTTTTTAAAAAGATATGTATTTAAAACTTCTCTAAAACTTTGCTGTGTAACTTTTTTTTTTCCTATTTTAATATGAGAGCCTAGAAATAAAAGCCAGATGGAAAATTAACACTGGAGATAAGAGGTCAAATAACAATAGAACAACCTAATTCTCAATTTTAGATTTCCACTAACATCTGACAATCCCTTAATAATGTATAGTTAAGATACTTTTGACTTTATCTCTTCGTTTGTAATTGGACGTATGTCTTGTGTTTCATGAAATTAAGCCTCAGTGGCACATAATTTCTGACTCATAGAATTCTTACTTGTAAATTAAATGGAAAGGGAATTAACTTCAACCTGAATTCTCAGTGTATTTTGTAGTTCCTACTGTAAAAAACAATAGCTGTCAAAATGTGAAATCATCTATTAAGTCACATTAATTTGGCCATGCTAACAAAAGAAAATAAGAAAATACCATAGCACTGAAACAATTGCATTTACAATATAAATTAAAAATAGATATAATGTACATACTTACATAATATAAGCAAATATATTGCATGATATATAAGATCGGCTAAGTAGAATATTCTGGATTGACAAGCATATTCACCATATGCTTAGACACTGTCGTGAATTGCTACTGACTAGAAATCTGTTATCAGTGTATTTCTTGTTAGTCCATGGAAAAATTGGATTTGTGAATTTCACCTATGAATAGATACATTTTTATTTTACCTTATTAATACTTATAGCATTTCAACTATCATTTTCTGATCTTGTTTGCTCATTTTTGTTTTTTGATTTTGAATGCCTCTTCAATTCTAGAATATTCTTCACAATGATCTTTTTAAGTAATAAATCTCATGATTTTTTTCTTTCTTTCAGAGCCCATAGGTGCCTTGCCTGATATTTTTATTTTCTATCTCTATATCTAACTGACAATTTTCTTCCAAGATTATTCCCCTTGACTAGTGGTTTATGCTGTTCCTCTAAGAACATGTTGACTTTGACATTGGTAATTTCTGTTAGTTTCTAAGTCCTGGAGCAGCTGCCTTTGCCTGCTAATGAACGCAATTTTTCCTTTCCCTCATTGATGAGAAAGCATTAATGAGGCTATAGGGACTAGTTATGATAATAGCATCTTCAACTCTTAAGCACTGTTGTAACTTTAAAATTTTTGTAATTCAGTTATTAGGGGATTTACTTTTCTTTCCTTTGATCTTTGATATGGGGAAATACAATATATATCATCATCAGTAAATTTTACATTGTTTGTTATTAAATTCATTCTAAGGACATTATGAGTATCGATGTTAAAATAAATATTCAAAATTTCTGTATTCTTGTATAAGCTAAATATCATCATTCAGGTCAAAACAAGTGTTCTCATAATTGCTTTACTGTAATCCTTGTGGCATATTTTGGAGAATATTACAAAGATACCTATATAACTTACAGGGAAATTTCCTAATCATAAATGTTGGTTATTGGTCTATGGAAGAAAATGTTGGAAAGTCAAATATACATGTCTCTTATAATAAATCTAATATGATTGTGATATCATAGAGCCTTACATCAAGATTTTCAGAAAAGAAATATTTTTTATAACATTAGAACAGAAATTTCGAACGCCTTATTCTCCTAATCAATAAGGACTTGATTGATTTAATAATATGCACGACATAAAATCCAGTGAATTGGTTTGAATGAAACTGGAATGAATCAATAATGCATCATAAAAATAAATATCTATGGGCCAGCCGAGTGGTGCAGTGGTTAAGCACTGGCTTGGGAAGCCAGTGGCTCCGGTTCGGGTCCCACATATGAGGGCCAGTGACACTGCCCTCAAAAAAAAAAAAAAAATACATAAATAAATAAATAAATATCTATGAGAACATTTGTACCCCACTACTCAGGACCCTCTTTCTTCTGTTTTTCTCCCCAAATAATTTTCCTTTGGAAAAAGATTAACAAAGAAAACAGCAACACAGAGCCCTGTGCTAGAGATCTTCTAAAAAACAGGAGAGGAGTGAGAGGAGTAAAATTAAAGAAACAGTAAAGCAATTCTTTGATCCATTACTCAAGTTTTAAATCTCTCTGGAAATTTTGGAAATGTTATGGGTGTGAGTGTGCTTACCAAGAAAATTGTTTATATTTCTCACTTCTTTTTAGAGGCTCCAAAAACTAATGTTTTAAAATATTTGTCTACAATTAAGTACGCATCACGTTGGCAATAAAGGACATTTTTTTTTTTTTCTTTCCTAGTTATCACAGCTGCTAGAGGGGAAGGTGGCAGACAGAAGCAGCAAGGCAGGCAACAAGAAAGCCATCTGCTTCACAGAAAGCACTATCTAATTCTTTGGGATGTTGATTAAACAAGTTGATTTAAATGATTTTTCTTATAGAATGATCTTCTGAGATCAAAAATTCAATTAATAGGTCATTTTTATCAAGGAGAGGGTAACTTCATGTTAATTTTTCCTTTTATCCCATGTTAAATTGCTGTCTTTCTATGTGATACCCTCTAAAATAAACTGAGTTTATTTTCATATGAACTGTATAATCAGTTATGGACAATCCACATCATAATTGCCCTCATCTCCCATAGAAAATTACCAATTAGATGTGATGGGTGGGATGCTATTAAAACCTATAAAATAATCATATAAATACCTGGAGTTATCAATAATTTAATTGACTTACATTGGTTTCCTTTCTGATCACATCATCACTTCATCTAGTAGAGAAGAAGTGGAAAAATAGTTAAATTCACACTGATCAACTTGGGTAAAAAATAGATTAAAGCCCTAACTAAAATATCTGTGAAGCTTTTCCTAAAGCCTCTTCTTCATAACCAATAAAAATGACAGAACTTGGCCCTTTACCATCCACCCTTTAAAAATGATTTAAATTTGATCACTAATAAAACTAAAGAATGGCAGGAGTGACTGCAACATAATTTCAATAGTGAGTCTAGCCAAAGGATTCATTTTCTTCTCCCAAATATATTTTACAAAAGTTACAAGCAAGTAACTTGACTGTAATTTGATTAATTCTTCTTCCACTCATTTCAGTTCTCTTTATTTTGCCCAAAGCAGAGGTAATTAATTAAGATAAAAATAATATGAGATCAGAAGCAATTAAATTGGTATAAATTTTCCTTAATTAAGTCTCTCAACTTGGCAGTTTATCATTTTGGCACCTTTTTTTTTTTTTTTTTCCGGGTATAGCTGAACAAATTGTCAAATATTTTAGGGAAAATGGTCTACTTGTGTATGTACTACTGCAGTGCACTTTTTGTTTATAATTAACTGCATTTCTTTTAAAAATGGTTACTGAGTTAACTACTTGTGAAAGGATAAAAGCCAAAACGCCTATTATTTTTGAAAAAGAAAGCAAATGTGTATACAGTTTTGCCTGGAGCATTGAAGGCCCCAATGCTTGTGATGATTTTAAATCCTGGTCCAAACAGATGGCATGCTTCACTTCCCCAAGTTCTTAGCATATCTCTGCCTTTTCCAGTTTCCTGTCAAAAGAAACAATAACTCCGGATAGAAAAAAATAAAATAATAATAATAATAATAATAATAATAAATAGTACAAATTAAATGATAAACATATTTTTGTGTCAAATTTAAAGTATTAAGCTGTTAAAGACAAGCTAGTAATATAAAAATTTTATAATAAGTGAAGTTGGACCAACAATTTGATAAGGTTTTTGTCTTTCATCTCATTTTTGAAAATATAGATTAGATACTGATTTTTTAAATCAAAGTGTAGGTTAAAGATTATTATTGTAAAACTGCTTTTTTAGCCACCCTCCCCCCAACACATCATATTCTACCCCTGGGTTTCCATCATATCATTACATAGTTTTGTCCTTTTCATGATTCAAGTCTCAACTGAAGCACCATCTCCCTATGGCCATTTTCCTAGTTACTTAAGCAGAGTAGGCTGGTTTTGCCACCTCACATTCTACTCCATTGTTCATGATATTAATCACCACCTAAAACTGTCTTCCTCAATTATTGGATTATGTATTTGTTTTCTTCTTACTCTTACCTAATTATAAATTCCATGAGAAAATGAACAATGTCTGTTTCGTTAATTGCTACATTTGCTACATCAATAGCATGTCTAACAATGCCAAACTCAGGAAGTGTTCAGTAGATTTGGGTTGGAAAAAATTAAAAGTGGATTCTACCTAAACACATCAATGAAAGTTACTAATCGTGCAGATGAAATCATTCTTTTTATAATTCTTTTCTTTAAAAAAACGGGGGATCTTTAATGAATTAATTTACCCTCTCTGTCTTATACATATTTGTATATGAGCAGTCTTCTCTCAACTTACCTGAATCAAATGGATTTTTAAAATCAATGTAACAATATAATTTCAGTATTCCAAATGACTGTGTTTATTATAATGGGGTATTGATCCCTTTAAAAAAATCAATGTCCATTGAATCAAATATTACAAAGAAATTAAAATATTTGAATGTTATAATTAATTAATTATAGGGAACTGTAATAATCATTTTTATTTCCTTTTAATACAATGAGGGCAAATCATGTCTGTGGCTTCCACTTTGTCAAAAATACAAGTAAGCATGGCAGTTAGTATTACCTCAAGAAACTGTGTGCTAGGAAGAAAATATCTCCATGCATTATTACACTGCACTAAAGGTTCTTAGGCTCAGAATATTATATAATACAATATCAATTAAAAACTATAAAATAAATTAATGAGTCTGGAAATGAATATCAGCAGAAATATATTCACAATTTTTCAATCATATGTGCAAAATTATGTTTCATTATTTATATTTCAACACATTCTACAGAAAAGTGAGTATCAGTAAATTTTAATTCTTGGAGTGTGTTCTAATTTGACATTATTTATGTAAATAAATTGTTTAACCTGCCCAAAGTGCATTTTTTGTAATAGATGTCAATATACATTAAATTGTTGAAAAGTGCTAATATATACTTTACAGGGTTTAACTTTTTTAATCTTTAGAAAAAAATATTTCTATGTGGCATATATTTTCCTTCAGTATTCAGCATCTTGAATGTTATTAAGTCAAGGGATTTTAAATGAAGCTGTACATAACTGCTTATGCACTGTCATTGTTTTTGCCATTATAAAGAAACATTATATGGTAAAATTAAACTGAATTGAAAACAAGACAATGATTTTGCCTTACTAAATTTGTTTAAAATATTTCAATGGACTCCTTGAAGTTACAATGGGGAACATTTTGGAGATCAAAAATTAAAACTGCTTCTTAGATGCCATTTATGACAAGTATAAAATGTCACTACCTATTAATCTTCTTTCCTGAACTAACAAATAGGATCCATTCACTGAAAGCTATTTTCATAAATGCTAAGAATATTTTTGGTTAGAAATTGTAAAAAAAAGTGTGTGCATCTGATTCTAAATGAAGTGATAAGAATTTTGCAATTTTATCTAAAATGTGTATTTGTGAGATACCCATATGATCAAGCAGAAATTGAAAAGAAACAAAACAATTACTACCTCATCCTACTACCAGTACCTCCACCACAATTATTATTAATCACGATGCCAACAACAAATCACACACATGGGACAGTTTATGGGCTGGAATTGTCCTACCTCATTTAACCCTCACTGTAAACCTATAACCTAGCATCTATTACCTCCCCTTTATGATGAAGAAAACTGTTTCAGAGAAACGAAGTAACTGAGTCAAGGTCATAAGTTAAGGAGCTAGAAATCCAGACCAAGAATTGTGGCATAGCAAACTTATAGCAGTCTCCAAAAATAAATATATATCTTAACATGAATACATGAATGCATTTCTCAGATTATAGTTATTTTGTTACATTTTGCTTGTATTGATATATTTTTGTTTGAAATTTTTAGGATCATACAGGTTCCAAGTCTTAGGATAGAAACCCTCCAGGATCCCTTCAGCCCTAAGCATCAGGAGTCTGCAGACCCACCTGCTCTGGGATTAAACAAATGTTTTCCTGTGCAGAGTGAATATCAATGAAAGTAAACCACACTGCTCAGTAAGTTACTCTCTCACTTATTTTTTTAGAATATGTTTGAGTTCCATATATATATATATATATATATATATATATATATATATTTTTTTTTTTTTAATCTTTCGGTATTTGTCCAGACAAGAGGAAGCGATCTAAGTTTAAACTGGTAGCAAAATACACCTTTCTGGGTTATGGGATAATGGCCATAAATTACCACAGGAAGGCACAGAATTTATGTTAAAAATTGGCTGCGAATTTGTACGGACAAGCTTATTTATTCTGCTTCTCTTCGTTATGTTTTTTTCTCCTCTTCCAGTCTCTCCCATAGATGACTGTGTTATGCTCAAAGGGAGTAGAAATGAGGAAACACACAATATGAGATTTAGGAGGAAGGGGCTTTATATTAATGACTTAAGCCATAAAAATGGAAAACAAAACAAAACAAAAAACATGCTTGAGCATGCCAATATTCTGTAAGGCTTATTCATGGTTTGAAGATAAAATCTCAGATTGGATATGGTGCTCTTTTTAAGTTACCATGTATCCACTTAAAATAACTTAAAACATTGTCAAATGTTGTAGTTGTGCAATGGATTGTCTTAAATTATAAGTTTTATAGAGGCTAATTCATAAGAAAGATAAACATGAAATTCTATCTTACAGTTCTCTATTCTCTAACATTATGTGGATATAATGCATTAATGTAAGGCCATGGTGTCTACTATAATAAAGTAGCACCTGCATTTCCATGGCTTAATGGAAATGGAGGCTTAATTCTAAAAATAGGAATGGACCGATATTGGTTTTCCTGCTCAAGAGCTGAGAGAGTTTGATTTAGGAAATCATGAAGCACCAAAGTTTCCCTGGGAAGAGGTGGTAACCATCAGGAGGTGAAAGAGCATAGAAGAGAGGTCATGAATTGGATCCCTGAGGCGAGAAGGAAGTGGCACGCGGCATCTCTGCCTAAATACCATCGGCTGGGATGGCATCCCAGGGCCACAGCTAAACACAGGTTTGGAAGAAAGATACATGTGTCCAGGATGAAGTAAAGCGCACATTTGGTTAAGCAGTCAGCATTCTCTTCCCAAATTTCCAGTTACATATATTTTGTTTGATTTTATTTGTATATAGTGAAATCAATTATGTATTTATGAGTCAATCTTTTTTCTTTTAAAAACTGACAATAATGAAAATAATAATGTCTTTTTATGTGGCTTAAGAGTACAAAAAATACATTTAACATATTGCCAACATAGTGGCACAACAAATATATTTTTCCAGAAGTTAATTGTATTTCTCAAAGATTATTAGATTTAATCATACTGATTATTTTATTTTTAATTTATTTATCAGATGTGACTTGACTTGAGAAGACTTCCTTCTGAATCAATAATTTTAGTTATACAAGTTTTAATTAAATTTATTATTGTGAATGCAACACACCACTTTAAGTGTTGTAAGTAATAAAAAGTAGATCCAAGAGCATTTTGAATAAAAGGTGACAAACTCTAAAATGAATAAAAGATAAAGGGAGATTTAATATTCAAAGATTCCAGAGAAGAATTTGGTTAATAGGCTAGTTAACAGATAGTGAATAATGAAGATTCCCATTGCTCTGTTAAACAGGTGGCACTCTTTTTTTTGAAGCTATAGCAGAAATAAGGGTTTAAATAACCCTCCTGCATGAACCAGAGCAGGAAAGTAAAGAATGAAAAAAAAAAAAAAAGAAAAGAAAAGAAAAAGAAAGAAAGAAATGATTTTTCTAAGTTCCTCCGGGGAATTTCCTAAGAGCGTTTAATTTTTCTTGGGAGCAGAAGTACAATAGATTAGAAAAGATTTTTCAGACTGCTATCTAGAAAGTGGTTCAAGTTCAAATTTCTCCAGAAATTATGATAACATGTAGCTACTGAAGTTAAGGCATCTTAAAGTATAGTTATTTCCTAATAGGGATTTATGTTAAATCATTATAAGAGCAAAAAAAAATTTACCCTAAGGGGGATATACATAAACTGATTATCAGAACAATCCCATTAACTTCTTTTAAAAAGTATTATTAACTGTATCAAGCTGTTATAAATCTAATTTGACTCTTGTCAAGTATTAATTTCTTAAGTTATTTGCATCTGTGTACTTCACAATTGGTTTTAGCATATACATGGAACATGGATTTTTAAGTAAAACAAGATTTAAACAAAGCATAGATTAATTTTCATGTTTAGTAATAAAATACATATGACAACTTAAAATAAGGAATAATAGTAAATTCTCAAGTAAGGGACGCTCATTACCATCTAGGGGGAGGAGTCCCATAGCGCAGAGTGTAACAAAGAGCATAAGGACGCCTGCCAGCAGAGGCAGCAGTCCCAGGATGTCAACCCGCTGTACCATTTGCAGGCATCAGAGTGGCCAAGTTAGACACAACTTACACAGGCGCTGGACCTAACTGGGATTTACTCACAGTGAGAAGAGATAGGGTGAGGTCAGCTTCAATAGTAAGCATTGGTCCTCCATAGCCAGAAGGTCTCCCAGGCACAGCTGTTGATGAGAGAGATGGTCTGCAGGGGCCCCCACTCAGGCAAAGGACCTGTTTCTTCACTTGGAAGAAATAAGCAGAGCAAAGAAGTACACGTCAAATACAGAAGAGGGAGAAATATACCAAATAAGCATTCTGCCCAGCATAGGCTCCTTATTTCCGTGTAAGGAAATATTCCAGACCCCAGACACAATCTCTTGCAAACAAACATGCTCTCTTGCAAATGTCAAAAGTCTGCACAGGAGACTCTTCCCAATAGTCCATCACTCTGCCCCTTGCTCTGCCTGATAATAACAGATACAGCACATCCAATCTAGCAAGAATGATGCTATTTACAATAATATTGAGCCATACAATAGGTAGCTTATTAAATGTAAAGTCTCATTTTACATTCAGCCAGTTGGTTTGTTTTCTTGCACATTATTTATTTTAAATTAGGAAATATTAATTTAGGTCAGTAAGTCTGACAATGCATATTTGGTAGCTTGCTGAAATAATGCTCTATATTAAAAATTTGTTGTGATTTCTCTTTGAATATCACTTTTCATCTCTCTCAGTCAATACATGTAATACACAAAAGCAATGATTTTAAGAGAGAAGAAAATGGATTCAAAATCTTTATAGTTCTGTAACATTTAGCAGGCTTTTTTTAGTAAATGTATTTTTTTTTTTAAGATTTTATTGGGGAATTGGGGGAGGGGAACAGACAAGTTGCTGTCCTTTCCTTCTTCAGTCTAGTTGTGGAGGACACCGCTTCACAGGCCCATGTTGGCATTATCACTGTGCTCTTCCCAAGCAAGGCGGATGGGTCACCTGCCATTGGAAGGCTGCTCACAGAGGCTCATGGCAGCCCATGCCGTCACCAGGACCCACAGCAGCCCAGCTCCTGGTTGGGCTGTTAGCTCACCGTCCTAGTTGTAGAGGGCGCAGTGTCACTGGCCCCCATGTGAGATCTGAACCGGACGCCTGCTGCATAGATCTCACGCTCCCAAGCCAACTCCCAACCAACTGAGCCACTCGGCCAGCCCAGGAAATGTATTTCTTAAAGTTCTGTTGTACTAGTTGTGTATGATTTTTGATATTATGATTTACAAGAACAATATACAGTTAACCCTTGGAACACACGGGTATGAACTGCATGGGTACACTTACATTTTTCTCAATGAATATTGTAACTGTACTTTCTCTGCCTTACGATTTTCTTAACATTTTCTTTTCTCTAGCTTACTTTATTGTAAGACTACAGTATATAATACATACAGTATATAATACATACAATACATATAATACAGTATATATTCTCTAGCTTACTTTATTGTAAGACTACAGTATATAATACATATAGCATACAAAATATGTGTGAATTGATATATGTAAAACGTGTTATTTATGTTATTGGCTTCTAGTCAACAGTAGGTTATTAGTAATCAATTTTTGGGAGAGTCAGAAGTTATGTGCAGATTTTTTACTGCTTGGGGGTTTCAGAGCTCTTAACCTCTGCTTTGTTCAAGGGTCAGCTGTATTTGGTTTTTGTCCTATTTCTGACACAGCGTTCCTAAAACCGTTGGAATTTCCTAAGTGATGGAATTGATAAAAATGTATTTTGCTAAGTTAATGAAGTGACCTCTGCACCCATATCTATAGATGGGGAATGGCTGTTAGGAGGGCCAACCACATGAATAGAGGGTTAGAACTTTCAGTCTTATTCCCCTGACCTCTAGGTAGGTGAAAGGGTCCAGGGGGTGAAATAATCGCCCAAAGCCAATGATTTAATCAATCATTTTTATGTAATAAAGCCTGTATAGAAAAAAAAAAGACAGGGTTCAGAGAGCTTTTGGCTGGAGAACATGCGGAGATTTGGGGAGTGTGGAACACTTGGAGAGCGTATGGCAGCTCTGCACCCTTTCCTTATACCTTACTGTATCCAAAATTAACTTTAGACTATAATAAGGAATGAAAAGCATTTAATTGAACAAAAAATGATGGAGTCTGGAAGACACTGATTCAGGTAGCTAGTTATATAGTGCACCACTGAGACAAATGAGAGGGCATCTTTTACAGAGAAAGTGTCCGCCTAGATTCCCAATTTTATGCCAATGAGGTATCCAAATTATGCATTTCTGGTTGATCAGTATAGAAGGAAACAAGGGTACAATTTGGGTAATAGTTATTGGATTGACAGGCCTCAGTCCATTGGCAGAAACAAGAAACCAGGGATTTCCTGTAGTGGATGAGAAAGATGGTATACAACAAACAGGGCATAGCGTGGGAAGCTCAGAGTTCAGTCTGAAGTTCATCCTAGTACACAAGTAAGTGAAGAGGCCCTTTCAGCAAATGGCTACTAGGCTCCTATTATTTATAAAATTCAGGCCCTCAGTTGACCATGGGGAGTCCAACTCAGCAGATAAATTCCTTCTCAGGTTTCATATCAAGTAAATCTTTCTTCTTGGGGTCCATATTTTCCTATGCATCTCTTTCATCTGGCTGTTCCTGAGCTATGTTCTTTTATAATAAACCAGTAATCTAGTAATTAAAATGTTTCTCCGAGTTCAGAAGCCACTCTAGCAAATTAATTAAAGCCAAAGAAGGGGTTGTTAGAACCTACCATCTATAGACATTTGGTCAGAAGCACAGGTGTCCAACTGGACTTGCAACTGGTGTCTGAAGTGGGTTTGGTGGGGGGTAGCATTCTTATAGGACTGAGCCTTTAAACTGTGGGATCTGATTCTATATCTGTGTAGATGTGTCAGAATTGTGTTAAATTGTAAGACCCAGTTGATGTTGTAGAACTGCTTATTAGAGTAGGGGAAAAACCCCTCCATACATTGGAATTGGTGAGCAGAATGATAGTGATGATCAGAATTGATATTGGTGCCAGATGATATTTTTAAACATAACTATTAATAAATGATGGTTCCCATATTGAATAGGTGAAGGAAAACACTATAGGCTGAATGTTTGAGTACCCCAAACATTTATGTTGAAAACCTAATGCCCAATATGATGGTATTAGGATGTGAAGCCTTTAGGAGGTGATTAGGTCATGAGGGTGGACACTTCATGAATGGGATTAGTGACCTTATAAATGAATCCCCAGAGAGATACCTCGCCCCTTCCACCACTTAAGGACACAGCAAGAAATAGGCACTCTGCCACTTGAAAGAGGACCTTCAGTAGACCATACTGGCACTCTGATCTCAGACTTCTAGCCTCCAAAATTGTGAGTAATACATTTATTTTGTGTGTAAGCCACCCATTCTGTGGTATTCATTTTGTTATGGTAACCCAAATGGACGAAGACAAACAATAATTGATGGGAATGGAGTGATTAAGCAGGTTTCACCAGTATTACTTCTGTATTTTTAAGCAATCTCTCTGATAATATACTATAAATGAAAAGTATTATTAACAATCCTGATCCCCTCAGGTCTAAAACTAACCAAAAAATAAAATGGGAAGAAAAAACTAAAAATATAATGTCCTTCTTATTAAAATTTTTGATATCTTTCTACACAAAGTTGCACCAATCTACACTTGAATGCTCATTTGAACTTATGAATGCCTTTTTTCCTTCTAGTTGTGGGGCTAACTTCAGAGTTTTTGCACAGTTTACAAACAAGAGGTTTTACAACAACTGAGTCCTCTTCACAGAGGAGGGAGGAATGTTTTGATCTATAGTCATCCTTCAGTATCAGTGGAGGATTGGATACCCCTGGGTACCAAAATCCATGATCGGTTAAGTTCTTTATATAAAATAGCCTCAGTATCTGCATATAATACCTGTATATCCTCCAATATACTTTAAATGATCTCTAGATTACTTATAATACTTAATATAATGTAAACATTACATACATAGTTGTTATATTGTATTGTTTAGAAAATAATGACAAGAAAAAGGTATGTACATGACAAGTATAGATACACCATGATAGGACTAACTCAACAGTACACATCAAAAACAAAGTAACATTTTCTTTGAATATTTTCAATCCATGATTGGTGGAAACTGAGGATGCAGGGCCTGTAGATACTAAGGGCCAACTGTATTTTATTACTTTCGCCAAGGCAGAATATGTGGATCTTTGTTAAAACATAATTCCAACTTTTCCTTGCTCTATTAAAGACTTAATGTGACAAAAAAAATTCTCTCTGAACTATGAAATGAAGACATAGGTGTCAAACCTAGCAAGTCATAGAGTTTAAGCAGTGGAATTATAAATGATACATGTCTACCCTCAATGCTTCACATTGAGGCAAGTATGTTTTGAATTGGTATTGATTTTGCTCATTGAAAAAAAAATGATGGTAACATGGGCTCCATTTTAAATACTATCATATAAATGGTGAGGGGAAGGGAAATTCCTCCTTTCCCTTCTTGGTTCATATGGCTGTTAGAGTAATTAAATGACATAAGGCAGTTTAACAGGAGAAAATTGAAGTTTATTATGTACTCATGGGGAATTCACATAAGCATGGACAATTGTAAAGACAGTGATACAAAATGAAGTATATTTGTCATTCTGTACTAAGGAGAAAGAAGTAAGGGCCTGGGACCTCAAATAAAGTGAGCCAATTCACAAGGAGATGAAGACTTAATGTTTAGTAAACAAATGTTTGCTGGGCCATCTAGATACATTGGGTCACACTAGGTTTTTCCCTGTCTGCCATACCTAGTTCAGAATATACTATGGTTGATAGTTCTTCCAGGAACAGTCTTTCTATCTTAAATTCTTTTTGGCACTTTGGGGGAGGGAACAAGAACAACTTTATGAGTCTTCTGCTTTTCTGAATATTAATCAGCCTAAATTAGTCCTCATGCAAAAGAGACCTACTTGGGATGGCAAATTTCGCTTCTCTATAGTGGCAAGCCCTGGAATTGTAAACAGATACATCCCAAACAAGAAGTGACCAATCAGGTCCCAATTACAGGCAATTTCTCATCATTATCTCATTTATTTAGGTATGCCACTAGAGCAACCTACTTTAAATTATACAAATAGCCTCTACTCACTTTAACTTGACTATTTTAAAATACTTATCCCATATTTCATAAAAGCACATGTCTATTTTTCCTACACATACAATATATTATGGAGAAAGCATCTCATAACTGTGATCCAGTTCCTTTACTGAAATGGCAAAGGCTACAATTGTTGGCTTGTACCGTTCATACTATTTTTACTATGTACTTTTTCACTGGTTAAAATCACAGAGAAGAGGAGCCTAAGAAAGCTATAGCAGTGACTTGAACTCTTGCCAATCCACAACTACCACCTCAAAGAACACAAGAAACCAAACTTTCAGATATCCATCACAACATCCCTTCTCCAAGAGGGCTTTCACATCACCCAGAAATTCTGGTGGGACCAAACACCCCACAGAAACCAGCACAGCACCACACACTCAGGTTACCATGTTCAATAAACTGAAGACTGGGAGAAGCCAGGAAACTGAAACAGAGTGAAGTGGTTGGCTTCTTTGACTCCATCTTGTTCAAGCCTGCTTTGTTCCCATGGCTTTCAGGCTAATGGCTTCTGCTTAGTCCTGCATATAGACATGCTAATCATTAGAGAGATTCTGCTTGCAGCTTGTGTTCTACAAAACAGTCCCTCCCACTTCCCCTTCCCTTGACATCCAAGAAGCCTGAACTCTGTACTTTAGGAAGATGAGTTGGAGGTACCACTAGGGCTCCCATTTTCTTGATTGTCACCTTCTTGATCGATAAACTTTTTCTTACTCCAAATTCTGACTTTGAGTTTTGGCCTTTCAAAGGGTCAGACATGCAGACTGGACCAGTAACAAAATCACTAGCCATCGAATCCTTAGAATATGGGGTGGATGACACTCTCACAAGAAACAGTGTTCTGTGAGAGTTGTTTAAAATCTTTTTCTGCTGAATATCATAACCAAAGCAATGGCTTCCTGAAAAAGACTTTCAGGACTAATTTCATAATACTTCACACACCTTCACATACTTTCACCACAGTCACTAACAGAATTGTGAGAGCCCATTTCATGAAAATCCAGCATGGATTCATTTCCTCATACTTCTTTCTGTATCTCCATATATAACAAAATTCTCACTTTTATTTTTTTCCATTCTTTTATGCCCTTCCACTGTGCACTTTAAAGTTGCTCTTCATTTTCTTATACCCATTTTATTCCGGTTTCCCTTTGAGATTACCACCTGTCAAGCACCCCTCTGAAGGGAAGCCTATGTTTTCTCAGATCTCAGGATTACCCTTTCAGACTTGTTCAAGATGGGGACAGCTATTAGTGGAGAGGGCGAACCTGGCAAATGGGCTTTCAATTCATCCTCATAATCAACACATAGGAAGAAACTTGTTTCTTTTCTGGTTACTTGTAACATGATAGAAAGGCAGACATGTTGGCCGACTTCCTCCAAAAGCCAAGGAATTCCGAAAGCTATGTCAAAACAACTTCAAAATGCAAAACGAAGCTTCTTGAAGGACCTGACAGGTTTCTCACCAAGTAGTGAATACCAGTTTGAGCGACTGGTTAGAATATAATTCTAATTCTAGAATATAATAATATATCATGTTATGAAAGGCCTTCTTCACAGTTAATTTCTTATAGCATATATTTAAATTTAAAACATATATAACTGTGGCATGTGTAAATCTCAGTATCTGAAAGTAAAGTCTATGTGGAAGAAAAAGGTGAGTATAGTTTGATTATTTGGAGGTGATCTGAGGAAGAAGAAGGAGTGGAAATAAGGAATATGAGACAGTGAATACGGAACAGCCACAGGTAGATGTTTTGCTTGTGAAGCTACTGCTGTAAGCTACTGGGACTCAACTCACCTGAGCCCTCTAAGCCTAAACACAACTGTCTGAAGGACAAGAGACTCTGTCATTTGTTTCCTCAGCACTTGTGCATCACCTCTCACCCCCCATTAGTTGAAGGCTGTTCCTAGAGGTGTTAATTGCCCTGCACATCAGTGCAAAACCCTAAGAAAGAAAAGCAGAAAGATTAAAGTATGAAGGACATCTGAGGTTAGATTCTGTTTCCCTACAAAACACAGTCCATCATGGTTATTGTTGGTGTCAGAGGTGGGCAGAGGGAAGATGGCATAGGAAACAAAAAATGACTGCTCCACTCAATAACGTTCCATTAATCACTGTCATCCCTTTGCAATTCTGCACATGCCGCACATACTGGAAAATATGGAGGTGTGTGATTTTTCGTCATTTATACTTTATTTTATTTTTCAGAAGACCGATTTGTTTTTGTTCTTACCAATGAATTATACCACAGACTCTGTCACTTCATATCTAATGTCTCCTCAAGTCCAGAATACTCTGTCCCATTCACAGGTGAATTTAGCATCTACTGCATTGTCCTCTTTCTATCTCCACCTCTGTCACTATTGTTACTGTTGCAATAATTTTACCTCTTCCCACAGATGTCCATTTCCATGGCATACACTTGACTCAATATCAAAATTACACCAATACTAATATACTAACTTCAGAAATCTTTGCTCAGGTGGCACTACTTACATTACCATTCCATGTATTGTAATTTGATCCATTTCAGTAATTCTATGTAATATTGATTTACCCAATACAATAACCCCATCATTACTTTTTTTTGGTTCATCACCCCATTTATATATTCAAAATGTTTAATGGTCTATTGTAACTGTTCACTTGATCTCACTTTTAAATAATCCTCTATGCTGCACTCACTTCTTTCCTTATTATACTCACCTAGTGATATTAATGCAGGTTAAGCCCCAAACATCCACATCTTGTTGGCTGGAAACTAAGGAATTAAATGTGGATATGAGGGATAACACAGTAGTCTTGATATTTCTCATTTTATAGCCAGGATACTGAACCTCTATTTTTCATTTTTGTTTAACTTTGCCATATTCCTGATGAATTGTTGTGTCTTTTTCTTTTCCCTGAAAACCTCTTAATAAACTCTCCTCCTCCCCATAATCTCAGCTGATATATTTACTTTTCAATTTAGAGAAAATGCTGAATAAATTAGACAGACACTCACTCAGCTTCTGAGGACCAATATATAAACTGCCCTATGTCTGTACTCCTATTTTCTAGTTTATTTCATATGGATGGGACACATGTCCCTGCCCCTTTCAAATGAAAATCAGTTCATTGGAAATCATTTCCTGCAACATATAGCACTCTCTAGACTGTCCCATCTTGAAAGAAAGAAAAATAATTAAATACAATAGTTATCCCTGACACTATATTCACTTCTAGCTATCATTTTCTTTTTCTGCGATCATTGGCAGAAATACTTTTAGAAATTTTCCTTTAATTATTGACTCCTTTATTTAATTTTTACTGATTTTAGAATTCAACAGGTAGGCTTTTCTCCACCATTGAAACGGCTTCTTCCAAGGTAAAAAAAAACATAGATGGGGCTGGCTGAGGGGCGCGGTGGTTAAGCGCTGGCTTGGGAAGCCAGCCGCCCCGCGGGTCCCACATATGAGAGCCAGTGACGCTGTCCTCAAAATAAAATAAAAAAATAAATAAATAAATAAATAAATAAATAAATAAATAAATCATAAATAAATAAATAAACCGTAGGTGTTGTAGGTCCATTTTTTGTTAGTATCAAATAACTATCAAATAGGATTTAAAGATAAATCTGCATTTTTAATGCCAAATCTTAAAACCAACATTTCTAGGATAGATGGCTATCTTGAAGAACAAAAATTATATAAATATTAAAATTTATATAAATTGTATATTTATAAAATATTTAATCAAAATAAATTTTAATATAAAACCATATTGCATTACCTCACTGACTCATCATGTACTCATAGTCATGGGAAAATTTATATTATTAAAAATTCTGATTTTATTACTGATAGAACATCAGAATATAAGTTATCAAAAACAATAAATTTAACTATTACCTTAAAATTAAAATGATAGACATTTTCTTGTTTGTTTTGTTTTTATTTTTTTCCTTATACATATACTTTCCAAATACTGAATACACTACTCAGTTATTCTGGAAATCTGGCATAAATTTATTAAAAAGTACACATTTCCTCTATATCTTCTAAAGTGAGATATTAATAGTGTGTTTATATTATCACCTAAGATTTTAATTTGTTCTCATGTAACTGGAGGAAATTTCAAGTATTTCTTGTTCAAGTACATTTATGTGAGGTTGTGTATTACAAAGTGTTTTTTTTTTACAAAATTCTTTGTACTATATTCACATATAATGAAATTTCTTTAAGATACAGTGCACTTTTCAAAGAGTATTATATAAGAAACTTAGAAATATGATATTAACACTTTAATGTCATTTATAATATATACTTCAATAAGATATTTAAATATTAACCTTTTAAAAGATATATGATAAAAAATTTCACTGAAATAAAATATTACTACTTAGATTTTCTTCATGTTCTTCAAAAGTATTGGACATGTACAATAAATTAAGTTGACTATTGTGCACCTGTCTTTGGATCATCAAATATAAATTTACTTAATTGCATAAAATATACATCATTGCCAAATGGAATAGAAATCATAAAGACATAAAGAAAGTTACACATTTTCATAACCTGAACAGAAACTGTTCAGTATTGCATTTTAGAAAACTGAGCATGAAACAGTGAAGGCACATTCATTGGAGCTGTTTGTAAATCCTGTATTTTAAAATTATCTTCACAGAATGCACTCCGATACTTTGAATTTAATATATTGATAATGCTGACATATACAACATTTTTATCCCTTTTGGTTTAGAGTGTTAGAATAACATGAATTTCAAATAATCTTTGACGTAAGGATACGACGTTAAATGATCTAGCTGCCATGAGAATGAGAAAAGAAGCAAACATGTGAACATGCTGATAGTGACTTTCCACTGTCTGATCCCTTATGGATGAGCCGGTTCTTTTCCAGACTGATTACTCTGTCATTCACTGGAGCCTATCTTGTCTGGGGCTGTCACACTTGGTCTTTGACATTAACAATAAGATTAGGGCCAGCACTGACTGTCACAACAGCAGCCAAAGCCTAGGAAGATAGTAGGGAGCCCACTCTGATAGAATTACATTTATAGGGAGACCAGAAAATGTACACCTCCAATCATTTTCTAACTACACCCAGGGAAAAAAAAGATTGCTGAATTTATATACACTTTAAATTCACATAAACAATATAGACTAGATTATTTATTGATAAACTTAATATATCTTTGTTCTGGTGATGAAAATCTCCCTAGAAAATTTTACATAGTATATTATAAGTAAAGAATAGTTTGAGTGAGCTTTAATCTTCCATTTGTGCTTGGAAATATATAATTTCTCAGCCTGATGGTGTAAGTTTATACTACTCTTCTGTATTGTCACCCATTTGAGTAGCATCTGCATCAGAAAAGGAATTCTTTTTCAGATACAATAATATGAAAGGCCTTCTGCTTTTAAGCAAATATATTTTGCTCTTTATTTTTTAACTCAAAATCTATATGAAATATGGAGTTTTAACTATATCCATACTTTATATCCCTATTTTACGTTTTTATAAAAGAAACTTTCTTCCTAGTGCATATGTTAACTTGAAAGAATCGTATTGCATAATGTTGAGATTTTCTCATAAAGATAATGAATTACAGGAGACATGGCATAAAGGTAATGAGAGATTAGTGATCATATAAAACAAGCTGGGATCTCTGAAAAAAAAGTATTTTAAAATAGTATTACAAAAAATAATATTAGTTTCCTAGTCTCTATAACAAAGTACTACACTTATATGCTTAAAACAGCACATATTTATTATCTGTCATAACTTTAGGTCAGGAGTCCAGGCACAGCTTAAATGGGTCATTTGCTCATGACCTCACAAGGGTTCAGTGAAGATGTTTGCTGGGCTGTGTTCTGATCTGGTGGCTTGGCTGGCAGGAATCTGCTTCTAAGATCATTTAAGAGGTTGGGGTCATTTATGCTTTTGCAACTGTAGGGGGATTTTCTTGCTGGTGGAGTCCTGGAGTCACCTCCTAGAGGCCACCCATGGCTCCTTGTCATGTGGTCCTCTCACAGGCCCTCTCACAATATGACAGCATTCTACTTCAGAGCCAGCAAGGGAGCCTCCAGTCTGCAAATGCTGACTCCTATACAAAGTTACTTGATCAAGGGAATAACATCTGCTTTCTCTTCATCAGAGGCAATTCACAGGTTCCAGCCTAATCAAGGGAGTGATTCATTGTGAATCACTCTAGGTTGGGCACTGCACACTAATTATGAAGAAGTGTTGTGTTTGGAAAGTGACCATGATTTTAAAATAGTAAGAAAGATAAACTAACAGATAGATACAATTCAGTACTACTCAGGTTATGAATGGGATTTCAGAACAGAAGAATGTCCAGTTCAGGGAAGTTCAGAGAGTAAATTTCAGCCATACTTTATAGTTGGAAATTTGTGTGTACCAAAAAAGAGTCTTTTGACCATAAAACATGTAAGTCTTTAAGAGCAGAAGCTATGCTTTATCCCTCTTGCTGTTCCAGATGGATGCTCCCCTCTTCCCCAGAGTGTTCTGTGCCTCAGGAAGCTAACTTTTGTCAACGGTATCAATGGATTCAGTGGTTATCTGGCTTCCTTTGGATTGGGTCTAAGACAGGCACATGAGAAAGATCAGAGAGAAGTAGAAATAATAATTTACTCTTTTGCATGTCCTCCTAATTGTCAGCTATTACTTATCCTGTTTTGCAAAGGCCACTCCCTCTTTCTGCCTCTAAGGGCCAAGGATTAGTTTCCTGTGGTTGTTAACCACGCCTTAGGTCCTTCTTAATTCCCCACATCTTTATAAATAGTCCTAACAGGGAACATGAACTCTTTGGATCAGTCTTTTATTACTCACAGATCATCTTAGATACAGTTTCTCATACCCCAATTTTCCATGAGGTGACATGATAAGAGCCAAATGTTCACCTGTTCATACAGTGGGGTTATACCACAGAAGAGGAATCCTGAAATTATGAGAGTCAGTTTTTGTATATGGTGGTTGGCACATGGGCTCTATCTCCCCTCAGGAAAGAGCTTCACTGTGCAGTAAAAGCAAATAATCTGGGAGGAGATGTGAAAGTTTCCCTAAAATATAAGCAAAAGCCAAGTGGTTCTGAGAGACATAAATATATAAATACCTATTGAACAACACATAATCTCTAATTTCCAAGGCATGTTTGCCAGTTAACCATCCTTTAACAACCTCTTTTAGTGCTCTTATAAAAAAGTATTCATGAAAGTTTGTCTTCTAGCCTGTTTTATTAGTTTTTGATATTTACCCATTTTTTGTTTTCTGCTGTGACCTTGTCTGATACAGCTAATCAGTAGTAGAACTGAGACTTTAACCCATATAATTGAGCTCCAAAGACTGAGTTATTAATCACCATTGTATATGTCTTGAATCCATGAACATTATTCTGTCACAAAGAAAACTGTTCACTTAAAAATTGTCTAGCTGCTATATTAGCAGGATTCTGTAATTCAATTATTATTGTCAACCCTTGTCCAATAAAACGGTCTGGAATTTTATCAGCATAGAATGAGAGATTTAAATAAATTAGAAACAGTCATGGAGTTCTTCACTTAAAATGATATTCAGTGAACTCAGCATTCCTTATGATCCCCCCCAAATTGCATGTGAACCAGTCAGAAAAACATCTTGCTGTTTTCTAATCTATTATGTTTGTTCTAGGGGATTTTCTTCAGTTCACTATCCCATGCCTTCACGTAGACTATAATGGGAACATAGAAATTGAATTTTCCAAATGAAATACCTTGGGGTCTACTGTTTATTAGTATTAGATATGAATATTTAAATGAATGGTAATAAGAATAGCATTACCCATTTCTCTGCCCTTTGACAAGCCCAACTAGACTACCCATCCCATTTCTTTTTTTCAAGCACATGGAATGGTTGCTTTTCACAACCTCACTTGCATTTAGGTTGGGGCCTTGTAACTAGGTTCTGTTCTATGTAATGTGGTTTAAATTGATGTGAACCACCTCTTGACTTGGTCCATAAAATACCTGTCCTGTTCTCAAGCACTTCTTCAGCCAACTCTGTAATAGAGAAGTCTCAAAAGCTGAATGGAGAACGAATCCTAGGAGAATGAATCAGTAATTGAAGGATATCTGCCAAACTGAATTTCTGAATAGCACTGAATTATGACATGAATGAGAAAAAAAAATTATACTGTTAACCCTAAAATTTGGGACTTGCTTTTAATATCCAATCAAATAAATTATCTAGACACCTAACTTTTCTACCCTCTATTTCCTAAAACAGAAACACACTGGAAGCAACTATAAATCAATGGTATTGACAAATTAAGTCAGTCATTCTTTCTGTTTCAAAAGACCCCTGAATATACATCATCATCGTCATCATCATCATCACCATCATCACCATCATTATCATCCTCCTCCTCATCATTATCATAGTTAATTTGCCAAATAGCCAAATGTTCCAACTAATAATATCATATGTCATCTGAATTAATTGTTAGGACTGGAAAATCCTGAGGTACCTGTTTTTATCATTTTAGATAAGTTCAAGGAGATCTCTTGAGATGAATAGTCCAAATTGAACCGAAATGATTCCACCTTTGCCAGAGTTAAATAGCCACTTTCAAAATGGGCTATATTTAACTCTTCCACATCAGTAGTTTTCTTTCTCTTGACATTCCTTCACAAGTGCTTTCATTTGATGTTTGTCTTACTTCATAATGTTAAAATTGAGCCATTTCAATCACAATAACCTAAAATTTCTTTTTTCTTTCATAAAAAATATATAATTTTCAGTTGTATATGAACCATTATACTAAGCATTCTAAAATTTTCTGAATAAATGAAATAATTACTTTGTTCCCTAAGATAGATAAATATCTTCCACACCTCAAATATGTTAAACAGTAATATTCCAATCAGGAGATGTTATTTATTTATAAATGAAGGTATTATGTATACTAAGAAATCTATGATGTATTTTTTTCCTTTTTTTTTTAAATTTTGTATTTGTTCTTGCTTTTCATATAAAGCAGAATGACCTCTGGGAAAGGTCAAGTCCTAACCACAAATAGTCAATTACAACAATTCAATGAACAGTATGTTCCAATTATAGGAGAAAGAAGTGGATGTGGGAATTTTAGCATATATGCAAAACATCATCAAAATTAAAATCTCCATCAATAAACATCGGAGATAAAATGTGTTGACTGCAGTAATGAGCAAGGATTATACATAAATTAATGGAAACAAAGGGAAAGAAAATTTAAGAGGTCTTATTGGAAAACTACTTTATGCCAAGATGTTTTATTAGCCTAGGGAGGAGTTTTCTAAAAGATATGCAGAATCATTATTTAAATCCTTTGAAGACAGACAAGAAAAACTCTTCCAAATAATTCTATAAATACAGCCCTGCTCAATTGCTTGACACAGTATTATTCTGAATAATGCTCTGACAAAATGCCCTGAATACCATTTTTGTCCTGTTTCTTTAGAGATATTATTGGCATTTTACCCACTTTGTAAACATAATTAATTACCCTCCAAAATAAATGAGGGGTTAAATGTGATTTTGTTTTAATGAGTACCTCTAATTTCTTTCCCAATGATTGTGGAAAGTTTGAAAATGTTCTATGGAAAATAAAATCATAGCCATTGAATGAGTTTGATATAGCATTTAATAGATTTTGAAAAGTCAATGTAAGAGCCATCACAATTATATCTTAAGTATAATTTTGTTGATCATTAATTAATATCAGGGTAAGGGATACTGATTAATTCCTGCAAAATTCCATTTTCCATAATTTCAGGTTACTTTAGAGAAGAAAAAGGAAAATCCACACCAAGTCTCTAAATTTTTACTTCCTCTTGAAAAATGGTTTTACCTTCCAAACCCTGAAACCAAACTGGGTTCTTTAACCTACCTTTGTTAAACTCTTTCATTTAAGTTACGATTAATTTGCATATATTATTTTTATCTTTTCTAAACAGTAGCCAAATAGCATTGTCCAAATCAGTGCAAGTTCCCTTTATTAAATTACAGTTCAGTTTCTAATTTGTTCTCTTTGCTAAATCATTTTTCTGCACAAGATATTAAAACAACTATGTTCTCAAGTAACTCAAACTTCTAAGGTTCATTCATCTGACACAAGGACAGCTGGAATTCATCGTTTATAACAGAGTTATAGTATTTTTCCGTACAAAAATCTAGTAAATATTAAAAATCAAGCCAAAGATAGTCTGCAAGACATAGGGACAAATACAGTGCTGCTGAAAACTTCATACCTATAGCACAAATTGTAAAAAGTTATAATCTACAAGTGGGAGTTCCTTTCCATGCTTCATAAATAATGACATAGGAATTAACCACTTTTAGTATCAAATTTGGAAATAAGTTAGGAAATGGCACAGAAAAAGGGTAACCAAAGGTGTAGATGCAATGGAAAGGAAACCTCAAAGAAATTTAGGATATTGGTGAAAAATTTTGGATTTCATTTTGATTTAATTTATTTAATTGTTTTTAGATAGTTTTACAGTTTTTATTTTATCTTGCTCTACTATGGCATACTTTTTTCATAGATGTACCATGTCATATTGTTTTCCAAAGGTTTTTGGCACATGATTTTTGAACATTTTATTTTATTTTAAAAATATCTACTGCATCTGTAGTCATGTTTTGCTTCTTTCTGTATTTTTTGTTTTTTTAGCTGAGCCATCCTGCCACCTGTTGGCAGCTCAAAGGCAACTCAGCTTAGGCTGGCATCAAACCGCTGTTGTTCAGAGCTCAGCTCACACTCTTGAGCGAGCTCTTAACCAACTGAGCCACTCGGCCAGCCCTTCTCTATGTATTTTCTAACTTTTAAAATATTTTTAAAAATACTTCGTTTATTCATGTTGCAGAAGTTGTTTATTATTAATAATTTTCCAAGAATCAGATTTCAGTTTTATTTAACTCTGTTACATTTCCCTGTTTCCCACTTTGAAAGCTTTTGTTTTTATTTTTTATCATTTTCTTTGATTTTTCTTATTTAGCTTTACTCTGTTGCTCCAGTTTCTTCATTTAAATAGCCCATTTTTAATAATTTGTTCTTAATTTGTGACAAACATAATTAAAGTTTTAAACAAATAACACTGTGTCTCAAAGGATGTTTTTGTAGTCTTTTATTTGCCCTTACATTTTAATTATTTTGTAGTGTCCCTATGCTTTCTTATTTAATACAACAAATTTTTATATTATGCTTTTAAAGATAATGTCTTTAATAATTATTTGTGTTTTGATTTTAATTTAATCAAATATACTGTCAGATCATAAACTTTTATGACTTGTTTTTGAAGCTTCCCTCAAGAACTAATGCATATTTGACTTTTTAAAATATTCCATTTCGATCCAAATTTTTACATATATGTATACAAGTGAACACTTTGGTTAATGTTGCTCAAGCAGTAGTTCCATAATCAGAAGTGTTTGGACACTGATGGTAACCACTTTGAGCATCTCTTGTAATTGCAAAAGTCAAACTTGATTTGTATTCATCTTTTGTTATTGGTATACATTGAGTTTTACCATTTTAATACAATTTTTCTTTCGTAAAATGTGTATATGTTTTTTTGGCACCCTCTGTGTATATTTCATTATATGTTTGGTAGGAGTTACATACTACAACATAGATACATCTTATAAAGTATTTTGGAGTGAATAAAAAGCAATGCAATAGTTAAGATAGGTAATTGTATAAAAATAAACATATATTTACAAGACTCCATAATAAATATTTTGGAGATATATACATATCTCTGGTATTTATACCATAGAAGTATCCATATACAGGACATTATTGTGACATGCAAGAGTTTCTATTGACACAGAAGAACCATTTAAAGAGAAAAGTACCTTCCACTTCTCTCTCTCTCTCTCTCTCTCTCTCTCTCTCTCTCTCTCTCTCTCTCTCTCTCAATCTCTCTCTCTCTCCCTCTCTCCCCCTGTCCACCCCGTCCCCTCTCTCTCTCTCTCTCCACAAACGTCTAAATTATGAACATAAATAGAAATTAGATTAACAAACATAAAAAATACATAAAAACAACTATAGGAAAGGGGCACTGGATAGATTCTCAGAATCTGTTAAGAGTTTCACCTATATTATTTACTACTTATGCATTAAAACTTTGGAGATGTAAAACTGAATTCAAGGCTTCCTAGACAATAAGTATTCAACCCAGAATTCCAATGTCCATACATTTTATTTTACATCATATTTCAAAAAATTTATAAATATTTTGACGACTCTTTATTCTCTAGGATGGTTGTAAATGGATGTATTGTTACTGTATATATTTGCATGTATATCCATGTAAAACATTACTCAGAAAATTTTACATAGCTCTTCCATAGTGGGGATTCAGTCACTTTTCTAGTGATAACTTTTAATTTAGCATTGTACACTATTAAGGGAAAGCACTATTTTAGAGATTATGAGCTTGAACCAAAGGGACCAAATTGACAACAATATTCAAGAATCATTTTGCTAAAATGCATGAGGACCTAGGCTCCTAACTCCACAAAGTGATGCCAAAACAAATAAAGGAATGCCAAGTATCAGGACCTTGAGAACACAGATTCAGCGACATTTTAGATTTTTATTAGTGATTACTTCCCTTGAAAATAATAGAAGCATTTATGACTCATATAAATTTATTAATAAAAAGAAGTTAAGAACTGGACTGTATTTCAGAGTGTCCCCAGCACCACATTATCCAGAAGAATTTGAGGGTTAGTAAAGCTCCTGAGTTCCCCGCGTATCTCAAAACTAAATAGATAGTGCAGGGACAATTTAAAGGAAAATGTTTCTGTGGCACCCAGGCCAGTGTCTAGAACTTACTCATGCTGATATTAAGCCCTGTAAATAATAATTTCCTTTGCAAATGTTAGGACTTTTTCTAACACACAGCTCAGGTACTGAATGTTAATACATAAAATCCAATTGCCTTGTGAATTTATGGCAAAGTTTCCAACATACACTGGGCTTAACACATTTGTATTTGGAGTCAGAAAAATATCCTAATAAATTACATTATTTCATTTATCCTTCCCTTTGAATTGTGTTTTTTGGAAAGTAAAGTTTAAAAGAATATATTTTAAATGTGAAAATGTTTTTGGCACAAATTCAAGACCCTGAAAACATTTGAAAAAAGTTTGCTACTCGTTAACTACTCCATTGATTATAGAGATTTTATATATATAAAAGCTCACCACTTAGGTAATTACATTTTGCTAAATATAGATCTTAAAGCTATAATCTACTTCAGTATTTAAAGTATTTAGTTTTAATAAGAACAATTTTACATGTAAAAATCTGCACAATATTAATGTGACAAAAAACTAGTTGAAGGTTAATTATGGAAAACTTTAACACAATTACTACAAAGTATAGTAGTTAATGTATAAGATTATATATACTTACATAAATGATTAGTATTGCCATTTGTTTAAGGGATATATATTTTTCATCCTAAATTGATAATAAAACCACTTAGATTTTATTCTGATAATTATGTCTCCCAATATTTAGACTCATAAATTATGAAGCATACGTTTATATCTCATTATGGCTTATGATAGAAAAAATTCATTTTCTTCAAATATGTTTTTGAACTTTATGTATTTCACTGTGGTACCTAAAAATCTTAATTCATAAAAATCATAATTATCTTTCTGAATTAAACATTTGTAGATTATGTAAATTCATTCCAATGAATTTTAAGTGCACTGTTACTAGAAATTGAAGTAGAAAAGAACGATACTTAATAAACATCATTTGGGACTCCTTTCCATGTATAAACTGCAATTTCCACAGCTATTTAGAACTCAAACTCTTTAATTTATAATTTAGTATTTTTAAATGCTAGAGGATTAATTTATGCTGATTGTAATACTTTTATGCAGAGAGCTGCTTTTTGGATCTTCAGTATGTTACATGGTTTGTTATGTTGTATTGCTTAATCTTAAGAATAATCTCGTTGGACTTTCCCCGTTATTGCTGTTCTTTTTAAATGTAAACACTATAAAGTTATTTGTTCTGTTAAACATTATAGACAATTTTCTGCCTAGAAAAACAGCACTACCCACAATTGATAAATTCAGTATCATTTAAATGTTCGGAAGTGTCACAAATGCCATTTCCAGGTCAGTAGTGGATAAACGTAAATGGCAACATGTAATTTGCATGTATATATGGCTATAAATATAAAAAAGGATTAATTAATATATCTGTATCTCTAGACACATGCTGTGTTGAATATCATGATTGTCAAAAATATCTAAAAGGGAATATAAGAAATGCTAACATTTCAAGGCAATGTCACCTTAAATTACATTCTAGAGGTCCCCTTTAATCATTATGAGCAAAGGAACTTTCCCTCTTTTTTTTCTGCTGCGTTCCTTTTTTTCATCTGAGCTGACAACGATTTTTCTTGCTCATTTTAAAGTAGCCAGAAAGTTTGTTAAAATTATCAACATGTCATGAACACTAATTTAAATACAATTTTGAAGGGGTGAGAGAAGCCTCCCCCATCTCATCTCAATAGCCACAAGTTTTTTGTTTGTTTGTTTGTTTGTTTGTTTGTTTGTTTTTTTGAGGGCAGTATCACTGGCCCTCATATGTGGGACCCGAACCGGGGCCTCTGGCTTCCCAAGCCAATGCTTAACCACCACGCCCCTCAGCCGTCCCAATAGCCACAAGTTTTGAAACTTTGGCAAGAGAGAAGCCGGAAGGTCGGTGAAAGCCACATTGACTTCAGGGTCAGAACATGATAATCAATGCTGAGACACGGAGGTTTGAGTAAATAAAAAAACAAAACAAAAGAAGATGCACTACCCAATTTCCTCAATATCAGTGATATTGCAAGTGTTTATTTATTTTTAGAGGGTGGGTTATAGTACAAGCCCCTGCTAATATATCCATTGTTAGTTTCCCATTCTTTATTACAAAAAATTGAATTTTTCATACAGGTGAGTAAAATTTAATGCAAAAGAAGCTGCTCCACAATTCCCATAACTATTTGCCTTCCTCTTGGGTCATACTTTCAAAATTTTGCGAGCATATTACTTTCCAGAAACAAACTACTTGTATTGCAAGACATTGCTCATTTACCAAGTTAAAATAAATTATTAGGTTGGTGCAAAATAAATTGCAGTTTTTGCCATTATGAGTAATGGCTATTACTTTTGCACCAACTTAATAGAAATTTTTGCTCGTCTTGCAGAACACTTACAAACCAAGTTACTTGCAATCCAAGGTTTTACTGTACTGGGCACTTTTAAACTCTTCTGTAGAAACCTGAATCTGACAGGCAGGTTTTAGGTTTCCCTCTGGCAAGTGTGAAGCCACACAATCTGATGCCTGACTTTCAGTGAAACACAATGTTCACATATTCTAATGAAGTAAATTTTGTTATTATGCTGTTAGAGCATGCCTTTTGCTCTAATGCCTTCACTGTTTCCTGTGCCCCACATGCCACTGAACTAATCTGCTGTTTCCTAGGAGAGCATAAACTTGTACACACAGCTGAGAGGGAGTACAGGCTAGCAAATCTATCAACAAAGTATTGAAGCTGCATAAAATAGAGTAATTGTAAACATGAAAAGATAGTTTTTTTTTAGCATATTTCGTTTCATGTCTTGGTAGATGAAAATGAGTTGTGTGTGTGCATGTGTGTGGGGAGGGAGGGAGGGAAGAAGAGAGGGAGACAGAGAGAGAATTGGAACTGAAATTTTTCTACTTCAAATTTAAGATGGTGCTGTAAATTACCCATGCATCCAAAATCTATAGTTTTACCAGTAAAAGACTCTATACCAGGAGGAAAGTGGCTACCTCTGCATAGAACTAGTTCTGCCCCAGCACCAGACAGTTCATTAAACCTGAGTGACCGGAGCCTACACATCCTTAGTGATATGGATCACTGCAGGACATGTGGTTTTCTTTCAGGTAGCTGAGGCGCTATAACATTTGAAATTCAAATAATATAGTTAGGATTCTAGGTCATTTTCATTCCACAAGAAGGCTCTTTGGCCTCTGTGTAAAGGTTTCAACATCTGCTTATCAAGAGGTAAGATGATAGTTGGTCTTTGACAGGAAAAATAATACAAAAATTATAAATATATATATAATATATACATATATATATGAAAAATAAGAAATATATGTATATATATTTTTATATTATTTATATATGTAATTTTTATATTTTATATATATATATATGAAGGAAATACACAAATCTTTTTTAAACTGAATCATTATTGCTACTGTTTAGTTAGTTTATTTATTTGTCAGATACTGTGCTAATGAATTTACATCTTTTATAGCATTTAAGCTGCAAAACAAAACATCAGGTGAAAATATTTGTGTGTGTATATATATGAATATATATATATATGAATATATATATATATATATATATATATATATATATATTTTTTTTTTAGCTGAGCCATCCCGTCAGTGGCAGCTCAGCTCAGGCTGAGGATTGAACTGCTGTTGCTCAGAGTTCAGCTCACACTCTTGAGCGAACTCTTAACCAACTGAGCCAGCCGCTCAGCTGGCCCTGTATTTATATTTTACTTGGGCTCAAAATAAAATGACTGCGCTGTGTTTAACTTAATGAAGAAGGCTGAAGGAATTTTTGAAGGAATTTTTAATGAAGTCAGCTGTCTCTAAGGGCTAAGGCACCACACATCTTCTCCAATAAAAAAAGGAGTGGTTAGCAATATTTAAATGAAAGTTTTTCTTACTAGGAGACACATAAAGATCTGCTTCGCCGAATATTCTACCACACCCATATTGGTTTTTTTTTTTTAAAGAAAACATTTGTCCATGATTCCGAAGCAATTTTTAAAATTGTGGTTTTCATTATTCAATACAATCAAAAGTTCTAATTGATAGAGTTTCTCCATGTTCACTATCTTCTCTGTCTTTGTATCAACACTGGAACCAGTTGGGTTGTTATCCACATTGAAAAGGAGCGACACTACAGTTAGATCCCCTTCTTTAATGCACATGTGATGCTAATTATTTAACAAACTTCATGGATCTATTATCTAACACATGCTTGCCTATCAAATAGCAAAATCCTCATCCTTTTCCCAATGATCACTTTTGCAACATGCAACTGGTTTTCACTGGGGATTGTGGAAATTCTGAAAAAGGTATCGTGTTTAATTATTATAGCCATGCCATGCCTTGCTTATAAAGAGAAGCTGTGCTTGAAAATTGTTTTAGAATTATCAATATCTCAGATGTAAAACACACACACACACACACACACACACACACACACATACAATTGCTGGTAACACATCACGCCAAATATGAGATTTAAAGCGGGAATCTCATGGTACTCATGATCTGTGGACAGGAATTCAGGGGGAGCTCAGGTAGGGAGTTTCTGCATCCTGTGCTCCCATGTGCTTTAATAAGGTGACTTCCTGGTATTGAACTGGCAGTTAGGTTGGACTGGAGGGTTCAAAAATGTTTTTTCTGACATATCTGGTATATTGGTGTGGATGGCTGGAAGGCTGGGCTCAGCTGGGCTGCTCTCCCTCTCCATTTTTCCACTGGTCTCACTATCAGCATAATTAAACTTTTCACATGGCAGTTCAGGAAGTGTTTAGTGAGAGAGGAAGTGGAAGATCCCGTCAGTCCTCTAAGTTCCGGACCTGGAAATTGCAATGGCAAGATTTCTGCCACACTGTATAGGTAAGAGCAGTGTTAGTGCCTGTCCAGATTCAGGGGGAAGCAATAGACTTGTCTGATGATGTGCTTTATATATACAAGAAAAACTTACAGCCATTTTTAATTCACCAAAATATACAAGAAAATGAATAACATGCTGGAAGTAATATATTGTTTATCCTATATTTTGATTGAATATATCAAAACCATCTGAGCCTATGGGTGTGTACATAACATATTTCAAATTATATACTTTTCCTAACAATACTAAATATCCCCATTACATAGAAGAGACACAACTTTTTTTATTTGTCATTGCAGGTTAATTTCATTGTTACATCTTTTAAAACTCATAGGTTTTATTTAAACTTGTTAATCTTATACATTACTTCAAGAAAAAAATATATGTATACACCCATCAAGTTATATATTTTTAATATCATCTTATTCGAAATGGGTTTCCGTACATGTATACATAACAATATACATTTTTACTGCAATTACAATACCTACCCTTGCATTTTGGAAACCTTCCTAAGATCTTTAGTGAAATCATTGTAATAGCTTTAAAAATACAGCTCTATCCTTTTTCCTCTAATTTTGTAAGCAAGGAAATTATTTGGTTATCAACTGAAAGCCATGGAAGCGTCTATAAATCACTTCAATTTACAGGCATCTTTTGACATTATAAAGCAAAAATATCTGCTGACAGCAGACCAGAACCACTTTGTTCTGAGTAGTAAAATTAACATGCAGGCCAGTAAATGGAATTTTTAGTTACAATTCATTAATATATTCTTAAACATTTTTTTTGAAAACTACCCATGTACAAGAGAGTCAACATCAGCTCCTGACAGCTGTCCCCTGTATGCTTTCTGTAAACAGAAAACCAAGCAACAGCCCCATTATTCTCTCTGGAAAGACAGCTTTCAGAGCTTTATGCAAATAACATGACCCTCTGGCTGTGGCACATTCTTCAAAAAGACACCTACCTTCAAAAGTGACAGCAAGTAATAATGTGACAAACGAGCATGCAGCCTGCACATGTGCCACATATTTCACCTAGAATTCTTGGATGTGATAAAATTAACGTGACCTCTGTCGCCAAGGACATTGTAATCAATGGAACAGAGCCACAGAAGTAGAGGGGTAGGAGGGTGTCCTCATTCAGCAGGCTTTTAGTTAAAGCTTTTTAAAATCAATTTTCCTCTTTATTTTATGTTTTGGCCAGAGATACACACACTTAGAGAATTTCTATTGTTTTCATTACAAGAAGAAGGGAATGTATTCACTGCTCATCAGGGAGAGAAAAAGAGGTCACATATGATATACGCCAGTAATTAGATCGTAGGTAGGTAATATAAAACTTTAATGAATATTGATATTGGGGTTAAAGATCTTGACTGATTGTTAGTATAGTCTGCTATGCATTTTGCTTTGTTTTACAATTGATTTTTGTCCCCTTTAAAGAGAGAAGACAAATGATGCACCTTTTCTTTTTTTTTATTGCTGAGGGAATTATGCAAAAAAGTATAAAATATTTTCAACTGACTTTGCAAAATAGGTAATGAGCAAATGAACTGTTTTCAATGTACCCTCAAACATGAATGCAGTAAGCATCCCATAAAAGCTTTATTGTATCTTAATTCTAGCAATTCAATATAAGAAAAACAAACAAACAAACAAAAAAACAATAGGATACTTTTTCAATCTGCCTTGACAGGCTTGGCAAACATTAAAAAGTCCTAAACTAATCTTTATGGCATCAAGCTGAGATCTAGGCCACCAACTGGCATGGACTTCAAGATGCAGCAAAACTAGATTTAGACATTTGCTTTATAATTATTTTGAAGCTACTGAACAGAATCAGGATTTATATTCAGAGCTCAGAGTTATTGAAGATAGGTGGAAAATGAATAAAAACTAACATTATGGTTACATTTTACTAATGGGATTGTGAAAGAAATTAAATTGAATTCATCATAAAATAAATATACATTCAAAACACAAACAAAAATTTTGTTTGATCCCAAGGTCAAAATAGTATCAGTCACTCATTGCTTAAATCTGATGAATATATAGGAGTATATACTGTAGTAAGTTACAGGTTCTAGCTTGGGCTTAATATTATCTGAACATGACACTGAATGTTGGAAAAGATTATCTATATACTCTAAAGAAACAAAAACAAGTAAGTTGAGTAAAAGCTAATTTTTACTATTACTTCTAAAGACCAAATGGTCTTTGAAATTACAAATTTGATAAAGGAATGGTAAAGCTGTCCTGTTTTACTAGGTAGCTCATCTATTCATGTATTTCTAATTGCCCATAAAAAGAAGTGGACATAGTAAGATTTGCTCACTTTATAAAAACATAAAAGTATGAGATGTTTCAAATATTCAGAGCAATACAAAATTATAGCTGTTTTCTCACTGAATCTGATATTTTCAGTTATTTACTAACACCTTGTTTTTATCAAAATTAGGCATGCAAAACTACTAAAGAAAAATGCTTCCTTTCAGCCATATTTTCTGGATCCCAGAAGCCAGCACTTTTGATTATTTTAGCTGTTTTATTTGTTTTCGACCTTCATGACTCTAATTATTATGTTTATTTCTTTAACTTTCAGTTTTAGGCAATTTCCAAATATTTATAGTTAAGGGATAAGGTTTTAGATCTACATTTCATATCAACCCGGAAACATGTGCATACTGCTCTGCCCTATCCTTACAATAAAATTGCATTATAAATTTTGTAGGACCAGTATTTAGATTTTAACATGATGGCTCTGTAGACACTATTCACAAGTGATTCACTATGTGTGATTCACTGTGATTCACTATAAACACACTCTTCCATAGCTTATTTCTCAATCCAGTTTTCATATTCATTAAGCTAACATAACTTTTATTTTAATGCTTATTTAGCCTTCTGTGTACTCATTTTGAATGTAGCCATTTTTACATATAGCATTCCCTTTGTCACAAATGTTCTCATATTTTATTCTTCTTGGACTTTCTTATTTTATATACCCTCTGTCAAATACCAGTATCTCATATAGAAAAGAGATACTTTCTTGACTTCTCAGTTGGTTTTTATTATTTTTATGTTTTTAATACCATTTATTCTATAAACAATATTGTTCTGCCTTTATCGTGTAGTTTAAGGATTGGGAGTATGTACAAAATTAGCTTTTAATAAAATAAATTCCTGTAATATTCTATTTTTGGGGGGCTGATATAGTTTTGAGGTTTGTGTACATTAAGGTGCACCTTAGACATAATATATTTTACACCTAATATTTCTTTGATCCTTATCAAAGGTAGATGGAAATGATTGTGTTTTATAAACAAATTTATTGACATATTTTTAAACAAATGTATTGATATAAATCACAAACTATAAAATCATACCCATTTAAAATATACAGTGTTGGGCCGGCCAAGTGGCGCGGTGGTTAAGCGCTGGCTTGGGAAGCCAGCAGCCCCGGTTCGGTCCCACATATGAGGGCCAGTGACACTGCCCTCAAAAAAAAAAAAAAAAAAAAGAGGTCTAAAATATACATTGTTTTTTAGTATATTCATAAATGTGTACAACCACTGCCATTTTAATCTCTCCAAAGAGAAATTTCATTTCCATTACTAGTCACTCCCATTCATTTTACCCCTGGCCCCTAAAAACCAGTAATCTACCACCTCTTTCTATAGATTTGCTTGTTATGGGCATTTTAAATAAATTTCATACAATAAATATGTTTGGTGATTGACATTTCAATTAGCTTAATGTTTTCCAGGTTTATACTCATGTTTAAGAATATATCAATGTTATTTTATTTTTGTTTTGTTTTTCTTTTTTTAGCTGAGCCATCCTGCCACCTGTTGGCAGCTCAGCTCCTGCTGGGCATCCAACTGCTGTTGCTCAGAGCTCAGCTCGCACTCTTGAGCAAGCTCTTAACCAACTAAGCCACTCGGCCAGCCCTTCAATGTTATTTTTTTATATATTGCTAAATAATATTCTCTTTAATAGATATGCTATATCTTAATTACCCATCAGTAGATGGACATTTGGATTGTTTCTACTTTTTGGCTATTATGGAATCTGCTATAAATATTTCTGTACAATTTTTTGTATGGATATAAGTTCATAGTTCTCTTGGGTATATACTTAGCAGTATAATTGCTGAGTCATATAAAAACTACATTTAATATTTTGAGGATTCCCAAATTGTTTCCAAAAGTGGCTACAACATTTCACATTCCCATCTGTAATGCATGAGGATTTCAACTTTTTTCTATTCTCGCCAAGACTTGTTATTTTGTCTTTTTTACTTTAGCCATTTTAATGTGTGTGAAGTGATATCTCAGCATAGTTTTGATCTGATGACTAAAGAATATGAGTATATTTCCTTGAGCTTACTAGTCATTTGTATTTCCTCTTTGGATAAATACCTTTTTAAATCATTTTCTTAATTTAAAATTTGGTTATTTGACTTCACTTTTTTAAGTAATTTGCTGGATTTGTGTTGCTAGTGTACTTTTTTGAGGGTTTTTGTTTGTTTGTTTGTTTTTTAGTCTATATTCAATAGGTATGTGGGTCAGTAGTTTTTTTCTCTCTTGTGTGATATCTGGGTCTAGTTTCAGTATCAAGCCTGTACTGGCCTCATAGAAACACTTGGGAAGTTTTTGCTCTTCTGATTTTATTGGAGAACAGTTTGTAAAGGATTGGTATTAATTTTTACCTGAAATTATGGTAGAATTTGCCAGTGAAGACACCGGAGAGTATGTTTTATTTGTTCATTTGTTATTGTTATTTGGTTTGGGGCAGAAGTTTCGAAATTACTAATTCAATATTTTTAATTGTTAAATGTCAGTTCAGATTTTTTTTGTTTATTTGAGTCAGTATTGGTAGAATGTGTGTTTCTAGGACTTTATCCATTTTATCTTAGTGTCTTAGTTATCTAATTTGTTGGCATCATGTATTTATAATGTTCCCTTATATTCTATTTGATTTTTTTATGGTAGGCATTTATGTCTCCTCTTTCATCATATCAAGAAAATGCTAACATCTCTGGGCTTTTGGTTTGTTTGCCTTTTTTTTCCCCCCCTTTATTTAGTCTAGCTAAAGGATAGTCATCTGTTGTTTTTTACAAAAAAAAAAAATACAAACAAAAAAACTTTTAGTTTGGGTGATTTTCTCTGTTGTTTTTCTGTTTCATTAATTTCTGTTCTAATATTTATAATTCCTATCCTTTTTTTTCGCTTGCTTTGGCTTTAATTTGTTCTTTTTTTTCTAATTAATTAGAAAAATTAAGACGAATTTATTTCGATCTTCTTCTCTGCTATAGGTATGAAAATCTATAAATTTTCCTCTAAGCACTGCTTTATCTACATTCTGTAAGATTTTGTATGTTATGCTTTCATTATTATTTATCTTAAAGTAATTTACAATTCCTTACATGATATTTCTTTGACCCATTTATTATATACACACATTTTTTAATATCCACTTCTTCATGAGTTGCCCCTATTTTACTTGATGATTTCTAATTGAATTCTATTTGGTTTGGGAACATGTTTGATACAACATCAATCCTTTGATATTTATCCAGGCTTACTATATGGTCTAGCATATGAGCTATCATGGATTATGTTCCATGTTTGTTTGAGAAGAATATATATTCTTCTACTGTTGAATCCAGTGTTCTATAGATGTCTGTTAGGTTTGGTTATTTTAGCATGCTGTTCAAGGATTTGATTTTCCTGATCTCCTTCCTAACCACTACGGAAAGTGGATGGAAGGTACCAACTAGTATTGGTGAGTTACCTTTTTTTAGCAACTTTTTTCAGATATTTCTTCATGTAATTTGGGATGATAATGTTACGAGCACATGTGGTTATAATAATATCTTGAGAGCAAATTTACTTTTTATCGTTATAAAATATCCCTCTTGGGGTCTAGTAAAACTTTTTGACTGAGAGTCTGTTTTGTCTGATATCAAAGTAATAATTTAATACTATTTTGGTGACAATTGCATAATATGTATCTTCCTATCTTTTTGCTTTCACCTTATTTATGTCTTTGAATTTAAAGTATACATCTTGTGGGCTGGCCGAGTGGCTCAGTTGGTTAAGAATTGGCTTAGAGTGCGAGCTCTGAGCAACAGGGCCGCTGGTTCAATTCCCACATGAGCCAGTGAACTCTGCACCCTAGCTGAGCTGTCACTGAGCTGCCAACAGGTGTCAAGATGGCTCAGATGGTGTAAAAACAAGATTGCCTGTTGCATGGTGGGCTACACCCACCTGCAACTAAGACTGATCCTGGCATCTTGAGTTGAACTGCCGCCTGGATGGCTCAATGGATAGGGCATGTGCTCTTAACAAGGCTGCTGGTTTGACTCCCGCATGGGATGGTGGCTATGCCCATCCACAACTAAGATTGAACACAGCACCTTGAGCTTAGAGGCCACGAGCTGCTCATGGGCAGCCAGATGGCGACTGGCGCCCTCCACAAGGAAAATTGAAGAACAACAACTTGGCCAGTCCCCTTCCTCAATTCCCCAACACTGTTCCTCTCCCCCAATTCCCCAATAAAATCTTTAAAAATAAATAAAAAGTAAAAAAAAAAAAAATTTAAAATTAAACAAATAAAGTATACATCTTGTAGTATATAATCGGATCATGATTTTGTATCCACCCAACTATCTCTGTCTTTTAAATAGAGCTTTTATTCACGGTTAAGGTAATTACTGATGTGATAAGATTTATGTTTACCATTTTGCTATTTGTTTTAAATTTGATATTTGTCATTATATATTTGTTCCTCTTTTCCTCTATTATTTTTTTCCACTTTAAATAGATATTTTCTGTGCACCCTTCTAATTCCCTTGTCATTTTTTTAAAATAAACTTTTTGAGATATTGTCCTTGTGGCTGCTAAGGGGAGTACATTATAAATGAAAAAAATGATGATCTGATTAATATTAACTTAATATTGGGTTGTCAGAAAAGTCATGATCCATTTTTGCAACAAAAAACATAGAAAAAATACGTCATGACTTTTCTGACAACCCAATAGTATACAGAAATATTGTTCTATTGTATTCCATGCCTTCATTCCTAATTTGTGTTATTTTATTATAATAATTAAGTCTTTATATATTGTTAGCCCATCAACATGTTTTATATAATTGTTGCTTTATAAAGCTGTATTTTAACAATAAGGGAGAAGAAAATATTTAGAGAAATACCTTCATGCCCTTCTTCATGTTTATGTATATAGTTACTTTGTAAGTGTTCTTCATTTCACGGTGCTGATTTGAGTTCAATTGTTTTTTCATTTGAGCCTTAACAACTTCCCATAGTAATTTTTGAAGGGCAGGTCTGCCAACTACAGATTCTCTCATTTTTTGTTCATCGGAGGATGCCTTAATTTCTCCATTTTTGAAGGACAGTTTCTGGATAAAGTTTTCTTGGTTGACAGTCTCTCTCCCCTGACACACACACACACACACACACACACACACACACACACACACACACACACACACTATTTTCAAATATGGCACCCTACTGCTTTCTGGCCTCCAAGGTTGCTTTATATGATTTACTTTTCTCATACTATTTTCAAAATTCTCTGTCTTTGTTTCATGCAAATTTGACCTTTATGGGACTAAGTGTGGATCTCTTTCATACAGTCCTACTTAAAACTAGTTGAATTAATTGAGTTTGTGTAGATTAATATTTTGGTCAAATTTCAAAATCTACAGCCATTATTTCTTCAAATATATATATATATATATATATATATATATATATTTTTTTTTTCCTGCTCATTTCTCTCTCTGTCTCTCTGTCTCTCTGTCTCTGTCTCTGTCTCTGTCTCTGTCTCTCTCTCCCCCTCTATCTCTATCTCTATCTCTATCTCTATCTCTATCTCTCCTCTTTCTGGGAGTGTCTTTATGAATGGTGTCCTACAAGTTCTGTTTATTTTTCTTCATTTTCTTTTCTTTCTCTTCCTTATACTGGATAATCTCAATGGAGCTATTTTGAAATTTACTGATTCTTTCTTCTGTCTGTTCAAATTACTGTTGAGCTCCTTTAGTGAATTTTATGTTGCATATTGTGCTCCTAAACTCCACATTTTCGACTTAGTTCTTTATTTCTTTTTTGATATTCTCTATTTAATGATGTATTATTACTACAATTTCATTTAATTCTTTGGCATGTTTGCTCTTTCTTCAATTCTTTGATTGGATATATAATACCTGATTTAAAATCTTTGTCTAAGTAAGTTTAACATCTATTTTTCCTCTGGGACAATTTCTACTGACTGCTTTTTTTTTTTTTTTCCTATGTTGATACCATACTTACCTGTATTTCATTCTTTCCTTCTTTCTTTCTTTCTTTCTTTTTTCTTTCTTTCTTTCTTTCTTTCTTTCTTTCTTTCATTTATTTTTCATGGTTTGCATTTTTTGATAAAAATTGCACACTTTAATATAATGTGGCAATTTTGGATATCACAAGGTATGTTATTATTGCTGTTTTGTTGTTGCTAATGGAGATTTTGCTGTAGCTATTTGTTTAGTTACTTTCTTGGGCTAGTTCTATAAAGTTTGTCTCCCCTACAGTGTATTGCTGTTGAAGGCACTGTTTAGTTAGCTAAGTGGTCAGCTAATAATGGATAGAGATTTCTTTTAATGTACTGAGCTTACAAATCTTCCACCATTTACCCAGGGATTCTGAGGCTGGGCATATCTTCAATTCTTAAGCATTTTGTAACTCTGCATTGGCTTTCACTTGTTTATGAAGGGCTTCAAGTTTAGCCAAGGTGAAAGATTGGGACTAACTCAAATCTTTCCTGGGCACGCATAAAGCCCTGTGCATGAGTGTGGCTTTCTAGATGCCCCAGGAAAATTTCAGAGCTTTTCAAAGCTTCCTCTAGGAAAACCTCATTTCCCAGCTCTTCTTTTTTAAGTTTTGTCCATGCTGTTGCTTATTCCACCAGGTATCACAGCCTCAGACATCTGTAATATTAAACAAATTCCACTGATTGTTTCCAGTAAGTGCTTTGGGGATAAGTATTTCCCAAAACTGAGCTCTGAGTACAGACAAATAACAACAAGGCCCTGTGAATAAATCTTTCTAATGGAGTCACAGACAGGTCAAGTAGCAACAGTGCTCTGGAAATACGAACTTTTAGTAACTTATACGTTATCTTCTCCCTTTGGTAATTTCAAGAATACTGCTTTCAAGGATATCCACTGTACTTGAAAAATCAGGGAGTATGTGATCTGAAGGAAATTGGTTTACAGCACTATGAACCCTGCTGTTCTTACTGAGATTCAGCAGCTATTCTTGAATAAACACTTCTTAGATTTTGTTTAATTTGCATAATTCTGAAAATTAGATTTTTGACCATTTTTTACTAGAGTTGCTCTTGCTTTCTTGGAAGGATGGATTATGAGGATCTCACTCTACCATTTTAGCAGTCTCATTAATATAATTTTATTTTAAATCATGATTTTTATTCTATTAACAATCTATTTGCCACAACATAGGTATAAAATAAAGATGGGCAAATTATTATTATTATTATTATTATTAGTAGTAGTAGTAGTAGTAGTAGTAGTAGTAGTAGTAGTATCTCTGCCACTAGGTAGACTTTTTTTCTAGTTTGCTTTTGTTTACATTGTTTCCCCTGCAAGTTTGGTTTTATGAAGAGAGTTTCATGTTTGATAATTATCACAAGAATGTAGTAGTCAATGTTGAATTCAATACATACTTAAACATGTTTTTTTAAAAACTATTTTAAAACTACATCTGGGATAAAAGCAAGGTACTCCCCAGGAATCATGGATGGTGTTTATTTTGATCTCCTTCTGCACAGGTGCCCAACTTTCTGTAGGAGTCTCATAACAAACATTTCATTATATACAGGTCAAATGCCAGTGTATCTATGTTCAGTGCCTTTTATTCCAAGGGTGAATCCAAAACCCTTAGATTTAAATTTTCTTGAATTACAGTGAACCACCACATCATTAAATTTGAACCACCCTTGCTGTAGCTTTCTCACTTTGAGCTCAGAGACACTGAAATTATTACTGATGTTTTTATTTTTGTGCAATATTTGAATATGCAACACTGAGGCAAGCGTATAAACTTAGCCCTCTATATTCCAGGTTTCCTTTATTATTTCAATTTTATTTATATACTCAAATTTATTTTATATATTTGAATAAATATATTTACATATATTTCTGCCTAAATTCACTTCAATAATTACCTATTATTAATGTATACTTAGATATGTTTGCCTGTAGAAGACTCTATCAATGACATGACTGCTGACAGCCTTTTCAATTTCATTTCTTAGAAATCAGTTTTTCGTATGTATTCTTTGATTCTGTTTTATGGGTCTGGTTTACACATTTGCTATTCCCTTTGATTTCTAAGAACACTTCTTGATTGTCCAACCTTTCTTCACCATTCAAAGACTAATCCTTTCTAAAGTGTTTGGTGAACTAGACATAATACCTTTCCCCACCCCCCAAATAATATAGATGTTATCTCTTATTCAGTACAGGAACTGTGCTTAATTTGTATTTTTGTTTCCATACTTATCACAGTTTCTGACTTATTTACACACTGAAAGTATGTGTTTGTTGAATAAACACATCAATGTATTGCATTATATCTGAGTCATAAAACTGAATAATAAAAAATGGAATATAAAATAGCACAAAATATTGTTTTCTTATTATTTACATGGTTTTCTTATCATTTACATGGTTAATTAATTAGCTTTAATGAAATTTATTGCTTCTCATTCACTTGTCATTACAAGGAACAGACTCAAACATCCAAGTAGCTATTCATGTAAAATATATTCAGACTTGAAGTGAACAAAAACATTCTGTACAGAATGTGTCTTATTTCAATAAATCTGACTTTCTTGGATGAGTGGCCATGTGTATTAAAGAATCAAATTTAATATCATTAGTAAATTGTTAGGAAAAACAATTTTTACATACAGTATGTCATTTGAGGTTAAATAACTCCTAAATCAATTAAGAGTAGTGTAAATGGTTTGTGACAGGATTAGTTAGAATTATAGTCTACAAGGTTAGAAAAATGTATTTCCATTTTTTATTTGTTTTTCTACAATTAAAGAATAGCACACATATCATAAAATATTTTAAATCAAAGTAATATTATCTAAAGCATTTATTTCCAACATCATGCCTTGTAATTGCTGCTATTATTGTATACATTTATCTTGGCTATAAATTGCACTAGGTAATATCTGTATCTATCTATCCCTTAATCAAGTGGTACTACTGATGTCATAAATTTCCTATTAAAATATGTTACTAACACTTATGGAAATGGTTTTAATTATATACATTACTTTATATTTCAGCCTTTTTTATTTTTCATATATATACTATATTTAGCTTATCACATTATTAGGTAGTTTATATCGATTATTTTATTGATATAAATGATGCTCTGAAAAATGTTTATTCACAGGACTCTCACAATATATAAATATTTGTGTGATTTGTAATTCTCTACATTTCCAGCTGAAAGTTTAAGTTTATTAGAATATATAATAGTAGACTATGCATAGTCTACAGTCCATAATATTGTGGTATGTTAAATGCATCTGTATTTGGTATACACTTTCTTATTAATATATTTATTTCCTTAGTAAATAAACTTTCCAGAAACTTATCAGTTTCATTGCATGTTTCCAAAACAACTACTGTATGCTTATCAAGTTTTATTTTGTTCTATTGTATATATCCTTGATTCTAATGTGCAATTTTCCTTTCAACCAAGTAGTTCATATTTATTACTGGGTAAAATAGAATAACTACTGAAATTTAGATGTGATTAGTTATTCCACTATGAACATTTGAAATATATCAGCCAGAACTTGCAATTGTCTGTGGTCTTTTATTAAATAATACAGATTTACTAATTCTTACACCTATGAAATTCAATTTTATTAGCAATTCAGGTCATGGTCTTATAGTAATCAATAATTACATTATATTTTTTACTCTGTTATTTAAACAAGTTATTTGAAGATTAGAATATACATTAAATGTTTTTGTTTTTTTTTCTTTTGAGGGCAGTGTCACTGGCCCTCATATGTGGGACCCAAACCGGGGCCGCTGGCTTCCCAAGCCAGCGCTTAACCTCCGCGCCACCTGGCCGGCCCATACATTAAATGTTAAATAAATGGATACTATATTTAAAATATTGCCTTTTATATAGTACTGTGTTAAAAATATAATTTAGAGTTCTATAAAATTTTGATGCAGTTTTTATTTATTTCAGGTTTTTTAAATATTATATTATTTTCTGTAATTGTTTAGCATGTATCCAAACTGAGGATTTACTTTAACAAATGACATTACTACTTATACATTTAAATTAATTGTATGCTTATTTTTTAATAATTTATGATATATAACAAAATATCAAAGCAATCTATTATATTTAAGTTATGGTATTCATATTTAATATATCATTCCACAAAAAAAACACAGATAGTACATACAAATATATAGTTATAATATTTCTAATTACTTTTGGATTAATTAATACACATTTTTGGCTTCTCTCTCTATTGATCTCTATCTCTATCTTTGTCTCAATCTCGATTTCTGTCTCGATCTCTGTCTCTCTCTCTCTCTCAGGAGAAAAAAGAAAAAGAAAGGAAAATAAAACATTACCAGTATTCATTAGGTACACAATTTCTGATGACTCCAGAGATAACAATTCTAAAGAAGTCTAATATTTTCTTTTAAATTTCCCTGATAGTCATATTACTGTTTGAGGAGGGGGATGCATAGATGTGAAACTGGTAGTGTGCTCAATACTGCATTTCATGCTTTCCCTTCCTTTAATTAACTACTATTTTTTTAACTTCTATAATTCATTGACAGAACATATACAGCCTCCATTTTATCAAACTATAGACCATTATAACTTTATATGGAAGTTATTTAATATACCTAGCTAGTCTTACATATAACTATATGGGATCAATTTAATATATCTAATTAGTCTTAGTGTACATTTTAAAATATTTTATGAGCTAATGCTGTGATGATAATCTTTTTAAATATTTTTTTTAAGTAGATACTGCCAATTCTTTCCCCAAAGATGTGTAGAGAATTAGAAAATGTTTTCAAATGAGTAAAAGCCATTTTATTTACTCTTCTACCTATTTATATACATATATAAAGTTATATATAATTATATATAATGTTTGTATGCTAATATATACTAAGATAAATATATACATTATAGAGCATTTAGCAAAAATACTATATGACAATGAAATGAATCATTTGAATATTTCTGAATAGATCTATTTGATATGATTTCTCCCAGTTAATTTTATCAAAAATTTTAGATACTTTATCCACAAATTTGACACATCTTTCTAAGACCTATTCTTTGAAGTATGTTTAAATCACTTGCACTTTTGTATCACTCAAGAGTTTATAGTAGTTTGTATCGTGTATTATTAAATTCAGAGTACTTAGGTGACTGACAATTAGTTTTGTTTGATGATAATTCCTGACTTTAAAATCTAAAGTAATTTTCTCCTGTCATTGATTGGTTGTACTGAGTGATTAATACTCTACTTTATTCCTTTTTTATATATACCATGTCAGTTCATCTGGGTTTTGGTGTTAAATAATGTATCAATGGAGGACTTTGTCTACATAGTGTTACTATACCTGCGTGATGATGTAAGGGAGGTAATTCCACAACAGCCACACTATAGCTGCTGCAGCAAACCACCTGTGTGTGAACATATAATTGGAACAGTTCATGGGCTTACTCTTTTGGGAAGTTTTGATGCATATTTGTTATTTTTTGCATAATAGTCCACTTCAAAAATAAGCTATTCTTATTCTCCCAGGTATAGATTTTACTCAATTAAAAATAATCTTCATGACAGTTTAATCTTATTATAGTTCATGACAAAATGAGTATGACACATTTACTATAACTCAAATGCTGAGGAATTTTACAAATGGTCCATTTAATGTTCCATGGAGGTGAAATGTTATACCATAGGAAAGCTGGCAGCCACAATTAACAAAGCAAGTTGTCAAAATTGACAGTGGCAACTTTATTTCAGGAATGCATGTTAGCTTATTTCTCCCATTTATGAGGTACATGGTAAGACTAATGTCAGCCCTGAAATATTAATGATACAATTTGATAGAATGGCTTGCAATAGAGGTGTAAAGGGGTAAACACATTGTTGTTGCATTGTAACTGTCACAAAAATTTGGATATACATATCATTTTGTTTTATGTTTTCTTTTTTTTTCCAAATTAACTGTTATTTTTCCTAGTCATTTATTAGTGAGGCAAATGTTTCTTTTTTTTACTCCTTTCCCACTATTATGGCTATATTTTTTTTTAAGGCTAATGGCACTAAATATGGCAATGATGTGGAACAACTGGAACTCTCTTAAGTTGATGATGAAAACGTAGTATGATACAAAAATTTTGGGAAATTGTGCTGTTTCCTTATAAATTGAACATATTCCTACCCTATTACCCACTAATTCCACCATTATATATTTTTTAAAATTTTATTTTATTATTATTATTAGTAGTAGTAGTTACAGATGTACAAAACAATGCAATAATTATTTTTTTCACCCCTTACAAAGTGACTCCCCGCTCCCCCCTCCCCTGCCCCCCACCCCTGATATCATACATATCTATTACAATTCCATTGACTCTATCCCTACACTATATTCCACATCCCATGACTATATATGTGTTAAATTATAGTTGACATATAATATTGTGCAGCGGCAGCTTCAGATGTACAATGCAGTGGTAAGGCCACTACACCTTCCATGAAGTAATCTCCCTAAAAGGACATGCATCCGTCTGTTCCCCTAAAAAATATATTTACAACCTTAGTGATTACATTCCCTAAACTGTCTCTTCTGTCTCTGCAGTAGTATTGTAGTTATCAGTTTATGTTGCCTCGTACCTTCCCCTTCTTCCATTCCCATCCCATCTAGACCTCATCAGTTTTTTCTTTGTGTCTCTAAGACTATTTCTGTTTACATTGCTCATTTATTCAGTTCTGTAGATTACACATATAAGTGAGATCATATGGTATTTGTCTTTCTCTGACTGACTTATTTCACTTAACATAATATTCTCTAGGTCCATCCGTATCATTGCAAATGGTATGATTTCTTTCTTCTTTATAGCTGTGAAAAACCCAAGACACTAATTCGAAAAAAATATATGCACCCCTATGTTCATTGCAGTGCTGTTTACAATAGCCAAGACTTGGAAACAATCGAAATGTCCATTGGTAGACGACTGGATTAAGAACCTGTGGTACATTTACACAATGGATTATTCCACCATTATATTTTTATGCAAATAAAGTAAAATATATCCACCAAGTCTTGAAAAATAATTATAATTACTTTATTTTATAATGGTCAAAATCTGCAAATTACCTAGATGACCATCAATTTCTTTAGAATGCTTGCACAAACTATGACATATCTTTACAATAAAATGCTACTGGACCATTAAAAAGAACATTCATACAACAACTTGGATAAACCTGGAAAACATAACACAGTGACATAAGACTTGAATAAGTAGATAATACATGATACTTGGCATTGGTAAAACTAATTTGTGATTTAAAAAAAGAAGAATTGTGATAGCTGTTGCTTCTGAGGTTTGAGGTCAGGGATTGATAGAAGAAGCATAGGGAAATTTTGGATGCAGATAATATTCTGCATCTTTGTAGAGCTTTGAGATGCAAATATGTATGCATCTGTCAACACTCACTAAATAAGTACTCTTAAAACTTGTGTATTCTATTATTTGTAAATTATTGATCAAATAGAAAAAAATATAGAGAATCCATAATGATATTTTGAACCCTTGATATTCATATGCATGCTGAAGCATTTGGGGAAAAACATACCATATCTGAAACTTCCTATGAAATCAATGAAAAATAACATAGATTGATGGATGGATAGATAATAGATAGATGATAGATAGATAGATAGATAGATAAATAGATAGATAGATAGAGGAACTTTGTGATAATCAGTAAAACTCAACTTGTAGAATCTAAATAGAGAGTATGGAAATAGTTTAGACTATTTTATGATAGAAAATTTTTATTAAAAACTGTTAATGAAAAGTAAGTATATGAATTATTTGTAGTACCTGATGTCAGTATTACTTTTTTATTTCATTTTTTATATTATTTTTATTATTATTAATAGTTACAGATGTACAATACTACGCAATAGTTATCTTTTTCACCCCTTATAAAGTGACTCCCCCCTCCTCTCTCCCCTGCACCCCCACACCCAATATCATACAGATCTATTACAATTCCATTGACTCCATCCCCACACTATATTCCACATACCATGACTATATATGTATTAAATTATAGTCAACATCTAATATTAATCAGCGGCAGCTTCAGATGTACAGTGCAGTAGTCAGGCCACTACACTGTAGATGAAGTGGTCTCGCTGACAAGACATGAGTCCATCTGGTCTCCTAAAAAAAATATTTACAATGTAATGGATTATATTCCCCAAACTGTCTCTTTTGTCTCTGCGGTAGTACTGTAGTTATCAGTTTATGTTGCCTCGTCCCTTTCCCTTCTCTCATCCCCATCCCATCTAGCGCTCATCAGTTTTTCCTTTGTGACTCTAAGACTATTTATGTTTATTTTGCTCGTTTATTCAGTTCATTACATTCCACATATAAGTGAGATCATATGGTATTTGTCTCTCTCTGACTGACTTATTTCACTTAGCACAATGCTCTCTAGGTCCATCCATATCATTGCAAATGGTACAATTTCATTCTTCTTTATAGCTGCGTAATACTCCATTGTGTAAATGTACCATAATTTCTTAATGCAAACGTCTACTGATGGGCATTTCAACTGTTTCCAAGTCTTGGCTATTGTAAATAGTGCTGCAATGAACATAGGGGTGCATATATTTTTTGAATTAGTGTCTTGAGTTTTCAGGATAAATACCTAGGAGTGGAATTGCTGGGTTAAAAGGTAGTTCCATTTCCAGTTTTTTGAGATACCTCCATACTGACTTCCATAGTGGCTGCACGAATCTGCAATGTGACCAACAGTGCAGCAGGGTTCCCTTTTCCCCACAGCCACACCAGGACTAGTTTTTGTTGATTTATTGATGATAGCCATTCTGACCAGAGTGAGGTGGTATCTCATTGTGGTTTTTATTTGCATTTCCCTAATGACCAGAGAGGTTGAACATTTTTTCATATGCCTGTTGGCCATCTGTATGTCCTCTTTAGAGAAATGTCTCTTCATTTCCTCTGCCCATTTTTTAATTGGATTGTTTGATTTTTTTGGTGTTGAGTTGCATGAGTGTTTTTTAAACTTTGGATATTAACCCCTTATCAGATATATCATAGATAAATATATTCTCCCATTTAGTAGGCTTCCTTTTTGTTTTATTGATGGTTTCCTTTGTTGTGAAAAAGCTTTTAAGTTTGATATAATCCCATTTGTTCATTTTTTCTTTTACTTCCCTTGCCCATGGGGATGTATCAGTAAAAAAATTGCTCAGGGTAATGTCTGCAAATGTACTCCCTATATTTTCTTTTAGAAGTTTTATGGTTTCAGGTCTTACATTTAAGTCTAACCCATTTTGAATTTGTTTTTGTATATGGTGTAAGGCGGTGGTCCAGTTTCATTTTTTTGCATGTGTCAGTCCAATTTTCCCAGTACCATTTATTAAATAGACTATCTTTACTCCAATATAAATTCTTGCTTCCCTTGTCATAGATTAACTGTCCGTAAATGTCTGGATTTATTTCTGGGCTGTCTGTTCTGTTCTGTTCCACTGATCTACGTGCCTGTTTTTATGCCAATACCATACTGTTTTGATTACTGTAGCCTTGTAGTATGTTTTGATGTCTGGTACCATGATACCCCCGACTTTGTTCTTGTTTCTCAGGATTGCCGAGGCTATTCGGGGTCTTTTATGGTTCCATATAAATTTTAGGATTATATTTTCTATTTCTGTGAAAAATGCCCTTGGTAGTTTGATAGGAATTGCATTGAATCTATATATTGCTTTAGGCAGTATGGACATTTTAACTATATTTATTCTTCCTATCCATGAGCATGGTAGGTGTTTCCATTTATTTGTATCTTCTTTGATTTCATTCTTCAGTGTCTTATAATTTTCTGAGTACAGATCTTTAATTTCTTTGGTTAAATTTATTCCTAAGTATTTTATAGTTCTTGAAGCAATTGTAAATGGGACAGTTTTCTTAATTTCTCCTTCCGTTAGTTTCTTATTGGTATATGCAAATGCCACTGATTTCTGAACATTGATTGTGTATTCTGCTACCTTACTGAATTCATCTATCAGCTCAAATAGGTTTTTGATGGAGTCTTTGGTGTTCTCTATATACAGTACCATGTCACCTGCATATAATGACAATTTTACTACTTCCTTGCCAATGTGGATGCCTTTCATTTCTTTTTTTTTTTTTTTGTCTGATTTCTGTGGCTAGAACTTCCAGAACTATGATGAATAAAAGAGGAGAAAGTGGACAGCCTTGTCTTGTTTCTGATATTAAGGGGAATGGCTTTAGCTTTTCCCCATTGAGTATGATGTTAGCTGTAGGTTTATCATATATGGCCTTTTTTATGCTGAGATATGATCCCTGTATTCCCACTTTGCTAAGGGTTTTTAATATAAATGGCTGTTGGATTTTATCAAATGCTTTTTCTGCATCTATTGAAATGACCATGTGATTTTTATTCTTCATTTTGTTGATGTGTATCACATTAATTGATTTATGAATGTTGAACCAGACTTGCATACTAGGGATGAAACCCACTTGATCATGATGTATGATCTTTGTAATATATTGATGAATTCTGTTTGCTAATATTTTACTGAGAATATTTGCATCTATATTCATCAGGGATATTGGCCTTTAGTTTCCCTTTTTTTGTGATCTCTTTATCTGGTTTTGGAATCAGGGTGATAGTGGCTTCATAAAAAGAGTCTGGGAGCCTTCCCTCCTTCTGGATTTTTTGGAATAGTTTGAGAAGAATAGGTGGTAGTTCTTTTTTGAATGTTTGATAAAATTCACTTGTGAAGCCGTCTGGTCCAGGGCTTTTGTTTGTTGGGAGCTTGTCGATTACTGATTCAATTTCCTTGGTACTAATCAGTACCAAGGAAATAAATATACTATTTATATTTTCTGTTTCTTTTTGAGTTAGCTTTGGAAGGTTGTATGCTTCTAGAAAATTATCCATTTCTTCCAGATTGTCAAATTTGTTGGCATATAGTTGCTCATAGTAATTTCTTAGAATTTTTTGTATTTCTGTGATGTCTGTAGTCATTTCCCCTCTTTCATTCCTGATTTTACTAATTTGAGTCCTCTCTCTTTTTCTTTCTTTTTTTTTTTTTTTTGATGAGCCTGGCTAGAGGTTTGTCAATTTTGTTTGTCTTCTCAAAAAAACAGCTCGTGGTTTAATTGATCTTTTGTATTGTTTTTCTGTTGTCTATATCATTTATTTCCACTCTGGTCTTTATTATCTCCTTTCTTGTAATCCCCTTGGGCTTCTTTGCTATTCTTTTTCCAGTTCCCTGAGGTGTAAGTATAACCTGTTGATTTGAGATTTTTCTTCCTTCTTTAAGTAGGTCTACACTGCTATGAACTTCCCTCTTAGGACTGCTTTCACTGCATCCCAGAGATTTTTGGTCGTGGTGTTTTCATTTTCATTTGTCTCCAGGTATCTTTTGATTTCCTCCTTGATCTCATTTGTGACCCACTCACTATTTATTAGCATGTTGTTTAGCCTCCATGTATTTGACAGCTTTCTGGAGTTCTTATAATTTATTTCTAGTTTCATAGCATTGTGGTCAGGGAAGATACTTGAAATGATTTCCATCATCCTAAATTTATTGACACTTGTTTTGTGACCTAACATGTGGTCTATCTTAGAAAATGTTCCATGTGCACTTGAGAAGAATGCATATTCTGTAGCTTTGGAATGAAATGCTCTGAAAATGTCTGTTAAATCCAGCTGGTCTAAAGTATCATTTAAGGACACTGTTTCCACAATGATTTTCTGTCTGGAGGATCTGTCCATTGGTGACAGCAGGGTGTTGAAGTCTCCTACTATGATAGTGTTACTGTTGATATCTGTCTTTATGTCTGACAATATCTGTTTTATATATGTAGAAGCTCCTATGTTAGGTGCATAGAGGTTTACTAGGGTTAAGTCCTCTTGTTGGATCAATCCCTTTATTATTATGAAGTGTCCTTCTTTGTTCTTTATTATATTCTTCAATTTAAAGTCCATTTTATCTGATATAAGTATTGCTTCTTCAGCTTTTTTCTCAGTTCTATTTGCATGAAACACTTTACTCCATCCTTTACTTTCATCTTAAATGTGTCTTTTGATCTGAGGCGTGTCTCTTGTATACAGCATATGACAGGGTCTTGCTTTCTTATCCATTCAGCCACCAAGTAAAATGAATCCTGGCCAGATTGTTCACCTACACTCACATAAAGGAGAAAACAAAATAAAAAAATACTGCCAAACTTCCATTTGACTTTGTGGCTTTAAATGATGCTTAGATTAGCCTCAATATATGAATTATATATTCAATTTCAATATACCATAACTAAGTAATACTTAGTTTTAGTGGTTGACATGAGTTTATTATCCCTTTATTTAACTGAGAACCAACTCTTCTAAATAGTGCATACGTGTATATTTCTGTTTAGCATTTGGTTTGATTTATGTCCTGTCTATAAAATCTATCCCTTAATCTTTAAAAAGCAGTATGTGCAATACCTCTGAAAAATTCATAAGAACTTGAGAACATAGACTATTTATACATATATATTTAATTTTAGGGTTAATTCACAAGGTAAAATGTCAGAGTTCCATGTGATGTAGTGATGCATAATGCAATGTGTTCTTTATCCAAAGAACTTTTCCTTTAAGTCACTGAATGACTAAAAAAGACGTTACTGAGTAATAGTGATATATACTTTAAAATATCTTTAAAGCATGCAACCTAACTTTATACCTCAAGAAACTAGAAAAAGAACAAACTTAGCCCAAAGTTAGTAGGAAAGAAATTCTGTCATTTACAACAATGTGGATGGATTTGAGAGCATTTTGCCAAGTGAAATAGGTCAGAGAGAGAAATACAAATGCTGTTTGATATCACTTGTATGTAAAATCTACAAGAAAACAAACACATAGGAAAAGAGAACAGGTTGATGATTGCCAAAGGTGGGAGTGTGGCGTAGGGGAAATGGAAGAAGGCTGTCAAAAAGTATAAACTTCTAGTTACAGAATAAGTAAGTTCTGGGGATTTATGTATAACATGATGACTATAGTTAACAATACTGTGCTGGATATTTGAAAGTTGCTAAGAGAATATAAAAGCTCTCACGACAAGGAAAATGTTTTTAAGTATGTGAGGTGATGGATGTTCACTAATCATATTGTGGTAATCATTTCAGAAATGCATACGTATTTCAAATCATTATGTCTACACCTTTAACTATATGGCAATTATATCACAATAAAATTGGATATCTTTAGTTGGCATTATAAATGTCAATACTATTAATAGTGCTTTGCAAAATAAATTTAAAATATTGGGTTGTCGTGGAACGGCCTAGTGGCATGGTGGTTAAGCGCTGGCTTAGGAAGCTGGAGGCCCCGGTTTGGGTCCCACATATGAGGGCCAGTGACACTGCCCTCAAAAATAAATAAATAAATAAATAATGAAATAAAAATAAAAATATAAAATATTGGGTTGTCGGAAAAGTCATGATGTATTTTTTCTGTGTTTTTCATTGAAAAAATGTGTTATGACTTTTCCAACAACCCAATATTTGCAAATGTATAAATGGATTGGAAAAGTAATGTCGTTGATGGATTTCATGAGGGAAACTCTACATTTTTACTTATATGTTCTGTATCACTTTTAAAGCCTAGAAATAAAAAGGAAACTAGAATTAAAATACATAGAAATCAGAAATTAAGCAATATATTACTTAACATACTAAAAAGTATCTAATTTTTCATATCAAGTAGTTAATTTAAAAGTTAATTCATAATGTACCAAAGATGCTAATTTTGGTAAAATGAATTTTTTAGGGAATTTCATCAATCATGGGCAATGTTTATAGCCCTTTTTGAATTGTTTATCAAAACAGAATACTTTTAGTATTCAAATATCACTGTTACTTAAATGAGGTTTCCTGAGATTTGTAAACACATTGACATTTTAATGTTAAATATTTTAGAATAAGATGCATGTTATAATAAAAACTATATTCATCACCATTAAATACTCGGAAATAACTAGAAATAAAGCAGTTCATATGAATCTTCTTACACTTTTGTGCTTAATTACTTTTTAATATGTAACATGATTATTTAGCAATTCTCGCTTCTAAGTAGTGTACTCAAATTTGATGTTTCCTTTCTGGAGTATGTGTGTGATTTAATTAGTATCGGGATACAAATATTAGATTCTATGTCCACTAAATTTGAACATTATGATAAATAAATTTTAGGTACTATGTTCTTTAAATTTGAACATGATATTACTTTTTGAGCTTTAATGATAAATGAGTTACCAAAAAAGTTTGTTTTCAACTTTGTCTTGGTAAAATATTGTTACAAAGTAGACATTATTGCCTATGTTTTTTGGGATTTTCTTCCCCTTATTCTCAGGCAATACCCACATAGAAGACATTGTATGTATGTTCATGTAATATTATAATTCAAATATATATTACATAATAATCATAGTGTTAGGTTTAGGAGTATAAATGATGTGAATTCACTTAAAGTAATAAACATGTTTTTTTATGAGCATAAATAACAAAAATATCAATAGGTGGTGAGGGGATTTTTTTTGAGAAAATTTTACTGAAACAATATAGGAGGGTGTGAAAATACTATATTTTGATTATCTTATTGTTTGTGAAGTATCTTCATAAATTTGCAGGTAGAAATGATAAGTGGGCAGTTAAAAATGTGTTTCTATACCTCATAAAAGAAATGCCATTTGTGATATAAATTTGAGTTACTGGTGTTTACATGAAAATTAAAGATTTTTATAAAATTGACAAGTTTCTTGTGGGGAATATAGAAATAGAGAAGATAAAATTATAATATTTATATATTGACAATGAATGTAGGTTTTGAATAGGAACAGAGTTTGGGCTGACAGGCAGGGTTTTCAAAAAATAAAAAAAGTCAGTATATGTACCATCATGGAAGTTAAGAAAACGGTGTCAAGAAGTGACTAGTTAATATAGTGGTAAACTTTCATACATTAAACCAATTGGTCTTTTTTTTTCTTCAATAATTAATTTCTTCTCTAAATCATGCTCTGTTCTTCTTTGCCTTGGAAATAAAAGTGGATAAATCCAAGCCTCAACTCTCATGGAAGTCATATTCTTGTTAAGAAAGAAAAACAATAAGGAAATCAGCTAAAACATACGATGTAAGATGGTGATAAATGCTATAAAGGAAATGTGGAGGAAGTGTGTTAGTGTGCCTTAAGGAACACTGCTGTTCAGGATACCATGTAGAGGGAAGGCCTGGCTCCAAGATATATTTTGGGGGAATCCAGAAGGTCAGAAGAGAACAAATTCTGTTGATAAATGAAGGAAGAATTTTCAAGACCCAGGGAATAGCAACTGCAAAGTCTCTGAGCAGGAGAGGGCTACTAGAACTTCAAAGAAGCCACCAAGTACATAGTTAAGCAAATTACAGATAGAAAAATTTGAGATTAAGGTAACAAAGGTAATGAATGCAAGATCATAAGGACCTTGAAGGCCTTACTAAGGGTTATAATTTTTATTCTGAGTGAGTTGGAAATACAAAGAAAGAGTTAGGCAGAGAAGACCAAAATATGATTTGTGTATATGGTGTTGAAGTGAGAATAGACTGCAATGGACTGCAATAAACAGTGGAAAAGGTTAATGTGCCATTTACGTGAGTGGGTTTTCTCTTTATCTGATGTGGCTTGCATTAGATTTTTAGCTATGGAAATGGTAAGAAACGTTGAGACTCTGAATATATTTAAGATAGCACTACAGGATTTGTTGAAGATTTTTACATAACTAGATTCAGAGTGGATTGTAAAACCATTCTCTGTGATGTTGACTAATATTTATTTGAAACGGTTTCAGTTTCAAAATGTTATTTATTTAAAGATACATTTTATTTTTTATCTTGTGGATTAAATATTTTTAAAATTTATTTATCTGACTCTACATAGATTAATATTTTCTTAATTATAAAAATCACAGATAAATGTAGTGTTTTCATTAGAGTTCTCAATGAAGAATTTCTTTTAATTAAAATAATGCAAACCCACTGAACTGATAAAATTTCAATCTAAAGCAAATATCTATAAGATTTTACTTGGGTTAGACTTCTCAAAATTAAATGAATTCTATTTGAACGATAAAATGATACAGTATCACATACTATTTTTTTGATCCTACATTTTCTGGAACTTCAGGCTGAGAGTCACAATGAAACTTAGAGGACAAACTACTAAAGAGTCAGGATGAACTTATAAAATGATCTCAACAAGATTGAAAATTCAAGTGAAATTTGAAAAAGACAATTTGAATAGAAGTTTTTTTTTTTTTAAAGAGCTACTTTATTTTTAAAAAACTAAATTTCTCCATTAAAGTAGGAACATAAATTTGAAAACAAAATTGTGAAATTAAAATCATGATAAGTTAGTGAAGTACATTTTCAGTGTGATCCAACAGTGTGTTATACCTCCAAGTAAACTATGTCTCTTAGCCAAATTAATAGAAACTACCATTTCTTAAATATTGGAAATATGTCCTTTTATTTTGTGTGGAGGATCTTTTGGGGAACACTACATTCAACATTAGATTCATTTATTCATGCATTCATCCATCTTCTGTCTATTGAGTTTTGTCTGTGTCAAGTACCATCCTCTCTTCTGGAGGTAGATTGTGTGTGTGCATGCGCGCGTGTGTGTGTGTGTGTGATAAATGTATGCATATATAGCTTCTCATCTAGCTCTAACTTACAGTCTAACAGTTCAGTCAACTCCTGTAAAATATAGAAGAGGGTACAACTCTGAGGATCATAAATGATGTATCTGCAAGTTGTTCTGCCAAGTTGATCTTTTGAGGTAGTTAAGGAGCAGTTGTAATTGATAAAAATATCGCAGTAATTTCACAAAAGAAATATGAATTTATCCCATACATAGACTATGATTTGTGGTGTGGTAGAAGTGGTGGATTCAGGCTGATAGAAATTCTGTGATCTTTCAGTTGGTGCTGCTCATATCTCTCTCGCCATTAACACCTAGCTGGCAATTGGAATGAAAGTTTTTAGTGGTCCTTCCTGAAATTGTTGGATAAATTTTTCCTCCAGTCATGAGCAATGGCTCTGTCACATCACCGCCTTTAATTGCAGTGCAGACTGAGAAATGGAGCCCAGATTTGAACTCAGAAGGAAAATTATTTGAATTTTGTTTACAGCTAATTGTTTTTTCCTATACATGGATATGCATGACTTCAATGTCTGTTAATAGTTTGGCTCTAACCCTTTGTATATATTTAAGTTTACATTAAAAGGAAGGGATTTTTGTCTTTGAATTACATTTAAAAATCACTTTTGATAATAAACTAGTATTGAAATCACAGAAGAAAACTAGTATTGAATCCACAGAATGTGAAAGAACGGAACCAATATTTTTTTTTTGTATGGCTGACTTTTCTGCTTTAGAATATTCTGAAATTTATGAGTGTCTTCCTAAGTGGGGGAGGGGGGAGTTTATATATAAATTTACCTTAAATTTATTCCCATTTTGATGGTATATGGGTTTAAATTCCTGTTCTAGAAATTATGTGACACAGCCTACTTATGTTATAGAGAGAAGAAAGTGATAGTTTTTGAAGTGATGTTTAAGTGATAAGTCAACTACAAACTGGCAGAGAGAAAAGCAAACAGTGTTTCTATAGCCCTTCAATCTTATTCTTTCTGCTACTTCACATTATCTCATGATATGAATGGTATCTTGTTCTGAACTATACCTAATGACAAAAAGACACACCAAGTTGTACATTTTTACTGTAGCATATAAAATGTAAAAGCTAATGGGTATTAAATTCAAGTTATTTTCCAACATAAATATGTTTTTTTCAGTTATTTTTAATCACTCATTTAAAAAAATATTTCTACCAGAAACTGAATATAACAGGTATGTTATATCATGCACAGTCTAATTGAATACTGTAACATATTGAAGTCACATTTTCAACATTTTATAATCACTCATGCTCATTATTTCTGTGAATTAAATGTCAGTTCAGTAAATGAACTTCCTCTGTTACAATTGGCTGTTATATTTAGTTTGTATCAGGATTTATTGAACTTGAATGGCACTTAATGTGTCATTGTTTTTCTTCCTTAATTTTAACTTAAAAAACATAATTGTCTTCTCAGTATTCCATTTAATGAAGCACTATAAATTATAGTTATTTAGAGGATTAAATTTCTGCCAATCATTCCAGAGTGCAACGAATAGACATTGTGGCAGAGAAGAGAGAGAACTGATCTTTAGCTTCTTACATTTGAAATATTTATGAGATTGGAAGATAATATCAAAAGACTATATATTTACTACTTATTAATACAGGTTATAGCCTTTTGAATTCATTGTACAGTTGTTAAACAATTTATACCTATGTGATAGGTTCTGGGGATACAAAGGTTAATAAGAATAGTACTCAGCCTACTGAGAGCTCATAGTTCAGAAGACAAATATAACTCCAATTTCAAGTTAAAAGTCTCATATTGGAGGTGTGCATGTTATGATATGGAGAAAGAGAACAGTGATACTGCCTGATGAAATGAGGTTTTCACAGGACATGACACTGAAAAAAGGTCTTGAAGTAAGAATAGAAGTTCAGCATAAAAATAAAGGGGAACTGACACTCAGTGCAAAGGTAATTACATCACAAAGGTGGCACAAAGATAGGAAATTGGGCGTGCTTTGCTCAAAAACAGAGTATTTGATTGTAATCTCACAGTATAGAAAACTATGGAGATGTGTGCTCAGTTTTTGAAGCCCAGAACTAAATGATGCACATGTTACTTTGCATTATATTTCTTTGTCAAGATTTTAGTCACAGTTGGCCACATTTAACAAAGAATCATTTTGTGATCATAGGACCTGTGCTTAGGGTGTCTTGCTTATAAGGGTCCTGTATTTGTTTTAATTCTCTGCTATCACCACCTTAAATTTTTGATAATTTTGGACAAGGGGTCCTACAATTTTATTATTTGCTGAGCCCTTAAAATCATGTAGCTGGTTCTGCACTTCAAAGCCAAGAGGGATAGGCAACATAGCCTAGCCATGTGGCTTTAAGAAAAGTATACTGGTTTCCAATGGATATCTAGCAGGCTGTGCTAAAACAAATAGGACAGAGTAGCTGTGTAACTCCAGTTAATCAATGAGAGATTATGTGACAGGTTTTACACAATGAGCTTGGTTCTCTGATTCTAAGCCCATTAATGTATCTTTTATCTTAAAACTTAATTTGTATAACTTATTCCATACACATATAGGTGGGACTTGAAAATAGCAACATGGAAAAATAATGAATTGACTGTTTACTTTTCTTTTGTTTTTGTGGTTATGTTTTCCCTGAGAATATTATACAAAAATGATACACTAACAAAAATTAAAAGAAATTTACTCATGTAAAATCCAGTTATGTGAGTCAACTTGTTAGGGCAAAAGTGAAATAAATTAAAATTTAACTTTACTTCAAAGCGTTAACTAATCCAATCACATAATAAGTAATAGGAAAATGGAGCTTATCTTAAGAAATAAGACTTCAGTAAATCAGAAATAAATTAGAAAAAAGAACTGTTACTCTGTTTACATGAGACTCTTGGAAAGAGATTACCCCTAATCAGCATAATAAGTTAATGGGGAGGTTTAACTGAAAGTCAAATCCTCAAGTAAACATTTCAACAACAAAAATTAAAAGAAAGAACAAAAATGTAATTAAGAACCGCAAAGAAAAATATAAATATGAGGCTTTGGATACAGAGTACGTTTGGCTGTTGCTGAATGTTGGAGCTGTTATTACTTTAAAATAACCAATGTGAGGCAATATACATATGTGAGGGGCTTTGAGAATAGAGTTAGGAATTGAAGTAGAAGTCCAGAAAAAGAAAAAAAAAGAAGAGAGAAGAAGATACTGAAGGAGAAAAAGATTGAAAGGGAACACTCTAGATATACTTAGCTTTGCAAAAATTTTCATAAGGATGTCATGCCTCGTTAAAAAAAAACTATTCTTTCCATGGAGTAATTTTATTGTAGTCATCTCATACTAAACTTGCACCTATCTGCCATCTAAGAAGCAGAATATAGTTATATATGGACACAGATAGATGTAACATATCATGCCTTCTGCCTAGTTTAAGATCATTTACTCTGATTATTGATGGATAACTGAAAGGACTCAAGTGCTACAAATAAAGAAAGCCAAACAATCTGTTCCCTGTATCTTTCCTCAAGGCTTTGCAATCTTTCTTGATAGATACCTCCATTATAGATTTGAAAAAACTGCTCATCCATGATAGTCCTTAGAAATCATCTTCTAAAAAAATCTTCATTCTATAAAAATTAATATGTCCAAAATTTTATATTGAACAGCACACTGAAACTTATACAACTAGTTAGAGAACTGAGCTAGGGATTGAGCTAAGAAGGAGCCCTGATTCCTTTCTCTGAATTCAGGTCACTGTACTGGAATGGAAGGACCAACAGTAAAGTGGGTGGAGGTGAGGTCAGTTATGCAAACAGATGCTAGATCATTTAGGGCCAGGATGGGAAAGAATTTAAACTTCATCTTGACATATAGTGAAGGAATCAAAGGGTTTGGATAGGGGTGTGTTATATTTCTGTATCAAAAATATCTCTGACTTCTTAATGTGAGAGGATACATTGTGGACGTAAGGGGACTCGTTAGAGGCTATTTCAACTGTCCAACTGAAAGGTTATTGTGATTAAGCCTAGCTATAGAGTTCAGGAGGATTAACAGGGCTATGGCTATATTTGGAGGATAGAGCCAATAAGATTTTCATAGGGATTAGTTATCAAATATAATGAAAAAGAGGAGTCAAGTATGAATTCTAGGCTTTCAACTGAATACCGATTGCTGGTTCCATTTGCTCAGTGAGGGTGACATTGTGGATCAGAAAGGAAACAGAAGAAAATATCAATAGCTCATTTTGAGGTGTTTATTATACTTTTATTTCAACCTTTCTATATGTTTGAAGATGTTCATAATGAAAGCATGGAGAAATTATTTGTTTTAAAAATAGAATGTCATCCTAGTGTCATAAATGAATCCAAGAATTACATTACATAAAATCCAGAATTCATGCAATGCATCTGTCTTAAGCCTATTGAAGGTGGGATTCAATGCTATTATATCTGTGTTCACTTTTTAATGGGGCATGTAATTGAAAATTGATATTCTGCAATGGTTTAAGACACACATGGGACATCTAAGTCAAATCGTGGAGTGAAGAGGAAAATACATAAATCTGGGTGCTGGAATGAAGGAGAGAAATCAAAGTCTTGCAATAAAAATGCAAGAGATAAAAACACTGAAATAGAGCTACAGAGATAGTGATACAGAAAGAAAGAGTGAGAAAGTGATAACACACAGAGGTGGATTGCTATGCTATGCCTTTTGTCATGGCTTTGATAAACACATTGGGATGAGAGCCCAGCATCAGTGAAAGTGCTGTGCTGCCTGTCTTCTACAAGCTGGAGATGAAGGTAGGAGATGCTACTGTTCAAATAGACTGCCTGATTTCAATAGGAATGATGTGATACTGGGGCAGTAAACCAAGTCATTGTTTGTAGCCTCCAAAGGAAGAATTGACATAGTTATCATAATAGGCAGGAAAACGGGAATGGTGATCAGAACAGCCTAATGTACAGAAACCTTTGCTGATGGCAAATACATCCTCAATCACTAAGAATCAAACAGATGGCAATCCTGATAAGTAACTTCTTACCTGATCTATGTAATAATGAGAAGTTACGTATCTGGTAAACCAAGGCTTGTTTGATTTGGCTTACCACAATGTAGCGTTTGGAGATTTTACTCAATTCTGAGACATGGTTCAATTGATTATTCTAAAGCCTCTTGAATAAAAGTACAATGGCACACTTGAGGGAAGACTCCACGATAACAAAATGCATCTATCTATACAATATCATCCTTCTAGCATTTGAACAGAGACAATGATAACTGTAAGCTTGGAAACAGAAACTACTCAGCCTATTAGGAATTATTAAACACTGGCTCTGAACCAACCCTTGGGAATACAGAATGTAACTCCGGTATACCTGCCAAAGTGAAGGCTTTTCAAATTTAGGTGGAAAATGGCATTTTTATGTGATTCTGCTTCACAGTGGAATAACAGATTTATACTCATGTCATTTCCTGAATTCTTGAGCTCTAATTAAGATATGTATGCTTATTTATCTTATTGTCATTTGGCTCTCTGAATCAGAGAGTAAGGGTATTAGGGGAGAAATAGAAAAATGGAAATTTCTGTATTTCCCACATTCCATCAAATGCATAAACCAAAACATATATATATATATATATATATATATATATATATATATATATATATATATATAGTAGAGACAGAGACACTAGAAATGTGATGAGTTCACAAAAGATATATGAGTAGTAGAGTGCAGATGGATTCCGCCAACAGTCCCATTGGGGTGCTCCACTTCACACACGTGACTTGCTTTGGCAAATGATTTGTTAGCAAATGAGATACAAGCTGAAGCTAGAGAAGCAATTGAACAATAGGGCTTGCTTTCTAGCTCATTTGTTCTTCTAACTAACCATCAAAACATGCCCTAGAGCCTGGAGGATAATAAAATGTGTGGAGAAGGCCTGGTGCAAAGCTGAGTTATCCCATTTTAGACCATCCTATACCCTCCTGCTCTCTGATCACAAATGTGTGAATGAGATTAGTAGACAGCAGTCAAGCCTGGCCCAGGTCAGCAAAACCACCCAATGGAATTAAGACTCATATGAAACAATATGGTTGTTGTTTTAAGCCAGTAAAATGCTGCATATATATCTTGATATGCAGTATTATCAGATCAATAGCGACTGTCACCAGTGGTTACTATGACATCTCCTTTATTTCAGTTATTAACCTAAAGCTCAAAAGAGATTGATCTCGTAATATAAAAGTGAATTAAGTTTAAGCAGGAAGTAACTTCATTTTCAGCGATTCATCCAGATGTTGTCTCCTTCTTTGAGGACATTAAGCACAAGTCAAATTCCAAGTACTTGTTTTACAACTAGTTACAAAACGAGATTTTTAAATTATTGTGGGTCTGGAATCTCTCTCTCTCTCTCTCTCTCTCTCTCTCTCTCTCTCTCTCTCTCTCTCTCTCCCTCCCTCCCCCATCCCTTCTCTCTCTTTTGTCTCTTCTCTCCCAAATACTCAGAAGCAGTTTGCTTCCCCATGGCAGGAGACCAGTGCATCTTATCCATCTTGCTTTTAAATTTAAAACACATTTTATTTTGCAGGGATATTGATTTTTGTTCTGTCCCAGAGGTCATCTCACTTGTCCACCAAATAATGATCTTATTCTAATAAGGAATCCAGAAAGCATAATTTCAATCCATTTAATTCTGTATTTCCATAAAAAGAAATGACTTCTTTACTCAGTGAATATTTTTGGAGGTCTAGTGATCCAGATACATTGAGATATCCCCTCAAGACTAAGTCATTATATCCTGGAGCTCCATATACTCAGATAAAAAAGGATGTTGCAAACATAGCTGCTTTTTTTTTTATTTTAGAAACAACAGTTCACATTTGGATGTACTGTGTTGACCATATTAGAGTTAGTAATATGCTCCCATTTTTATCCCAGAAGAGGATTGTCAGATGGTATAAAATGGGAAACCTTAAGAAAAAATAGATCCCATGGTGATGGAAATGTTTGTGGCATCTCAGGATACTTCAAGGACCCTGTGGCTACCCCAGCTCAGAGAATAAAAAGGAAGATTCTTAGGTTTGAATAGCAAAGACAAAACAGAAAACATTCCACTTTTGACAATCATCCTTTAACATACAGTAGATCTTGATAGAGACTAAAGGCCTAAACTCAGAACTCCAAGTGATAGTGTGTCCCAACGCCCATCATTATCTGACTCACTATTCTATAGACCAGACCACTGTCCAAAAAAAACAAATCAAAAACAAAACAACAAAACTGTATTCAGACGAATTTCTGAAAGCAGAACTAAGTTGCATGAGCAGAGAGTTCATACTGGAACTCAAATAATCCAGTGAAGTTATGTTTTAACAGTGATAACACTTATTAAATGATTATATCAACAGAATGGCTAATATCTTCCAGGAATGAAGTTTGTGGCTGCACCAAGAAGTTGAAAGTCTATCACTATTGGCACAGAGTGCTGAGTGGTTATGTCAGAGGGACACCACCAAGGCCAAATATGTCTTGAGACCATTTGGAGAAATTAATACTGAAATATATGCTCAAATGACCTTCCTTGATACATTTTAGGATATACTTTAATAGATATGCATGAATAGTAGTATATACAGAAAGGAATCATTTACATGAATGATGTAAATATTTTTAAAAATTGTTTTTCCATAAAATTTTATATTTGGTGTCTTTGTGGTAGTCAACTTTAAAATTTAGCCCATATGTTAATAAAGATCATGAAAGTGCCATTAAAAATAAATAAACAAGAGAAAAAATGCATATGATTCAGAGAGGGTGCATTTCAATTTACAGTGACTGCTGAAGTTTTAAAATACCCCCTCCTAACTTTTAAATTTTGTTAAGAATGAACTGACTATGTCTGTGTGAGTCTATGTCTGGATTCTACTCTCCTCCACTGATGAGTGTTCCTGTCCCTTTTGCCAGTACCACACACTGATCTGATTACAGTGATGGTTATCCTGAATTTTTAAGTAGCTGAGATGTTTTAAAGAAGTATCATAAGAAATCCAAATTCTAAAAGATGTTAATAGAATCACTATGTTAGATTATTGGATTTTGAAGTACAGATTCATGAAAATTGAGAGAAAAAAAGATGCTCAATAATGCTATTTTTACCACATAGTTAATTTTAAAAATATTCAACTACATAGTTACTTTCCCTCGATATGAATACATTTACTAAAATGACAGGTTTTTGTTTTTGTTTTTTTTGTTTTTTTTGGTGTGTTTTTTTTTATCACTGATTTTAGGATTTGCTCAGTCATTCTGCTTCAGGTTCTAGTGGCTGTATGTCATGATTCAGGTCTACCGATCCTCTAAAAATATTCAGCTACATATGTGTTCATTCTAGGGTTTGAAATAGCAGGGAAGGCCTTATTTAAAGGTAATCTCTGTTCATGATATGATGGCAGAAACACAAGATAGCATGCCATGCAAGAAAATTTTAAGTCTTTGTTTAATACCTATTCATTGGTCAAAAGCAAGTTATGTGAGTGAGCCCAAAGACAAAGTTTTGGAAGTATATTTGTCCTAAGGAAGTAAAGTACCAGGAGTGATTGATATCCAACCTATCAAGATTTGTCTCCTTGTTCAAGTCTCTGTGACATGCAATCTATAAGATCCCCAAAAGTTTCAGGTTTGAAGTCCAGCTTCTTCAAATCTCCATAAAATCTTGATGTGGCTCTTCATTATCTAGAGTCCTCTGAACCAAAAAACCAAGGTCTTACCTTCCCTCACTCCCAACATTAATGTATGATACAAGGGTTAGCCTCTGAGGCATACAAAAATCCTCATTCCTTAGCCATCCTGGACAAATACTACTTGGTATCGCTGCTCTGAGAGAAAGAAACAATCCCTCCTTAGGCCCAACTTTTGTTAACACAGCTCTTGGTTCTGCCCTCTGGAAATTTCTTCATTTTGCATCTTGCACCATAGCAAGTCTGAAAAATTGGTGAAGAATAAAAGAATGAAAGAATATGCCTTTGGGGAGTCTGAGAAGCTCTTTCAACCTGATTCCTTTCTTTGAAATTTGTGAACCAAAAGACTTCTTATAACTTGAATACTTTCAGTTCCAGTGATCTGACCGGCAGAACTTTTGAAAATATATTTTTCACAAATATTTTAGTTTTGTGTCTTAAAAGTCAGTGAATTCCATATACCAAGAACCACATCCTCAGCTATTTTTCAGAACATTTTCTCTCTTGATTAAATTATGGCTCCTTTGAGCAAATCAGGCTGCTGTGAGATCACATTTTTTCTTGGATCCTTTTATATAGTTTAAAGTATATATTTAACATTAATTCCTTTCAGAAATGGTAACTGAAGGTATTTGGACAACATACCTAGTTTGGGTTTTTTCCTTCTTATGTACAGTAACAACTATATTTTATTTGATGAAGAGCAGTTTTATTTTTGAAAACTTTAAGTTATGGGTTTCCTATATTTATCCCAAATTCTGTTTGTAAACTTCCAAATACTTTGCTTATCTCTATTATAGGAAATTATGAAATACCTCTAGTAACAACCAGCTCATTATTTCAACATCTTGCTTCAGTACCTCCAAGCCCTACACTGAAAACACATCAGGAAGTTCTTCTGCCTTTCAGAATATCGTAAGCAAAATTTCACCAAATATTTTGGCACTAGAGAAAATCGATTGCCATCTTTCCTTCTTTTGGTGTTAGTTACCTCTAAGCATAGTCCAAAATCCACAGCCATATATTCTAGGCTCTTTTCACAACCACCTATTTTCATTTCCCATTTTTATATCAGCTTTTACTATATAAAAACGGAGAAGCAAAAAATAAAAGCCAGTTAGCTTGAGAGTCTCTGCTTCCAAGTATTTCTCCTTGGACCATCGCTGAAGGGCGAGAACTAGAGTCACAGCTCTTCTAGGGAGAGCAGAAGTGCAAGACGACACGAGTACACAGACCCATTAAAAACACTGTTAATGTCACATCTGCTAACATCCCATTGGCCAAAGGAATAACATGACTGAACCTAACTTCAGCTAGTAGTAAATGCGTTCCTTTCATGGAATTCAGGGGAACGGGGTTACTATTTTTCAACAGTAAAGTGCCTTAGCCTGTTCAGGTTGCTATAGCAGGAAACCATAGACTGAATGGCTTATAAACAAAAGAAATTTATTTTTCACAGTTCTGGAGGCTGGGAAGTCCAGGTCAAAGCACCCACAGATAGAGGGTCTAGTGAGAGCATGCTTTTTGACAGCAGTCTTTTTGCAGCATCCTCACATGGTGGATAGGATGAGGGAACTTTTCCCAGGTTTCTTTTAAAGGCCACTAATCTCTTACATGTGAGCTCTGCCCTCATGTCCTAATTACCTACTAAAGGTTCAACCTCCCAGTAGTACCATTACTTTGAGGCTAAGGATTTCAACATAAGAATTTTAGGGAATGCAGACATTCTGTCTGTAGCATAATGTAATCCACCACAATTCTACTAAAAATAAGTTGGATAAAGCAATGTCTTCAGCAGTTTTCAAGAGTGAAAAACAAAATCAACATAAAAAAAGCAAAGGTATATACTAATAAATTGTCATCTGTTTGAACTGTCATCCATTTGTAAGTGATCCTTCTTAGCTGGAATTGTAAGAGAAAACAAGAGGAATTATCTATTTCTAGCCTCATGACATGGTAGACAACACATACTATTCATGGGCTAGTCATCAAGGAGCTTGTGTTGGGTTTATCTATAATATTTTCTCTTTCACTCTACTTGTGGTAACATGAAAGCATTTCATATTATTTGACTGCAACATAATTAAGGTTTTAAAAATATTATTATTTTTTTCACTCTTCTTGTCAGGAAGATACTGGGACTTCTTCCAACAAAATAACAACATAAAATAAGAAAGACCTAATGAACTGGTGATTGAAAAAAGAAAGAAAAATGTGTCCTTAGAATCATGGTAAAGGAAAGCTCAAAATTACACCTATGCAATCACCTTAATATCAAATAAATCCTAATAGGAGAAGGCAGACTGCTCTAAAGGCATGTCTCTAAAGAAAAATAAAAGTATATATATATATATATATATATATATATATATATATATATATATATATATATATATATAAAATATGTATGTATATTATTATATGTAATAAGTACTGTATCATCTATATATGATACAGTACTTATTAATGTATTAATTTTGAGAGAAGTTATTGGTTGGTCATCTATTTCAGACTCTCTAAACAATGTTTTCACTACATTAAAAATCTTGAATAATTTTCTATGTATTCTTTGATATAGGAATTTTACCAAGGGATATAAAAATGATTTGTGTGTGTGTGTGTGTGTTAACCTTGATGTAATATATCCTTCTAATCTGAAGACCCAATTTTGCCTATGGGTAAGGTAAATAATTTTTACATAGGATTTTCTTACTTGCCATTCTGTTTTGTTTTCTCCTCTTATAATATCTATTATACTCATTTAAAGATACCTAGAGCCACCTATACTGCTGCTTGCTTTCCTCAGAATAATTCTCTTTAAAAGAGGATTTTAGATCAGAAGTTTATACTGACACAAAAATAAAGGCAGACACAATATTTGAAGTTATTTGCCACATAACCATATATTGATTTTCAAATAATATTGACTATAAACTGTTTTTTGTTGTTGTTGCTGTTTGTTTGTTTTTAGCCTTATACACTCTTATATACTTTGAGAATACAAAAGTTTGAAGGGTAATAGATATATATGATATGGCGGGGGGAGTGGGGTGGCGAATTGGGGGTGGGGAGTTGTCACTTTGAGGGGTAAAATGTATAACTATTGCACTGTGTTGTACACCTGAAGCTAATTAAAAATAAATAAATAAATTATAAAGAAAAAAAAAACCAAAAACAAAAACAAAATAAATAAATAAATAATTAAATGGTAAAAAAAAAAAAGTTTGAAGGACTGAGTATGATAAATTTCTGAGGACGGTATTTTAGGAGAAACCTTTGCTGTTCTCCTTCCCCCTCCCACCATGGAAACCTAGTGCTAATCCCGTCACCTCAGGTCTAGTGAAGAGCAGGGCTTCAATGTAGGCCTAAGAAAGCTGAATAGCTGACAAACACTGGTTGGGTTTAGGGTGGTCCGACTTCAGCCTGAGAAGCATTGAGGACAAGAGTCTTGTGACAGCTTTGGTGCCAGAGCTGGGAAGCATCACCTCTATGGGATTAGTTTATTGGACAGGGATTAGGCATGCATTTCAGAAGTCGAGATATGGTCCCGATAAGAAAGGGAAGTAACAGGGCCTACAGGAGTACACAGATGGGTATAAAGAACCCAGTAGCTGAACTGAGGATGGAGTACCAACTAACCATCTAGAATATAGAAGACTCTGCAACAGTGAAGTTCCCTGAGACCAGGCTGGGAGGAAATGTTAGTCCTTCCATTTGATCAGTCAGTTTATGCATGTAATTTTCTTTCTTCTTTCCTCCCTTCCTTCTTTCCTCCCTTATCCCTTCCTCTTTCTTTCTTTCTTTCTTTCTTTCTTTCTTTCTTTCTTTCTTTCTTTCTTTCTTTCTTTCTTTCTTTCTTTCTTTCTTCCTACCTTCCTTCTTTCCTTCCTTCCTTCCTTCCTTCCTTCCTTCCCTCCTTCCTTCCATCCATCCAACAAAAATCGCCATGTTTATAATAAATAAAATTCACATGGTAATATAGAAGCATAGAAAATTAAGATTTGGAAAAACCTGAGGGTCTACTCAATGTTCATTTTCATATTTACCTGTTCTCTCTCTTTTCTTGAACTGATAACTTCCCTGGCTTTAAACATTTATAATGAGAGAGCAAGCTACTCTAGGAGGTAGTTGAGCCAAGGGTAAGGTTCTTAGTAATGTCTTCCTCATATTCAGCTTAATTGGTCCCCTTCCATACTTTACCATTTTCGTTTTTCTGCCAAATATTTTAGGGTTTTCCTCTGTAACAGTATATAACAGGTATTGAACATGGAAAAAAAAATTAAACCAGCTGAACTCAGCCAAAGAGATAGCCTTGTACTATCTCTTTGCAAATATCTTAATCATGAATTTCTCATAGCCATGGTATCACACACTCTAGGACCTTTCTATTATCTATATTCAACTTAAAGTATGGCAAATAGAAATGGTCCAATACTCCAGAGAGAATTTAAAATAATCTATTTAAGCACATTTGTCTATTAACTAATTTCAGTTTTATCCTGTCAATCAGTACGAAACAGTTCACTTTGACTTCATGAACTTCTAGAATATCAGGGATTTTTCAAATAAGATATTTATCTGAGCTCATACCATGTTATATCATATAAATTAATATAGTGTTTTAAAACTTAATTTAAAAAGTGCTGTCAATTCAACTTGCTTGATTTAGACCATCATTCTAATGTTATGAAGTAGTTTAAAATCTCAATTATTTTGTTTAACTCATTAGACATGCTTTCAACTTTCTTGTATGCAACTTTGGAAATAATATCTCACATTTTAATTGGATTAATTTATAAATGACAGTAGACTATCCATAAAATGAAACACCAGAGACCTCACTTAAGTTCTATCTGAATAGTTTTAGAACATTTTTCAATGAATGGTTATAGCCTACTGTAGTTCAGATTTTGAACATTTTCACAAGGAAAGCAACATAAATTTTTAGTAGTTTGCTGAAGCAGATATAACACATCCATGACTGACATCAACTGTTCTATTTAATGCCAAATTCAGTGGACATTTTATTTGATTATCTTACTTCACAGCAGAATTGGATACTATTTGATTAATTAACACTTGTTTGGTTGCAACAGACAAAAACCCAATTCACAGTAGTTTTGGGAAAGGAGGAATTTATTGGGTCTTAAATTTCTTTTTTATTTTTAACCCTCTTCACACTTCTAGTCTTAACCACTGTCATTTATTGGCTGGGATATTAAAATAGCTTTTTAAGTAGTTTCCTTTGTCCCATTCCATTCGACGATGACTGAGATCTTTGTAAAACAAAATCAGATCCTTCCACTCTCCTAATACAAACCTCTCCAATGGCTTTTGCTTGCCCATAACAAATGTTCCACAAGATGACATCCTTGAACACAGACCCTGCTCATATCTCCCTACTTTCCTGAATCCCAGCACACAGACCATCTTTATGTTTCTTGAATACACTGAGATCCTTCCAGCTCTTGGCCTTGGATTAGTTGTTTCCTTTGTCTGGAGTGGTTTGCTCTCTATTTTCCCTTTATTGATTTTTTATGCCATTCAGATTTTGACTTAGCTCCTATTTTCTGATTGCTCAATCTAATTTATTCCCAGAGCCAATTCACTCTCAATTACTCATTCTGCTTTATTTCTTTTTGACATTTGACATTATACTCTATCAATATGTTACATTGTTTATGTACATATAGATTTTTTAAAAAGTTTATGTACCCCCACATAGGAATGTAAACCAGATGAAAGAAGGAATACAGTTTGTTTACAGCTGCATCCCCCTTACTCAGGGAATAGTGCCTTCAACTGACTGGCACTCATTAAAAATGACACAAATGTAAATACTTTGGAAGAAGGAGTGAAAGGAAGGAACCAAGAATATATAATCTGCTGCCATTAAATCTCTTTCTTATGCCTCAGTTTACCTCTCAGTGTCCACTTTCTCTCAACCACAATGCTAGAAACAAAGGTCCTAAGTTTCATGTTTGTTTTCTTACCTCTTGATGTAAATTTATTTCTCCATCACAGCTGAATTTCAGAAAATGTCTGGGGAAAAACTATGATTGGTTTCACTTTCATCACATACCCAATTTCTGGTCAAATGATTTACAAAGACCAATTTAATATCCTATGGGAGGGACTGCTTGTGCCAGCTGATATCGGTTCTCTCCTCCCTCTGAGCACACCAGTAAACTAAGTTTCAAAAGGTCCTTACTTTGAGTAGATCTTTTGTATGGAATATGTGTGGGAGTGATGTGTGTCTCTTTCAGCTGACATGGAAAAGAATGGAGGAACATTCATCTCATTCTCTTTCCATGGGATATAATGGAATCAATGAATGGGATGAAACTAAACATCAGAATAATTACATGAAAGTGATCCACTGACTTCTAATCTACTCTATTTTCATTTAGAAATACATTTTATTGTGATAGTCTACTAAAACTCTAGTTTTATTTGTTACAATATTTAGCCTACCTAAACAATATATAACCCTATTCTCCAATTGTTTGATGCAAGTCTATGGCCTTTTACTTGTGCATGGTGCATTGATCTGAGTTTCTAATCAATTGATCAATTCCTGTAATTGAAAAATAAATGAAACACAGCCATATTGCACCATATGCTGTTAAAATATCATACTACTTATAAGGGAGTAAACATTTATACATAGTTGCAAAGAAATCCACGTGCATACCACTTCTATATTTTTTTAAATTTTAAATTTTTCTTATAACACTCAGTATTTTTTTACTCTCAACTTGTCTTGATATAGTCTTCCCAACTAAATCTACTTAGTTTTTATAAAAGCATAACTCCCTTTCTTTCAAAAGTCATATTCCATCATTTTACCAATACTCAGTTAAATTAGTTAACTAAAAGTGATTAAAACTAGCAGAAAGCACTTTTAGAAGTGAGTATAATTGACATTTGATAAGAGCACAAATCAACTTGTTCATGAAGAACTTTGAGAACATGTCACAGTGCACACTGTAAGCTGAAAGTTTTCATCATACATAAATGTCAGTCACAAATTTATATAAAAGAGTGGAGTGCACAGAAGCCAGATCACTGATTAAGAGAACATTGATTAAGAGACCTTATAATTTCCTACCCCCACCAACACCCAATACCACTACTCTAGTCACAAATCTGTTTCTGTTCAATACAACTCTTCTAAATATATTGTTATTTAGAATTGCTACCATCTAGCTACTTTAGAAACCAAACCAAGGAAATCTTCCTTAACTAGCTGTCTTCTACATAATTCATGCTCCTCATTTCAGTATTGATTCAAAGATCTCATCAGATAAATATTAAACTATTCTATTACAGCTCCCTGATTTGCAGAGGATGTTACTCCTTCTTTACCTTATTTAATAATAGAGTAGAAACGTGGGTTGGAAAAGGAGGTAACACAATCATTGTTTATCTGTAGGTCTCCTCTACTGCACAGCAATATAGGCCATAAGATACCTAAGAGTAGAGACAATATTTACTCACATTTGAAAATTATTCAGCTTTGAGCGGGGAACATAGTAGAGATTCAATAAAGAGCTAGCATATACTGGCTGCTAACTAAGCTCCAGGAACACTGCTAAATGTTTTACATGAATCATTTCAATACTCATCTAAAGAACACTGTTAATATTTCAGTTTTGCAGATGATATGTTGAAAGGGAAAGAATTTACATTTTTTGCTCTAGGAATGTCTTGCAGCTAGTAAGTGTTTGAGCAGTCGGTGTGGGCAAATCATAGTGAAAATATGATATAAAGGTCCCTGCTGTTCTGGTGCTTACAGACTAGTGGGTTAGTCATGCATCAGTCAAAATATTTTAACAACAAATGCATATTTACACACTGGGATAAATGCACTAAGTCAGAGAAGCAGTCACTATGATTATAATGTGTTTTTCTATTTGAATTCACCACATAGATTACATTTATTTGTTGTACAATGACATAGTCATACATTTTAAATCTTGTCCTATATTATTTTGTGGATAAAACTTATTATCCAGTATAGATTAATTTTATTTAAGTCACCGATGTGAAGATTACTTCCAAATTCTGGACATCATTCCAGTGTGTTCCCTTCATTGAGAAATCCTGTGTTCTTAGATTTAAATCTGTTAATATTACAATGTTACTAATATCCGTTGTATCTCTCTCCTCACTTTAGTGTTGTAATTCCCAAAACATGTCATATATACATGCAAATGTTTCATTAAAAGAATTACTCAAAATGGGATTTTCTTTGTTGATATCCTTTAAGGAAGAGGGCACTCATTTTCTTAAGAGAAATGTTCTTGTAGACTTGTCACTGTTGTTATTAATGAGTTTTACCCTCACTCCCTAAACTTCACATTTATCTGTATATACTCTATATAAACCAATGTGTGGGAAAACTGGTTGAATATATTTTTGCTATTATCAGTGTGACTGATTATTGTGGTTGACCCTTAATCCTGTTGATCTTAGTTTTGAGTCATACCTACTGTGTAGAAATCAATATTAATTAATTAGAACTGTCACCGGTGAAAGTAGCAGTCTGGTTTTGCTGCTTAGAATTAATTTTCTGATTGGATCTATATTTCTGGTAAATTTATTGTTTTTATTATTTTACCAATGTTTGTAATAGTAATTATATAAACATGTAGGATAGTCTAAAAGTCAAGCATGCTATTTGTCAAAAAAGAAGTTCATAATCAGTGAGGCAATTTTATTAATTTTTGAAGAAACTGTTATCCCCAAAGAAAAAATAACATTTTATGAATAAAGGGATTATTGAGACAGCAGAGATTTGACTTAGATTTTCAAATCTCATTATGTTATAATTGCAACTCAAAAGTAAATGGCTGCCAAATAAATATAAAATACATAAGTACAACAGATTTACCACCCAGAAATAAAGCCAATATTCTTAGGAACATAATATTATATAAGACAATGATAGGTTTAGAAGTTTCTACGTAAGGGATACTTTAGTTTTTAAATGAAATTGGCATGTGTAACTTTCTATTGGCAGGAAAGAAAACATAAATCCATACTTCATATCATATATAACATTGATCTACAATAAAGATATTCATTGAAAATAAAATATTAAAATGTTAATAGAATATTGAAAAGAATACTTGACCATTTGTAAAATCTTATACTGGGGGAGACATTTCTAAGTTAAACCTGCACCTATGGCCCCTCCCCCCAAAACATTCAAAAGCAAACTAGGATCATAGCAGCTCTTAAATAATCCATACCCTGCAATTCACTGTTAAATAAGTTTAGTGGATTTCAGGGAAGTTTTAGCTTATGACTGTAAATGTTTGATATGGTTTACTATATTTTTTGCAAGAAATCACCAATAAACAAATTATTGGGAGACATATGAAAATTCAAAAATTATTAAGAGGAATAAAAGGTACTCATATTTTAAAGAGAGTTTAAGTATTTGGACTTAAAGCATCGAAGGAAATTTTATATTTGTTGGGGTTCTAATCAATCTATGTTTCTGTTCTCTGAATAATCAACACTGTATTAATCTCCCTTACTGATTATCCTCAAAAAGGAAAAAGCAACACCTTTAGTTCATTTCTTATTTCTCCAATATGTCTTAGAATACTGAACAATGTGGATTCTAAAATTTACATATCAAAATATATCATTAAAAGATGAACTGAAAATGCCAGATAAGGGCAGAAAAACTTATTTGAAGAGGGGTCTTTATCAGAAATAATCATAGCATTTGTAAGGCAATTTAGAAAAAAATGATAGAATAGATTATGTACTGGCAATTATCATCAAATAAAATTAAAATAGGCAATAAAAAAAGTGTTTCAGAAGACACTAGGTCTAAAAATCTCATAGTAGAAACACGAAAATTAAAGAAACAATTAGATAATATCTTTAAAATCAAACCTCAAATTAGGTCACCACTGACAAGAGTCATTTTCAAGTTAGAAATCTGCTTCTACCCCTACATATAATAAAATATTTCAATATAGTGGAAATCATGGAATGATATTTAACATGGCTTTAATCAAAGCTGCAAATCATATCTTCATGCAATATGGTGGTTCCTCCAAAAATTAAAAATAGAACCACCCTATGGCCCAGCAAAGCATCCTCATGCAAAAAAAAGAATTTTTACTTCTAGAAACTTCTTCTAGATTATTTTTTTCTAATATTTTTCTAACATAAAACATGTAGGAGCTGCTATTCTCATTAGGGAGCCAAGAGGTTCAAATTGCTTCTGTGTGACTTGCTCACTCACTGATCAAATGTGGAATCTAATTTAGAGTCTGATCGGTCACTCATATATCCTCTGATCATATGACATTGTTAAATATTGAAATATTTTCAAATAGATAAACTAATAAAATTAATATGTTCTTCTGTGGTTCCTGTTGAGCCCAAAGTGAATATCATATTATCTGCTGTCAAAAGAGTTTTTTGAATATTTTATTTATAATGTAATTCTAAATTCTAGTGCAGGTGCTATTTCAATTTTATTTTCGCCATAAGTAATCATGATAATAATGTCAACTTTACTTTTCGTAATAAAAAAAAAACACATTAAAGATAATGTAGCATTGAGTCAATCAAATCAAATTTATTAAATGTTTTAAAAGTTAAGCCAATAAACATTCCTTGCTAAAAGTCATTATATTAACTACTGCAACTCTAGCTGGAAAATTTAGCTTACATTAACATTACACTTTTCAGATCAGATGTAGTTTCTGAATAATACCTGATATATGTCTTTTCATTCCTCTAAAATGAAAGAGAAAACACTTAAAAAGACTAACCTTTGCACAAAACTATTTTCCTCTTTCAATGAAGGTATGAGGACAACATGTTTCTCTGCCTTTAATTCATGATTTCCTTTCATTTAAACTGTATCATTTTTATGGCTTTAACTATTTTATTTTTTAATTTATTGCAAAATTATATTTAACATACAATATTATATTAACTTCAAATGTACAACATGGTGATTACACATTTATGAACCTTATGAAGTAATCACCATGATTAGTATCCATCTGCCACCTTCCAGTTATTACAATATTATTGACTATATTTCCTATGCTGTACTTTACAACCCTGTGACTAATTTTATAACTGGGAGTTTGTACTTAATCTCCTTCCCCTTTTCCACCATCTTCCCTTTCATCGGATAACCATGTTTCTTCTCCGAAACTATGAATCTGTTTTTCTTTTGTTTATTTTGTTTAGTAGATTCTACAAATAAGTGAAATCATATGGTATTTGTCGTTCTCTGTCTGACTTACTTCACTTAGCATAATACCTTCTATGTCCTTCTATGTTGCTGCAAATGATAAAATTTCACTATATTTTATGGCAGAGTAATATGACATCTTCTGTATGTACCACATCCTCTTTATCCACTTGTCTATCAATGGTCACTTAGGTTGCTTCCATATCTTGGCTATTGTAAATAATGCTGCAATGAACGGAGAGGTACATTTATCTTTTTCAAATTAGTGTTTTTGATTTCTTCAGAAAGAAACTAGAAGTAGCTTTGCTGGGCCATAGGGTGGTTCTATTTTTAATTTTTGGAGGAACCACCATATTGTTTTCCATAGTGACTGCACCAGTTTGTAATCCTACCAACAGTGCAAACGGGGTCCTTATTCTCCACATCCTTGTCAGCATTTATTCTTTGTTTCCTTTTTGATAATATCTATTCTGACAGGTATAAGATGATATCTTATTGTGTATATGACTTGCATTTCCCTGGTTAATGATGTTGAGCATCTTTTCACATGTCTGTTGGCCAGTTGTATGTCCTTTTAGGAGTAATGTCTATTTGGGTCCTCTGCCCATTTTTTAATCACATAACTTTTTTTTGATGTTGTATGAGTTGTTTATATGTTCTGGATATTAATCCCTTATCAGCATTTCTTAATACATAAGTGATTCTTCCTGCTATAGAATTCCTTTTATATGCCTCAGGAATATAGTCTGATTACCCTTACAAAACTGCTTTGTTGTAATAAAACTCTCATTGAAAATTAACAGTTTTTGGGCCAGCCGAGTAGCACAGTGGGTAAGCGCTGGCTTGGGATACCAGCAGCCCTGGTTCAGGTCCCACATATGAGGGCCACTGACACTGCCCTCAAAAAAAAGAAAAATAAAAGAATATGAAAATTAACAGTTTTTAGTGTGTACCTATACAAAGTATCATATATTCACATTTCTTCCAGGTTTATACATGTTATTTTCACAACTCCCCTCCCCCAAATATGGATAAGGAAAATATATAGCTGTTCATATCAGACAATGATTGCTATCCAGTCTAATTCTAAACTGTGTATTACAACATACTCTATATTACCATCAGAAAATATTTTGAAGCAATACAATCTAAGCCTCAGGTTTACTTTAATAAAGTAAAAAGCAAAAGTTTTCCTTTATAAAACTTAAATGCTTCTTAAGATATTCATTTCATATCACCTTCCCATTGCTTTGACCTGACGAGGTAGTTACAGATTTTATATACTAGTCTAGTATACTTTTGTTATGGATTATTTTTCAAAGAAACACAGTGAGCATGAACAATGAATAGAATGCATAATGTATAGGAAGATGAACAGTGAATAATAAATTTTTAACTTAAACAAGAACCTATTTCTCTCTAGGCTCTATAGTCTGATCAAAACACTGTGTTTTAAAATGCAGCTTATAACCTACCATACTGAAATAGGGAGCTGAATGTATTTCAGATAAGGTGTGAATTAAGAAATCTCATCCTCTGGTTACATGTCTCAGGAGCTGGACCTTTCCCTTTAATAAATATTTCAATCTAAAGAGAGATGCCTCAGTAAAATGAAAACAAATGACAGTGCTATCTACAGAGACAGTGTATTATTTTAAAATGGATGAAATGGCAAATTCTCTGCCCTATGACAGTTAGATGCTCAAAATGAGACAGTCAAAAATAGAGTTAAGTCATTCCCATGGACATGAAATTGAGTCTCCATTTTTGTTCTAATTTGAAATGAATAAAAGAGAAGGAAAAAGAGCACCAAGCCTAAGTAATATTCTTACAAAGATTATATGTAACAATTACCAGGGATGTAGCACAATCTGAAATAATGTCATTGCAAATGAAAGCTAACCTTATTAATTAATGCCCTAATATTCTTCATTACAGGTATTCAAAATATGAAAATATTGTTAAATAGGTATTAATAGGTAATTGATTTTTATAAGGGAATCATTATTTTCTGGCTCCTTAGATTTGAACATAAAATGTTTATTAGAGAATTGCACAGGTGTCAGCATTCGTGTATTATATATAAGAATGATGAAGTAAACTAGACACCACTTTTCCTAGAAAAATAAAAAAACTGGGGGGGGGGGCAGTGCACACTAAGAGATTCAGATTCTGAATTAGTCATGTGAAGGTTTTCTTTCCCACTAGGTTTTGTCAATGTATTAGCGTAGACTCTGGTTTCCCTGAAAATTAATTATGCTATGTAAGGTAGAAATAATAAAAACTTTGTCAAATTTGATTACATCTAAAGATACATCAGATCCCTGTACACTACATGTTTCCCTTTAATTTGTCATTGAAAGAATTTACTGTTCTTGCACATATATCTTTTATGCAGTGATGAATTAGTTACGACTTCCATGATCCAAATCCTTTTGAAGATAGCTTATTTCCCAATTTCCCAAGTATAGATGCATCACTACATTTAGGACCAGGTGTGATTCAAATATACAATTGTATGACACTAGTCCCAATAATATAACTTACCAACTTTTGAATCTTTATTGCAAACTGTAAATTGCAGTCAAACTCTCCCCTTAGACTGACTGCAATATTTAAGAGTTGTAATCACCTTAGCAAAAGCAAACCTGTGGCTGAGAATAGTCTTCATTCTCTTACGCAAAGATACTAGCAAAATTATTTCTGTACTGACAAAAAAATGAAGTAAAATATTTCAAGTTTTGATTAGCTATTTCACTTTTAGAACTGCACAGAAAATATTTATATTTCGTATGAATCTACCATTAAATGCTTATATCTGTAATGGCATAGAACATACCTAAGATATATTCATGAATTAGTTGCACATTATTTAAATGAAACAATGGGTAACAGCTTTGTGTTAAACAACATACAAACATTTATTTACCTATAGTCTGTTGATCCATTTGCAATTTTTTTACTGTTTATTTAGACCTAGTTTTCATATTCTTCCTGATATGTAAACATGCTACCCTATTAATTTAACTTCAGAATTCCAGTTCACTAGACAGCTTAATGCTCTTGTTACACAATTGCTCTTGTTTGTTGTACTATAACTGCTATTTTATGAAATCTTGTAGTAAGTATGAATATAGATTTAGTAATGAAGTAAAGCTATTAATATATGAATGGATTCGTCTCCTCAGAGTGCATACTTAATGGAACATACAGTCAACTAATATGCTAGAAAACCTTTGAGAATGAAATTAGTTGAGCCCAGTTTTTAATAAAATACACAAATTTAAATTTCAAAATCTAACCATTTTAGAAAGAGACACAGATTTTAACCATACTAAATTAAAGTCAGGCGCTTCTGACATTACAATTTATCTTAGTTTGCAAAATGAATATTTGAGGCAGTTGCTTGCTGAGTATAGAAAATATGTGACAGAATGCATGGGTTACGTGTAGCATGCTTGTGGTTAAGTAGCTGGCATGAAAAATAACTATCCACACTGATGACTGCATCAATTTAACAGAAAAACATTTTCATTGAGTGTCTCCCAAAAGAAAAATTTAACAAGGATCACAGATGCAAGTTAAATAAGTTCACAGTTCTTATGCAGGAGTCATTCCTAATAATTTTTAGTCATGTATAAATTTACTTTCTAGGGGTAAAATTATTACTGAGATTTTATTTATATACCTGTATAATCCATGACAGCATGATTACACACACATTTGCACTCTAATATACATATGTATGTATATATATATATATATGTATTTTCTCTAGTGGTAAAATGTAAAAGATAACTAAATGATGCTTAAAACATTTGACTGAGTGTGTGTAATATTAGTTGCATTTAAAGATGAGAAAAGTGAGTTCCTCAGAAGAAAATTTCTTCCTCAATGCCATGACAAGAATATATTACTTCCAAAGTCCCTGCTATTGTAGGATACACTGTAGCAAATCAACTAAGGGGAAATCTTTCAGAGTAATGGTGACATTGTATCAATTTTAGGATGTACTTTTAGCTCTACCATGCATTATATGTATTTATTATAGTTTGGTTTGGTTCTTCCATATTTAGCTTCAAGTTGTTAGATAAAGTTACCAAACTATTTTGCATAAACAACCTATTCCAGACTCCGAAAATAAATATTCCATAAATATGTAATTTGTTGTCCTTTCAAATTCTCTAATGATTCCTAAGTAACTGGTTTATCCAATAACTAGATTCTTCATTTCAGTATGCCTAAAAAGTGCCGAAGTTACATAATTTAAAGTTAAAATAAATTTGATCAGTTACCATATTTTCTAGTCTAATAGCGGCTTTTGAATTATGAACAAGGAGAAGTTTTCTCACCATTATTACCCAACAATATACTGGAATCTGTAGCTAATACAATAAGAGGAGTAAAATTAAAAAGAAGTATACAGCTTGGAAACTGGAGAAATAAACCTGGGTTTATTCACAGATACCATTATTATTGATTATGTAGAAAATACCAGAGAATCTTTAAAAAAACATTTGCTTCTAATAAATAACTATAGAAAGATCACAAGATACAACATCAATGCACAAAATTCAATTGTTTTTCAATATGCCAACAATGACTAATTCGAATTTTAAATTTTAAATGTGTACCAGTTAAATTAATACTAAATATTGAAACAATTCAGAATATATCTAATACACTATGTGAAGATTCTCTATGCTGGAAAAAAAAAGACTGGGAAAAGAAATAAAAAATAAGTAAGCAAATGAAAAGTTAGTCCATGTTGATGGATTAGAAGACTCAATGTTTTTCAGAAGTCAGTGCTCCTCAATTTAATTGATAGATAAAACAGAATACCAGGTAAAATTGCATCAAAAAATATTTTAAAATAAACACTGGCAAAGTAATTACAAAGATTATGTGGTAAGGCAAAAGACTTGGAATAACCAAAACAATATTGAAATACATGAACAAAGTTGGAGAAGCCACAATAGATTTTCAATAATTCCTATAAAGTTTAATAATATAGTGTAGTTTTGGAGAAACAATGGACACACAGATCAATTCAACACAATGAAGAGCCAAGAAAATACACCAACACAAATACAATCAACTGATTACTTATAAAGGCACAAGGGCAAATCAATGGAGAAAGGGAATAACCATTTCAACAAATATGGTGGAACAATTGTAAGTCAATATGTAAAAAAATTCCAAAAAAACTTAGATACAGATTTACACGTGATGAGGTTTTACATATAATACTAAAGGCACGATACTTGAAAATAATGATAAAATGAACTATATTAGAATTAAAATTTCTGCTCCTTGAAAGACATTGTTAAGACAATGAAAATTTTAGCTTTCTGTTCCCATGACATTATGCTCTGCTGGCCTAGAGGTCTTAGTTCTAGAGGGAAGAATGTTTCCACAGGAAGAGGCAACAACGATTCCTTTGAACTGCAAGTTCAGACTGCCACCTGATCACTTTGGGCTCCTCATACCTCTGAAACAATGGGCCAAGAAGGGGGTTACAGTGTTGCCTGGGATGATTGATTGTGACTCTCAAGGGGAAGTTGGACTGACTACTATTTCACAACAGAGGAAGGAACCGTAAATTTAGAATACAAGAGATGGCTTTAGGATATTTTTTTAGGATTACCATGTCCTGTAATTAAGGTCAATGGAAAACTACAGTATAATCCAGGCAGGATTTTATAAAGAAAGTTTTGAGTCACCACATCAGCTAAAGAACCACAACTAGTTGAGTGCTTGCAGAAAGCAAAGGGGATACAGAATGGGCATTTGAAACAGGTAGATATAAATTTCAGATGTAACCATGTGACCAGTCACAGAAACAAGGACTGTAATTGTCATGAGGATATTCACATTTCACCATGAATGCATTTGTGTGTGTGTATGTTTCTTTCCTCTTTATTCTCTTGATCATATAAGTCGAGGTATAATGGTTTTATATCATACTACTTAAAGTGCTAATTTCATATTATAGAACTTAAGGACGTCAAAGAGAAGAGTAAACATCACTCAAGGACTTTACCTCCTCTTCTGGGGAAGGGATTAGTGTGTTTTTGAGAGGACTCAGGAGAGTTGTATCACCTTAGGTGGAATGATGACCTTCTTATCATCTTTATTGGGAGATAAAGTATGGCTTGAGGAGATGGATATGGGTGCCAAGGTGACCAGAGGTAGAGTTGTGAAGGTTAATTAGTGATGGTTACTATGTGTCAACTTGACTGGCCATGGAGTGCCCAGATTAAACATAATTTTTGGCTGTATCTGGGAAGGTGTTTAGGGATGTGATTATCATTTGAACTGGTGGACTCAGTAAAGTAGATTGCCCTTCCCAATGTGGCATCTAATATGATTAGGGCCCAAATAGAAAAAAAAAAAAGATAGAGAAAGATGGAATTGATCCCTTTCTTTCCTGTCTCTGTTTAAATTGAGACATTTCACCTCTTCTTCTCTTGACCTTTGGAGTTGGTTTACACCAGCAGTTCCCTGGTTCTTAGGTCTTTGGACTCAGAGTGAATTACAATGCCAACCTTTCTGGGTCCCCAGCTTGTACCTGTGCAAAGCCAATTCCTTTTTTAAAACCTAGCTAGCTAGCTAGCTAGCTATTTTCTATATCGTACTGGTCTGTTTCTCCGAGGAACTCTTACTAATGCAGACATCTATCCAAATCTAAAAATCATTCTTAAAATTTCCACAATAAGAAATTTAAAAATCCACTTTAAAATTGGTTAAATATCTGAAAAGATATCTCACCAAAGAAGCTGTAATACAGATGACAAGGAAGCATATGAAAAGATGCTCCCTATCATTTGTCATTAGAGAACTGCAAATTAAAACAAGGAGATACTAGTAAAGACCAATTAATATTGAAAAATTTCTAAAAGTTGACAATAATCAGTTTCTGACAAGGATGCAAAATAACAGGAAGTCTTATTTGTTGATGGTGGGAATGCAAAATGGCATAGCCACTTTGGAAGATAGTTTGGCAGTTTCTAAAAAGGCTAAATTTTGTTTTAATATATGAACCAGTCAATCATGCTTATAGATATTTACCCAAAGGATTTGAAAATATGTGAACAAATAAAAACCTGCACATTAAAGTTTACAGCAACTTAAAGTTGTCACTAATTGGAAACAACCAAGATGCCCCTCAGTAGGTGAATGAAGAATTTTTGAAAAATCTACACACACACACACACACACACACACACACACACACACACACACACACACTGCTGTGCGGTCTTACTCAACATTTAAAAAACGGATGAACCTGTGAAGCCAAACAAGAATATGGGATAATCTTAAACGAAAATTTCTAAGTGGAAGGAAGAAGCCAGTCAGAAAAGGTTGCATACTATATGATTCCATTTCTATGACATTCTGGAAAAGGTAAAAATTAGAGTCGGTAAACACATCAGTGATTCTAGGAGTTGGAAGAACTATGTCGAATAGGTAAAGCAAAGAGGAATTTTATTTTTAGGATGATGAAGTTCTATGATACTATATAATTGGGTATGTAATCCTATCCAATTATCAAAATCGATAGAACTTGAAAGCACAAAGAAGGTACCTTAATGTGTGTAAACTTAAAAATACTAAAGAAAGTCAGAAGATTCTAGGATGGAACACATAATGCGAGCAAGAAAAAATAAATAAATTGAACTGCCTTATAAATTTAAGACACAATTTCACCGATTTGGGTAGTAAAAAGAAGCCAACCTAATTAAGATTGGAATTGAGTGGAGCATGAAAGACTAAAGGCAGAGCATCGCTACACCAGCATTGCAGCCTGGTTGATAAGGTGTTTCCCATGGGGGTACAGGTTAACAGCTCTGAAATCACTATACACCATACTGGAATTAAACAGTTAAATAAATGCATGGTTGGGGATAGATTTTCTCACTTTGGGGTGAATAGTTACATGTAAGTCATTGGATGAGGCTAAAATATTCTATTTGTAACAGATTATAGTTGAAGAAATCAGTATGTATTCATGTTTAGCTTAGCATAGATACAAATGGTTACAATATAGACACACTTATAAATATGTTTTACACCTCCACTGATATACACATAATATCTCCTTGCTCTGTTGGCTGAAGGCTCTAACAGCAATATCCTACTATCAACAAGCACAGCTAGAGACAAGACCTTGGTTTCTAATATCATTCTCCAAAAAAAGAAACCAGGGCACCTTGGAAAAGTGGCTTATTCCATTAGGGCAGAAAGTATACTAGATGATCCCATGCACAAAATACAACTCCAAATTATGAGGCTATGACATAGGGACACAGGAACCAACTGAAAGAGTTCTCAATTCCCAAAGCTTGAACAATATGAGCAACAAAATATATAAATTAGTATTGGATTATGAACCAAAGTATAAAACAATTACCTTTGAGCCCATATTGATATAAATAATTGAATATATAAATAAATGGTAGAGAATAAATTCCCTACACAGAATTCTAAATAATTTATGTAGATACTCCACCTTCAAGGATGTGGAGGTCACTCTCACACCTTAAGTGTGGGCTATATATTACTTCCATCTAAAGAATATGGTAGGGAAAGGGAAAATAACAAATAAAAACTACTTTTACACTGAGGAAACCTGACAAATACTACCTCAGCCATATGTTCAAGGTTAACATCTACAGTGACAAGTCACATTAATTACATGTACCCTTGATATGAAATTAGAATGCTACTTTAATTCTGTGGTTAAAAAAACAACAACAAAAAATGCCACTTTACTTCATCAAAATCCATTACCTCCATCTAATGATAAGAAACACATCAGACCAATCTCAGTTGAGGGACATTCTGTCAAGTACCAGATATGTACTCTTTGATGTTCCAGGGTCATCAAAAGCAAGAAAGCTTTGTAAAATTTTCACAACAAATAATAGCCTAAGGAAATGTGACAACAAAGTGTAATTTGGTATCTTTGTACAGAAAAAAAAAATTACATTAGATAAAAAATAAGGAAATCTCAATAAACTGTGGACTTCTGTAAACAATTATATCCATATTGGGTCATTATTTGTAACAAACATGCTATAGCAATTGAGATATTTGTAACAGGAGACACCTGGTATGAGCTATACAGGGAATTTCTGTACTATTTTCTCAATTTTTCTGTACATATATAACTATTTTAAAATGAAAACAGTTTATTGAAAACAAATATAAGCATTTAAATATGTTTAATGGACAAAAATCATTGCACAAGTATTGCAAAGTCGTTGTTTGTACATTATCCAATATTTAGTAATTGGTAATGTTACAGAGAATCTGTATGGTTTGTATGGTGAGTCATACCTATACTTCAGTAAATATCTTTTGGTCAGTATTTTCATATAATGTTTCCACATTTGCTTTATGTTGACAGTGTTCACATTTTCTGTATATATAGTTTATAGTGCTATATGGTGTCTTTTAAGTTGTTTATACTGAATTTAATATTTGAAGAATTTAGCCACACATTTACATATGAAGATACAACTTCAGGCAATAGTGGGGAAAATGCTATTACCAGCCTCATGACTTCACAAACAAATCATAGCAGTAGGAAATCAGTTTATTCATATTCTATTTTAATCGCTACCATTCTACATTGCTAATGGCTTCAGTGGATCATTTAAGATTGTTGTTTAGTTGAGTATTCTCATATAAAAATTTATAAAGTATATATTTACCCTCTCTTCTGAGTCAAAATGATCCTATTAATAATTATCCAAAAATTATATATTATTTATTTTTTTAGGTTATAACATTATGTTTCATATGTTCAGGTGAGTAATTACAAGGCTAGCTATTTCTATACAATTATGATCAGAAAAATCTAATAGAGAATATTAACATTAAAAATTGGAAGAGAAGTTGAACAATGTTATTTTTAATTTTATTTTGTGTGTTATGAAGGCACTGAACAATCAGATAATGTCACCACATTTTTATGAAAACATTTAAAAAGCCAAAGTTATAGATGCACCTTAAATAATAAAATAAGTCAGATGAAGACAGTGGAACATACACAATATTGAGAAGTCTCTTGTATTGTCAATAAAAGCAAAATCTACCTTCCGTTCTTAAAGAAAACAACAATTTCTGTTAGACAAATGTAAATATGAAACTTGCTTGTCACCCTAGCAGCTAATTAAATATCTCTATAAATGCATTTTGACAATTGTTCTCAGTTTCTTCTACAAAAAAAAGAAATGATATACTTGAAGTTTTTAGAATCCATCCAAAGGGACAGCCAAGTGGCTCAGTTGGTTAAGAGCTCACTCAAGAGTGCGAGCTGAGCTCTAAGCAACATAGTTCGATGCCCAGCCCAAGCTGAGCTGCTGCTGAGCTGCCAACCGGTGGCAGGATGGGCAAGCAAAAAGAAAAAGAAAAAAAAAAGAAAATTCCATCAAATGCTTTGCTTAAAGAGCTAATTTACATATTATACTATCATCATGCATTATTTAAATTGCTAATTTCTAAATTTAAATAAGCCAGTGAATGCTGTCAGAATAGATAAAGTAACACAGAAGGCAATTCACAGAAGATGATGTGATGGTTAATTTTATGTATCATGGCTAGATTTTAGTATCTAATTATTTAATCAAACACTAATCTAGATATTTCTGTGAAAATATTTTGTAGATGTGCCTAACATTTACAATCAGTTGAACAAGGAAAGAAAATTATCCTCAAAATGTGGATGGGCCTCATCCAATCACTGACAGCCATAAGAGCAAAAACAAGTCCCTTACAAAAGAAATTTTGGTCAAAACAAGTCCCTTACAAAAGAAATTTTGGTCAAAACAAGTCCCTTACAAAAGAAATTTTGCTCAAAATTACAGCATCAACATGCTGGAGTTTCTAGCCTACCTGACCTACAGAACTCAGACTAGGAGCCCCACAATCATGTAATCACATGAGCCAAATCCTTATAAAGTTCTTATATTTTATATATAAAGATTTATATAATACATACTGTCTCTCTCTGTCTCTGTCTCCTATATATCTCCTATAGTTTCTGCTTCTCTGGAGAATCCTGACTGATACAGATATATTTTATGAAAATACATAACAATTGTTCTCTTTGTGAATCAGATATGTACAGCATTTGGATTATAATGATGTTTTCTTTTAAGTTCACTTACCTGTTAAATTTTATAAATGATATTCTAATATATCAATGAGGTTGCATTATAGACCAGGGAAGAAAGGAAAGAAAATTTAAAAAAAGAAAAAAAAAAAAAGACTGAGATAATTGGTAATTCAATTGGAAAGAAATAAAATAGATTCCCTAACTCATATCATATGAAAATAAATTTTAGAGATATTAAAAATCATAAGTAAAAGAAAAATATTTAAATGAATGGCAATATAAAAGAATATCTTTGTAAACTTTGAAAAAGGAAGGATTTTTTTAACAGGATGCAAATGGATTTCAATACTGAAAAAAAGTTTCTTATAAACTTGACTGCTATGAAGTGAGGAAATTTTGCACACTTTGCTACCAAATATAAAAAGTAAAATTTTAAATTTTAAGCCACAAACTCATATATTTGAGTAATGTTAACAAAAAAAGTATATTAGTTTATGTAAAATATTCTAGGATTATGCTAAACCTCTCTACTTATTAGAGAAACTAAGTTAATTTTGGGCAACATTTTCAGTATAAAAGAGTAGTAAAACTTTAAATCTCTCAATATTGCACAGTGCAAATAAATTTTTATATTCTTATATTATTTTGATGGAAATGTAAATTGATGAAACCTTCGTAGAAATAAAATATTGCAGTTATACAATTGAATAGATGCCTGTGCAAATGACTTTGTATTTCCTTGCTAAGGCATGTACCCTTGGGAAAATCTTCCATATGTAAAATTGAGACAACTGTGAAATTACTCATAGAAGCAATGTTGTAATGCTACAAAAATAGAAACAGTCCAAATATTACCAATAAAGGATTGGCATATGGATTATAGTAAATCATACAAGGGAATATTTTCTAGCAGAGGAAAAAAAAAGGAAGTGTAGCTATAAATATAATCATGGATAAGACCCAAATATAAAATATTTAGGAAAAAATGTTACAAAATGCTACATATCATAACATATGCTTATTAATAATGTATGATATCCATATTTGTATTACTCAAAAATTTAAATTAAACAGTGTATTATTTGGGGATCCATATCATTTGAGGAAAGCTATAATACAAACCATATGAAAGTGGATACTTGATCAATGCAGGCCAATTCATACAATTAGAGAATGACATATGGAGAAAATAGACATGTATACAATTTAACTTGTATATTATAGAATTAAGGGTATGATACAAGGTGCAAAAAATATTGAAATTACTTCAGTAAAAAGCAGATTTTGTAAGTTCAAAAGAGATGATGTGGGATTTAGAAGATTACATTTTTTTATTCATATGAAGGCTTCAAGAAGTTGAAATGTGGACAGATCTCTAACAATGTGTGGGATTTAGACAGAATCACAAAGTAGCCAAGCAATTTTAAATAAATAATTTATTTTGTCTTGACCTCACTTTTATGATTTGTAAAATTATTGAATTATACCAAAGCATCTCTATGCTCTATTCTATTGTAAAATTGTAGAATACACTGGTTTCATAGGGGTATTCATTGTCAAGGGGTGGGGAGAATGAGTGAAGAATACAATAGGATTGATAATTTGAAAGATTTTGCAATGTACTTACAAGGGAACAGTGACTACATTTACCAAATTGAAAGACAGAATTTTAAGGAACCTTTTAGTCACACTTGTTTTTACAATACATAATTCACATATTTTTCATTCTCAAGAAAATTCAGTAGTTTTTGTTTTTATGGCCTACCAAATAAAAGAAAAAATACTTTGTTCAATTAATGTAAATAATTATTTGAATGCCTAAACCTGTTACACTCAATTATTCCATCTCCCCACATACGTATACTTAAAGATATCACTGTATATACACATAGATATATCTCTGTATCTATCTTTGTACTTCATTAAGTCTGATCTTCTGTATCTACATCAATCATCTAATCCTAATTACCTTACCTGCCAAAAATATTATTTTCAGCATTCTTCAATAATATTTAAAAACATATAGATTAATACATTTCTACTAATGGAAATCATTCATTTTCAGTGTAATAATCATTATTTCCAAATGATGATTTTTTATGGGCACTTTTTAACTAAAAATTATTTTGAGTCATCAAATTTGTTTTACAATTAAATGTATTCTATGTATTCTAAATCTTTGAAGATCAGTGATATTTTCCTTGCATATTTTAATTAGATGTCCTTAAGCTACAGTATTTTTCTAGCACAATTCTATCCTGGCATAGTTTACTGTAATTTATATTTATTTACTTAGTTTTTTTGTTATTATAGTTTGCTACAGAATTCAACATTCTTTTTTTTCTTATTGAATTTTTACTGTCTCCAGCTAATGCCATAATGCATTCATTGAAATCAGGGGATTTAAAAATTTTACTTAATTTTTTTCCATTTGTATGCATATTCTTTAAAAACTGGGTAAAATGTTTATTATTTGATGAATTATTTCAAAACTACAAAATATCAAATGTAACATAATATTTGACCTTAAAATTTAGAGATTATATTTTGTCATATTTTTCCTAAGCGAAATCATCCTGTTTTTAATTACCAGTATTCAAGATTACACTAATCCTCCCACCCTCCCAAAGCACCACACCTTTAATTATCAGGTAGCTTCACACGTTAAAGCTGTTATGGTCTCTCTCTTTCCCTACTTTTCTTGATGTAGCTTCTTAGCTAGAATCTTTCTTATCTTGCATCCCCCAAGGCAATGTTATAACAGATTCTGGCAGAAATTCAGTAATTGCTATGAGGTGTTTGATTCCCTCCTGCTGATTGTCACTGAAAACAATTGAATATCCTCTCCTTGAATATGTTAGTCCTACAAACTAGCCCTTTACATTTGACAACACTCAGTTCCAAATCAGTGGTTTTTCAATTATTCTTATTCTTTCAATTTTTAATTCTTTTCTGCTTGAGAGAATTGCTGTTGAGGTCTCAATTGGTGCTTAGCATTTCTATAAAGAAGGTGAGCTTATTTAGAAGGGTATTTTAGAGAAAACTCTGACTATGTTATTGGCTTCAAGGCTGTGCTAAATTTTATACTTGATTGAAAAAAGAAGCTTGTATATAAAAGGAGGAATGACAAATACTGACTGTAGTCACTTAAAAATGTACAATACAGGCTAACATATTCAAATGTATGAGAAACAGAAATCTGTTTAACAAAGCATTTTGCAGATTGATTGAATGACTGATTTATTGCCAGCTATTACCATTCAATGGAATTGACTGGTTGTTCAAACACTAGAAAAATAGGGGTTTAAAACTCTTTTTGGATAGTATATCTCACTTAAGTTGAGGCAGGATTCATAATATTCTAACTACTTCTATAAAGATGATTTTCATCTGTTTTTAGGGTATACTATCATATACAAGAAGATATAACTACGAAGTGCTAATAACAGGTACAATGTGAAGTAATAGAAAACTAACCAAAGACTTCTTCTTTTAAGAAAAAAGGCCTTAAAACAGAAACAATTAAGTGCTAAGTCTAGAAGGGAAAAGTAGGATAGGTAAGCAGAGGGATTCATATAGAATATGAAATTTTTACTGTGAAACAAAATGTAATTATAAGTGAAATTTATGCCTAATTCTGTATAAAGGGAAATATGTATAGCATGAAATGCAAAAAAATAAAATAAAATAAAATAAAATAAAAATCACCAACCATTTGCTCTGCCCTGGTGCTTGCTTGAGACCCTGCCCCACCCAATATGTGGGCCCACCCAACCTGCTTCCAATGGCTTTTCCATACAAAGGGCCTATCTTGGCTTATGCTGTAGACTTTCCTAAAATCTCTCAAAAGTTCCCAACCTTAAATAAGCAGCATCAGGCCTCAGCATGCCCCAATACCTCTTACCAAGTAACTCCAAGCTCAGACTACAGGCAGCTAGCTTTAGTTTGCAACGGATCCTCACCCAGTCACCTCTAAGCCCAGCACAACTGGCAACTGTATGCAGATCACTTTGGAGCTCATACCAAGTATCTCAGGGCTGGTCACAGGCAGCAGCTGACCTTGGACTGCAACACAGCCCTTCCCATGGCGCTTCAGAGCCAACATACCCAGTTTCAGCTTCAGATCACAGCAGAGCACCACCCAACCACCTCCTCAAAGAACACATCCAATGTGCAGGCTGGCAGACACTAGAGTCCTGCTAAGAGAATCCTGATCTTTGGATTGAGCCCCTGCACCACAGTTCTTCCAGTGAAGTCGTGGGCTGTCCTAACAACCAATCAGCCTGAGGGTCATTCCCTCCCATTGAAGAAAACAGCAACCAAGGGTCAAGTACAAAAGAAAGGCACACAAAGCCCACACAATAGATACACTTGGAGTACCCAGCTCAGGTGACCAGGGAGTCTATATCATTGGACTCCACAGGACACATTCTATGTAAGGCCACTCTACTAAGACTGGGAGAAATAGCAGCTTGACATATTAAATAGACATATTAAATAGACACAAAAACAGGGAGGCAGCCTAAATGAGGATACAAATATGTCCTAAATGAAAGAAGAGAAAATGTTCCAGAAAAAGAACAAATCAAAATGGAAACAAGAAATCTACCAGATGCAGAGCTTAACACACTAGTTATAAGGATAGTCAATGATCTCAGTGAGAACTCAACAAGAGATAGGAAACATAAAAATGGAGATAGAAAACATAAAAAAGAAGCCAGTCACAAATGAAGAATACAATAACTAAACTGAGGAATATATTAGGGGACATCAACAGTACATTAGACGATGTGGAGGATTGAATCAGTAATTTAAAAGCAAAGTAGCCAAAACCACCCAATCAGAACAGCAAAAAGAAAAAAGAATATAAAAAAAAAATGAGAATAATGGGCCTCTTGGACAATATAAAGGGTACCAATTCACATCATAGGGGTACCAGAAGAAGACAGAGAGTGTAAGGAATTAAAAGCCTATTTGAAGAAGTAATGATAGAAAACTTCCCTAACCTGGTGAAGGAAATAGACATACAAACCCAGGAAGTGCAGCGTTCCAAACAATATGAATCAAAAGAGGCCCACTCCAAGACACATCATAATTAAAATGACAAAGATAAAATACAAAGAGAGAATGGTAAAAGCAGCAAGAGAGAGAAGCATTAGTTACCTACACTGGAGCTCTGATAAGACGGTCAGTTGATTCTTCAACAGAAACTTTGCAGGCTAAACATGATTGGCACAAAATATTTAAAATGATGTAAAGCAAGGACTACAACCAAGATTTCTCCACCCAGCAAAGGTATCATTTAGAATCAAAGGACAGATGAAGCAATTTTTTATGTTTATGACTAAATGTTTATGAGTAAAAGACATTTGAGAAATAAAATACTTTATTTCACTTAATTTAACAAGAATGTGGGGGCCGGCCAAGTGGCACGGTGGTTAAGCGCTGGCTTGGGAAGCCGGTGGCCCCGGTTCGGGTCCCACATATGAGGGTCAGTGACACTGCCCTCAAAAACAAACAAACAAACAAAAAACACACACACACACAAAACAAGAATGTGGTCCTAAAACATGAATTTTAATTTTGATTGATTAAAGTGTTTCTAAAGTGTGAATTTTATAGGAAGATATCAATAATTTTATGCTAAATAGAAAGTATAATAAATATGAGCAGGGATATAGGAAATAAGTTTCACAGTTACTATTGATTGAATAAAGATTTCTTTATAAAAATAAAGTTTAAATGTTTTACTTCTCCAAATTAAAAGCTCAGGATAGAAAAGCCACAAATTTAGGGTACGCATTCTTCCCCTTTAAAAGAAATTTCAGGTTTTGAAAAATGCTAAAATGTGTATATATCAGGGATAATACAACAACAACAACAAAAATTATATATATATATATATATATATATATATATATATATATATATATATACATATATATATAGTTTAAGCTTTAGATAATTGGCAAATACAGCTAATTGTGTGCTCTGAAATTATTTGGAATCTAGGTTTTGTTTTCATCTATATACTGTTTACTTTGTTTTATAAATTCCAGTTTTGAATAAACTTCCATGTTTACACTTGTTGCTTAACTAATTCATGTCCATTTTAAGAATGATATTTAAAATGGAGAATAAATACTGAAAGAGACTGATCAGCAAACATCCATTCTCAATTACATCAGTAAATATCATTGTTAATAAGGGGAACAGCTAACCTTCTGTGTATGATTTTAAGTGCAAAACAATATATTTAATTGCTTTCCAGCCCTGCACTGATGAGGTTGTTCAAGACTTCCTTAATTTTTAATGTGATTTTAATTTTTAAAGGAATAGTGCCAAGGTTTGATAATATTTTTTCACCCTTACGCAGTTTTCATCTGTGGATACAGCAGTACCTACAAGTGTTGTCCCTTCATTATACATAGGTAGGGAATGAAGCCCAGAGAAGTAAGTGCAGTGACTAGCTGGAGGTCACAGAACTCAACAGTGCAATGGCTGGACAAGTAATAGAATCACAGATGTCTCCTCACAATCTACCAAGTCAAGGAAATTTTCATTCTTAACCTGCTTGGTTTTCCTATAACAATGTGAAAAAGCACTCAAGATTTCCTTGGGCCAGACAGAAAATGTACAAATTTAGAGATTTTTGTCTTAATAATTTCATTTTTTTTTTGTCCAGCTAGGCTCTTAGGAAACATATATTCTAAAATTACATTCTGATATATTTAGAACTCTGTCAGTTCAGCGCAGCCTAATACGTGGGCACTCAGTATTGATCCTTTTTAGACTGAATTGTACAGACATCGTCCTATCATATGTCCTTGAATCAGTATTGCAGAAATCCAATTGCCCCCCACTTAACCTCCTTCACCAAGGTTGATTTTAGTCAAGGTTGATTTTAGTTATCGTGTGTATGAGGCCTGTAAAACAGCAATGTCCCTTTGGGAATCATGACAACGGAAATTAAACAAACACAGGTACTGATACAATCTTAATAACTCAATGTCACCAGCAGGAATATATAATATATATATATACAGATATATATAGATATATATAGATATATATATAAATTTTACCACAGTTAACTCCTCCTGTCAGTTGGTTATGCACTTCAACTTTCAATGTGAAAATCCTAATTATCTATTTACCTTCAAAAATTGTTAATGATATATTATCTACTTGCCATGAAAACTATATACTATTGATTGGAGTCTCTTGATAGAAAAAGCGTGTAAACTAAAATGTCAGCAAAACATCCCGAAAGCAACTGATGCTTTTTATATTGATTTCTCAACCTTGGAAAAAGACAATGAGTTCCCACACAAGCTCTGAGAAACACTCCTTAGAGAGAAGACAATGTCTGTGTGCATATTATGTCAAAAATAATATCGTTGTGCTTTTGAGCTCTATTTGACATGAAGTTTGTTTCAAACTTTGCATAGAGGAAGATGTTAGCCTTTTTTAGAAATAAACATCCATAGATTTGTGTACATCTGGATTCCTTAGAACGTGCTTAAGGCATTTTGCAAAACAGGGACTCTCTTAGCATTCTTCGCTACTTTCCCCATAGCATTCGTAGTCTTATCTGCTGTTCATCTTTTTCAAAATTTAAAGTTATTCTTCAATATATCTTCTACAGTCTTTGATTTTGGCTCCAGATCTGATGGAGTTCCTTGTGGGAATTTAATGCCAGAAAAATCTGAGGGAAAATCTGTATGATGATTAGCCACCATTGAACAGCAAAGTCCTAGAAAAAGAAGGATCTTAAACAATGGTGAGCCCTGCTCTTCCCCTGTACTCCTTTTCTTCTCAAAGCATTTGTTGAGAAGCCAGGCAGTGGGATGCTGCTAAGGGTCAGAAATGCTGGCACAGCTTTAGGCTTCCTCATAGGACTGAAGAAACCAGAAAAAAAAAAAAAAAAAAAAGAAAAAAAAGAAAAGAAAAAGAACAAGTTTAAGGGTGTCAGGAAAGATTATATTCAAAATTCCAGATCACTAAAAAAGGGGGAAATGCAGAGCAGTGAGATCAAAACTCCACATTAACTTGTCCCTTAATGCATTTGCCCAAACCAAAAATGTTAAAGTGCCAGGTTGAAAGAAGCTGAAAGGCAGAGTGGAGTATCAGAAATCTCATCCTATTAGAGAGCCTAAAACTGGAGTTCAAGAAGGAGCATGGAGGATTCTGGGTAACAATGACCAATCTCTGGAGCTCAGCTGGGTTGACTGCAGGGCCACGCCCTAGGATGGTGGCTTTCAAGGCTGAAAACCATCCTCAGTCTTTTATTGGATTAAGGAATTTACTTCACCCCTAACTCACACAGAAGCAAATATTCATCTTCTGTAAAGAGAAATAACCACTGTGGCAGATGTTGTCTGTCAGTTCCCACAATCCCCTTGGACCTATACTAAATATTTTAGTTTAATCCAGTTCCATTTCCAAATGCCCAAACTTGCATCTTTTGCCTGAGAACTTTTTCTGGCTGCGAGAGTCCTTGGTCCAGCATTAGTGTGACTGGCCATTAATGGTGAGGGTTAATCACTCTTCATTCCCTAGAAGAGGAGCTTACTGGGTGACAGATATTTCAGCTCTCTTGCCTCTTGTGTGAGATATTTCTAATGTGCATGCTCTGGATCATTTTCCAGGCTTCTTCAGTTCCATTTTCTCATAGTGGTAACCAGTTTGACGATGCGTATTTTACTGGCTTCTTTCCCTTACCTTCTCTGACTTCCTCACTCCCCTACTGGTATTTCCTGGGCCTCTCAAATTCTTGTCCCAGGTTTTGCTAATGGAGGAACTCAAACTAATACAATCAGTCAGTATCACTATACTTTAAATAATACCTGTTTTTTAGGGGCTGGTCGAGTGGCTCAGTTGGTTAAGAGCTCACTCAAGAGTGTGAGCTGAGCTTTGAGCAACAGCAGTTCGATGCCCAACCCAAGCTGAACTGCTTCTGAGCTGCCAACAGATGGCAGGATGGCTCAGCTAAAATAAATAAATAAATAAATAAATAAATAAATAAATAAATAATACCTGGTTTTCAATTAAAAATAATTAGGTGCACTAAGAATCAGAACAAAGCGGGTGGGGGGGGTAGAAGAAACAGACTAAGAGGTGACAATAGATGCTCATTTCAAAACACAATCTTTAAAATAACTGATGTCTTCAATAATTCCACAACACACATAGTCACAAGTGAAGGAAGTCAGAAATGTCACCCCAAAATATGTCTCATCATAAAAATTGTTTTCAGATAAAGGCAGTTAAAAAAATAACAGGGGTGTAGAAAGGGTGTTCTAATCCTCTCCTTTTTCTTCTTGAAATCAGGAAATAAAACCCCCACATAGAAGATGTCTTCACCACACCAGAAGGAAAGAAACAGTCTTATCATCAAGCAATGGACACTAAGAAGAAGAGAATTCTGCACAAACAGACCTTGTTAAAATAATTTGCATCTTCCTTTAGCCTCCAACGTAGTCTAGTGACTTTTCTACAATTGTCTTTCTTTGTTCAAACTAATATAAAAATATTTAGTTTTTGCCATTTAAGTTTTCATTCCTCAGTATACGGTATGTGATCAACACAGTTTGTGATATTTAAACGGTGTTGTGTAAAATCTGCATTAAGTAAATGTGTATGCTTTCCTCCTATTAACCTGTCTTATGCCAATTTAATTATCAAGTACAGCCAAAAACGCTTAGAGGGTAAAGTTTTGGCTCTCCTACACAAGCTGGAGTTTTGATAGTATTCAATCAATAACATATTCTACAATTTTCTGGTTGATAACAAGGTTTATAATTATAGTTATAATGGTTCCTGTTTCATACTAGTAGTTTCTTATGCCTGAGCCCACCAGTTTTCTCAGCCTTGAGTTTGAATACTGCTTTGTTGACTGGTGTCACATCATTATTTATACTTCTATTAAATGTTTCTAAAATTAGGAAGAACAATGCATTGTCTGCCTGTTTGTTCTTTCCAGGATGAAAGTTTGCTTTGGGCATTATCCTCTTCCTATGCCTCTCACTATAGGATTCCCCTCTCTGTTTTCCAGAGATGTTTTAAAGCAGTCATGCCTGCAATTGAAGCCTGTCCAATTCATATTTTATAGATATTTTCAAATTTGTGAATTACCTATTTTGAGAATTCTCTAAGTCCCTACTCTCATCTTACTGTACTGAGTAGTTTGTAAGCATTTGATAAATCTTTTATTGCATCACGTCACATCATCTCTTTGTTAGGAAACTATTTGCTCTGTGTTGATTCTCACTATATTTTCCTCTCATAAAATAAATAAACCTTTGATTAAACACACAGCTTCCAAAAGGGTAGATAAGAAGGCATAAATAAAGGATTCTCCACCATGTAGAACAGACAAGTTTGAACAATTTTAATGCTGAGGTGAGGGTTATCGCATATTATTCTCATTTCTTTATCTGCTTGCACTGCATGCAGTTTTTTCTACACACTAAAATGCAAAGAGAAAATACTTCCGTGTGTGTGTGTGTGTGTGTGTGTGTGTGTAAATCTTTCCCCACACTAAAGTTAGTTTTAACCACAGTGGTTTTGAATGCATTCCTTGAACAATTATGTGGTATATTTTTTTTTAATTTAAATTTCATTAACAGATAATTAGGGAAAAACACAGCACGTAATATTCAAACTCACTTTTCTTGTAGATAATAATTTATTTTGTAAAATAGGCTGTGTGTAAAAACATTTTCATAATAATTTCTCCTTCCTCTATATCTCCTGCTTCTTTCTATTTGATTTAGAATATATTAAAATGATTAAATAGGGGCTGGCCACGTGGCGCAGTGGTTAAGCACTGGCTTGGGAAGCCAGCGGTCCCGGTTTGGGTCCCACATATGAGGGTCAGTGACACTGCGCTCAAAAAAATAAAATAAAATAGATAAAATGATTAAATATACCTCAAGTCTCTGAATTTGTTTTCAGTGAATAAGAAAGCAAAGTCTTATTTCTTCCATTATCAAATTTCTTACTTTCTTAATAACAGTGAAACAATACTGACCAAAGTCAATTAGTCATTTGGACTGAGAATAGATTGAATTAGCAAACATTCAATGATTCCAATTTTGCATTTGTTTGAAATTCTACGAATTACCAAAAAAAGCAGGGGGCATTATGACTATACGGAACTTTTGGAGGAGAAGAAATAGGAGATGTTATAACTTGCATGGCATTGTCTAAACATCCAATGATATATACAGCTGTTTTGGTTTTTGTTTGTTGTTGTTTTTCTTTGCCATGTGCCCTGTGACTACTTCAAACCTAACCTGATGGGACCTGGGAACACATCTTTTTGACTCTTTAACTTCTTCACTTCATAGTACCTTGCCCTGCACACAGTGCGAGCTCTAATGAATATTTGATGGAGAAAGATCCAGTAGCAAGGAAATCAGCCTGCAACAAGTAGAGTCAAACCTATGGAATAGTAATGAGGGAGAAACTCTTCTCAAATGTACATCCAGGCAAGACCCTGAGGAAAAAGCTTCAAAGTGATTTAAAGTGAACTCTCCCAGATAATCAACAGTGACTTAGTTAAGACTGTAAAAATGACATAACATTGCTTCTGTAGAATGTATCACTCCAACTACCAAAAATGTCAGTGTGACCAAAAGGAGCACATGAAAAATTAGGAAGTGAAATAAGTTTATATTTGGCACAACTCTCTCCTTCTATGTAGTTCTTTTCTGTTTCTCCAGTTAAGTGAGTTTCCCTTTTCTCCTATCAATGTTAGCTCACATCTACCCCAGGCCTCTCATCCATGTTCAGCAAACAAATTCTGCCCAGACATTGCCTTTTTCCTTTACTGCATTGTGATTGACCGAACATGGCTCATTCCATTTAGGCATAGTCGAGTGGGTTCATCTACTATCTCTAATAAACTAGTTCTTTCCATATTTCTGAGACAGGGACTCTACTTCTCCATGCTCTTATTCACTTTCATGTAGAGAAAGCTCCGATAATAACACACACACACACACACACACACACACACACACACACACACACACACGCACACACTTCACTTTTCTTCCTCTTCTTCTCTTGGGAAAAATATTGCCACCTAAAATCTATGTTTTCCTCTGCTTCTCAGGCTACAAATCTCTATCTGCATTTAAGTCTGTTTTTTTAAAAAGATTTTAATTAAAATATAGCTAATATACAATATTACATTAGGTTCAGGGGTACACCACAGTTCTTCAACACTTATAGATCTAAAGAAGTGATGACCATGATAAGTCCAGCAACCATCTGACACTGTACACACTATCACAATATTATTGACTGTATTCCCTCTGCTGTACATTACATCCCCATGACTTATTTGCTTTATACCTGGAAATTTGAACTTCTTATTCTTATTCGCCTTCCCCCCTTCTTAATTTTTCCATTACAGTTGACATTCAATGTTATGTTATATTAATTTCAGGTGTACAGCATAGTGGTTAAGCATTTGTATAATTTAAGAAATGATCACCCTGACTCGTCTAGTACCCACCTGGCACTGTACATAGTTATTAACATATTATTGACTATATTCCATGATCTTTGTTTTACATCCCCATGAATATTTTGTAACCACTACTTTGTACTATTGAATCCCTTCACCTTTTACACCCTGCCCTCCAGCCTCCTCTGATCTGTCACCCCAGCAAATCTAGTACCAGTATGACACCATACTTAGTTATTACAATGTTATTGACTATATCCCTTATGCTGTATCCTACATCCCCACTGTTACTGTGCAATAACATTTATGTACTTTTTAATCCCTTCCCCTTTTTCACTTACCTCTCAAATACCCCACCATCGTCTGCCCCCATCGGGCAACCATCAATATGTTCTCTGTATCTATGAGTTTGTTTCTGTTTTGTTAATTTTGTTCTTTAGGTTCCACATATAAGCGAAATCACATTGCATCTGTCTTTCTCTGTCTTACACTCCACTCAGCACAACACCCTCCAGGTCCATCCATGTCATCACAGATGGCAAGCAATATTCCCTTCCCTGGCTGAGAAATATTCCATTGAATATATGCACCACCTCCTCTTTATCCATTCTTCCTTTGACTGACACCCAGGCTGCCTACACATCTTGGCCATTGTAAATAATGCTGCAATGGACATATGGATGCATATGTCCTCTCAAAGTTGCATTTGGTTTTCTTCAGATAAATACCCTGAAATGGAATTACTAGGTCATTCTTTGTCTATTCTTATAGCCTTTATTTTAAAGTTTATTTTGTCTGGTATAAGTATTGTTACTTCAGCTTTTTGTGTACTTTCTTTTTTTTTCATTTGCATTTTCATGAAATATTTTTTTTCTATCCCTTTACTTTCCATTTGTGTGTGTCTTTCGATCTGAAGTGATTCTCTCATACAGAGTTTGGCAAATTGTGGCTCACAAGACACATGCGGCTCTTTGGGTACATTCATGTGACTCTGAAGTTAAATTGAAAATGAAAATAAAACTATCATAGTTTCATTTATAAAAGTTTTAAAGGATATTATTCATACAATGGTGATTTCATTTGTTTTATGGCTCTCGAATAATTTTTAAATTATTGTGAGGGACAGGATTGGCTCTTCCATCTCAAAAGTTTGGCAACCCTTGGTCTCGTAGGTAGCATATGTAAGGGCTTTGTTTTCTTATCCATTTAGCCTTCCTATGTCTTTTGAGTGAAGTAGTTAATCCATTTACATTAAGAGTAATTGTTGATGGCTATGTAGCTATTGTCCTATTGTCATTATATATATTACAATATATATATATATATATATATATATATATATATATATATATATATATATATTCCCCACACACACACTTAAAGCAGTCCCTCTAACATTCCCTGTAATACTGGTTTGGTGGTGATGGACTCCTTTTCTTGTCTAGGAAGCTCTTTATCTGTCCTTCAATTCTAAATGATAGCTTTGCTGGGTAGAGTAATCTTGGTTGTAGTCCTTGCTTTTCACCATGTTGAATATTTATTTTGTGCCAATCCCTTTTGGTTTGCAAAGTTTCTGTTGAGAAATCAGCTGACAATCTTATGGGAACACCCTTGCAAATCACTAGTTGACTTTCTCTTTCTGCTTTTAGGATTCTCTCTTCGTCTTTAACCTTTGCCATTCTAATTATAATGTATCTTGGTTTGGGCTTGTTTAGGTTTTCTTGTTTGGGACTCTGTGCTTCCTGGACTTGTATGTATATTTCCTTCATCAAGTTAAGAAAGTTTTCAGTTATTATTTCTTCAAAGAAGTTCTCAACAATCTCTTGGTTTCTCTCTTCTCCTTCTGGCACCCTTATGATGTAATGTTATCAAGCTTGGTGTTGTCCCAGAGGCTTCTTAGACTATCTTCATTTTTTTTTTCTTTTTTCTTTTTGCTGTGTTGATTGGGTATGTTCTTCTACCTTGTCTTCCGTATCATTGATTCAATCCTCTGCTCATCTAGTCTATTGGTGATTTCTTCTAATTCATTCTTCATTTCAGTTATTGCATTCTTCATTCCTGACTATTGTTTTTTATAGTTTCAATGTCCTTTTTTATGCTTACTATCTCTCTGTTGAAGTTCTCACTAAGTTCCTTGAGCATCCTTATAACCACTGTTTTGAACTCTGTGTCAGGTAGATTGTTTGCTTCCATTTCATGAAGTTCTTTTTCTTAAGTTTTTTCCTGTTTCTTTTCTTTTTTTTTTTCCTTTTGGGACATATTTCTCTGTTTCTTCATTTTACCTGCCTCTCTGTGTTTGTTTCTATGTATTAGGTAGATCTGCTATGTCTCCCAGTCTTGGCCAGATGGGCTTATGTAGTAGGTGCCTGGTGGGGCCCTGTTGAGACCACCCTTTGGTGTGCCTCTTGTGGGGCTAATTGGGTGGTGCTCTGATTTGGTCTGAGCAAACCTCCAAGTATTTTGGTGCTGGGGCCTCTTGGGAGGGCCCCTGGTGCACACCCAGGTCACTTTGTGGCCAGTCAGGAACTATCTGATATGAGCTACAAAGCTATCTGCAGTTTCTTGCTGCCTATTTTAACCCTGGAAGTAGGTGAGAGATGCTACGCTGTAAACTGAGGGTGTCTGTCACCAGTTCTGGGCTTGGAGTAGTTTTGCAAAATGCCAGGACACCCTAAGGACTGCTGACACCTGCCAGCTTCCTTAAGGTTCAGCCACTGATAAAGCCTCATGCAATATACAAGTTGGGTGAGGTGGAATCTCAGGGGGTCACTAGAGTGAGAAGAATTGTGGTCATCAGGTTAATATAGACTCTGGTTTGGGTCTAGTGCTGAACCTGGAGCTACTCAGCAAAAGTCATAGAGCACATGAAGGCCAGTTGCCACCCACCTGGGGCCTGTGGACTCTGATAGTTTTCCAAGAAAGAGTGAAATTTGGGTGGGGCTTGCTGCTTGTGGAGAAAGTGCCTCTGGTATTTGATAAATTGGGTAGTATGTCAGCAGGGTGGAATTATTGGAGCTTACCAAGCCAATAAGATTAGATGCTTTACAAACATTTTATACTTCTTTTTTGTCATTTTGGGGGATAATCTAGACAGACAATCATGTCATCTTTTTAATTTATTTATTTACATAGCTTTTGTTTCCCATTTTTATCCTATTGCACTAGCTCAGTCCTACAGTAATGTTGAATATAATCCTTATCTTCCCAATTTTAGGGGTAAAGTGTATGGTTTCTCAAGATTAAGTGTGTTGTTAGCAATGTTTTTGTTGGTGTTTGTCATTTTGAAGAAGGTCCCTGTAGTGTGCTAAGAGTTTAATTCAACAATGGGTTTTAGGGCTTGCCAATTTTTGTTTTGCATCATTAACACATGATCATATGATTTTTCTTCTTCGGCCTGTTGATATAGTGGGTCATATTGATTGATTTCCAATGTGGCACCAGTCTTGAGTGCCTAGTGATTGGATATAATTCTTTTTACGTATTTATGAATCTGACTTACTAAAAATTTGTTAGGGACTTTTGTACCTATATTCATGAAAGCTATTCATCCATTGTATTCTTTTCTTGTAATAACTTTGCTTTTGGTATATAGGTAATGCTGGTCTCATAAAATGAGTTAAGAAATATTATTTCTGCTTGTTTTCTGAAATAGATTGTGAATAGATAGTAACTTTTTTCCCCTTAAATATTTGTTAGAATCCATCAGTGAAAAGCTGTGGACCTGGTGTTTCCTTATTTGAAAAGTTATTAATTATGAATTTAATTTACTTAATAGATATAGGCTTATTCTGATTATCTTTTTCTTCTCATGTAAAGTTTGATAGCTTATGTATTTCAGAGAAATGAACCATTTCATCTCAGTTATCAAATTTGCGGGCTAGAATTATTCATAGTATCCCCTTTTTCATTGGTATTGATAACTTGTATTTTTTTTCTAGTCAGCCTGGAAAAAACTTATTGATTTTACTGATTTTTTTCAAAGAACCAGCTTTTTGTTTCCATGATTTTCTTAATGTTTTTGTATTTTCAATCCCATTGTTTTTTTAGATTCAAATCTGTTTTTCTTGTATTTGTTTTAGATTAAATTGTTCTTCTGTCTCTGGTGTTCAAAAATTGAACCTGAGGGCCGGACGAGTGGCGCGGTGGTTTGGCACTGGCTTGGGAAGCCAGCGGCCCCGGTTCGGGTCCCACATACGAGGGCAAGTGACACTGCCCTCAAAAAATAAATAAATAAATAAAATAAATAAAAAATAAAATTGAAACTGAGATTGATTTTAGGTCATTCTTTATTTCTAATATATATATATTCAACATGTCAATTTCCCACCAAGAATTACCTTTACCATATCCCACAATTTTGATACATTCTATTTCATTTTCACTTAATTCAACTTGATAAACTTCTTTGACTCATGTGTTATTTACAAGTGTATTGCTTTTACTGCAAATATTTTGGGATTTTCCAGTTATCTTTCTGTTATTGATTTCTAGTTTAATTGTATTGTGGTCTGAGAACACAGTTTGTATGATTTCTATTTTAGCAAATTTGTTACAGTGTGTTTTATAGCTCAAAATGTATCTATCTTGGTGATTGTGCCATCTGAGCATGAGAATAATAAGCATTCTGCTGTTGTTGGATGGAATAATTTTAAAATAATTAGATCAAGTTGACTGATAGTGCTGTTCTGGTAAACTATATTCAACTAAATTAAGTTATTGCCAAATAGTGAGGAACTCTGAGATAGAGCAAAAGACCATATTCTGGGGATGGAAAAATTGAAAAACAGTAAAAAATCTTTAATGATTATGCAGTATGTTTGAATTTCTTTCTCCCTATGCATTAAAACAAAGATTATTTTTGTGTTCCCTATAGGATTAGGAAGTTTTTGTTTCTTTATATATTACTATAACTATATAAAACACAATTTGTATGGAATTTAATGAAGTAGTGGATTATAACAAAAATTCATATTTATGCTTTCATTTGGGATATAATTCATCTATATAGTTAAGAAAAATAATAAAATCTTAAAAAATTTAATCAAAATTAGAAGTGTTTGAGTTTTACATTTTTTGCAACTACAAAACTGCACATTTTTATTTATAACAATTTTAAAAATATATTTCTCATACTTGTTTCCATTTTCTATTGCAATTTGAAGTAGTCTACGTGTGTGTGTGTGTGTGTGTGTGTGTGTGTGTGTGATTTCTATTAGAAACTAATACAGCTGTTTATAGATAATAAGACCATTACTGGCAAATATTTTTTAAGGGTGAATAGTGAAAAAACTATTATGGTCATATTTTGTGTCCAGAAGAGAACTTTTTTTTAATATAGTTCCTTGTGGCTGCTGTAACAAATTATTACTGAATTATTCATTTGCATCAAATATATTTATTCTCCCATTGTTCTAGAAGGCAGGAATCTGAAATGAATGTCCTGCACTTGCTCCAATGACTCAAAGGAAGAATCCATTTCCCGCCGTATCGAATTTTCAGTGGTGGTTTGCATTTCTTCGCATTCCTTTGCTATTTCTTGAGCTTTAGTGGCAATACTGCAATCCCTTTCTTTGTCTTTATATGGCTTCGTCCTTTGTGGGTATCTTCTCCTCTGTGATTCTATCAAATCTTACACTGTCTTGTTCTTATAAACATTTGTCATTGGACTTATGGCCCACATAGATAATCCAGAATAAGCGCCTCCTCTCAAAATCTTTAGCTTAATCACATATGTATTTTTAGTTTTAATGTAAGGTAATATTCATTTTTGTTTTCTTTTCTTTTTCTTTGCCATAGTCGGCCTCTGGTCCCCCAGCATTCCTGTCCATCCTATGTGTAAAAGTTACTTACTTCATCCCATTATCCCTACAAATATCATCCTATTACAGCATTAACTCTCAGTCAAAAATCTCATCTAAATATTATCAGCTTAAAAGCCACAAAGATAATTATCTATGTCATTTGAATCAAATATGGATGAGACTGGTCATTGACAAGGGTTTTCCCCTAGACCAAATTCTAGCCAATATCCTCTGAGATTTCTTCTCAACGAGGCCTCAAGCTTGGCCCCAAAAGACTTGAACTAACATAGTTTAACAACATAGTTTAGCAACATAGTTTCTAAAAGCTACAAGCCAAATCCCTAAGATGACTCTAGCCCCTCTTAAAACGTCTGACTGAGAAAAGTCAAGGCTGCCTAAAATAGTCACTGTTTCTTCAAACCAACACCCTAGGATAGGACCTCTATCTTACAGTCTTCTTCGGGAGCATAGAATCTGAACTTTGATAATTGCCAGCTAGCATACATAACTGGACTAATCACATTTATACTGAATAACCCATTGTAATTGTTCACTTCACTGACTCTATTTTAGTCCTCACTTGCCCCACACCGTAGTCCCCCAATATTCCTAAAAAAATGCCCATTTGCCTTTCTCTGTACTAAGTCAAGTTGAGTTCAGTTCATGCTAGTCTTTTTTTCCCTATTGTAATAGTTATAACTGATTAAAAGTTGTCCTTACCACTTTACCTAATGTCTGTGCTTATTTATTTTTAACAGTGTAATCCATCCTAGGGCTAAATTCCTCCTCATCTATGGATATGTGAAACTAGAAAACAGGTTTTCTGCTTCCAAAATACAATGCTGGGACAGACAGCCATAGGATAGCATTTGTAAACACCCCCATTCCAAAAGAGTAAAAATGGGATAAATAAAGGGGACATCAGTCCCAAAGCATGATAGAAATCAAGCAGCACAAATTCCAGTAGGTTTCAAGGCCTGAGAACAAGCTACTGTGACTCATGCTCCACTGCTGGGCTTATTATGTTGTCCTCTGGCCACCTGTATACACCGGACACTGCCCACCTCCTCTGCAATGCTGACTTCACTCTCGGTAACCAATGCTCTGTCATGAGTTCTTGGTTTCTCTTTTTTCTTTTCTTCCTTTTTCTTGAGAGATAGCACGTGTTTATAGCTGAGTAGTTCTATCAACGTTTCCCTGCCTGGAACACTTCGGAATTCTGATATCTTTCTCTCAATTCGTACTTCTTTCCTTTCCCATCCAAGCTGGCAGTGTGTCTAGTGATACAAGAGTCTCAAAAACTGTGTGAGTCTCCTGTGTGTGTCACAGGATCCATATCATTAGACAGGAGGCTCCTTCACAGAGCTTTCCTGGGTAATACCATCTCTATTTCTGGCTTTGCTAAAATGATTTAGTGTATCCATGTGCCATATGCCTAATTTTTCAGTAAATGCTTTTGCAGCCATACCATTGGTCTGCTCTCCAGAGCACACATTCATAACAGTGTATCTCCTAATATTGACATGATTTGTTATCTAGATAGGTTGAGACTTTCTAAATCATAAGTCCATATGCATTATTATTTGTAGAACTGCCTCAAATTACTTGATATTCCTGGCTAAAAGAATCCACTCATCCAAGAAATAACAAAAATGGAGAAATTATTTGACCAGGTCAAATGATTTGTGGATTTTGCTATTTGCATTTTGTACCTGACCATTCTAATTTTATATTCAGAATGCAGATTTAAAGTGTGGGATCAATTTATTCCTCAAAGTAAATTTCTTTGCCTAACCCTTTCCAATGATGACATCATTATATTATTCAATGATATCTCATGAATATTATTACTAAAGAAGTACTTACTCTTTTTCATAAAAAGGGGAAAAAAAGAGAAGAGGTACTTTTTTGCAATGTCATACCTTTGGAATTAATTATTTTCATGGTAATGCAAATAAATACAAATCTGGAAGTAATGATAGGCACTAGGCAGAAAGAAATACTGAGTTAGCACTCAAAGTTTAGAACTGCCATTAGGAGGGTGTTTTTAAAAAATAATCACACTGTATTTTAAAATTGCAAAGGAAGTCAATCCAATCCTTTTGCAGACGTAAATCATTCTTGAAACATAAAATTTCCATTGTTAAAATAGGGTGTTTGCTTTTCCAGAATATAAAACCCTTCCTAGGGAAAGATTCCTTCATACCTTACAAAGGATTCACCATATTGAATATCTATCTATACAGGAGAGATTGAAAACATCCCAACTTATCCTCCAAAGCAACTGAAAGGTATTTTCTTCTTAGAATTACACTAAAGGCTTATGATTGAGCTAGGAAAGAATACATTCTTGTCAACAAAATTGAAGACCTGTCTCCTTAAAAGCAGCTTTTTGAACTCATTCATAAAGGTTAAGTAACTTTCACTGTGTCTTTAACCCTGGCTTTACACATGTCAACTCATTGAATCCTCAGGAACTGTATCTTAATCCACTTTTAGAAAGACGAAACTATGCTGCAAAGGCAGGAAAACAGAGGCTCAAACTCAGGTCTTCTATGCCTCACAATCCACGGTCTAGCTGATATTCCTCAATGTCTCTTTTATTTCATGGACTATCTCTTAGCTGGTCAGCACATAAACATGTCTGTTTGCAAAACTTATTCTAAGGACCTGCCCCACTGAATGCTTCTCATCCAATCATCTTCACTAAAGTGTTATTTTCTAGGCTGTGATAAACTCACACTCTAAACCCAAGCCCTACTTAGACTAGCATGTATGAAGTAAATCTTCCTTGTATCTAGTCCAAACCAGTCTCTTAAATAAAATCATCTCATAGTTTCTCCTTAACAAGACATGTGCCTTTATCATGCTAGACGTATGGGAGCAGTCAGAACTAAGATACATACAAGAGGCATGAATTCATGCAAATTATTATGGCTAAAGAAAAATCACCATGTATTGATTTTTTTTTGTGAAATGCTGTGCTTACATTTAATCAATTTAAAAATAACTCACCATGTTATACAGAGTCCTAAAGTTTGAATATACTGAATATATATATTGAATTTCTGAATGTATTCACATATTTCAACTATTTTTTTCTGGCGCAATGTGAAATGCATGCTTTCTTGTCAGACACTACTTTGTATCAGTGAACATAATGAGGCCTAGGATATCTTAACATCAATGAACACTAGAGAATTGTGTTCAGTTCTAAATCATACTCCACATTCTGATTTCTTCAGCTTCAGAAAGCAAATATTTCCACATCTGTGTATTCAAAGTCCCATTCAATGAAGTGGGTTTGCCCAAGCCACGGGCATGGTAAATGCAATATACCATGAGATGTGCATACATGAGGGGTTTGTTAGCCCAGCAATTCCAATCTTGTAACTATTTAAAACAGCCCAGCAATTCCAATCTTATAACTACTTAAAACACCAATCCCTGATTATAGTACCTTGAATTACTAACACATAAATTATGTTTTCTAAGACTTTCCATTATATTTAAAGTTGTTATTTTGATTACAAACACATACTCACACGTACACTCATCCCCAGATAATTATTGAGGTTTTGATATTATTTTGAGTTCATGGACTCATCTGAGAATTTGAGTATCCTTCACTCTGGATATGACCTGAAACAATAAACTGCACAGAAGAAAACGTAGGTACTAAACTTATAGACCTTGGGTTCAAAGAGGATTTTATGAATTTGACTTCAAAGGCAAGGGAACTAAAAGCTAAATAAATGAATGGGACTACATCAAACTAAAAAGCTTTTGCACAGCAGAAGAAATCATGACACAATAAAAAGGCAAACAACTGAATGGGAGAAGATTTTTGCAAATAATGCCTCCAATAAGGGGCTAATATCCAAACTATATAAGGAACTCATACAACTCACAACAAAAAACAAAACAATCCAATTTACAAATGGGCAAAGGACCTGAAAGATAGACACATTTGTTTATACTGTGTTGTTTACATGAATTCAGATAATATCCAAGTGTCTGAGAACTGTTCATGTACATCAGTTTTAGAGACCACAATCTATAGCATGGCTATAAGATATTAAATATACATATTACTGATGAAAGGAATTTAAAGCAGATGTCTCTTTGCAAAATATTTATCTACTAAAAGAAATAGTGTATTTTTAAGTGCTATAACCTTGTTTTTAAGAATAGCACCTATGCAAAAGAAAGGACTTTCACTCAGAACTGTGACAATTTTATACTTATATGCAAAGCTCAGATGTTCAGATATTAATTCCCCTCAGTAGAAAAATATTACCATTAATAAAAGCCATTAATACAGTACTACAGATTATGTGAGATCAAAGAAGAAAAATGGATTAAGGAAATCAAATGGAATTTGACTGTGAACAATTAGAAATCCCAAGTGTTTCCACTGAAATACACATATTTGATCTTTAATAATAACAGCTGGTGAATTATTCATTCAAATTTAAATCCACAGAGGTTGCTCTACTTTTCAGCCTTTCATTTAATGGCATGTGTCTGTCCTAATCTATATAACATTTCTTATCAAGTAAGGTCCCTGAATGTAATTTTTGGTAAAATAACCACAAGTAAATTTCTTTAAATAAAATGCAATTAGTAGTAAAAATAATGGGAATATGATCATCATAAATACAGTGACCTAATTTTATTACTAGATATTTTTCATAAAGTTTTAGAAGTCATTTTTAAAACCCATGTGGGAAGAGTTTAAATAATACAAAAATAAAATTCTTGCCAGTGTTTAGACTAATATTATGCTATTGCAAAGTGACATGAAAATGTAACCAATTGATCTAAAACGTTTATTGTCTTTCCTTCTTATTATTATCACTTAACTTTTAAAAATGTGTTTCTGTTTTAAAGTCATTTCATTTGTTGGGCTAATAAATAAAACCCAGGTAGCTTTTACCTGTTTTTTCAAGGAGAAATTTTAAAAATAAGTATTTAACATAAGTTATCCTTTAAGCATAGGTTTTTTCATTGTTTTTATTCTTATTTATTTATTTTTTTAACTTTGTGAATATATGTCTAATAGATGTTTGCAAACGTTTGAAAAAGCCAATGTCTAGGGCCACTCACAGTTCATTTCCATCACTGAGTATGGATCACATGTTCTCTTTCGTTTTGGATTTCTTCACTGTTCTTCATTTGTACAGGTTCATTGATGTCTCTATTTTTCTTTCTTATTGTAGTCTGATTTCTAGGCAGTAATTCTTGCATCCCTGTAGTTTAACATTCAATCAACGATTTGGGCAGAGTTAGTTAGTACTCTAGCACCTCACGTGCAAGGCTTCCTATCTCTGCTGATTGATCCATGGTTAGGCTGGGAAGCACATTTGAAAGGTCAGCCACTTGTCAAGTGTTTCATGGTCTTTACTTTACACCATGTCCTCTTGAGTTTTTCCTGGGTATATGCAGTTTTCTGGTAGCTAGGTGTGTGTATAGAGCATATACAAGGTGTGATCACAAAATACAGTGAATGCTGCTGCTGAGTGCCATCCAATGGAAAGGCAGGGGTCTTTCAATATGGGAAGTGGCACATGGAACCTTAGTAGCAGTGTGTGACAAGTTTAAACTTGTTAGGTGCAGTCCATCAGTTGAGAGAGAGTGTGATTTAAAGTGTGCCATAAATCATTCTCCCTCATGAAAATGCTCCATATTGCAAATTGCTTTTCATAGGGCAGTTTCTGCCTAAGAAAAACATTATGGTGTGCCCTCATCCACTTTATTCACCGGATCTGGCACCCTGCGACTTCTGGCTCTTGCCCAAAGTCAAAATGATTCAGGACATTGTGGAAGCCACAACACCCCAACTAAAGACACTCACAAAAGAGGACTTCCAGAACTGCTTCAGAAAGTGGCAAGAGTGATGGCATAAGTATATTTGAAGCAAGGGGGAGTCTTTGAGGAGGATTAATGGCAATGTGTTTTTTACTGTAATAATTTTTTTATTTAAACATTCACTGTATTTTTTTTATTACGACTTGTATAGCCATTCTATGGCTCTTTCATTTCATGATCTGGTTAAATTTCTGACTTGTCTGCACTCACCCCACCAGGACCACCACCTTAGACTATAAAAGGTTTGAATTTTATCCATTTTTTTCTTACTAAGTTCACTACTATTAGAGGACAAAACTGTGGGGCTTTGTCCTGGTCCCAGATCCATTCTGTGGCCTTTGGGGACAAAACTGATTACTTTGGAGGTCAGCCACATTCTTGTAAAACTAAAACTTACATCAACTACGGAGGAAGAATGGCAGTGGCCTTCGGCAAGAAAGCAACAGATGAGTGTTATTCTTTTATGAAGAATCTATCAGTTTTGCAGGAATAAATGCTTCTCAATTTGCTGTCTGCTTTTAGTCTATTTCCAGAGCCCAGAAATTATAGCTTTGGTCAAATTGGCCTCATTTTTGAGAAGAGAATTTTGTCAACCACTCTATAGCACCTTACTTGGAAGTTTCTATTGGATTTGCAATAGATATGCTTCCCTACTTCTCCATGACCTTCACCTCAGATCATGAAGCCTGAGGACATTACAGACGATGGAACATGGCCCAATGCACGACAGCAAATTGTATTGTTTCTGAATATAATTTTTCTCTAATTTTGTTCGCTTCTATCATATTGAGATGGCCAATTTTAACATTATGGCTGCATTCCACAAAGATTAAAATTATAGAGACTATTACAACTCGTATTTTTAATCAATATTTTTGTTTAACTAAGGTCAGTTCAAGTGATCAAGACTGAATTTTAGAAAATGGCACAATAGACACACTGTGCTAACTGCCTCCCAGGATCACACCAAAATTACAAACAAATTATACAGCATTCAACCCTGGAGGTCCCTGGAACACTGGAGGAACAGAACCACTAAACGGAGAACTTAAAGAGGAGGCCACGTCGGGTCTGGTAAGATGGACAGAGACGAGAGAGGGCGAGCCCCGTGAGGGAAGCCCCAGCCGTGGGAAGCTTGTCTGGTTGGGGGAGAGACCCTCCGGCTGCACTCCAAGCTCACCAGCCCAGAGCTCCTTTGCCGGGAAGAGGAGTTCTAACATAGCCGGCAGTAATTAGTGAGGACTCTCTTTGCTCAGCACAGTGAGGCTAAGAGCAGCTAGAGAATCAGTGGGGCCGGCGCCCGGGCTTGCTCGCCGGTGAGCACTTACCTGGTTCCTGGTGGAGGGAGTGGCTGTGTGAGCCGGGAGCCTGCGGGAACGGACTGAGCTGAGCACCTTTGGTGCAAAGGCTGGAGGTTTTTGAACTGTTGTTCCCATGGTGTGGAGCCTGCACGCGAGTGGTGGAGGGAGGATTCCATTTTGTTCGGTTTGGGCCCGCCCACGGAGGATCAGGTCCGAGACCTCATTGGTCTGGTGGAATTGGCGCAGAAGTGCGTGTGTGTGCGCGCGCGCGCATGCGACCTTGGATCCTCACCCTCTGCCCAGCTTATACTGAGTTGCCAGGGAAACGCAGGGCGGGTGCCCTCCGGCTCCAACAGGCTGCTCACTGAGACCCGGGAGTGCGCAAGCCGCCTCAGGTCCCCCGCTCTCCGCACTCAGGCTGCTGATTGGTTGTCGGGCTGCTCAGCGTGATCTGCGAGCGGCTGATTGGGACGGGCTGAGACTGGGAGTTCTCCTGGGAGTGTTGGGCCGTGAGCTGTGTGCCTGCGTGATCCAGCCAGGGCTCTCCTAATGATCCATCTAATACATCAAAGCAATCCCAGAGCGACAGCCAGAATGGCCAAACAAAGAAACATGTCACAAGTAAAAGATCAGAAGAAACCTCTAGAAATGGAACTAAATGAAATAGAGGGATCCAACCTTTCAGAGACAGAGTTTAGAATACTGATGATAAGAATGTTTAAGGAACTTAGCGAAGACATAAAGAAAGATAGGGAAACCATAAAAAACAACCTGTTAGAACTAAAGAATAGAATAACTGAAATGAAGAACACACTCGAAGGAATCACCAGTAGAGTAGATGAAGCAGAGGAGTGGATCAGCAATTTGGAAGATAAAATAGCAGAAATCACCCAGTTGGCACAGCAAAAAGACCAAAGAATAAAAAACAATGAAAATAGTTTAAGAGCCCTATGGGACAAGGTGAAGCGCAACCACCTTCGAATCATAGGGATACCAGAAGGAGAAGAGAAGAAGCAAGGGGTTGAAAAGGTATTTGAAAAAATAATGACTGAAAACTTTCCTACCCTGGTAAAGGAAATCAACATACATGCCCAGGAAGTGCAGAGGGTTCCAAACAAGCTGAACCCAAACAGGTCCACACCAAGACACATCATAGTTAAAATGGCAAAGGTTAAAGATAGAGACAGAATCCTAGAGGCTGCAAGAGAAAGACAGGGGGTTACATACAAAGGAACTCCTGTTAGACTAACAGCTGACTTGTCTACAGAAACTCTGCAGGCCAGAAGGGAGTGGCAGGAGACATTCAAAGTGACACAAAATAATGGCCTACAACCAAGATTGCTCTACCCAGCACGGCTATTACTTAAAATTGAAGGAGAAATAAAGAGCTTCTCAGAAAAGAATAAGCCTAAGGAATTCATTACCACCAAGCCAGCATTGCAAGAAATGTTAAAAGGGCTTTTTTAAACAAAAGCAAGGGGCAAACAAGCTAATCCAGGGAGACCAGGAATACAAATAACAAAATGGCAATACAGATGCACCTATCAATAATCATTTTAAATGTGAATGGGCTAAATGCTGCAATCAAAAAGACAGAGAGTGGCTAAGTGGATAAGAAAATAGGACACAGGTATATGCTGTTTACAGATGGAATAAGATATTTCATGCAAATGGAAATGCGAAAAACAAAGCTGGAGTACCAATACTTATTTTGGACAAAATAGACTTTAAAATGACTACAATAAAAGTCAAAGAAGGGCACTAGAACCCTAATAAACATCTATGCACCCAACATAGGAACACCTAATTACATATAACATATTTTGACAGACATAAAGACAGAGATCAACAGTAACACTATCATAGTAGGGTACTTCAACACCATTGTCACCAATAGACAGACCCTTTAGACAGAAAATCAACACAGAAAGAGGGACCTTAAATGATACTTTAGACCAGCTGGACTTCGTTGATATTTTTAGAGCATTTCACCCTGTAAAAACAGAATATACATTCCTCTCAAGTACACATGGGACATTTTCCAAGATAGACCATGTTATGCCACAAAACAAGTCTCAGTAAATGTAAGAAGATTGAAGTCATATCAAGCAGATATAAAGGAAAAACTGATGGTTGATGACTGGGAGGGAGTGGGGAAGAGGGAGAGGGGAAACGGTTTGGACAGTGTAGATGGGACTATAATGTTGCTGCATGGATATGGGGGCAGTTCTGGGAATGTAATTGATAATATTGTGAAGAGACTATTATGTTGTGTGAAATAAGTCAGTCGGAGAAGGACAGGTACCATGTGATCTCACTTGTGCGTGGAGTCTGAAGAGCTGAGTGAACGATCAAAGTAAACAGACTCGTAGATGTAGAGAGAAAACTGAGGGTTGCTAGTTGGGAGGGAGTGGGGATGCGGGGGAAGGGGAAGGGATTAGACAGCATAAATAGGCAACTACAATATTGCCACAGGAATATAAAACACAGTTCAGGGAATATAATAATTTTGTAAAAATTTGGGGGTGTGTCAGATAGTCACATGTGTTGTTAGGGAGGCCACTTCATGGATGGAGTAGAGGCTTGATTACTGCACTGTACACATGAAGCTGATGTTGTATACTAGTGTATGCCAACTGTAACTGAATATGTGGATGGTCACGGGATGTGAAGTATACTGTGGAGGGGAGTCAGGGGAGTTGTGATAGATATGTATGATATGGGGGGGAGTGGGGTGGCAAACTGGTGGGCGGGGGTTGTCACTTTGGGGGATAAAGAATAAAACTATTGCATTGTGTTGTATACCTGAAACTAATTAAAAAAATGAAAAAAAAAAGACTGAATTTTATGATTTTCATGTCCTCACTTGATGCCTTGTGAGCATCACTTTTTCATTAAAGATTTTTATATTTCTTCAACAGGGCAGCACAAACTAATTTACTGTATAACTTTGCATCATTGTCACATATAAATTAGCAATTATTTAAAAATACATTACTTCAATAACAGTTGGTTTGCAGTTTTATAATATATTGCTGGCCAAGAACCCAAGTTCTAATTTTTTGGTCTGGTATAATCTTATAATCTATTCTTAGGTATAATTAACACATTTATGGAAAATTTTATTTATCAAGAATGATCATTCTTTAGTGATATAGTGATAGTGATAGATATAGTGTTCATTTGTTTAAATACTGATTTTTTTTTCCTATAATTTTCATGATTTCTCATTATCATGTCTTTGTTAATGTTTTTATGGTGTGTGGAGTGACTTTCTACAACATTCCAACTTTCTTGACCCTTATAGGAGACATATGTTATTTGTTTGCCTGGTCAGTGTTCTGCTTTCATCACAGCACTCAGATGGGCCATGGGAAATCCTCTATTTCCCTGGTTCCTGGCCTTAGAATTTGAATGGTGCTTATTCTATGTTTCATTCCAGGAGTTGATAAAAATTCTAGGCATGGTTAATTAATCAGTCACATTCATTTTGCCAAAGTGGTTGGTTCAGGTATGGAAACATGTCCCAATCACAGCTAAGCCTGTATATTTTCTGAAGGAAACAGAGAGGCTCTTAATTTCTTGGTACATCGGGCATGGACCAAAACATGGGTAAGCACTTCTCAGAGTTTAGTCAGCATGGAGAAGGGAGAACAGAGTTATGGAGAGTGAGAAAAAGAGATTAGAAGGAGGGAGAAGGAGACGAGGAGAGCTGAGGAGAAGGGAGAAGAGGGAGGGAGAGAATATATAACATCTGGTGACTCCCTCAATCCAGTTTTCATAGCTTTTTAATTAATTGAAGAAATGAAAACCCCCTTTTTACTTGAGATGACGTAAGTTGGTTTAAATTTGTTAAACTTTAAACAAATATGAAATAAAGAGGAAAATTCTATACTAAACATCCACATCATGAATATTAAAATTCCTAATCATCACAGTGTTGTAGGCTTTCAATTTTTAAGTTGAAAAATTTGTATACATTTTAAATGGTTAAAAATTCAGATTAAAACAAGAATTTGAGGATTCTTTTTTTCTTCATAATACCATACGTTATTATTTGTGTAAAATACATATTTTTCCAATATCTCATCTTCTTATACTTTTGAAATTTTTGTGTGTATTATCAATGGAATGTTTTATATATATATATATATATATATATATATATATATATATATATATATATATATATATATTTCATGTGAATATAATTTATTTGAGTATTTAGTTATTTAAACTTAGTACAGGTCACTTCTGTTTTAAACAACAAATACAAAGATTGTAGAAATAATGAGGCTAACAACTAAATTTATTGTGCAAGACAGGGAAGGAGGCACCATATGAAAAGGGCATATGCTTAGTCTTCCCCAAATAATGTGCTTCTGTATTTCCATTTCTAAGATGTCTCATTCTATTTATGATAATGCTGTCTAACTGTTTTTTGGGATGGGATTTCATCTTATTGTGTTGGGAACTTTTGTTTTACACTTTCCTTTCAACAAATCTTTGTGTGTATATGCTGGACAATAAAATCCATTTTATAATAAAGCTAATAGGAGCCTGAAGAAAGAGAGCAAGACATTTTGGAAATGATGAGGTTTTGTAAAACTATAGTTCTACCAATTACAATCTCTGTAGTTATTTTACCTAAAGAGTGGTGGGCATACATTATTGATTTGTTTCTATAACAGAGTTAAGATCATACTCGACACATTCAAGTGGTTTTCATCCATAGACTGCCACTTACTTTTCATGTCATTTCAGATAAATAGGCTGAATACATCAGAATACCTTCATGAAACTATTGGAATTAAGGGTACAGATCTAGCATTTAGAGATAATTTTATCTCTTGTATACCGTTAGTTATCTGTGGAATTATATTTATATATAGTGAAAGGCCCATAATTTATATACATTTGAACTTGTTCTAAAGTAGTAACTCTTCTATACTCTAGAACAACAATATCTTTTCTAATGTAAAATAAAAATCTAATTATCATACCATACTAGAGTATTCTAGAGAACCACTGTAGTGATTAGTGAATCATATTCAGATTTTTCATGTGAAATAATTACTCTTATGGCTGTGTTTAAGTTTGCTAGGTCTCTTTATCCATTTTTTTTTAACATTCTTCATTATGTCTTAAGAGAATACCTTTATTATTGAGCGGTTAAGTTCTTTTCTGGTGAAAGAGAGGTAATGATACATAGAGGAATATGATGGGAATTTTGAAGAGTAATTGCCAAATAACTCAACAACTATTTTAGCATTTTATGCCATCAATTCACTTATCTAAAATATTTCTTAAATTATTATTGAAAAATCTAAGCACTTTTTCATTATGAATATTTCAAAAGTATTTGGAATATGACACACTTTTTTACATTCAGTGTGGTGAGCAAAAATACTCATATACTTACTTTTTTTTTTTTTTTTTGAGGACAGTGTCACTGGCCCTCATATGTGGGACTCGAACCGGGGCCACCGGCTTCCCAAGCCAGCGCTTAACCACCGTGCCACTCGGCCAGCCCTACTTTCTTTTTCTGATAGCTTAGCTAACTCAGGTGGATGAAGCCAGTCTGTAGAGAGAGAGCAAGGCCTTTGACTGATGGCATCATCTGGGGAACCAATTATATGCTGCATAACAAAACAAAACAAAACAAACAATAAAACAAAAAAAAACAACAAAAAACTCTTCTGAAACAAAATTATTCAGAAAGACTAGGAAAAAAAAGAATAGAAATACAGTCATACTTTGGTTTTGAAGCATAATTAGTTCTTGGAACAAACTACTTGTATTACAAGACATCACTCATTTACCATGTTAAAATGTATTAGAAATGTTTGCTCATCTTGCGGAACACTCTCAAACCAAGTTGCTTTCAATCAAAGGTTTTATTGTATTTCTATCAGGCATATGGAAAGAATACTAATAAAAAATATTATCCTCATATCAAAATAAATTCAAGCCAAATATATGTGACAGAGAAGGGCTGATTTTAAATGCAAAACGCCAAAACATATACCATTTGGTAAATACTATTCACGCAACAGTATTCAGGCTCCATGAACTGTAACTTGGGCACATTCTATCAGTAATTACAGCCAAGTCATGTTGTGCCATAAGATTCCTATAAGGCTCCAAAGAATAGCCATTACCTATGTGCAGCCAATGTACATAGTATGTAATATGTACTGGATGCTAGTCCATATAAACGAAAATCGTTCTTAGCTGAATTCAGAAATAAAAGTGGTAAAATATAAAAACTAACTCTAATGAAAATACTGATCACCTTTGTTTATAATTTTATTGTACATTATTTACCATGCTGAGTATGGCTTCAGATATTAAGAAAACAACTTCCTTTAATCACCAATGGTCTACTCCCAGCCTCCATTCACATCTGTCTCGCTTACAGGCCAGTTGGGAGAATTAGAAAAAAGTTAGTGAGAAAGCTCCCATTTCCACCACTAACTTGATCATAGCAGTGACCTCCTGCTCCCTCCCATATTTCTGTATTGCTTAATGTTTATTACAGAGGAGAGACTGAGAAGTTCCCCAAGTTCACATTTAACATGTTAGACTATTTATAAGAGCATCTAGTCAGTCAGTTGTCCATGATGGTAAACATATTAGCTACCCAAAAAATTAAAGCAACATTTAAAAAAAGTTTAATATCCACTCCATGACAAAGAGGTGAGAAAGGTGCACTTTATGTATTATCATTTGATTTGAATATATTCAAGTTTGATCTAATCTTTAAAAATGTATGATTGTTATAACATTGTTTTTCTTGCTATGATGAGGGATGCTAGAATGGGCTTAATTATTTCTAATAATTAAGAATCATTTCTAAGAAAAATGATTTAAAAAACAGATTGTTTTCACATTATATTATGTTGAGAAGCCATTTCCTAGTAAAACTGCAATTCATACACACAATTGAAAAAATCTAATGAATATTTTTCAAAAGATGCATGCCAAAAAGTTAGTGATTATCCACAGCTATAGCAATGAGTTATAAATAAATTGTACAATAACAAATTGTATAATAACAAAATACTGCCAACTGGGTGACCTAAACAACAGAAATTTATTTTCTCACAGTTCTGGTGGCTAGAAGTCTAAGATCAATGTGTCAGCAGCTTTGTTTTTTCCTGAAGTTTCTCCCTTAGGCTTGCAGATGGCTGCCTTCTTGCTATTTCCTCATATGGTTTTCCCTCTGTGAGAATGCATCCACAGTATTTCTCTGTATGTCCTTATTGCCTTTTCTTATAAAGATGGACACCTGTCAGATTGGACCAAGACCCACCCTAAAGATCTACTTTTAATCTAACTACCTCTTGAAATGTCTCATTTCCAAATATAGTAACATTCTGAGGTACTGGAGGTAAGAGTTTCAATTTATGAATTTAGGGAGGGGGCACAGTTCTACCCACAACTATTACTTTATCCTAGCCATGTGCCCTGAACTATTATCTATAGATGGTAGGTAGCAGCAGATATATACCTACATCTGTTATATGATCAAATACTATGAAATCAATGTTAGTCTTAGAGAAATTAACTAATAATTCAGTCTATGTAAAACATGAAGAAACTTGTAATGTATCTCTCTAGATCTAAAGTGATCAGCATATTATCTGTCCTTCATGCCTGAGAAATTAATTTTGTTTTGCAATTCTTTGTGTTATTCAGATGTTATTTCTAATTTAATTCCTGTGAAGTATTGACGTTTGCTCTTCACACTCAACTACATTGTAGAAGAAAATGCTTTTGATTAAACAGATGATATTTGGGCCCGGCCGAGTGGAGTGGTGGTTAATTGCTGGCTTGGGAAGCCAGCGTCCTCGGTTCAGGTCCCACATATGAGGGCCAGTAACACTGCCCTCAAAAAAAAAAAAAAAAAGATGATATTTGATCCTAAACAGCACTAAGTCAGAATTACCCAAAATTAGCATTAATGCTTCTTTATTTTTGAATATTACTCTATTTTAGAACCTATGATATATTTCATTTAGACATTTTATCTCACTGTACTTTGCTCACTAAAGTAGGAAGAGACAGTTTGGGTAATAGATTTTATTTTATTTATTTATTTATTTATTTATTTATTTTTAATTAGTTTCAGGTGTACAACACAGTGCAATAGTTGTACATTTTACCCCTCAAAGTGACAACCCCCACCCCCAATTCTCCACCCCACTCCCCCCCATATCATATATATCTATTACTCTTCCTCTGACTCTCTTCCACAGTATAATCCACATCCTGTGACTATCTATATATATATATATTCAATTACAGTAGGTATACCACCTCCGCTTTAGTTATACAGTGCAGTGATCAAACCTCTACTCTATCCATGAAATGGTCTCCCTAACAAGACCTATGACCATCTGACATTCCACAGAATGTTTACAACATTATTAATTATATTCCCAAAACTGTTTTTCATATCCCAGTGGCAATATTGTAGTTGCCTATTTTTGCTGTCTAATCCCTTCCCCTTCTCCCTCATCCCCATCCCCCTCCCAATTAGCAACCCTGATTTTTCCTCTATATCTATGAGACAGTTTCTGTTTACTTTGCTCATTCATACAGTTTTTCAGATTCCACATATGAGTGAGATCATATGGTATTTATCTTTCTCTGACTGACTTATTTCACTTAACATAATAGTCTCTAGGTCCATCCATATCATTGCAAATGGTACGATTTCATTCTTCTTTATAGCGGAGTAATACTCCATTGTATAAATATACCACAGTTTCTTAATCCAGTCATCTACTGATGGGCATTTTGGTTGTTTCCAAGTCTTATCTATTGTAAATTGTGCTGCTATGAATATAGGGGTGCATAACTTTTTTTGAATAAGTGTCTTGGTTTTTTCAGGATAAATACCTAGGAGTGGAATTGCTGGGTCAAACGGTAGCTCTATTTCCAGTTCTTTGAGATACCTCCATACTGACTTCCATAGTGGCTGCACCAATCTGCAATCCCACCAACAGTGCAGCAGGGTCCCCTTTTCCCCACAGCCCCAACAACAAGTGCTGGCGGGTAATGGATTTTAAATTAAGCCTCTATGCGACAGCCTCAAGAATGATATGTTTGACAGAAATACAGTTTGACAGAATAAACGAAAATATAAGTTCTTATGATATATCTAAAAAATGCTACTTATTATTATTTGTTTTACAAAGAACTACAAAATCATAGCACTGCCATCAGAAGCAAGCTTACACAGTCCTTCGCTCACAAACATACACAACAGCCAAACAAAACATCAGATCAAAGTCAAGATACAATCAAGTTTTTTAAGAAGCTTGCTCATTGCTAAATTCCTGTAAATTTTTCTAATTATTCTGCAGCCTCCGGGTAGGAGGTTTTCGATGGCTCACAAGTTGAAAGAAATGGATAACAATCTCAACATTTTTTAAGTGTTTATAGTAAGCTGGATGATTCAAAGGTAAATTTCTCAGATTTAGGATCCCCTGGAACCAGATTTCAAGCCTATAAAAAGTAATTGTTGAGGTCCACTCCTCACTCACTATTAAGTTAGTTGTCTCATCTTTTTGGTCTTTTAAAAATATTGCTTGCATAGATGGTGGAGAACCAAACCAAACCTCATCAAAATAAACACAATTACTACAAAAATTTCTGTAAATGGGGAACTGTTCAATTTGAACAACTCAGGGTATTCCATATTCCTTATCTAAAATAATTATTTCACCCTACTTTGATCATTTTACAAGAGAAAATACCAAATTAACTCATTCCAGTTAAAACTAATAATTCTATATGTATCAAAATTGTTATTAGACAATAGATGTTTTCAATCAAACTCTTTATAAACATTATTTTTGGATACTTATAAATATCATTCTTGCTCTCTGTCTATAAAGAGATGACTTAGGCTTATCTATTTCAGTCATGAAATATGATACTTTTTAAGGGATCCTGGCTGATTTAGAGAGTGTTATCTCTTGTATAACTTTGAAGATACAGAAAAAAATAATAATATAATTCTTGGAAAGGCAAGGGTTTAAATGTGGTGGTTGGATAAAGAGTGACTCCTAATAACAAAGAACACAAGGCCAGAAAATCTGTTTTGAAGAGACACAAAAATCATAAAATGTGAAAAACATCTGTACTATTTTTTAGAGAGGAATTGTCCAGATATGTCAAATTATTTAAAGTGTACATACTCTTTAATACAATCATTATTCTAGAGTTTAACATAAAGATGTATCCAGGTAAGTTTTCATGTTATATTTTCATAACAGAAATATTTTAAATAGTGAAAAGTTGGTGCAACTTAAATAATATATAATATGGAGAGAATTAAATTATAATGGAGTGCTAAAATTTAAAACAATGGAAAATATACAAATATTTAGGTCTCAGAAATATTTCTTATTTATTATAATTAAAAGCTAGTTATGGGAGGTATATATATTATGTGGAAATATGTTTATAAATAAAAAATATTTTATGTTGTACTCTATAGAGCAAAAGTCTGGTTATGGAATTTTCTAGAGATTTCAGACAAGTAGTAATTTTAAGTTTTTTGTTTTCTTTTTGACTAACCTGTACTTTATGAAGTTTCTACAAATAACATGTTACTTACCTTTAGTAGTAGTAATACATACACTATAGCAGATTTATGAAGCCTAGACTGTACTTTTCCAGGAAATTTAACCATTATGCTTCTACAACTTTGAAGAACTGACTAAATTACTGAAAAGGAGTAAGGGAACAATTCAAAAGATATAAAGTTTGGGCCGGCCGAGTGACGCAGTGGTTAAGCGCTGGCTTGGGAAGCCAGTGGCCCTGGTTCAGGTCCCACATATGAGCGCCAGTGACACTGCCCTCAAAAAAAAAAAAAAAAGATGTAATGTTCTATTTTGTGGAAAATGTACAAAAAAGCATTTTGTTCTTCAAAAGTTATTGAAATATTGATTATAATACATGTTTACCATATGCATTTTCAAAATAAAAACTTTATAATTACTTTGCTTTGAAAAAGTTAAGTTTGTTTGGTCCAGGGTACAGTATTGTTTTGCTGTTTCTAAAATCCCTTTTTGTGAAATCTAATGGATAATGGATAATTAAATCTTGCACATGTCTGAATGGAAAGCTTGAGTGTTTTAAATCTTATTTATCAGCCTTCTTTACCAAATATTTGGTATTTCTCAATGTGCATTACAATTACTAACCTTAATTTTCTCTCTATCCTCATTCTCTTTTTCTTCTTCTGCTCACTCTGCCTCATTTAAACATATTGTAACATGCTTCATTTCATGAATTTTTAAATTAATTATGTACAGTATAGAGCAATGCAACATTAGAACCTTTTATCCACCATTCAGATTGTTATATTATTTCAATAGTTAACATTGTGCCAAATTTTCCTTAGACATTTCTTTAAAGAAAAATAACATATTATTTACAGTGAAGCAATTTTGCTTTCTCGTTCCTCTCTGTTCTCAATGCTGCTGTCAGGATGTTTGTATGCATCTTTGCTGTCCATTATTTTATGATACATGTATCATAAAAGCTTTCTATGATACAAAAATTTTTTGTAAATACTGTGTATATATTTTATGCTATACACATATAACGCATTTTTTTTCTGCAAGATTTTCACATCTGAACAAAGTATTTTTGAGATATAACCATAATGATAATGGGTTGACACCATTAATTCATCTTGTCTGACATATAAGAGTAGATGGTATAACCAGTACCTGACACAAAAATAAAACAAAACTAAACGTTTGTTTTTGTTAATTTCATTTTCCTTGTGGTTCCTGAATAACAAACTAACATATCTGCTGTCATTTATGTTCTCATATCAACTTGCTCATTGTAATTTAAAATAATATGAGCTACCAAGGGCTATGCCAATTGACTTCATATTTAAATGTGCATATTTTGTAAATAATGGAACTGTAAAACATTCCGACAACTCTACCTCATTATTATGACAGTTACTCAAGAAACACCATAAAGATTATTGTGCTCATCCTTACGTCTTTCTACACATATTTTTTGTTCGCTTGCTTGATTTTTGCTTGTTGGTTTGTTTCCTCCAGAGGAATTTTATGGAAGTATGCTTCTAATATAGCAAACGTTATTTTTATTACAGTATATGTAGTTGACATATAATATACTAGCTTCAGGTGTATAACATAATGGTTCAACATTTATATACCTTATGAAGTGATCACCACGAAAAGACTAGTAACCATCTGTCACCATACAAAGTTGTTACCATATTGTTGACTATATTCCTTTTGCTATTTTTTTATAACTTGAAGTTTATTTTTTATAACTTCTTTATTTTATAACTTGAAGTTTAATCCCCTTTACTTTTTTCATCCTTCCCACCAACACTCTGCCCCTCAGGAAACCAACAGTTTGTTCTCTGTAACTATGCATTTGCTTCTGTGTTTGTTTGTTTGTTTGTTTTCTAATTTGTTTTGTTTGGTTGTAGATTTTCCATATAAGTGAAATCAAATTGTATTTATCTTTCTCTGTTGGACTCATTTAACTTAACATAATACCCTGTAGGCCCACTGATGTTGTAGCAAATGGCAAGATTTCATTATTTTTTATGGTTGAGTAATATTCCATTGCTTTGTTTTTATACCGGATCTTCTTTAGCCATTCATCTATCGATGGACACCCAGATTGCTTCTATATTTTTGCTGTTGTGAATGATGTTGCAATGAACATAGGGATGCACATATCTTTATGAGTTATTGTTTTCACTTTTTTTGGATAAATACCCAGAAATGGAATTTATGGGTCATATGGTAGTTCTACTTTTAATTTTTGGAGGAATCTCAAGCTATTTTACATAGTGGCTGCATTAGTTTACAATTGTACCAACAGTGCATGAGTGTTCCCTTTTCTCCACATCCTTGTCAATACTTGTTACTTGTTGTCTGCTTGATAATAATAGCCATTCTGACAGGTATGAGGTGATATCTCTATTGTTTAGTGATGCTCAGCCATCTGGATGTCTTTTTCAGAGAAATGTCCATTCAGGTAATCTTCCAATTTTTAAGTCACATTTCAAACTATACCACAAGGCTATAGTAATCAACACAGTATGGTACTGGCACAAAACAGACATATAGATCAATGGAACAGAATAGAGAGCTGCAAAATCCCTGCTTATATGGTCAATTAATATATGACAAAGGAGGCAAAAATATACAATAGAGAAAAGACAGTTTACTTAATAAATGATATAGAATCCTGGACAAATACACACAAAAAATAAAACTGGACCATTTTCTTATACTATATACAAAACTAACTCAAAATTGAATAAAGACTTAAATGTAAGACCCCAAACCATAAAATCCTAGAAGAAAACATATGCAGTAAACTCTCTGATATTGCTTTTATTAATATTGTTTTCACTGATATATCTCCTCAGGCAAGGGCAGGAAAAGTAAAAATAAGCAAATGGGACTACACCAAACTAAAAAACTTTGCACAACAAATGAAACCATCAACTAAATGAAAAGGTAACCTATGGACTGGGAGAAAATATTTGCCAGTGATATATCTGATGAGCGATTGATAACCAAGCTATATAAAGAACTCATATAACTCAACATCCAAAAAACAAATAAATAAACAAACAAACAAACAATCCTATTAAAAAATGGACAGAGGACTTGAATAGAAAGTATTTTTTAATGTTCTTATTGTATCATATTTCTCAGGCCAGTCCACTTTTAAAATATTTTTATCAGGAGCTCTTAAAATTATAAGAAAAAGCTTTAAATGTATTGTTATTTTTTCCCATATCAGTTAGAGTGTTAAGAAATCTTTTCTTAGGGCTGGCTGAGTGGCTCAGTTAGTTAAGAGGGTCACCAGGGTCACCAGTTTGATTCCCATCCTGAGCTGAGCTGCTGCTGAGCTGCCGGCAGGTGGCAGGATGGCTCAGCTAAAAAAATAAAATAAAATAAATCTTTTCTTGCAAAACTTTTTTCATGATTTCATGAACTGAGTGAAATTATAATTACCACAGATTTTTAAATCCTGTTATATTTTAATAATCTGACCTTAAACTATATTCTATGTGTTCAAAATTAAATGTCACAATTAATTGTATTTATATATTGTTCCATGACCCAATTTGTGAACCTAATCTATCTCAATATCTCTTTCACACAGAGTGAGTAATTGCCCTTGAACACCTGGCACCTGATTTATGATACCATAAAAATTATGCATTTGTTTAATCTATTTGAGCAAACAATATTCACTCTCAACAGATCTAAATTTTTGGACTAAGTATATGTTAAGATAAGTTTTCTGAATCTTCAGTGGGAATTCAGACATAAACTGTCATTAAAAATTACTGGGGCTGGCTGAGTGGCTAAGTTGGTTAAGAGTTGGCTTAGACAGCGAGCTCCGAGCAACAGGGCCACAGGTTTGATTCCCACATGGGCCAGTGAATGCTGCGCATGAGCTGAGCTGTAGCTGAGCTGCCAACAGGTGGAAGGATGGCTCATCTGGTGTAACAACAGGATTGCCTGTTCAGTGGTGGGCTATGCCCACCTGCAACTAAGACTGAACTCAGCACCTTGAGCTGAGCTGCCGTCAGGATGACTCAGTGGATAGGGCGTGCACTCTTAACACCAAGGCTGCAGGGTTTGACTCCTGCATGGTATGGTGGTTACACCCGCCTGCAACTAAGATTGAACACAGCACCTTTAGCTTAGAGGTCACAAGCTGCCAACAGGAAGCCAGATGACAACTGGCGCCCTCCACAACGAAGATTGAAGAACAATAACTTGGCAGGTCCCCTTCCCCAATTCCCCGATACTGTTCCTGCTTCCCCAAATCACCCAAAAAATCTTTAACAAAAATTACTCATGAAGATTTCTAATTTTGCATGACTTGTATTCTAGAATTCCATGAAATATTTGTCCCTTGATAATTCATACATGTATCTCAGTTCATTCTTATTATTTTTATTGTTATTAAAGGCCCATAAGTAGTAGAAATAATAACATTGAATAAGTAATATCAGAAAAACTCACATTACATGAGGGAGTATTGCTATTGCAAATTGTAATTTCTACCCCTACTACTTTTATTATAATAATTTCTATATATCTAAATTGTCAATGCTTTTTTAAAATATTATGTAAATTGTAAATTATAGAAGATTCATAAAAAAGAAAACTCTTAAAATGTACAAAGTTTAACTTTAACAGAATATCAGACTGTATTTCCATAAAAAAGGGGTAAAATAGAAGGTGTTCAAATATTATTATTGCATTTTCCAGACAAGAAAAGACTACATTCAATGGCTAGAAGCCAAGGATTTCACCTGAAGAAACAAGTGTTCCCATGATAATCTTCGTTTCCTAAAATTGTTTAGTTGACACAAGGTTGAAAAAAATTCCCCCACTCTCTTGGAATATGTATTGTTGAAGGAAGTAGGTATGAATTTCGAGGAGTTTGGGACAAGTAACTAGTGTGAGAGAGGTAAGACTATCACAGTAGGCATGGAAATGAGCACAGATTCCCGTGGAAGTCATATAGAAAGTAAGGCTGAAAAATTAATTTGAAATATTTGTCAGAGAAAACAGGCCAGACTTGGAAGTAAAGTCATGAAGTCCTGAGACTTCACTAAATATTAAAGCTATGGAGTGGAAGTAAGCAGAATGAGATATTGGCCCAAAATAAAATCTTGAATTACAGAAATATTGATGGGATGGGCAAAGGACAAGGAATAATAACATAGATAAGAAATCAGTATAGAGAGGTATAAGAATAATATGGAGGAAATGGTGTCACTGAAGTAAATAAAACATAAGGAAAAGTAATGAAAACATGGAAGGCTGAAAAAGTCAACTTAAGCAAGGTGATATTAAGCATTCTTGGCATATAGGATTTATTAGGTCACCGGTGACCTAAGGGAGGATGGCCATTTTTTATTAAAGGCATAAAGATGTCAATAGACCCAGAAGGAGGGGGAAATTGAGTGCTTAAAGAGAGCAAGTTCTTTTTGTTTTTTTGTTTTTATTTTTTAAGTTTTCACTTGGAGAGAAATGAGAAGCATAAAAATGGTAACAAAACTATTACTGTTTTTAAATTATTTACTAAGGATGCAATTTAAATGTTTAAAAGATAAGGGTTCAAAACAGACACAAGAATCATCATACCCGGAGGCCAACTTTAGATAAAACCAGAGCATTTCTGGGTTTGACATACAAGAGTCACACCCAAAAGGAAGTTGCTACAGGTACTAGGGCCCATAGTGTCCAAGTTTCATCAGAGGGGTCAATCCTTTCAGAGCAGCTCATAAACTGCAGACGCTGCTGATCCTCACAGCTAATCAATATGGGAGTCAATCCCACCTACTGACAAGCCAAAAGTAATCAAAACTAAAACTTCAACAAGTGAGGACGCACAACACAAGGAACACCTCAGATACAAGCACAGGAGAATAGGGAGACTGAGTAATTCAAATATAAAGGACACACACCATATACGTTTACCCAGAAAAGACCAAGAAATCTGGGGGATCTATCTGTTATATTGAAGCAAACACAAAGAGTAAGCCAGAATGGGGAGACAAAGAAACATAACACAAATAAAAGAACAGAAGAAACTTCCTGAATCAGTGGAAATAGAGGAAATAGAGGTAACCAACCTATCAGAGACAGAGTTCAGAACACTGATTATTAGAATGTTCAAGGAAATTAATGAAAATATAAAGAAGGATAGAGAAATCATGAAAAGCAACCAGCTAGAACTTAAGAACACAATTACTGAATTAAATAACAAACTTGATGGAATCACTAGCAGATTGGATGAAGCAGAAAATCGAATCAGTGACTTAGAAGACAAAATAGCAGAGATCACCCATGCGGAACAACAAAAAGAAAAGAGAATGAAAAACATGGAAAATAGTTTAAGAGAGCTGGGGGACAACATCAGACACAATAACCAACGGGTCATTGGAGTACCAGAAGGAGAAGAGAGGGAGCAAGGGATTGAGACTATATTTGAAGTAATAATGTCTGAAAACTTCCCTAACCTGGCAAAGGACATTGAAATACAAGCTCAGGAAGTGCAGAGAGTTCCAACCAGGATGATTCCAAACAGGCCCACTCCAAGACACATTATAGTGAAAATGGCAAGGGTTAAGGACAAAGACAGAATCCTTAAAACAGCAAGGGAATTGCAGCAAGTTACTTATAAGGGTACCCCCATAAGATTATCAGCCGATTTTTCTACAGAAACTTTGCAGGCCAGAAGGGAGTGGCAGGAGGTTTTCAAAGTGATGAAAAATAAAGGCCTACAACCCAGATAGCTGTATCCAGCAAGGTTATCATTTAAAATCGAAGGCGAGATAAGGAGCTTTGCAGAAAAAAATAAGTTAAGGGAATTCATTACCACCAAGCCAGCTTTGCAGAAAATGTTAAAAGGGCTTCTTTAAGTAGAAGAGAAAAACAACCTAAGAAAGATTACGAACACAAATAACAAAATGGCAATAAATACACACCTATCAATAATTACATTAAATGTAAATGGATTAAATGCTCCAATAAAAAGACATAGGGTGGCTGAATGGATAAGAAAGCAAGACCCCAGCATATGCTGTATACAAGAGACTCACCTCAGATCCAAAGACTCATAGAGGCTGAAAGTAAAGGGATGGAGTAAAATATTTCATGCAAATGGTACTGAGGAAAAAGCTGGAGTAGTGATACTTATATCAGATAAAATGGACTTTAAATTGAAGAATATAACAGAGGACAAAGAAGGACACTTCATAGTAATGAAGGGATCGATCCAACAAGAAGACATAACTCTAGTAAACATCTATGCACCTAACATAGGAGCCCCTAAATATATAAAACAGATATTGTCAGACATAAAGACAGAGATCAACAGTAACACTATCATAGTAGGGGACCTCAACACCCCGCTGTCACTAATGGACAGATCCTCCAGACAGAAAATCAATGTGGAAACAGCGACCTTAAATGACACATTAGACCAGCTGGATTTAACAGACATTTTCAGAGCATTTCATTCCAAAGCTACAGAATATACGTTCTTTTCAAGTGCACATGGAACATTTTCTAAGATAGACCACATGTTAGGCCACAAAACAAGTCTCAATAAATTTAAGAAGATTGAAATCATTTCAACTGTATTCTCTGACCACAATGCTATGAAACTAGAAATCAGTTCTAAGAAGAAATCCGGGAAGCTGACAAATAAATGGAGGCTAAACAATATGCTATTAAATAGTGAGTGGGTCAAAAATGAGATCAAGGAGGAAATCAAAAGATACCTCGAGACAAACGAAAATGAAAACACCATGACCCAAAATCTCTGGGATGCTGCGAAAGCAGTCCTAAGAGGGAAGTTTATAGCAATGCAAGCCTACCTAAAGAAGGAAGAAAAATCTCAAATCAACAGGTTATCCTTACACCTAAGGGAACTGGAAAAAGAACAGCAAAAGAGTCCCAAGGGGAGTACAAGAAAGGAGATAATAAAGACCAGAGCAGAAATAAACAATATAGAGAACAGAAAAACAATTCAAACGATCAATGAAACCAAGAGCTGGTTTCTTGAGAAGATAAACAAAATTGACAAACCTCTAGCCAGGAGCATCAAAAAAAAAAAAAAAAGAGAGAGAGGACTCAAATTAGCAAAATCAGGAATGAAAGAGGGGAAATGACTACAGACATCACAGAAATACAAAAAATTCTAAGAAATTACTATGAGCAACTATATGCCAACAAATTTGACAATCTGGAAGAAATGGATAATTTTCTAGAAGCATACAACCTTCCAAAGCTAACGCAAGAAGAAAAAGAAAATCTAAATACCCTGATTACTACCAAGGAAATTGAATCAGTAATTGACAAGCTCCCAAAAAACAAAAGCCGTGGACCAGACGGCTTCACAAGTGAATTTTATCAAACATTCAAAAAAGAACTATCACCTATTCTTCTCAAACTATTCCAAAAAATCCAGAAGGAGGGAAGGCTCCCAAACTCTTTTTATGAAGCTACTATCACCCTGATTCCAAAACCAGATAAAGACATCACAAAAAAAGGAAAACTACAGTCCAATCTCCCTGATGAATATAGATGCAAAAATTCTCAATAAAATATTAGCAAACAGAATTCAGCAATATATTAAGAAGATCATACATCATGATCAAGTGGGATTCATCCCTAGTGCGCAAGGCTGGTTCAACATCCGTAAATCAATTAATGTGATACACCACATCAACAAAATGAAGGATAAAGATCACATGGTCATTTCAATAGATGCAGAAAAAGCATTTGACAAAATCCAACAGCCATATATGTTAAAAACCCTTAGAAAAGTGGGAATACAGGGATCATATCTCAACATATTGAAAGCCATATATGATAAACCTACAGCTAACATCATATTCAATGGGGAAAAGCTAAAACCATTCCCCTTAAGATCAGGAACAAGACAAGGCTGTCCACTTTCTCCTCTTATATTAAACATAGTGCTGGAAGTTCTAGCCACAGCAATCAGACAACAAAAAGAAATAAAAGGTATCCAAATTGGCAAGGAAGAAGTAAAATTGTCATTATATGCAGATGACATGATACTGCATATAGAGAACCCCAAAGACTCCATCAGAAAACTATTGGAACTGATAGATGAATTCAGTAAAGTAGCAGGACATAAAATCAATGTTCAGAAATCAGTAGCATTTGCATATACCAATAATAAACCAATGGAAAGAGAAATTAAGAAAACTGTCCCATTTACAATTGCATCAAGAACTATAAAATACCTAGGAATAAATTTAACCAAAGAAGTGAAAGATCTGTACTCAGAAAATTATAAGACACTGAAGAAAGAAATCATAGAAGATACAAATAAATGGAAACACCTACCATGCTCATGGATAGGAAGAATTAATATAGTTAAAATGTCCATACTGCCTAAAGCAATATATAGATTCAATGCAATTCCTATCAAACTACCAAGGGCATTTTTCACAGAAATAGAAAATATAATCCTAAATTATATGGAATCATAAAAGACCCAGAATAGCCTCGGCAATTCTGAGAAATAAGAACAAAGTCGGGGGGATCACGCTACCAGACATCAAAACCTACTACAAGGCTACAGTAATCAAGACAGTTTGGTATTGGCATAAAAACAGGCACATCGATCAGTGGAACAGAACAGAGAGCCCAGAAATAAATCCAGGCATTTACGGACATTAATCTATGACAAGGGAAGCAAGAATTTACACTGGAGTAAAGATAGTCTATTCAATAAATGGTGCTGGGAAAATTGGACTGACACATGCAAAAAAATGAAACTGGACCACCTCCTTATGCCTTATACAAGAACAAATTCAAAATCGATTAAAGACTTAAATGTAAGACCTGAAACCATAAAAATCCTAAAAGAAAATATAAGGAGTACATTTGCAGACATTACCCGGAGCAATATTTTTACTGATACATCCCTACGGGCAAGGGAAGTAAAAGAAAAAATGAACATATGGGATTATATCAGACTTAAAAGTTTTTTCACAACAAAGGAAACCATTAATAAAACAAAGAGGAAGCCTACTGAATGGGAGAATATATTTGCCAACAATATATCTGATAAAGGGTTAATATCCAAAATTTATAAAACACTTATGAAACTCAACACCAAAAAAACCAAACAACCCAATTAAAAAATGGGCAGAAGATATGAAGAGATATTTCTCTAAAGAGGACATACAGATGGCCAACAGGCATATGAAAAAAGTTCAACCTCACTGGCCATTAGGGAAATGCAAATAAAAACCACCATGAGATACCACCTCACTCCAGTCAGAATGGCTATCATCAATAAATCAACAAACAACAAGTGCTGGCGGGGCTGTGGGGAAAAGGGGACCCTGCTGCACTGTTGGTGGGATTGCAGATTGGTGCAGCCACTATGGAAGTCAGTATGGAGGTATCTCAAAGAACTGGAAATAGAACTACTGTTTGACCCAGCAATTCCACTCCTAAGTATTTATCCTGAAAAAACCAAGACACTTATTCAAAAAAAGTTATGCACCCCTATGTTCATAGCAGCACAATTTACAATCGCTAAGACTTGGAAACAACCAAAATGTCCATCAGTAGATGACTGGATTAAGAAACTGTGGTATATTTATACAATGGAGTATTACTCCACTATAAAGAAATATGAAATCGTACCATTTGCAATGATATGGATGGACCTAGAGACTATTATGTTAAGTGAAATAAGTCAGTCAGAGAAAGACAAATACCATATGATCTCACTCATATGTGGAATCTGAAAAACTGTATGAATGAGCAAAGTAAACAGAAACTGTCTCATAGATATAGAGGAAAAATCAGGGTTGCTAATTGGGAGGGGAATGGGGATGAGGGAGAAGGGGAAGGGATTAGACAGCAAAAATAGGCAACTACAATATTGCCACTGGTATATGAAAAACAGTTTGAGGAATATAATTAATAATGTTGTAAATATTCTGTGGAATGTCAGATGGTCATAGGTCTTGTTAGGGAGACCATTTCATGGATGGAGTAGAGGTTTGATCACTGCACTGTATAACTAAAGCGGAGGTGGTATACCTACTGTAATTGAATATATATAGATAGTCATGGGATGTGAATTATACTGTGTAAGAGAGTCAGAGGAAGAGTAATAGATATATATGATATGGGGGAATGGGGTGGCGAATTGGGGGGGATTGTCACTTTGAGGGGTAAAATGTATAACTATTACACTGTGTTGTACAGCTGAAACTAATTTTAAATAAATAAATAAAAAGAAAAGATAAGGGTTCAGGGTAAAGGGACGTAGATAGCATGGAGTAGAAGAGTCCATTTATAGATTCTTTATAGATTAGAGGTATATTCTCTGAGACACAGAGGAGTTATGTTTGAGATTTCTGGCTGAAAAGTTAGATCCCCAGGATCAAATCACAGCTCATCCCTCACTAGTTGTGTGATTAGGTTACGTTGCTATACATAGACCTTGATTTGCTCATTTTTATACCAGAGATAAAAACAGTACCTACCTTCTATAGTTGCCATGAATATTAAAAGCATTTCTTAATGTAAACTGCTGGAACCAAGGCCTGATAAACAGGAAACATTCAATAAATGTGAACTTCAGTAGATGTGAAAAGCTGGAATGTCTGGCATGAAATCTATAGAGTTAGTTGATTTTAAATAAATTGAATGACATCATTTTAACTATAGTTTCATTACCATTTCAAAAAATTGAATATGTTTTCTTAGCATTAATAATAAAAATAATATTAATAGCAAGTACTTATAAAGAGCTTCCTGTGTGTTCCTCACTGATCAAAGGTCTGCATATACTAGCTTATTTTAAATCTGCAATACTCTAACATTAGTGTTAATAATTTTATTGGGCAGTAGGAGAAACTGCGGTCCAGAGTAGATACATAACCTCACCCACAGAAAAGGTCACCTAACCAGGTTTCAGTCCTAGGCTACAGAAATCCAGAGCGTGTGCCCTTAAACACATTTAGGCTGTTATCCAGAGATTCTAAGACATATCTCTCATTACTCATGTGCCTTAAATTCACTCTGAGAAATGCAGACAAAGATTGATACGACATGAGGAACAAAACCCCAATCCTGAGGATTTCTGTGAGTTCAGTGCAAATAGGTGGGGAGGAGCACACAGACAAACCAGGCTGGAAGGTTTCATAACAGTTAAGAAAAGTATGAGAAGGACAGGGCCTGTAGTGACAAAGTTGTCATAAGAACAAATAATCAAAGAACGTAGTATAACCAAAATCTCTCTTTTTAATATTCATTAAATTTATTGGAGTGATATTGGTTAATATTATAAAATTATATAAGTTTCAAGTGTACAATTCTATGATACACCATCTGTATCTTGCATTGTGTGTTCACCACCCAGAGTCAAATCTCCTTTCATCATCATATTATTTGACCCTCTTTACCTTTTTCTACCTCCCGCCTTTACCTGTGGTAACCACTATACTGTTTGTCTACGAGTTTTTGTTTGTCTTATTCCTTTGTTGCTTTCAGTATCATATGCTATATGAGTGAAGTCATATGGTTCTCAATTTTTTCTGTCTGACCTATTTCACTTAGAGTGATAAACTCAGCATCTATCCATGTGGCAAATGGCAATATTTTATCTTTTCATATAGCTGAGTAATATTCCATTGTAAATATGTATCACATCTTTAACCAATCATCTACTGAAGGACACTTGGGTTGTTCCCATGTCTTGGCCACTGTTAATAATGCTGCACTGAACATGGGGTATACATAACTTTTATGGATAAATGTTTTCAGATTTTGGGGGTAGATACTCAGAATGGGATTTTGGGGTCACATGGAAATTCTATTCTTAATTTTTTGAGGATCCACCATACTATTTTCCATACTGGCTGTACCAATTTTGATCTCACCAGCAGTATATGAGGGTTCCTTTTTCTCTACAATTTCTCCAACACTTGATACTTGTCTTGTTGATAATATCCAGTTAAACAAATGTGCAATGAATCAAAGACCTAAATATAAGACCTAAACAATAAACTACAAAGAATAAAACATAGGTACTAAACTTATGGACCTTGGTTTTAGAAAGGATTTTTATGAATTTGACCTTAATTTCAAGGGAAGTAAAAGGTAAACGTAAATTAATGGGACTACATCAAACTAAAAAGCTTCTGTACAACAAAGGAAACCATCAACTAAACAAAGAGACAACCAACTGAATGGGAAAAGATATTTGCAAATAACACCTTCGATAGGGAGCTAATTTCCAAAATATTGGGTTGTCATAAAAGTCATGAAGCATGTTTTTCATTGCAAAACTGCATCATGACTTTTCCAACAACCCAATGTATAAAAAACTCATACAACTAAACAACAATAAAAACAAACAATCCAATTTTTAAAATGGGCAGAAAACCTGAAATGTTCTTGGAACACTTCTCCCAAGAAGACAGGTGGCCAACAAATATATTTAGAAAATGCGCAACTTCACTAGCTATTAGGGAAATACAAATCAAAACCATGAAGAGATACCACCAAATACCTGTTTGAAATCCCTTTCTTTTCCAGTGGAATTCTAGATTTAATTTTACCTAGTTCACAGCCAGTCACTTAGAGTTTCATATTTCCATAAGTTTTTTCTTCATACATAAAATGTTATCTTCATTACCTTGGTTTGAGAAATCAGTACTATTTTTAAGTACCTCATTATCATAAGCTAGCTGAGTCCTTCAAAATAATATGATTTCTGTAGGCAATAAGATGCTTCCTCTTGAAATAGAAATCCAAATTTTATAATACATTCCTTTGATTAAAACATGTGTATTACGTTTTGTCCTAAGAAATTCAGAGCATAGGAACTTTTAATTTTAATTAAATCACTATCTCTCCACATAAAATGTTGTAAAACTTCTTTAGAGAAAGTGGTTCTTTTAATGAATGCTTTTAATGAACACTGACTCTTTGTATAGCACTAGCCTTTATATTTATCAAAATATATCTCCTTAGACTCTTTGCTGGTCCTAGGCATTTTGAGAGCCATGGACTTGGGCAATGCAACATGGCCAAGTCAAAAAAACACACTATGCACAATAGGTCCTGAAAATCACACACAGAAAGCATCCAGAAGCCCAGATCATAAAGATGTGAATCTCTTAAGGAGTGGACCCCAGGTTCCTTAGGAACATGTGGTTTGCAGAGAAATACAACAAGAAGCGCAGGAGAAAGATGCAAGCTAACAATGCCAAGGCTACAAGTGCATGGGCAGAGGCCATCAAGGCCTTCATAAAGCCAAGGAAGTCAAGCCCAAGGTCCCAAAAGGTGGCAGCTGCACTCTCAGTCATCTTGCCTACATCACCCACCCCAAGCTTGGGAAAAGTGCTCGTACCCATATCGCCAAGTACCTCAGGCTCTGCAGGCTTTGCAGGCCAAGACCAAGGCTCAACCGAGCCCCAGTCATGGCTACAGCTGCAGCTCCACCTCAAGCTCAGGTTCCTAAAGGTACCCAGGCCCCCATGAAGACTCGAGAGTAGATGCCTCTGTCTGCCCATGTGTGTATGGTACTGGTGTGACCCCTGGGCTGCTATCTGCATGTGCTGGTGTCTTACTGTGCTATTTATACAAATAAACCTGAGGCAGGATCTGTCAAAAGAAAAAAAAGAAAAAAAAAGAAAAGGAAAAATTCTTCTCAGGCCAGAGGATATTCTATAAATGACAATATTATCTTCCATATTCTGATGATGATGAAACTTTTTAACAGTGTTTTTTTTTTTAATCCAATGGATAAGAATATATAGAAAACTTTTTTCCCCCTGAAATACATTGAATAAAATCATCCAGGGCTATTTATAATATCAAAATATTTTCTGGTAAGTTGCATACTGCTTGTCTCTATTAAAAGCCACTGCCACGTAACATGTAACATACACAATTCAAAGTAATTACTTGTAACTCAAATATCTTACCTAAGTCCCAGCCCAATTCATCAATACCTCTGTGATATCCTTTACAGACGTCATATAACTTCTAACTTAATCCTCTACTTTTTATATAACTAGCTATGGATAGAATTAGTGCAAACTTATAAAATACTTTGGAGCTTCTAAACGTGATATGGTTGACACTCCATTAAATCTATTCAACAATTCTGTAAAAAGAGAAATCCTGGGAAATTGTCTCCACGTCACAATTAAGGAAATATGTGCTAGAAGATTTATTGATTTTTCACAAGGCTAAATATTATTAAATGTCAAGGTTGGAAATAAAATTCAAGCTGAAAGATTTTACTATTATCTATGTGGAATTTTCCTGTGTATCGGGTATTCATAGGAGACTTCTACATCCATGGATTCTATTAGTGTCTACTGCTATTAAAAAATGTATCAATTCTACATGTTTTACCATTAACTCTCTCTGATAATACAAGCTTGATGGGAATCTTTACTATGTTATGATAAGGGCACCAAGTGACAGACTTCTAGTTGATATACCCATATCCTCGCCCCCAATATCTGTTCTCCCACTCCTCCATGTTAATATTGGGTTGTCAGAAAACTCGTGACACATTTTTGCAGCGAAAAACAGAAAAAACACGTCATGACTTTTCCGACAACCCAATAGTTTGAGCTGAGCACAGCCATCCGAGCTAAAGACTTCATTTCCCAAATTCCCTTGCTGTGTTTATCCTGATGTGTCAACCGCTTTAGACTATCTTCAAAATCTCTTGATTGTACACTTTGTGCCTTAACTCCACACTTTTCTAATCTTCAAATCATCTCCTGAAAATTTTTATACATTTTAACTGTTATTACTCTCTTTAATATTGTTCTCCTTCCTCTCTTTCATCTAGGACACTCATCTTAAAACAATACCCCCTCCTCCAAAAAAAAAAAAATTACCCCATGGAGTACAGCATAGGGAATAGAGTCAATGGAATTGTAACTGCTATATACGATGTCAGTAGTAGATTGGAGAGGGGCGTTATTACTTTGTGAGGGGTGAAAATGTCTAACTATTACATTGTTTTGTACACCTGAAACTAATAAAAAACAATCATCCCTCTATTTAAATGGTGTGCTCTCACTGTTAGGATAAACTTCCCATTCCTAAACATGTTTTACAAGACCCACTGTCATTTCAGCTTTTTCCATGTTATTTACAACAATTCCTGTCACACCCCCTGAGAAACTCTATAATCCAACCGTATAAACTTATTTTTAAATTTTCCAGAGCATTACCTCTCTCACCAGCTGCAAGAGTTTATACAATCATCTTCTCTCCTTGGATCAATATGCATTTCTCTTATCAACATAGTTTTCTAACTCTTACACATGCTTCAGATGACTTTTTCAATTCTTGGTAGTAATGTGAGTCCCTGATTACTCGCCCAGCTAGTTTAGCTGACCCTTGTATATAATAACCTTAGCCTTGCTGTCACAGCATTTTTTACAGTTAATGTCATGATACCTTATCTTTAAAAGACTAAAATCTTTTTATGTGCATTGGCTATATTTTTTCATCTCACTGTACGTCTTCTATGTCCACCTCAGTGTGTGGCAGAATTTCAACACTCAGTGGATATTTCTTGAGTTAAAAGAAGAATGATGACATGAAATCGTCTTAGTCTGCTCTGACTGCTTTAACAAAATACCACAGACGAGTGGTTTTAACAACAAATATCTATTCCTTGCAGTTCTGGAAATTGGGACGTCCAAGGCGAAGGTGACCTCAGAAGCAGTGTCTGAAGAGGATTGCTTCCTGGAGTGCTGATGGCCATCTGTCCCTTTCTAGAGCAAGCTCTCCTGTCTCCTAAGGGTGCTGATCTCATGCATGAGGGCTCCACCCTCATGACTTAATTACCTCTCAAAGGCCCCACGGCATTAGGGGTCAGGATTTCAAGATGTGGATTTTGAGAGAACACAAGCATCCAGTCTCTAACAAAAATCATTCTTAATTTTGAGAAAATTTTTCAACAGTTGACTATAGTATTTCCATTCCTATGTCCAGCTCTCCAAAGACACTGCTTTCAGTTCCTTTAGCCAGACTTTAAAAACAAATGTGCAAGACCCACTTGAATATGTTAATGTGTGGACTGTCTTTGCAACTTGTGGTGCTCAGAGCTGATCTTGCTATATCCAATTTTATCTGAGTGGGGCTGACAGCTAGGAATGATTCTCTAATATGGACACTGCAGTTGTAATAATTCCATCTAAGTCAAAATTGCCTTTCTGACAGCACGGTCATGCAGTTGACTTACATTCTACTTGTTCTCTCAACTTAAACTTCAGGTCTTTTTCACTTAAACTGTCAGAAATTCACAATTCACCTGTCCTGTACCTCTCTGTGTTTGGTTTCTGAATTCAAGTACAGCAATAAATTAGGAAATGAATTATTCATATTGCCAGGGGCTAATATTGCTGTCCTTGTTTTCTACTCTAAAGACATCGGTGATACTTGTTGGTGAATTTGAATACAGTTTTTCTTCACATTTTTTCTACTGCTGCAATCATAAAAGATATGTAGGAAGTATGCTGAGCTTCCAAATCCTTCACTTCTGTTTTTGCTTTGCCAGGGTCTGGACATGGGGACTGGTCAATTATCTGGTGACTCTAAGAAATTCAGGTGACAAACATGGAAACTTGACATAGTTTCCATCTCTGACTTCCTTTCTTCTGACGAAAGCTCACACTGTGAATTCTAAAACTGCTATGCTTACAACTTACATAGATTTTTTAAAAAATTTTCATTTCTATTGAAGATTGTATTTTTTATTTATTTCTAAAGTAATGCTTACTAGGACTTGGGTTATCAAAATAAATATTTTTATCACTATAAAAAGTGTTCAATGAGAGATATCACACAATTATAATACAATCCCACATTAACTGAATATATATATATATATATATATATATATATATATATATATATAAAACAGGTATTATAAACTTTAAAAATAAATATTTTAGAATTCCTGTTGATTCATATGTGAGAGTGATATCATTAGAGTCTTATAATTTGTAAGTAAAGACCTCTTAATGAAATTTTTTTAAAAAAACTTCTAAGTTTGATTCTTTCCTAGGACTTTTATGCTTTAATGTAAAGTAGGTAAGATATTTGGTGGTTTAACTAGTTTTTTTCTTCATTGAGATTTACATTTTAATTTAATGTCTTCTCTCTCATTTTCTCCCCACCACCTACCCCACACATATACTTTTATGTTTATACCTATATCTGTATTTGTATTTCTGAGAACGAAAATAAATTTTCAGTTGATTGTGAGAGAGTATTTATATCAGAGTTGCTAAATGAGCATTTGACTTTAATGTAATTGACAGAAAGGAGGGAAAATCTGTCGTTTCAATGATTTAGTGAGAAGTACAAATGATCTGCATAATCATGTGTTTCATCAATCATCCAGGGTGAAATGGTGACTTATAAATCTTCTGGAAATAAAGCTTCTTTATAATGAAATCATGTCTCTTGTTTTATTTTGAATTATGTCTATACTAATTGTGTAGGCTGCCTGATGACTTAGAGAGAAAAAGAATCATTAGGAATACATATACTAGTAAAACAGTTTTTTTTTGTTTTGGCCATTTTCTTAGTCAAAGGCAAATTTCCAAGTATCCATATTTATTCATATCTATATGTTTACTAGAATGAAAATTTGGAATGAAATAAAAGCAAATATTGCACTGGAAAATTTTAAACAGGCGAGAAAGACTTTTCTAAGGCCATTGGAACAAGGAACAGAGGCCAGAACTCTGTTTCAGATAAACTCCACTAAAACAAGACTGCAGAGTTTTTAAGAGGTGGAGTTGGGGGAATTTAGGCCATCTCTGTTTCCTAATCGGCTTTAGCAAAACGAAAATTAGAGTTTCTCCTATCTTCATGTCTGGAGGTAGTTTTACATTTTGGCATTAGCCAGCCAAAGTTAGTCTCCTTGAGAAAGATATTTCTATTTTGTAAACTAGCAAGAAACTTTCAAAAAATCTGTATCTCCAAGGACAGGAGAAAGCATTCATAACTATAGGTTTTCTAAGAAAAAGAATATCAAGGGCCTAGAGTCAGCAAAATTCCTATCTAAACTTTAGTCAAGTTTCAGGGAACTAAGCCATCTTGGTAAAGGAAAATTCAAAATCACTTTACCCTCATGAAGTATTTTTTTTTTAAATTAGAGTTTAATGAGGTGACAACTGTTAGCAAAGTTACATAGGTTTCACGTGTACAACTCTGTAATACATTGTGTAATATATCACTTTGTGTGTTCGCCACCAAGACTCAGTTGTCCTTCCATCACCATATATTTGATCCCCTTTACCCTCTTCTACCATACCCTTCTCCCCTTACATCTTTGTCTCTCATATTAATTCTTCTTTTTTTTTTCTTGAGGGCAGTGTCACTGGCCCTCATATGTGGGACCCGAACCGGGGCTGCTGGCTTCCAAAGCCAGCGCTTAACCACCGCGCGACTCGGCGGGCGCTCTCCTATTAATTCTTTGAACCATGTCATGCACTGGCATTCCACATGCTGAATCAGCCTTCAAGCATTTTTGATTGGGGTATGCTGTTTAAAATGTTTTTAGTTTGAATTTCTTTCAACAGGAATGGAATCTCGAGTTCACCATCATTCTCACCACTACTTCATGTTTTATAACCATTTGATTTCCTAATTTCAATCGTCTTCTATGTCGCTAAAGGCATTTGGATTTAAAACCACTCCAATTCATTTGGGCTGTAATACATTTAGCATTGTTAGTGATTATATTAGTCAGGGTTTTCCAGAGAAACAGAACCCATCGTATGTATATACATACAGAATGATTTATTTTAATAAATTGGCTCACACAGTTGCATGGCTGTCTCTCCAAAATTTGCAAAGGAGATCAGCAGGGTGGAAATTCAGGGCAGAAGTTGATGTTGCAGTATTGTCTGCAGGAAGTCTAGAGGAGAAACCTTTCCTTTCCAGGGACCTCAGTTTTGTTTTGTTTTGTTTTCTTAAGACCATCCACCTTATTAGATAAGGCCCACCCACAGCATGGAGCATGCTCTGATTTACTTGGGGATCATTAATAAAGGCAATTACCTAATACTATCCTGAAAGGAAAATGATTACATAGGTCTATGTAAAATTATACTTACTTAGTCTCCTGGATATCTAAGAATACTGCTTATTAAAAATAATAGTTTTTAATACAATTAATATAAAACCAGCATCAGAAATTCAAATTAAGAAAAGGTTTTAGTCAACTTTTCTAAAGCAAGATGTGCAAAATTTTAATAGCTTCTATTTAATGTCATATTTTACTTTTTTCTTACCTGTGTTTTTTTTTTCTTTAAAATATTTTAAAAAATCATGTCTATGTCTAATAGTGAATATTCTAATAAATCCCAAAAGCATGTACCGCAAACCAACATTATCCAGCTAGTACATAATCTTAGCAGATGGTCTGCACCAAGAAATGCACAGCTAAGCCAACACACATCTATATTGGAAACAAGAATACATTCTATGCGCAGTTTTAAAGCTTATTTTTCAATTACTTACAGATTAACATCTTTCTTGTTATAAGGCATATATCTACCTAAGCCTTTTTAATAGGTACATATGATTTTTCAGAGTTAAATTACATTTAAACATTTTGTTATTTTTGATCATTTCAATCATCAACATATTTTTGCTTTGTAAACAGCATTCCAAATAACATCCATATGTCTATATTTGCAGGCAATATCCTTTAACATGCATTTACAATTGTACAAGTCATTTCATTATTTGTGTTTAGCATGGAAAATAAAATATTAATAACAAAATGGAAGCACTTGGAGGAGGCAATTCTTTGGTACTGGAAGGTTCAAATTAACTTTGACGTATTTCAAATATGTCATCTTTCAAATACTCGCAAATGACTTATTGTTTCTTACTTTGTTTCTGGTATTATAATTTTGAAACCATTACATAAAATACCACTAATTCTTGTTTTCCAAATTATCAACCTATTCAACTTTTCTGTTCGTGTGGTTCATAATTTTTTTTTTTAGAGTACCACCATAAAACCCCTTCATCTTTTGATTATATGAACTCCTCGGCTAATTCTCATACTATTGCAATTCAAGCAGTTTAATATAAATGTTTCTAAAATCCTGTATGCTGAACATAGTTTTTTTTTTCCTAATCTTTGAAAAGAAGACTTGAAGTAGAAAAAAAAAATATTAGTTTGATCTTGATCATCTTAAATCAGAATTTATTACTCTTATTCAAAATGGTTTTACATGTATGTAGTATTGTCAATAAATTTATGATTTTAAGAAATAGAAAAATCCAAAGGTTATTAATTGCATATTCTAAAAAAAGAACTTCATTATCTATTACAATTTTATACTTCATTAAAGCCTTTTTTTTGTGTATATCATACTCTTTCTCATCATCAAAGAGTATCTGAAGCTCATTAACTATCTTGAAATGACAAATTACATTCTTTCTTTGACTACAAGTTTCTCTCTTTTTTATCTGTATGCAGTTTCCTTTCAAGATTACATATAATCTTTTTACCCTTTAAATGATTTACTTCTTAACTAATAGGAACAACTTTGTAATTAAATGTTTTGACAGAAAAAAAGCTTATCTGTTTCACTGAAGAGCATGTGTTTGACTGGCCTACCATATAAAAAGTCTTTATCACCAACAGTATGGAAATGTAAATTCAAGGGAGATTATGGATACCAAAAAAATCTTTAAGCCTGATTAATAAAAACCCTTTTAAATTTTAAATTTTAATGGACTTGAGATTTTCATATTTATTTCATTATGGTTAAGTCACATAGTTCAACTCTCTTCTTTGATTACTACTGTGATGAATATTGCTATGTCTAAATCATTTTACTATAGGGGAAACAGTCCTGTCATGTTGTCAGTAAATGACAACATCTTTCTATTTAGTATTTTTTGCTCTGTTCACTTTCAAGGTTGAATCTCAATACCAATGTAAACAACTAAATTTACCAGTTTCCACAGAGCAGTTTTAGCATATGGGATGGTTGCCAGGTTATAACCAAATTCCAAACCCCACATCGAGCTCTGTAGATTTAGAATGGCCACCAACGAACAAGGCAACTTCTGTGGTTGCAAATGGAATGAAGGGCACATATATAAGTCCTAACAGTGGGAGACTACACATTTTATTTAATGTTGATGGGGCTTTACTTTTATAAACATTCTTTTATTCTTTTTCATGCCAGTCTTGATCTTGGTGCATGTCAAAAATGCAAACAAATGCAGATTTTTAACAAGTGACATAGAAATAATTTGTTCAGACAACATCTCATGAATACTCAAATTAAATTTTAAAAATAATGTGCCTTTGACTGATGATGCATTATATAATTTAGGACACTGCTTTATAATTTTGTGTACATACACATAGGCCTGCACACACAGACAATACTACCATGTTATAATAAAGCAGAACTGATTATTTTTATTTCAAATAATATACTTTTATAAGTGCATGTGACATTAAAAGTTTTGATCTAATGTTAATTAAACAATTTATGGACCTTATATCTCAGTTCATTTTAGAGGAAATAATGTAAAATTAATGTAAGGGCCAAATATGACATACTCACAAATTCAGGAAAACAAATTTTTGACAACAGCTGGTTTTACAATCATCTGAGGTTTTCTTACATTTTATCTATAAGACTTTACATTTTATCTATCTATCTATCTATCTATCTATCTATCTATCTATCTACCTATCATCTATCTATCCTTTATCTACCTATTGAAGTCAGTGATTTAAAATAAATTTTCTAAGACGAGTGAGAAACAAACAGATCATTAAAAAAAGTTTTTTCCTGATATTGGATGTTAACTGTAAGTAAGGCATTTGGGGACTAAAAGAATAAAGCAAGGGAAATAAGACACATTTGAATGGGTCTTCAGTGGGGAATAACACAGGAATCACCATCTGCCATCTTCAGCAACAACACCCTGATGGCCTCAAAGTCAGTTAAGCACAGGAAATAGAACGGAGTATTCTGTAGTTACAAGTAATGTTCTCCACTTTTTTTTTTTGAATGTGGAGTATTTCAGGATTCTTAATTTGTTGGGGAATAACCTCCAAATGACAAAAATTTCTGTTCAAACTTTTGCACCTTTTTTTGATGATTGCAATTAGTGAGCCTATTAAAGGAAAATAGCTACTATTTCCCTTTTGTTATTTTTTTTAATACAAAATAAAAAGCAATAATTGGAGGATCTGCACACAGATCATGGAGTTTCTGAAAAGTACAGGATAAGCAGTCAGTCTTATCATTCAGAAGATTTTATATTTTTATTCTGTCATACAATGTTGTCTGAACTCTGGTACATGTGACAACATATTAATACTCCATGGGTCACCAGAGTAAGAATTAATTAATTCAGCAAATGGAATAGATATTGCTGTTAATAGAGGTGTCTAAACCAAACAGAATCTGTCCCCCAGGTGCACAGATTTGGGTTAATCATAATCTTTATTTGAAGACACAGTGATAACTTAGACTGCCAATAGCTCTCTGTATGTATTAATGCATGTATGAATGTGGGCATTTCTTTCGATATGATGAGCAACCATAAAATCAACATAAATCTAAAAGCTAGCAATATAACAATATCTACTTCTATCTACTGTTGATCCTTATCCAATCTCCCTGCTTACAGGTTTAGTCCTTGCTAAACCAGCTCATATCTGGATTTGTAAAAATCTAATGTGATTATCTGTTTCTCATAGCACGCATGTTCATTGTATGCATGTATGCATGTATGTATGTATGTTTTATTCATGTATGTAGGCATGTTTTCCCTCCTTGTTGCAAAAAGTTAATGAATTCATCTGTCCAACTACAGATTTGTTCCTGGTGGTCTCTGGGTGGAGCATATGGAAATTAGCATCGATTAAGTTAAAATGAAATAGTTTACTCTCTCTAAACACCTTATTCTCTTCCTAAAAACCTATTATATCACTTTTTTTTTTATTAGCAAAGTGACTCTATAATACAGAAAATACAGTTTTTCTGGCTCTTTGTTATAACCTGCAGCACTAACAATGTATTCTTGGTTTGGCCCTGATCATTTTTTAAATATGCTGTTTATATATTCTTCATTTTTAGTACAATTGTCCGATCCTGGATTGTAACACTCTCATGGATCCAAAATCCTCTTTTCTTTCATTGGCTTTAAACCAGTTTATATCCAAAATCGTATGTCTATATCTGTCTTATGTCTCAGCACATTTTTTTCAGTTAGCATGATAGCATTCTATATTTCATACGGATGGAATCTATATCAGAGCATGGAATTTCATGAAGGTGTTTAGCCTTGAGGCCAGAGCAGGAGCAGAATGTATCTTCAACATTTTAAGGTCTGTGTCTTCAGTTTAAGCTTGTGAAATTTCAATTGTCCATTTTACAATATATGTCAGCTTGTTTTTAGGCAATATTAACTGATTTCCTCCTCTCCCCATATGCAGTGCAAACTGTTACTCAGGGTCTATCATTTAATTTGTGTCATTATATGTCATTTTAGATTATAAATCCCAAGGTGAAGATAGACTAACAGCAAAATCTTTATGCTTTTTACAGGGTAATTTTAAATACACAGTCTATTCTGTTTCCAGGGTCAAAAGCAGTACTAAATCACCTAGCAAAAATATATTTAAAATGTGGTTAAGTAAATGTAATCATGTACATCATCTGAGAAATATAATGACAACAATGACTGACCATTTACAGTGTAATGTTTTTCTACTATATGCTTTTGAATGTGCTTTTCTAAATCCTCACAGCTTTCCTGTGGTCTTGGTGTTTGTAGTAACCCTATTTGTTAATAAGAAACCTTAGGCTTAATACTAAATAATAAATTCAAGGTCATACATGTATAACCTATTTAAAGATGTTGTCTAAACTATTATCAAACTTTAATCTTTGGCCCTATTCACATCTTCTTGAATGTTTTCCTCATCATAAGTAGGATGATATCTGATTACTTAATTTTATACAACAACAGTGTGTGTGTGTGTGTGTGTGTGTGTGTGTGTGTGTGTGTGTGGTGGAGGATGCAGTCGCTGGGTTGCTATGCTATTTTCCCTGCTCCAATTCTCTTGCTCTGCTCCTGCCTCTTTTGATCTCAGGACAGGCAATGGGTGACATGAAACATTGAAAATATACAACTAATATAGCAGACCTCTATTTGATAGTTACTTTAATTTATAGTGCTCTCTTATCTCTCATGGCAAGGCACAGTAACTGTCATTGGCCATGTTAACATAAATGTATCTAAAATCATCTAGCTTTCCCAAATAAGCTGGAAAGCAACTCTGCATAGTCTCCATACATCCTACATCTGCTTTTCGTCTGGACTACCTTTCCAAGAATGTTTTCATAGCAAGCAGATTCTAAGATACGCATCTCTCCCCAGGTCAAAAGGCAGATTTGCTTCATATCCAGGTTAATAAAGGTAAGGTCCCTTCAGAGTGAAGTTTGGGCAAGTTGGCTAGCAGGCCCCTTTTAAAGTACTGGAGTTTCCTAAACTTGGAGTCCCCCAGTTTGAAAAACCCATGTGTCCTCCAAACACCTGGGTCTGCATCTCCATTGTCTCTATAGGGGGAATGGACAAAGGGTAATAATAGGTACCTTAAGCTCATTCTGTCTGCTTGCCATGATAAATAAACTCTAGGGAGTCTCTTTTATATTCCCATATCTATGACACCATGGCAGACTGAATTGGGAGCTTGCAAGAAGAATAAAATTTCAGCCCCTTCATAGTTCTTGATAATGCCCTTCTCCACTGATACATCTCTGGAAAGGGGCACTTTTGGGCAGGTACTTTCAGGAAAATGCAAGGCTTTTCTCTTTCCCCAAGCCAGCCAACCTAAGGGAAGAAGTCAACTCCACCAAAGCTCTGGTCCTAGTCCTTCCCATTGTTGTTCTTCTTTTTACCCAGCCCTAAGGGCATTGGGTGTATCATCTTCTGGTTCCTCTAGATACAAGTTGGCACTAGGTTCTGTGACCCTGGCTCTCTAAGAGGTGCATGTCATGGTTCTCCCAAGAAGTCTTTATGCTCTGTTCCAATTGCTACCCTGGGGGCCATTGAGGTACTTCAACTCAGACAGCATCCAGCTGTTCAGAGGAGGGCTCATATCTGCTTTGCACTGAGACCTAATCTATTTAATGGATGTACTTAGTTACCAGTCAACTTGTTTGCTGCAGGTTCATGAGATAAGGATCTTGTATCAGACGGTAAATCTCTGCACTGCTTCTGCTATCAAAAAACATTTTGTTGAGGAAAAAAAAAACCCAACTGAATTAAACTGTATACTTGGTGCTGTAGTTCCTTTATATTCTGATGCAAACACCTCATCCCAATAGTGCTATTATGGCATTTTGTTTGTTTGCTTGTTTGCTCCCTCTGCACATACACTGGTTATGAGGGGTCAACCTGTTTCTTTCCTGGGAAACAGAAAAGCACCCTAGATCTCTCTACTCTCTACCAATTCCCTTCAAGGAATCATTGTTGTCATTGTGTCTCTACGTTTTTCTTCTGTCAACTGTTGGAAGATTTGGTCACTAATAATTTTTGTCTTCTCTTCGCCAGTCTTGTTGGCATGTGTCTTACCTTGCACTTACTCCTATCACCCTCAGCTTTGAGACCATGGTTTACTACATTCAAACTTAAGAACATCTAAGATGTTGCTGAGCTCAGATTAATATCCAGATTGTGTGTGATAGCAGGCTGAGGTGTTCACAAAGAAGTAAAGGACATAAATAAAAAATTTGGGGAAGTGTTAAGAGGACTGTATACCTGATCTCTCATAATTGAGTCAATCTAATATATAATGTCAAGAATGGTAAAATAATGCATTTTTTCACTCTCTGGTTTGGTTTCTAATTCCCACTTTGCTGAGGCTGATGCTTTTAGAAAATACAATACAAAGTAATAATTTGGAAAACTTAAATAAAAAATATCAAATACAAACTCAATATTTTTTATCATTCAACCATCTGTCAAATTGCTTACAAAAATTTCTCAATATTTGACAACAATTTCTATGCTAACTTGCTGTGAATGATCCTAAACAGTTTATGGAGTGAAATGAATCTGCAGACTATAATTTGTGTAGTGCTATGCCAAAATATTTTGAGTATTAATCTTTAGGGCCCCACATTATTCCTTGTTATATAGACTATCCCAAGTGGCAAAGTGTGCTTCCAAGTCAAGTTAACTTTTGTTATTTAGATCACTGCACTATATTTTGGATCTTATTTAATATTTCATCTTCCCAAGAACAGTGGTATATTTTTAAAGGTTATTTTAATAATTATGAATATGATGCTATATCCACGTGACTTATTCATGAAACATTAATTCCCTCTATAAACATTAAGGTTTAATTTTTATACTGCTATGTCTATCTTTTCAAATACTTATACTAAATCCTTACTTTTCAGAAGAGTAACTGCTTTAAAAAAATGATTAAACCATAAATACAATGTTATATTTCTAGATTCCAGAGCACATTTTATGTTTTTAATAGTTAATTTTCCAGGATATATTCCATTTTAACAAGTAGAGATTTGTGGATTCTCTTAATATTTTGTAATAAAATTTCCTTTCCCATTAGTCAAAATCTTTTGGGAATTTGCATGATCTTCAGTGTTAACATAACTGGTTGGCATTAATGAGTGTTAGTCATTTGATTCTGTGTGAAAGACCCTAGATTTAGGCACAGTACTATCAGAATTTTAAAAATGTAATTCATCTTTATTTAATAACATTAATGAGTATTTAAAATCATGTTGCTCTTTTCTAGTATTCTTTGCACACTGCCATCAAGGATCTTTTGGTTATTATTCTTCGCTTCACTGTCTAGTTCTGCATCTAAGGGGCATTACATTTCATTCCTTTGTCGCATTTCAAATAATGAGAACATATCAGTGGCACTAAGGAAGTTATTGTAGATCTGATTAAATCTTTGCAGATCCCAGCTTTCTTTCATGTTTGTAGCTACTATCTCTGCCCACTTAATCTTCCTATGCCATCTAATTTCAAAATGTGATTGTCATACTGAGGTATCTTTTAGTTTCTCATTCCTAAAGGACTATACTCTTTTCAATTATAAACCAATAGGCAAAAATTATGATCTCTTTGTAATCCATATGGCATATGATTTAGGTAATAACTAATAACGATAATTAAAATGTCTTTCTTCTAGCAAAAGATATTCTAAAAGACAAGATCTCCTGAATGATAAAATACATATTTTTTCCATTCATGTTTTTAATGGCATCTTCCAATAACGTGTCTTAAAACTTCGCTGTTCAGTCATTCTAAAAATACCTTTGCCACTCAACTAATATGTGGTGCTAGCTACCTTTTAATACAAGGGAAGTGAAAATCATATCAAATTAGGTTAGAGGCTAAAAATTTGCACTTAAAATAGATAATTTGCTTACAGCTTGGAATTATTTAGGATCACTCATTCAACACATTTATTAGCTAAATCAACAAAGAAGTTTAATTGTTGGAGCATTCTTGTCAGTCTAAAGAAATAATATGGACATACAGTTAACTTTAGAGGCTATATAATAAAACAGTAGGATGTCAGTTTATTTATTTGCTCACTGTTTTGTATCTGAGATTTTAGAAAGCCTTTTTATTTATTCATGCAATAGCCTACTGTAGAGTCTGACTGGGATGCGTGGGACCACAATACAATGATGCAATGTCGAAGTAGAAAGAGCCGGAAGTTTGTATTCTTCCTGCTAAGAATTAGGACCTGGACAGGGAACCTGTGTTTTCTCAATCATTTGCTTTAATCTCGGACTTACACTCTTGAGTGACAGCAATACCAAGAACAGTTACGAAATTATTCATTACAGCAATGGTGCTGAGAGGCGACTGCCTACATAAGTAGTGGCTGCATCCTAAGGGACTATGTCCCCAGGGACTACCCCTGTGTGGGCTGTGTCCCTAGGGACTACCCCTGTGTGGGCTGGGCTCTGATCCTCACAAGAGCCTTCCCTGGCTCCTGACATTTTTCTGAGCTGGGTTCTTCAGTATTCCTATGGATTCTATGAAATCTCTATTGGTGTAAGAAAAAAACAGTAAGTACCTTAAACAATGGAAAAACATCTCTCTCAAAGGTCTTGGGGTAAGCGATCCATTAAAGGAATGCTGGCTATGTTCTAGTACATCTTCAGCAGTCCTCCTACCTTTTAGTCCTTTGTCACACCAAGTGCGTATCCCTGCTATCCTTGATCCAAGTGGAAGTAAGTTATTCACTTACTATGTCTTCTACTAGAAAGTAAACTCAATGGCCAAAAAGAATTATTGTTTTGTTTCCTTACTATTTATTCTTTAGTGCTTCTGTAAATGACTGGCATGCAGTAGGCAGTCAAATAAATATGGGATACATAAATGACTTCCATTTCTGCGTAGGTTTACTTGTCTTGCAAATAAGTCAAGGAACTCTTTTTCCCACAGAATTTCCCACACTTAGTTTGTTACCATTCAACCCTTCAGAGTTCTGTTCCCTTTTACCTCAATCTAATCTATTTATATAATCGCTTTAGACTAGATAGCTATCAGATTAGCAGATGTTTATTATAGCACCTAATTGCATCCTAAACTCTCAGTAACTGTTAATTATCAATAATAGCAAAACATTCCACCAGAATTGACCTCTAGCTCTTTGGAAATATTATTCATGGAAGCTACAATTCAAGGTTGACATTCTGAAGAGGATATAAGAAAGTACTGCAGTAATTATTTTTACCTATTTACATAACACCTGCGGTTTACCTCCAATATTATTGCTGCCAGCATTTTGGATAACATTTAGCTTTTCAAGAACACATTTCATTTTCCTTCAAGGTCATGAACATGGATTTTAGGGAGCTATGCCATTATTTTGAATGTTATTTTTTTTTTAATTGCAGCTTTCCTAACTTCTCATTGTGGTGAATTTCATTCTGTTCATATTTGTCCAGAAATTCATGGCCAAGCTATAGCAAATAAGATAAACAGAATACTCAACTATAAAGGTAACTTAAAAACAAAAACAATGACAAAAAAAAACTTGATAAGTGAAAGAGACCTACTATTGTTGTTGATTTTAAGTAAGAATAATATCTATGTATAGTGATCCAAAGTCTTTCTATGAAGCTTAAAACTAAAATAATTTTGACAATGTCAGCAAGTTAGTATTGCCTCAGAAAATGAGAAACATGCTTGAAATATATAATCATAGAGGAGAATTTTCATAGGATGAAATACTAGGGGTTAAAACTTGGCAAAATATGTTACTTTTAACAAATGATTTCTTATGTCATTGTTTTTTTCCCCTCTCTCTTAAGAGCCTGAATATTTCTTACACATGAAACATATTAAAATCTCAGAAAACTAAAACAACACTTTCACTGAAATCAAAAAATAGGAATTTGGTCAGTAACCTAAGATATTAAACTTACCACTGGTTCAATATTTTCCTTGAATAATCATTACTTTGCCAAGTACTACATAGTGTAGGGGACATGTAGAAATATTAACATGAGTGCATCCAGTTTATCACTTTTATTTATTAACCAATACACTTTAATGAGAATGTTACTGTGTACAAGATTATTTCTTTGTCTGTGTTGTGTAGGATTCACAATGAAGGCAATTCTTGATCACTTATTATAGATTATTTGAGCTTGTGAAAAGTTATATAAACTATATGTAAAATATAAAAGTATTATTTCTGTTGCTTTATCATCTAAAGTGAATTTTTAAGAATATATTTTTATTCAAGTTTAACTAGCTTTTCATTTAAGGAAATAAAAAGGAAAACCTGTTTGTAACAGAAATAATAAATTTCTTACTACTTTGAATGCCTTTGAATTTTAAAACAAAGGTGTTTCACAAACGAGTCTAGTGTTGAGAAAAACTAAAAAAAAATTAATTCCTTGAATATCTTAATTACACATTGATTCAGCCATTGAAATATTCTTTACATCACTAAAGAAGCATTTTAGTACTCATAAAATCTGTCAATATTTTAATGATAAACCTAACATTTTGTTCAAAAATTGAATTTTATTCAAGAGCATAAACCCTACTAATGAATTCATATTTGTTTTAATCAAAGTAATATCACTAATACCTCACAAAGACGCATTTTGGTGCTTTTAGTAATGCCCATTATCCCTACTCCCAGGGAATTCTTTGAAAGCTTTTATACTCTTCTCAAGATCATTATGCCACTAATACCATTGTCCTCACAACCCTCACACACTCCTAGAGCCACCATACAAGCATACCACCACCACCGCCAACAACAACATATAGTCAGGAGATTTTCTATCTGATGTATCCAGGCAGCTACACTCTCAATTTTCTGCATGTCCACATACCACAAGATATATCCATATTTATTGCCATAGACTAAAGGTCTATGTCTCCCTAAAATTCATATGTTAAAACTCAGTCCTCAATGTAATAAATAGCATTAGAAAATGGGGCCTGTGGGAAGTCATTAAGTCATGAGGTAGGGGCCCTTGATAATGGGATTAGGCCCTTACAAAAGAGACCCCCAGAAAATTCTTCCCTCCCTTCTGTCATGCAATGACACAGCTAGAAGACAGCTGTCTATCAACCAGGAAGCAGGCTCACACTAGACACGGAATCTGCCAGTACCTTGATTTTGGACTTCCTGTCCTTCATAACTGTGAGAAATTTCTGTTGTTTAAGCTATCCAATTTATGTTAACTTGTTATAGCAGCCTGATCAGACTAAGACATACCGACCTTATTCATAGTCCCTATCTCATTTTTTCAGAGTTTTTGGCATAATTTAGCCGATCTCTCTTGAATCTTTACCTTCAAATTCTCTTATGGTTTTTTATCCTTAGTCATAAAATGACAGTCTCTCACATTTTAAAGTAATTCTCCCTCAGCTGCAAAATTCTATATTCATCTAAGCTACTTTTCTACGTTTCCTTTATTTCACTATCTTTGAAAATATTTTATGTTCATTATGCTGGATAATGTATTTGGTATTTTCCCTTATTTTGGTCCATATGTGAGTTATATATTCAAGTCGCCACGGACAAAAGTCATCTCTCTGCTGAATTTCGCTGTGCAACCTGAGTCTAAATTCCAAAATTTCATCATGGCTCATAGATTGAACAATGCAGAAACAATGCAGAATTAGATGGCAATGGCAGTGTGTGTGTGTTTGTGTGTGTGTGTGTGCGTGCATATGCACACACACACACATGTGAGGGGTGCCAGCCATAGCTTATTAGTAAACAAATCACACAGATTAACATCTGTATTCTACTTCCTCCAAGGCACTCAATAAAGAGGATCATAATTTGAGAACACTGTAACAGTGAAGTTTGTCATTTCTTATGATAATCTAGTTCAAAATATTTGTTAAAAAATTGTGTTAATACTTCTACAAGGGCACAAATTGAAAGTGGGATTCTCCATGTCACATCCCTTCTATTTATTCATTGAGAGCTTATTAAATGACCAGGTATCATTCCAAGTACTTTGCATACTCCAGTGATAACAAGAACAGAACAATAACAGCAACAACAACAAAATCATGCTCTGTTAAGCAAATGCATTATAAACCTACTACAATATATATATTTGAAAAGTAAATTACAATGTATTTTAGAAGGTTATAAATGCTAAGATAGAGAAAGGAGACAAAATAGAGCAAGATAAAAGTAATCAATAGTCCTGCATGTTCAAATAAACCTCACGAAGTTGATATTTGAGAAAACATCTGTAGGAAGTTCAAATGATTCAATGCCAGTATCTAATGACATATATCTAGTGTACCATTTCCAGGCAAAGGGAGAACCAGTGCAAAGGCCCTGAGACCATAGCAATTTTATCCAAGGAACAGCAAGATTGTTAGTCTGGATCAAGTAGAGCGAGGAACAGTCATGGGGGTAAATTTCAGAGAGAAACTAGCTTTGTGGGGTCTGAAAATGGCCATCTCCAGGGGTTCTACAGTCACTTGAGAAATGAAGATGTATGAGCAGTCTAGGTTTTCTAAGAAAACTTCTGATTTCAGGAAACAAAGCTGTCTCAGTTCAAGATCATATTCCTGGTTCTTATATTTATTTGTATCTCTAGTCAACCCCTTCAGACCCTAAATGTTCTGGGTATGAAGAACATTTAGGGTTAAGAGTTAGACTATTGAGTTGTCAGAAAAGTCATGACACATTTTTACAATGAAAAACATAAAAAAAAAAAATATATATATATGTCATGAGGTTTCCGATAACCCACTAGAACCGAGAATACGCAGCAGTACTGACTCCAGTGTTTCAAACGCTGCAGGCCACACCGTTTACACAGGGTAAGACACACATCTCGCTTCACCAGGAGCCTTGGTCCCTGAATCCTTACTCTGGTTCCCCTGCGCCGATACTTTGGTGACACACGTCGGCCTCTGGAGCTGCACAATATGCAGACACTCCAGACTCCTTTGACATCCCTGCCGATGGAGACTGCACAGAAAAAGCTGATATCCAAAGAGAAACACAGAAAATATCAAATGTATAATAAGTAAGCAGAAAGGCACAAATATTCCCCAATACATGTGGTCGGTAGTAAAAGCTAAATTAAAGAATGTGATCACGTGGTGGGACCAGCTAACCTGACTCTGTAACCCAGAAGTTGGTGACAAATTGGTAAAATGGCATGCTCTGTGTATACCCCATATCTTTTTTTTTTGTGGTGGCTTTGAAATAGTGGGCTTAGCACATGAAGAACAAAATATCTCAGTTCTGGGTGGAAAGATGTCATGCAATTTATGAGAAATTACCTAGGACAGATTTAAGAGACACATACATAAATTTGAGACTCTAAACATCAGGCTTCCATCTGTTGCTTCTAGGGAGACAGTTCAGAAATATTAAGCATTCTTTACCAGCTCAGTGAGGGTAGAAAGGTTGACAAAAATTTCCTCTCCATGGGATCTGGTGGGAAAAGAAGATGGGGAACATGCACATTTGCTTCTTATAGTAGTTAATATATTGAGACACATTTACTTTTCTACCCTGTGGAATACTCTATTAGATACGGGAAAGCTGAGTAGGTAAAAGGAGGTAGATTTAAAAATATTGGCAAAATTCCAATAAAAGACTGTGTGCTTTAAAGGGTTATCTATAATAAAATACTGTCAGATAAAAGAACCATAAAGAAAGTAGCAATCAGTGCATTTTTTCATTATTGAAGTGAGAAGAGTGACTTGCTCTTGATAAGAGACAATTCTCTCAGATTGGATGGCAGCTGCACTCTGTTCCTTCCTTGGAGTAGTTTGCCTGGAGGATCCATCATGAATCAGGCCCAGGTGCCTTGTTCTCTGTATCTATGAGTTTATTTCTGTTTTGTTTGTTCATTTATTTTGTTCTTTAAATTCCACATATAAGGGGGATCTATGATATTTGTCTTTCTCTGTCTGACTTACTTCACTTAGCATAATAAGTTTGAATGGTCTTCAGGCTATCAGAAGAGAACATTTTTCTCTTCTCATATAGATCATGTGCTTAATAACTATATTTTGGCAAATTTGTAACTTATTTTTTGAGACTCTAGGCCCCTTTTATGCTAAGGCAGAGAACAAGTAAATGGAATGAATTTTACAAGCGTTTTTATTTTCTAGACAAAGTAGGAAATTGTCTACCTATTGTGTGAAAACTGAAACTCAAAGGAAATTTGGATAATTGAAAGTCTTGATTGATAACATGGGGAAACAGTTGAGGGGAGGTCATGATAAACTAGGGGCATGAATGCCCAAGCATGTTGTTATCTTTCTTGGGGGAAGGCAAAGAAGTATTGACTGTTCTGGCCTAGATGTTCATTAAAAAATACAGTGCAAAGATACCCTACAGTGGAGTAAGTGACTTCAGGTGTAATTGATGACACAATAGTATTTTGGTTAGGTACTACCAGGAAGTGAAGTATAGCAACTTTGTTGATAGCCCTGAGGTCTTGAACAAATCAATATCATTGTCCATTTGGTCTTCTCATTGGCAGTAGAGGAGTGTTACAAAGACAAATGCAGGAGCTATGGGAACACTATTGGATACAAGGTCTTCAAATATAGATTTGTTCTCTTCATTTGCTTTTGGCTTCAAAGGATATTGAGGAAGTTTGGGTAATGGTTTGGTAGGGTCTATCCGTTAAAAGATATGCTCCAATTATTTTTCCTAAATCAGTGGAAATTTTAGCCCACAGAGAACTATGGTGAACAGTTTTATCTGGGAGATGATTAAAACATAAGGAAGCAGGCATGATTTGAATATGAATAGACAAATTCTCTGGAATTTAAAGAATTAGTTTATCTTGTGTGCATTTAATAGTATAACTCCACTTGCAAAGTAAGTTTCTCCCTATTAAATTTACAGTGGTAATATCACAGAGGAGGAATGAACAGTTTTCAGTCCAGGGCCTAAGATTTACGGATAAGGCCTAGAAGATAGGGAATATCTGTGGGTTATTTGAAATACTTACCAAATGTGTAATGTTCTTATTCTGGGGAAGAGGTTGAGCATAGAAAGAAGGGGTTAATATAAAAAGAGTAGCATCTATATCTACTGGAAATTGATTAGCCTGACCATCTATATTTATAATTAATTCACCTTGAATATTTCAGCATTAAAGCAGGATATGAGGTGATTTTCTTTTTCTTCCTCAGAACACCCTTATTGATATCAACTCAGAAATTTTTCTTTTAAAATAAAATACACTGTAAAAGACAATGGCTTTTTGTCTTCAAAACTACATTATCCAAGAAAGAAAGGGGAGAGAATGCCAGCATGTGTGTTCGGGGCATGGAGTTATTTTAGATCAAGAGGCTAGGGAGCTATAAAACTCAGGATTCTGAATCAAAACAAATAAATAAACCAATACCTACACAATGTGTTCTGAAGGGAGTTGAATGTGAATTAGATACAAAATTACATTAGAGAATTTGTTAATTTTTTATGTTTAATGCTATTTTTAAAATTGTGACAGTGTAGGAGAGTCTACTTGTTTTTAAAAACATGCCTAATTATTCAGGGATGAATGTCATATATCTACACTTCACATTAAAATATTTATATAAAAAGTATTCCAGAATGTGGATAATTCTTAGGTCTAGATGGGATCATCATTATTGTATTTTTTCTTTGCTTTTCAGGTTTTTGATGCTGTATTTTATTCCATATTTTATATTTTTTTGTATTCATTTGATCAAAAACAGCTTCCTTTTTTTGTTTTATACTTACTAGTTAGCCTCAAATATATTTCTCAACCTTTCTGAATCACCTTTTTAATTTACTATTGTATTATTTTGAAAGTATGTCTCTGTTATCTACTTTAGAGCTAGGTTTTGTTTGTGAAATGCAAGCTAAAAATCTTCAAAAGAACGTTGAAATGAGAGATACATTTCACCTCATATATGTATTATCTATTTTACATTAAGGCTGCTGCTTAGCAAACCACCTCCAAACTCCATAACTTAAAAAAGTCATTCATCGGTGTTTGGGTCAGCTAGTTGTTACTTCTCTGGGGGCTATATTTGCTCATGCCTCTGCAGTCAGCAGTGGGGGAGTCAGCCCTGCTGACCTTGGTTGTGTTCTCTTACATATTTGTGGGTCAAACTGTTGGTTGGTCAGCAGAATCATTCATCATCTACCAGAGCAGCCTGGACTTGTGGTAGGGTTCCCAGAGCAAGTCCTCCTGAGCCTCAAGCCCACACATCTCATAATTCTGTTTTTCCTCATTCCATGGGCCAAATGAAATCACAAAGACTACCTAGGTTCAAGAAGAGTGGGAAATAGACTCTATTTCTGATAGAGCTGTGACATCTTGTTGCATGGGCCTTTATGCAGAGATTGCAGAGGATACAGATGAAAGGATAGGTGAATTATTGAGGCCATTAAAAAAATTACTGTCTTAAAATTATCATGAAAGGTTGTTTTTTTAATTTATTTACAGGTTTTTTTTTTAAAAAAATAAGATATTTACACACAAAAAATAGGCTAATGCTATCTTATTCAAGCCCTTATATGCTGTAAGAATGGACAATTTTTGTAAATTGCAGCATTTCAAAATTATCAGGACATACATATTTATAGTATGTTCTAGTTCCTTAATCTTCAAATGTTCTTTTTCTGAATTCACCTTTTAAATATAGTTAATTTACCACCAAACTTTTACAATTTGTGGTTTCAAATAATACTGTAGTCAATATTCATAAAAGAATAGAAACATGAATGACATACTTGATATAAATGTCGTTCTTCAGTTCGTTAGCCTTTTTTCTCCCTGTATTTATTCAAAATTTGATTTTCAGAGCTTGGGTTGTTGTTGTTTTTCCCCGCCAAATCTTTGTTAGAGAAAAGTGTTCTTATCTTTGTATTGACTTCTTCATTACAAACTTTTGTTTGATATTGTCCCTATTGTCATTTGCCATCAATTTGATCACATTTGTAATTTATTTCAGGAATTTTCGCACGGTTCCAGTCTCTAAGGGCATCTTTCAGATTTCTTCATGCATATCTACGTATGTATAATAAACAATGGACTTTTATACAACATAGGAAATACTTGGATGTGCTCCTGCCTGTACAGTGGCCTAAAGCTTAGAATCTTTTCAAAATCATCCCTACCTTTTGTTGAGCATATCTAAGAAAGCAATCTTTAAAACACAAGAAAAACTGATGAAGGTTAGATGAGATGGGGTTGGGCCTGAGGTAGAAGGGGAAGGGCCAAGGCAACATAAACTGGTAACTACAATATTGCTACAGGGATAGAAAAGATAGTTTGGGGGAGATAATCAATAATGTTGTAAACATTTTGAGGGGACCAGATGCACTTATGTCTTGTTAGGGAGACCACTTCATGGACAGTGTGGAGGCCTGGCCTCTGCACTGTACATCTGAAGCTGCTGCTGAATAATATTATATGTCAACTATAATTTAATATATATATAATCATGGGATATGGAGTATAGTGTGGGAATGGAGTCAATGGTATTGTAATAGTTATGTATGATATCATGGGTGGCAGGCAGTGGATGGGGGGAGGGGATTGTCACTTTGTACGGGGTGTAAAGGATAACTATTGCATTGTTTTGTACACCTAAACTAATAATAATAATAATAATAATAATAATAATAATAATAAACAGATGTAATAAAACTATTTCTATTGCTTAACATCTACTCTGGTCTTTTGAAATTCTAACCCTATATTTGAAAATAAATGAGAGTTGGTAGAAATTTTCATTTCCAATGTTGAAACCCAGCAATCTGTTGATAACACATGCACTGAGCCACCGTCATGGGAAACCCACATATGGAAACAGTTTCTCTGTTTCCCTCTCTGATTCTGAAGGAACAATAACACCAACAAGATTTGCTTTTTAAAATTAGCCTTTTCCTGGATTTCTTTCCCATCACCTATGGGTTTTGTCCCCTCTAGGATGCATCCTGAGAAATACCTCACACAATGTAGGAGCTCATTAAATATGTGTTAAATGAATTTAATAAAATCATACATGAACATCTGGCTCTGCCTTTCTCTTTACCAGCATAGCTCTCCTCTGTCAGTAAAAAGGCTCTTTTTCTTTTAATCAGTGAGAGGTTGACACACTGGAGAGCTTTTTGTTTGATTAATTCTTACTGTTTCTTGAGCCTCACGGCTCAGCACCCTTCAACCACCTCTGAACCACAGCTTGAAAGAGATTTCATCTGGAGAACTCCCTTTCAGCTCTATACGCCCACTCCCACCCTCCCTTCATACACCTTTTCAAAGATCTCCTCTAATTACTTCCCATGGCAACAGACTGTTTTTCTGGGTAGATTGATTGTTAGTGAATTTTCAGTGCCTTTTTCTTTGTTTTTTTCCCCTATGTCTTAAAGAAAACTTTAAAAGATGCTTGCATGTATAAAATAATCTTCAACTCTATGGCAGGTTTACACAATTTCATTTATATCACCATGCATGTACACACTCAAACACATACACGCACACAATACACTCGCATTTACTTAATAGACAGCCTATTATTCAGAATGAGTGGAATATGCATCTCTTCAAAGTACAACAACTTTTGTGTACTAATAAGCTATATTCCGTGTCTTCAAGTTACATGCCAAGACAAAATTTATTTTTCTTCTGCTAGGGAAGAAAATTAATACTGAGTTTGTTCTTTTACGTTTCTTAGACTCTGGTATTTTTATTACAAAGGTGGCACTTTTTTCCTTTCTGTATTGAAGTACCTTAATTACGTACTACAAACATGAAACATGCAGTAAATAACTTAGGCACTATAATGTGGTAATTCTTGGTGATAATTTTGGATAATATTTTCAGCAACTCCATTTCTCCATCTTATGGTCTTTTATTCAAACATCAATTGTGAATGTTAATATTTATTAATAAGATTTATGAAAGTATCTACTTCTATAATGGGCTCATTTAATTTTAACTTTTTTTGTGTGTGTGTGTGTGTGTTGTTGTTTTTTTGTTTTTTTTTTTGAGGGCAGTGTCACTGGCCCACATATGTGGGATCTGAACCAGGGCTGTTGGCTTCCCAAGCCAGTGCTTAACTACCGCGCCACTTGGCCAGCCCTATAATGGGCCCAATTTAGACACTTTGGTTTGTAAGTTCTCACAAAGCATTTATTTTAGAAATCATACACTCTGCATGTTAGTGTTAAAATATTATTTTTTAAAGTTTTGTATTCCATGTTAGATTCAGTTTTATTAGAAGACATGAACAAAAATAGCTAAGGATAAGCTTGGTGAATAATTTTATAAATATAATTTTCTATTGAAAGTAAACTGTTCTTTGATTATTTAAGTGTGCTCACTTCCTTAGGTTTTCACCTAAAACAAGGTTAACTGTTCTGTGGCATATATCTATTACTGAAAAAACAAATTTAAAATGTAAAATCTATATGAATGCAAATGGTTACAAGTAATGGACATTAAGAAATTTGGTTTTCCTTATTCTATAATATTGTCTCAATATATGAATATAATCAATAATATATACCACTTAAAATTGAGTGAATAATTGAATTCTTCTTAGAGTACACATAAAATACAGAGTTATCATCCACTAGTTCCCTATATTGCCATATGTCTAACTTAATTCCATGACAAATAGAAAATTTTAAGTAAATACCTTGAGTATCTGGAAGACAGAAATTAAAAGAAAACTGCAGGTACTCAATATTAAACATATATCACAACTAAATTTAGACTCATATTTATTTTTCACTAAGAGATATATCTGTACACAATCATATAATGAGAACTAATTAATAGAAACTGTACTTAACCAAAACATTCAACTTTAGCAAAGCATATTTAAAATACAACAATCAGCTCACAGTTATTTAATGGCAAGTAATCTTGATATGTAGGACTGAAAATATTTCAAAAAGCTGGAATGAATTGAAAACTCAAATTGCTAATCAGAAATTGAGCCAAGGCTGTCTCAGGAGTTTTTTAGAGAAATATATATTATATATATTATATATAAATATATAATAAATATACATTATATAATATAAAGTATGTATATTTATTATATAATGCATAATAAAATAATATTATTTAAAATATATATGATATATAAAATATATATTTACCATCAGTACATTTTGACAGGAAACCCCATTATATAAAGCCATATAGAAGCTGATCGGTTGAAAAGGGATGAAGAGAGATCCTATTTACTTTGCTTCCCCTTTTTCAATGGCTACATGAACTGAAGTTTGGAAACCTCTGTTCTAAAAGTGCTTTCACTACTTAGATTGATAATGCTGTGAGAGAAATGAGCGTTTACATGCTCCAGGTCTCTCTGAGGTATCAAGGAAATTGTCACTTAGCTAGTTCACGGCAGAGTCAAGGCTAGTCACCAGACCCAGTGACTCGTTTACTCTGCTTTCACTTACTTAGCTATGACAAGTGCCATTATAATAAAGTAAATTCATGCCAAGAATAGTATAGTCAAAGTACATTTCACATGAATATAGAAAAATAAGTATTCAATTTGCAGATCATAAAATACATCCAGGTCCTTGCTTAGACTTGGAAGCTCAAGACACTGCTTTTCACATTTACAAAACTTGTTAGAAATAAGGGGCAGAAGTGTTTGGATGGTTATTTAGAGGGCATACATCCCTTCTATTTTTCTATAGAGTTCCAAATTCATACTCCCTGGTCAAGCCAGAGAGTTAAGAATTGTACTATAATCATATTAATCATAGAGAAGCACAGTATCTTTGATGGAATTGTGTTTTATTTGTTATCATTATTGTATAGGCTGATACATTCAATAAACATTCCTGTAAAACATAATTTTTACTTTATTATAATAGTTTAGATAGAATTTTATATATTTTTATAATATTCCCTCACAGTAGCTGCTCAGGAGAAAATTAGAAATAAAAAAATAGACATCTTTCTATGAACAATTTTTATGTTATTTATTGAATTTTATATATAGCATATTTAATATAATATTTTTTCTTAAATTAATGGAACTCTATGCATTTTGGCTACCCACAATAGCAAGATAAAATCTTAATGGTAAATAATTTAGAGCATCTGTGTCCTTTCCTTTTTCCCTGTTACTTTAAATCATTCATAATATGTTGAAATTTATAATTGTTTATAATAATCAGTCATAAATTATTTCTTGAAGAATTGTTTGGCTCTCCATTCAACTAATTAACAAACATATTAATGAAATAAATAATTGGAAGATCTTTATTGAACCTCAATATTGATTCGTACTCACTGGTAAGTTTTACCACTTTTTAATTATTTAACTATTGAGTTAGCTGGAAAATTGCTGTAATAGTAGACATAAGAGGAATGATCTACTGCAATTTTTTCTAATCAGCAACCTAATATTTTTCATCATTCTGGAATAACTATTGTTAGTGTCCTATCTTGTCTCCCTGAATCTGCCATATTGCATGTGCAGTGTCTTCTCAATTCAACTACAAGAGTCATTTGGTTAAAACAAATCAGACCATATCCTTCCTCTCTAGTCTTTTTCTTCACATTTCATACAGAATAAAAAATCACACTCTTTAAAATTATCTAAAATAGCCCATGGTTTCTAGATTTGACAGACTTTACGTTTTATAACTACTTCCAAAGTTACTTTGCTGCACTTGCACTGCCCCTCTTGTTGTTTGGTAAAAGCATCAAGCATCCTTTTACCTTGTCATGTCTGAACTGTAGTCCTTTCTAACTGCTCATGTTTTCTAACCTCCAAAAACACTGGATTTGCTTACCTCTCCTCAAGAACTCCAATATAATTTTCTCTGTAAGGACTCCTCTTCCTATCTTATATCAAATTGCAATTTCAACCTGGATGCGTCTTGTGCAGCTGACCTGATATGTTTTCTCTCGGCAATTAAATATTGTATGATGGTATTGTTCTATAACAAAGGACTTTAGCCTTAGTGAATTATAACAACAAACTTTTATTCATTTTATGATATTGTAGATTGGCAATTTGGGCTTCATTCATTTGGGCAATTCTTCTAGATGAAGGGGACTCAAATGATCCTGCTTGGGCTGGTTCATGATTTTGCAGTCAGACAACAGTCAGTGATCATAGCCTCATGTAGGCTGGTTGAATGAACTGGGTCCTATATATTGTATGTTATCTTCTAGCAGGCTAACATAGGGTTGTTTATATAGATCCACAGATTTCAGGAGTGAGAACTGAGATGTTCAAACACTCTGAACAAGGCTCAGAAATTGCTCAGTTTTGTTTCTAATGTATTCTATTGGCCAACACAATCAAAGGGCAACTAGGTTTAGGAGGTCCGGGAATGTAATGCCTCTCTCTACGTATATATATATGGCTTGTTTCTGCCTGTTTTCCTATACCACTAGAATGTAAGCTCTATTGGAGAAGGATTTTGATTAATGTTAGTTAACAATATTATTATTCTGTAATTTCTCCAACATTAGTATTTATTTAATGTTTGTGTGTGTTTGTGTGTGTGTGTGTGTGTGTGTGTGTATGTGTGTGTGTAGATACATACAAAGACATACTGAGCAACTGCTGAACCAGTAATATTTTGTTTCAAATAATGATTACTTATTGTACATTTTGAGTTTTGGTAGTTCCAACTTCCTATAATGATGGTATTTTAAATTTATTCTATTTATTTTTCTTTGAATGGGAGGACACATTAGCCAGTTGATTAGGCTGTCCAGGAGTGATGTCAGCAAGATGTCAGCATAGGAGTTCCTCTGATCACATCCCCCATCAGCAAAAATAGCTTGGCAGATGTGTACAGACAAATATGCTTTCTTGGGAGCTTTGAGATCCAGAACAGACATCATGAAACCCTGGTGGAATCAAAGACCCAGGAGCCTCATTTGAGAAGGCAGACTGTCACCCAGGTGGCTGACTTGCCAAAATCTCCCTGGCTATAATGTTACAAAATGTTGTCTTGGTGTCTATAAACAAAATGTTGCTTCTGAAATAAACAAAAAACAATTATTTTGTTTATTGCTCCTATTAACTAGAATTGTTTTGTATTTATTTCCAACTATCTTAAAGGCTTTTCAACTTTCTTGTTTAAAACATATATATAATGCATCGTCTAAGCAATGGTGTGTGTGTGTGTGTGTGTGTATGTGTGTGTGTATGAAGCTGTTGTTGTCAGAAATGAAAATGTACTAAAGTCATCTTTATTAGAAAGAGAATAGTGCTGGCTCTATCATTCTTTGTGTATGTCTTGCTGTGTACCTCTACACACACATGTACAAACACAAACATCAAATAAGAATGGGAAAACTGGATGAAAATGAGATTGTTTACAAATAGTTATGGCCATGAAAATCTCAAATCCTTTTTTGTTTGTTTTAGCTGAGCCATCCTGCCACCTGTTGGCAGCTCAACGGCAACTCAGCCAACTCAGCTCGGGCTGGCCTCGAACAGCTGTTGCTCAGAGCTCAGCTCGCACTCTTGAGTGAGCTCTTAACCAACTGAGCCACTTGGCCGGCCCTCAAATCCTTTTGACATACCTAGATAAAACATGGCATACAGGTTGAGGGCAATAATTTTTAATCCTCGCTTCATTAAATAGCAATTTCAGTGTTGGAATAGTCAAATGAATTTGGACCATAATGTAAAAACAAACTAGCAAACTAAAAATACTGACCCTAAACTTTTAAGCATTTAAGTGTTTATTACATGGTCTCGAGTGTCTGTTGTCATTATTAATATTATTATTGTTTTCTTTAGGCATTGATTTTCCACTTTGATAATTAGTTTCTTCTTTCTTAATCCTAACAAGAATAAGGGAAACAAAAATGTCTCTTTCGGGGCGGGCCAAGTGGCGCGGTGTTTAAGCGCTGGCTTGGGAAGCCAGCGGCCCTGGTTCGGGTCCCATACATGAGGGCCAGTGACACTGCCCTCAAAAATATATATATATCTTTTGTCTCAAAAGTACGAGTTGCATCTTTAAGGAAATCAGGACTTTCTGACATTAATTTATGAACTCAGCTGTGCTCCTGAAATGAACTCTTCTCTGCTCACAAATATGAACACTTAGGCCAAGAAGAAAAGTTCAATGAATTATTTGGATCTCTCATTTATAAAATGCCAAGATCTCATAAAGGCTCATCAACTTGACGTGGTATATCTAACACAAGGAGAGTAGCCTTCTTCATTGCTGTCAATTATTTTCAAGTGAGTAGACGTGCCCTGTTTTGCAAAATAATCTAATAAAATATTTATATAAAATCCCTAAAATAATCAGTTGGTTAAATAATCAAGAAATTAACATTTAAATTGTCTCTTTGTCCAAGTTACAATGTTGGTCTAGACAACTAGATTGGTAGCATTAATTTCCTTAAGAGCAGTTATTCAATTTGAAACATTGTTAAAAGCCATGGCAGAATAAAACTTCATGATGCTGATTAAATGTAGACTAATCTTATTTAGATCACATATATGCAGTTGGAAATTTGTGCATGGATTAAGAAATATGAATAATGATAAAAAATACTTTAAGAATTTTTTCTTTATGCTTATGTTGCTGAACAAGAGTTCTGTAATTGTTTTAGAATGATTTTTTGGATTATCTAATGCATGATTTTAGTGTGTCATAATAAAGATATCATCATATAGTTTCCAAAATATATTCCATATATGTGCCTGTATATGCAATTTATTTTATTGTTTTAGATTTTACTCTCTGATTTATATATAATGCTCATGGAATAATTGTTTCCTTCCAAATTTAACAAAGTACTTATGTAGGTTTTATACAATATTAAATGCCTCACAATATTAAATAAATGCATTTGACAACAAAGAAAAAAATCTCGTAATTTTTTAGATTTTTGTAATTTCTAGATTTAGATGCCTGTCTTTAACTTAAATGGTCAAAATATAGCTGAAGAACTTTTGATATCATTACTTAAAGAGCACCAAAATGAATCATGTCTAGAACTGAATAAAAAACAATGACATATTTAATGTTTATATTTCACAAATACTTTAGAAAGTATATTAGCATAATAAAGCTTGTGGTTTATGATAAATCCCAAATAGTGTTTCTTTCATTTCTTTACCTATAGAAAATATCTCAGTGGCAAATTTAAGAGAAGACAGTTTATTGGGTGAATTCCACATCTCCTAAGCAGTTTTTATATGTCTCCACATTATAGAGCATGACTTATGTGAAGGCCATTGTAATTTCTGTTGCTAGAATAGCAATTTATTTCAGTGCACAATGACTAGCAACCCTTCTATAGTCTGTGAGCTATGGCAGCAATAATAGGGAAACATTCACATGGTCCATTTAGAAGATGAGGTTGCATAAAGTCCATCTAATTACATATAAGTGGTTATTAGGATAGGTCCTCAAACAGGAGTCATAGGAGAGCTATAAATTTTCAGCCATCTATTTTCAAGTCATTTCATGAGAATTGTAGTTTCATGCATATTGGGCACTTCACTGTTATTGGCTTTGGAGTAAAAATAAATGGCACATTCCCAGGCCAGATAAGACTTTTGTTTCTAGTGTCAATGCAGCCTGCACTATTAACAGAGAAATTTTAAAAAGGGAAAATATCTGTTGATAGCAAACACTTTATTTTGATCCCCATAAAATATGAATGTTAATTCACATATCAGACGCTATTATGAAATGCTAAAGACAGACATGTTTTGTTGTAATTTATCAACACAAAGCCACAATATACTGTTAGTCATTGGGCTGCAGCATAAGAAAAGTGCATACATGCATGCACAAAACCAATCAGAGTATTCATGTAGGGAGACAAATTTAAAGGAAAGTTGTTTTTGTCATGCCAAGACACCAAAGTCTAGGTTCCTTAGAGTGTTTATTCATTCATTCATTCTGTTTCAAGACCTCTCACTCCTATGGTGATCCAAAGTCAAAGTGAGCTCACAGAGAACGACTCATGGAATAGTGAGGATTCCTGTGGTCTGAGAAAGGCACCCAGGTGGGCTGCATAAGGCACTACTGACAATTTCTTGTAAGAGGTAGCTGAAAAATCAACTGGAAATTTTCAAAATTCAGTTGGAAAAAGCACTCTCAGGGTTCTATATATTTTTATTTCACTTGGACATTAATCCAAAGTTTTGATTAAATGTATAAAATCAGGTAGTAGTGATTTAAAATTCATAAACATATAATAAGGTGAAGTGACTTCAACAAAAAAAGTGAAACAAGAGAATAGTCACCAATTTTATAAAGCCATGTTTTCATTCCTCATAAATATATTGAAAATCTTAATATTAGATGTCTATTAGTGGGAACAGTCACTTATTTGATTTATTTACAGTCTGAGTGATTAACAGAAAAACTGCACTTTAGCTGCATTATTGAACAACTATGCCCTCACATCTTGAAAATAGAAAGAAATAAGTAAATTAATTTTTCAGATGTCTTATAAATAAACATCTAGAGCAGTCAGTATAAATGGAGTGAACAAATTTAACAGAGAGTCAAATTTTTTTAGGAGGTTCAGGAATATTTTAAAGACCAAAGGAAATTTGATGAGAAGATACCAAGAGGTTCAAATAAGTTAAATGCTAGAAGCCAAAAGTCTTGGACAAAAATAAAAAGCAAATATTCTGCTGCTTCTGGTGCTGCTGGAAACATAAAATTCAGTAAAAAATGAGCTAAACTCAAAAAATATTATTAACTATCTGTCAGTCTCTATAAATGTATATTTATATGAAATAAATTCAATAAAGGATGCATTTATAAACTAATCAGCATAATTCTATGTTGACAGGTCAATTGACACTGTTTCTAATAAATTAGGAAATACAATATCTAATATATTAATAAGATCACTCAGAAAAACATTTTCCATAAAGAACATAATATATGGTTATCTTAAGAGCTGGTGCCATTGAAATTAATTCTATAATGGATATGCCAAATGAGGCACAAGGAAAAGATGGTCTTGCTTTAAAAATTTCTGATTTAAAATGGAACATAATTTTTAACATAACATCTCCTTTTCTACATGTTTAAAATAAAAAAAAATTGTTTTTATAATTGCATTAATCAATATAACAGAAACTTTAAATAACAATATAAATTTGAAAATAGCTAATTTGTGTGCCTATAGAAAGTTTAGCATAGACTAAATTACAAGATAATGTTATTATCTCTTTATTCTGATTAGTTTTGAATTTCCAATAGTGAGAAAGAAAAGTTTGTTCCTTCAGGCTTTCTCTTTTCACTCAGTGGAGAACTTACAGACAACATTTTTCCTTATTGTTAGCATGTTACCTTTATTAAATTTAATAGTAGAGTAATTCAGTGAAAAGTATTGGACTCTATAAATTTGGTGTTAAAGTTTTATATAACCTTTTGTGTAAGTAAAGCTTTGACACATAAAAGATTGAAAGTTGTCACTCCCAATTTTATGACAAAAAAAGAACCAAGCAATCTGGAAAAATCAAAGACAATTATTTTAATTTTTTTGGACCTATTAGATAAATGCAATCACAGAGAATACCCTCCCCTCTAAATCTCAAGAGATATAATAAGACAAAGAATCACAGCTGAGATCCCTTTACCTAGAGAATAACATATTATAAAGCTACAGTAATTGAGATGGGGTAGTATTGGTAAAAGAATAGACACATATATCCATGGAACAGACTCGATTACTGAGAAATAGACATATTGATCTTTGACAAAGACAAATCAATGAGAAAAGATAGACCTTTTAACAATAGTTCTAGAAAAAATTGGAAGTGTTTTCATCTGGGAAAAAAAAAATCTAGATGCAGACCTCACACATTTCACAAAAATTAACAAAAACTGGATCAAGGACTTAAATGTAAAATGCAAAACTATACAATTTCTAGAAGAAAATACAGGAGAAAACCATGTTGTGAAAGGTTTGGTGATATTTTAGATATAACAGCAAAGGCAAAATACATAAAAGAAAAGTTAAGTTTAGACTTTATTAAAATTAAAAACTTCTGTGAATAAAAACTATTAAGGAAGTTAAAAGACAAGTTACTGATGGAAGAAAATATTTGCAAAACACAATCTGATTTTTAAAAACTTGTCTCTAAATTATGAGACTCTCAATCTCAACAACGAGAAAACAAGCATCACAATTTAAAAATGGACAAGAGATATGAACAGTCATTTTATCAAGGAAGATATACAGACAGCAAATAATCATGGGGAAAGACACACAGTATTATTTGTCATTAGGGAATTGCAAATTAAAATGTCAATGAGATAGCACTGCACACTGAATAGAAAAGTCAAAATCCAGAAAGTGACAAGAATAAATGTTGGTGAAGATATGGAATATCAGGAACTCTGATTTATTGCTGCTGAGAATGCAAGATGGGACACACACTTTGGAAGACATTTCAAAAGATTTCTTATAAAACTTAACTCAGAATTACCAGAATACCCAGCAATTATACTCCTAGGCATTTACTGGTTTGAAAATGAATGTTTACACAAACCCTGCATGTGGATGTCTATCACGGCTTTATTCATAATCATCCCAAAGTGGAAGAACCCAAAATGTGTCTCCATAAGTGAATAGATAAATTGTATTTTCATCCATATAAATAAATATTATTTAGGAAGGAAAAAGAAATGAGCAATCCAATTACAAAAAGACATGGATGAACCTAAAAAGTGGCAAATAAAAAGAGAGTAAAAAATGTCAGCAGCACAAAATAAATATTTATGAAGCCAGGTTGTTATAAAAGAATGATTAAATAAAAAGTTAATAGAGGGGAAGATAGACATTTTCTGTGTAGAATACAGCAATACCTTGGCTTGTGAGCGTAATTCGTTCCGGAAACCAACTGTTCATATTGCAAGACATCACTCGTTTACCATGTTAAAATGTATTAGAAATGTTTGCTTGTCTTACAGAACACTCACAAACCACGTTACCCGCAATCCAAGATTTTACTGTATTTCCAAATACCATAGATGCCTTTGACCTGACTGAAGGAGTGCATAAACCTTTAGTCCTTAAGTGTGTACTTTGCATAGCAATTGCAAAGAATATAGTATACTAGGTCTGACAATTAAGTTTGCAAAAAACATCCTAGAAAAAGTGCTACATACCTCATTGCTGAATATCACTATGGTCACCTTCCAAATATTCCCCTTGGGAAGCTATGCACCAACACAGCACCTAGTCAGCCTTTCAAAGCAATTTTGGAATTTTTTCTGGAATGTCCACCACAGCTCTCCTCGTGTTATCCTTGATGTCCTGAATGTCATCAACATGTCTTCCTTTCAATATTTCCTTTATCTTCTTCAGGTAAAGAAGTAGTCATTGGGGGCCAAGTCAGCTGAGTAAGGAAGGTGTTCCAATACAGTTATTTGTCTACTGGTGAAGAACTCCCTCACAGACAGTGCCCTGTGAGCTGGTGCATTGTCAAGAATTGTTGGCAAAAAGTTCAGGTTGTTTTCATCTAACTTTTTCAAGCAGCATTTTCAGAACTTCCAAAGAGTAAACTTCTTGCAACAAATTCATGAACTTAATTGTCATACTTCTTCAAAGCAGGGAGGGGGAAAAGCGGGTGGGTGGGATGTAAGTTTATAGTGGAAAAACCTGACAAGACCTTACCTCAGCCATGCAATCAAGATCAACATCAATGTGACAAGCCCATTGACAGTATGTACCCTTACTAGGATGTGATGAAAATGGCACTTGACCTCTGGGGCATTCCTCCTCAAAACCCATAACCTCAGTCTAATATGAGAAAACAATAGACAAATTCCAATACAAGGACAACCTTACAAAATACCGCTCCTCACAACTCTCAAGCTCATCAAAAACAAAGTTACAGCCATGAGGAACCTAAAGAAAATGATAACTAAATGTGGTGTTGGATCCTAAATGTGATCTTATAGGAGAAAAAAAGACATTAGTTATAAACTGAGATAATTGTAATAAACTATGGACTTTAATTAATAATAATGTATGAATACTAGTTTATTATTTGTAACAGATGTGTCATTGTAATATAAGACGCTAAGAACAGGAGAAACTAGGCACGAGGTTTATAGGAGTTGTCTGAATACTAACTTTTCAATTGTATTATAAATTTAAAACAAAAAATGTCTTTTAAAAAACAAATCCAGTATCTTCATGATACTGGATGATACTTGGTTAAATTTCCACATATCTAATAAATACATGTAGGATTATAAAGGTGTAGATAAATTATTGATGAAGCATAACATTTAATTAAAGGAGTGTTGGAAATTCTGTAGCTTTCAACATAATATAACAAAATGATGGCTAGTTTTGCGGCTGTCTTCATTCTTTGGCACATGTTGGCCCACATACACTTCTAACTGGGAGCACAGTGCTACAGACATTTCTAAACTTACAAAGGTCTAAATTAAAAAGAAACTCATAGGGACACTTGGAGATGTCAGCAGAAATCTCACACACTATGTTGGTAAATGTCAGATGCTATTGCAATTCTTTTGCCAAGATATACAAATGAATAAACTTAAAGACTAGAGAAATATATGCCTTCAGGTTAAATTTTGTGTTGTTTCATATTGGGTTGTTTTCTTTGCTTACGTATTTTCTGCCCCAGAGCCAAAAATGATAGTCCTCTGTAAAAATTTCCTGTTGTTACTTCAATAGAAAATCCCTGTTTCATGCTTCTAAAGCTGTCTTATTCTTCTTCACTTATTTTCAGAGGATGGTGTGGAAAATGGAAACGAAACACTATGTAATACTGTACTATTGTTATTATTAAGAAATTGAAAGGACTTTTTCATTCTGAGAGTCATTAATGTTGCTTTAGTTTTTGTCTTCAGCTGATGGACATAAATTTACATCTGGGATTGAATGATGACAGTAATTTTTTTCTGAAATAACATGAACACTATGCAATATTTATTCTTAAAAATAAAAACAGCCCACAAATCTTCGTGGGATAAATTTGACACTCAGTGTTTTGATTTCCATTTGTTCTTTGACAAAACCCAAGTAGATTAGTGTCACTCTCAGGCAGAGCTAAACCAGGGAAAACATTTCAGTTGTTATTACAGAAACAAACAAACAAACAAACAAAAGAAACAGTATGTCAGCTTTTCTTCAAATTTTCTTTTTAAAATAAAACTTATTTTGCACTTTTATTGTGTACCTGTATCAAACTAGTGAGGATGTCATGTGTAACAAAGATGGCAAGCAAAGTTTTGGCATGTCTTCACTTTTCTGGTCAAGTTCTAAAATATTTTCCACTTATACTGAATTTGTTGTTTACAGTTCAACTTTATTCTATGATCTATAATCCAAAATTTTGTACAATCATTTATTTTCAGTTTCTACCAAATATTTTTCTTCTTTATTTTATAATCTTTCTTCTGTAATCACTTTTATAATGTATAAAAATGTTCATAACCTCAGAAACCAAGAATAAATTATTTTCTAATTCTAAAGATACATGAGAAAAGAGTCAACTTATCTTTGAATACTATCTAATATAGAGAGAGATATATTTGGTATATAACATGCATAGTTATATGTGATGAAGTAATGCATCTATAAATTACACGTATGTAATACGAATGAAATAAGATATATGTAATAATTCAAAAGTTATCTTGGATTACACTGTCTTCTAGATTTAGTTAGTAAAAGCAAGTCAATTAAAAATTATGTACTGGCCTACAAAGTGCAAAGGAAAAAAATTCCCTTATCTCACATTTATTTATTCAATTATTTGTTTATATCAGGCTGAACTTCTTAGTCTACCTGAGAAAGTTCTAGTTTGATACCTGGTACTCTGGCAATAATTGACAGTGTTCCTTTCACTCTTAGAAATGCCTTCTTTTAGAAGATGTATACAGTGTTACAATTCAAAGGATAGCATTCATCATCTTTCAATGTCATCTCCTTCTCTATCCCCCTAAATAAGAAGATTCTGCCCTTTAAAATAAGACACTGTATGAAAAAATACACTTAAATGGCGCCATAACCATGGAACTAAATTAACTCTGTAGAGATGGTATTCCACTTAATTGGACTGCTAATTCCACTTATTAGCTGGGAAACTTGTGATAATTAGGTGAGGCCCAAATGTGGTTTATGGAACCACATGAAGCTCAAAGGTTGGTGATTGCTTTTTACTTCCAGAACTTCTGTACCAATTACCTTCTAACCACAGAGGTATCATCACTCTGTAGGAGAAATGTAGAACTGCTTTTCAATCTGAACTTATTTCAGAACTTTTGGTTACAACTGTTAGAATTTGCAGGAAAGTGCCACTTCTGTCTTTCCTCACATTTATCACTTCAACAGCTCTCCTACCTGTGTAACATAGACTAGTGATGTGGGAGCTAGTTTCTGCCTCCAGAAAGTACATAGAAATATCTGGTTCCAAGGCAAAGGCTGCATTTTCTATTCTCTCATATTCTACATATTCAAAATCTTTAATCATTTTAATCATCGTGTTCCTATTGGAACTATCAATCATTATTATACTGCTTTATAATAGCTGTTCATTTCCTTCTACTTTATTTTAATCATTATTGACTTATTTCTTATTCATAAGGAAGAAAAATTCCATTTATCTTGGGAAAATTATTTTTACTACAATATAATATATTCAAATAGGTGATAAAGAGATCTCAGAAGAAGATGACACTCTAGCCTATTATTTCAGGTAATTATGCTTAAAAGTGTGAAAAATATTAATTTGAATTTATTGTCAATAGTGAAGTGAATATCTATGAAATATATATCAGGGAATAATCTTTAACTACTGAAAGATTTTTTATCACACATGATAACATTTATTGGATAAGGATGCACCGACATGTATATTTGCAGTGCAATTCTACAAATAATAGTTTGAAAATAAAATTTACAAAAATATTGATATGAGGTATAAAATAAATATAAATATATGATGTATAGAATAAACAGAAAATGATGGTATACAGATCCTAAACTCAATGAATTATACTGTGACTTTTGTGTGACATTAGCTACCCACTGTTGCTCCAGACTCTTCCTGCCAAATACAAACTGTGTAAGCAACGGTGCCTGAACCACAAACACAGTGTGCTATCGCTGAAGCATGATGACAGATTTTTGCTACTTAAATTACCTAATAATTTCTTAAGAGTTTGAGTAGAGAAATATTACAGATTAAAAAAAAAAAGTTAACCTCTAATTAACCTTCCCAAATGTGTTTTATGATATTCTTATTTCTTCACTCTTTTCAGAAGACCACTCTTAACTTCTTTTCAATCTGTTGTCATGTTGTATTGGTTTTACAAATGCTAGAAATGCCCAAACTAGGAGTTACCGGTTATCTCCTTACGCAGAGGAAGCTTCAGCACAGTGGCTAAGAGGTCGACAATTATACGCAAATGCCAACTCAGGAATTAAATAATTGTTTACTTTTGGCCAAGTTATTTTATCTCATTGAGCTTCTCTTTGCTCTTCTGCAACAATTGGATCACATGTTACTAAATGATTAATAAACATATGCATTTTGCCCCTATCCTGTACCAGTAAGTCTATTAGATATCGGGCATGTAATATTCATTCAAGCTGATGGTACACGGATGGTAAATAACAATTAGAACAAATATTTATGTTTTCCATGTCAATCCTATATGCAAACTCAGCTGTGAGAACGAAGAGCCACATGTCTTTATTTAGTTAACATCATATTAAAACGGACTTTGAGGCCCTATCTTATAATGAGGGCAGGTAATTGAATCTAAGGTATTATTTGGACCATATTCCTTACTCTAGGGTTTCACAACACAATTCAGTGATAAAAAGGTAGTTATTTTACTGTTTCTTTATCCCATCATGGTTACCTTTGCTCAATAGAACCTTGAGTTTATAATGTGCTGCTGCTAATGTGCAACCTATCACTTATCTTTTCTAGAACATTCCAAACTAAACCATGAAATCATCTGTCTGGAGTTGAAACCACCACCTCAGATGTCTGAAATGTAGTGGCCTATGGGGACTACTATCCTGGGAACAACATCCTCTACTAGACCTAGAATAAATCACCACTAATTCTCCTTTTTCAACTTTTCCCTTCTTAAGGCCTTCACTGGTTTCTGCTCTATATTTGCATAATTCTTAAGGATTTTAGTTTTCCAGACAATAAATTGAAGACCCCATATTTTGTAGCAGTATTTCTATTTTCTTATGCACAATTTAAACTTCACGACATTCATAAGATGAAGCACATCTAAGAGAGGCAGGGGACACAAACCTCTTGTTGGTTTCCTTAAAAATAGAGAAAAATCACAGAGATGCAACAGACTGGTATAAATCATATACATATATTGTAAAAACCAGACCAACCACTACAAAAGTTAAAGAGAGATATGCTCACAGTACTGTAAATAAATAAAAATAAAATCCTAAAAACATGTTCAGATAACCTTTAGTAAGGCAAGAATTTATTAGTTCTAATCAATTTATATATACACACACACACACACACACACACACACACACACACACACACACATGAATTCTGTGGAGACCTAAATGGAAAAAAAAAAATATTGAGATGAATGCTTACATAATAAAATGGACCATGCTTCTCATCATAATGGCACATTTGAAAAATTGTTAATAACAATATTGTGAAATGAAGGCAAAAATAAAAATCTTAGAGGGGTTATAAAAGCCGACACTGTTATTCTCTACTTTATTGTTCAGTGTACTATGTTGCAGTACAAAAGTTCTAAATGCTGTCAGCTTTCAAGCGACCTGTCACAAGACAAGCAAGCCTTTGTGCTCTGAAATTTCCTTTACTCACAACAATCACTAGACATGATATATTGTATGTATGATTTTTAATCCAGAAATTCACTTAACCTATCTCATTGTTGAATAAAAATAAAGCAGCCACACTATGGAAAAATGTGAGTGCTTCTTTTTCTTTGCTCATGCTTTGAAAGATTAAAAAAAATAATAAAAAGGAATACAGGATGGTCTGCAGAGAGTTCTAGATGAACATCAATGAGAAAAGTAATATCAACCTATTGAAAATGAATGGGATGTTTTTCCAGTGAGACAAGCCTGACAAATGAAGTGAAAGGGACTCAAGGCGAAAGGAAAATCAGGGAAGATTGACCTGTCTCCCTGAGTCATGTACAGGCTATTTGACAACCTTGTATAAAGGTGAGCAGATCCTTCTTCATTTTTAATAATCAGACATTGAACAGCTTCAAAAACTCACATGTATATTGGTGCAAATATTATGAACATGACAAAAAGTCAAGAGCGTTGTTAAACACTTGATTTTAAACTACCATGTTAAGTTCAGCAAAAGACGTAGAAACAAGTTTTATTGAAAAGAGGCATAAATAGTAACTCTTGCCCTGAATTCATGAAAACTCAGAAATTTGGAGTTACTAATACAAATAAGTAGGAAACATATATTGTGACCTCTTGAGACTCCACATCTACAACATGAAATTCATAAGCTACTCTTAAGTAAAATGTCTCATTTTCGATATCAATTCGTGTTTATCATTTATTGAATGCTTAAAGTTTGATGCCATAGTTTTCACGTTTTAGCAATGTAGGAAAAATATCTGCAAGTTAGCTTTATAGTCAAACCAATATGCATAATTGTAAAACTTCTAAATTCTGTGTAAAACTTACAGACAAAATAATTTAATTGCTACTAATTAATAACTTTTTAATTTCATTGGTAGAATGGACTACCATAAGTAGTACACTGATTATATCACCATTGATCTTATATCCTGTGATTGCTTCAAAACCATTTATAGATTTTAAAACCCACATCATAATTTAATTTCAAATGATCAGCTAAGTAAAATGTTGGTTTTCTCTCTGCATTAATTTCCTAGGGCGGTGTAACAAATTATCAGGTTTGGCACTTAAAACAATAGAAATTAATTTTCTCACAACCTGGAGGCCAGAAGTCTGAAATAAAAGTCTTTACAGGGATACACTTCTCTAGAGACTTGATGGGAGAATCAATTCTGGGACTCTTTCAGCTTTTGATACCTGTCAACAACACTGCTTATTTTGTGGCTGTGTTAATACGAGCTCTGCCATCTTCTTCACATTGCCTTCTCCTCTTCTGTTTCTGTGTAATCTCCCTCCGTCTCACTTTTTTAAAGACATTTTTCATTGGATTTATGGTCCACCCTGATAATGCAGAATAAGCCTCCTTCTCTCAAAAATCTTTCATTTAACCACATATTTTACCATATAAGGGAACACAGATCCCTAGGGATAGTAAATCCGACCTTTGGGAACACAGCCTGCCTATTACATCCTGTCATTTCAATTACAAATAAGGTTATATCAATTTATATTCCCACAAAACATCATTTTAAATTGTAATTTGTGATTAAAAGTAAGTTGGTCTTTAGTACAAGTTGAATGAAGTCAGGGAGTGTGATACCTCCAGCATTATTCTTTTTTCTTTGGATTGTTTTGGCTATCCAGAGTCTTCTGTGGTTCCATAAAAATCTGATGATTTTTGTTCTATTTCTTTTAAAAAAATGCCATTGGGATTTTGATGGGGATTTCATTAAATCTGTATATTGCTTTGGCTAATATGGTCATTTTAACTATGATGATTCTTCCAATCCATGACGTTTGAATGTCTTTTCATTTCTTTGTGTTTTCTTCAATTTCTTTTAAAAATCTCTTATACTTTTCAGTGTATAGGTATTTCACAATAATCAAAACAGCATGGTTTTGGCAGAAAAATAGACACATAGACCAGTAGAATAGAATTGAAAACCCAGAAATAAATCCACATAAATATGGACGGATAATTTTCAACAAAGGAGCCAAAAATATCCAATGGAGAAAAGAAAGCATCATCAGTAAAGATGCTGAGAAAACTGGAAAGCCACATGCAAAAGAATGAAACTATTTGTCACCATGTACCAAAGTTAACTCAAAATGGATGAAAGACCTAAACATATGACCTGCAATGATAAACTGCATAGAAGAAAACAAAGGTATTAAATTTAAGGACCTTGGGTTCAAATAGGATTTTATGAATTTGACCTCAAAGGCAAAGGAAGTAAAATAAATGAATCGGACTATATCAAAGTAAAGAGATTTTGTACAGCAAAAGAAACCATTGACAAAATAAACAGGCAACCAATCAAATGGGAGAAGATATTTGTAAACATTAGCCTCTAATAAGGGGCTAATGTCCAAAATATATAAGGAACTCATACAACTCAACTACAAAAATCAAACAATCCAATTAAAAAATGGGCAGAGGACCCGAATAGACATTTTTCCAAAGACAACATACAGATGGCCAATAGACATATTAAAAGATGCTCAAGAGAAATGAAAATAAAAACCACAATGAGATATCACCTTCCACCACTTAGAATGGCTGTCATCAACAAGACAAATAAGTGTTGGAGAGGCTATGGAGAAAAAGGAACCCTCATATACTGTTGGTGGGAATGCAGATTGGTGCAGCCACTATGGAAGGCAGTGTGAAGATTCCTCAAACAATTAAAAATAGAATTACCATATGACCCAGCAATCCCTCTCTTGGGTATCTACCCCAAAAATATGAAAACATTTATCTGTTAAAAAAAAAAAAAGAAAAAGATGTATGTGCTCCGATGCTCACTGAAGCTTTATTTACAGTGGCCAAGACATGGAAATCAACCAAAGTGTCATTTGATAGATGACTGAATAAAGAATATGTAGTATATATACACAATGGAATGCTACTCTGCCATTAAGACAACATGAAATAGTGCCACTTGTAACAAAATGGATGGATCTTGAGATTCTTTTTTTTTTTTAAAAGATTTTATTAGGGAATTGGGGGAGGGGAACAGCGTCGGGGAATCGGGGAAGGGGAACAGACAAGTTGCTGTCTTTTTGTTCTTCTGGCTAGTTGCGGAGGATGTTGCTTCACCGGCCCATGTTGGTATCATCATTGCGCTCTCGCTGGATGAGGCAGATCAGTCACCAGCCTCTGGATGGTCGCTCACCGCAGCTATTGGCAGCTCACGCTGGCTGCGGGCCACTCACTGTAGCCTATGGCAGCCCACTGCAGCAGGGGCTGCAGCCTACACCGTCGCCGGGTCTCACAGCCCAGCTCCAGGTGGAGCTGTTGTTAGCTCTAGAGGGCAGTGTCACTGGCCCTCATGTGTGGGATCCGAACTGGGGCCACTGGCATGTGAAACCAGCTCTTAACCAATGCGCCACTCGGCCGGCCCTTGAGATTTTTATGCTAAGTTAAATAAGTCACACAGAAAAAGTCAAGAACCATATGACTTCACTAAAATGTGGGATATAAAACTGAAAGCAACAAAAGAACAAGACAAATAAATAAACAAAAATTCATAGACATAAACAATAATTTAGTGGTTACCAGAGGGTAAGGGGGGATGGTAAATGAAGGTAAACAGTGTCAAATATACGGTGATGGAAGGACAACTGACTCTGGGTGGTGAACACACAATGTGATATACAGATGATGTATTACAGAATTGTACATTTGAAACCTATGTAATTTTACAAAACATTGTCACCCCAATAAACTTAATTTAAAAAAATAAGCTAGTCAAAAATGAATACAGTGCTATTAGCTCACAATGAACCAAATATTTTTTTTTAATCTGAACAAAAATAGTATTCTTTTTTTATTAATAGTTACAGAGGTACAAAACTATGCAATAGTTATCTTTTTCACCCCTTACAAAGTGACTCCCTCCCCTTAGATAGATATCATGCATATCTACTACAATTCCATTGACTCCATCCCCACACTATATTCCACATCTCATGACTATATATGTGTTAAATTATAGTCAACATCTAATATTAATCAGCGGCAGCTTCAGATGTACAGTGCAGTAGTCAGGACACTACACCGTCCATGAAGTGGTCTCCCTGACAAGACATGAGTCCATCTGGTCCCCGAAAAAAATATTTACAACATTATTGATTATATTCCCTAAACTGTCTCTTCTGTCTCTGCAGTAGCATTGTAGTTACTGGTTAATGTTGCCTCATCCCTTCCCCTTCTCCCTCATGCCCACCCCCGTCCCATCTAGCCCTCATCAGTTTTTCCTTTGTGTCTCTAAGACTATTTCTGTTTACAAAAATAGTATTCTTAAACTTTTTCCTTAATAATTGTAGAAGAAAGCATTTTCTAAGATTTACTTCACTACTTAGCTGCTTTTGTTCATAACATCTGTATTATCTACTTATGTTTTAAATTGTGTAGCCCAGGAGTGAAGCAGAAAGCAGAGTGCAGGAATAATTGCAATGCATGCTATATAAACTTGATTACCTCTGCATAAAGATCGTCCCATATGCCTGAAGCTTCTGGATCCCTTATGTTGGAACAATATTTCTATGTAGGTAAAATCTGACAATAACCTGAATGGAGTGTTTGAAATATCAAAATGTCACATTTTAAATAATAAAATAATGATGTAATGATAGATACATGATATTTATATTGTAAAACTTAAATATAAAACATTTACTCAAAATTAAATTCGTCAGCAAAACTAACATATAGGTGCTCAATGCCTAGCAAACTTGGATGGTTGGATAGTGAATGAATGGATGGGTATAGATGGATGATTCGCTGTGGAGAAGACATTATAAGGAACTTACCTAATATTTAAGCTGGAACTTGTGCAAATACAGAATAACATCATGTTTCCTCTTCCTGCATATTGTCTCTTAGTTTTGACAAAACTATTACCCCCCTGCTTTCCCAAGACAGAACTTTGTAAATAACCCTTATTTTTCCCTATCCCTGTCCAATCCATTTCAATCACTTAATGAAATCAGCAAGTATAACATACCAGTAATATAAGCAGAAAGGAAATATGAGGGGAATAAGTATTTTCTAAGAATCGTTTTTTTCAACATGAGTGGGTGTTATGTAATAATAACTATATACAATTCTTAAAGTATTATTTTTATAAGTTCTAATATTGAATAATGGGATTTGGTACAAGCAAAATCTTCTGGAAATTTAGTCCTAGTGAAAATTCACTCCATCTAATTGTCTATATAGTGACCATAAGTGTTATTTTGAATATCTTTATTATAAGACATTTGGGCCTACAAATGCACTAGTTTTGAGTTGTATAGTAGTTGTTTACTCTTACTCAACTTATTGTTATTGTAACTAAATTTTCTAGATTATAGTTTACTGTTATTAATGCTGTTGTTATTGCTGTTATATAGAAATCAATCATGAAATTAACTTCATTTTTGCTATGTACTATGCCACTTATCCATATTATCCCAATATGGGTCTCCTTAAATATAAGCCATAAAATATATACTGTAACCTATGTCAATCAGTATATGAAATTAAGCAATCCATTTACATTTTGAATTTCCTCTTTGCAAAACTAGGTGGCTAGATGTTTGGGGCTTTCATATTATTTATGAAATGAGATTTTCAATAAATTGTCTACTGAAGTTTCTATTATGGAATCTTAAAATGCTTTTTATTCCTGCCAAATTTAGAATCTTCCTGTCCCTTCTCCTGCATATTCATGTTTTTGTTGAAATTATCTTTTACTTCCATAGGTTCCAAAACCATTAGCTATTTCCAAATTCCACTTCAATTTTATACCCTTTCTTCACTTGCCTATTGTTCAAAGAAAAATTCTATATTCAAAACCTTAAGAACAACAGGTTAATGAAACACAAATACAAGCCTCCTTTCTTTTTCTTCTGTTTTGCACATTAATGACAATCTGAAAATAGCCACAAAGGGATGGTAGGAAACACATACATTGCCTTGCCTTGTATTAAGATGTCTGTTTCAGGGGGAGAGATCACACAACTTTTAGCATAGTACTTGTTTTCTCAGACTGATTTAATGTCAGAAATTTTATAAAGTTAAAAATATGACAAAGAAATAGAGGTGAAAATGCATAAAGCATTATGTGTGTGAGTGTGTGTGTGTGTGTGTGTTTGTGTGTGTTCCCTTTGCTATAGGTTCGTGCATTTCAAAGTTTTGCTCCTTTGTGCTTACCATTTTCTCTAGAGCTCAGAAATAAGGAAGTGCACTGCTTTAAATTGTGTGAAATACAATAGCATTCCACACTTCACCCACAATTCACTCTGATTGACAGGAAAAAATAATCATCCAATCCTATCAGCCTATCATGGTAGGTATTTTCTATTAATGAAAAAGAAAATGTATTAAATGTGGGCATTGACATGCATACAAAGACAGTAGATAAAAGGGAAGTTGCCACTGTTTTTTAAGCAGGTTACTTACATATTTTTTCATAAATAATGATACCTTTGGTTGTACCATCACTAGTTATATAATATTTGAGGTTATGACTTTTTTATGTCCTTGAAAATTTTTTAGGTATACTTGTAGAGCTAAAATAGAACTGAATATTCAAATATATGCCCTGTACATATCCTATTTTAGAAACTATATAGTTTTTTTTATTTCACTTTAGTTACAGAAGACATAATCATACAATTTTTGTTAGATAGAAAATTGGATTTAAGTATCAAAAGACAAAAGCAAAGTAAAACAAAACAAGAACAACAAAAACACACATATTAATGATATTAACTTTACTTTGCCTTAACCTTGGTCTCTTTGAAAGCACAACTTGAATAAAATGGTGCCAATTTTGTTTTGGAAAATGATCCCTGAGGGCAGGAATGGATAGGCAGGGAAGTTGACCAAGGGAAGAGGGAGAATCAATCCAAGAGGCACTGGTGTGTTGACCACTGCTAAGAATAACTGGTCAATATGAGTTAGAGAGTCCATTTTATGATGTCATACATTAAAAATAAATCAAAGGAAGCCACATGTTTATAAGGAGGAATGTAAGTTTCAAGGCAGTTCTTAAGACTCCAGTTAAATTTCTAGAGATTTTATGCATAATAAATTGCATTCGTGAGCCCTCTGTCAAGTAGCAGATTCTTAAAAGTTTGCCACTGACTCCAAGGCAAACTTTGGAAAGAGTAGCAGGGCAAAAGTGGTTTTTTAATGAACAGATTCCCCACATTGGTCTCTTGTAATCAAGGATGAGTACAGAAAGAATAACTCACTTTTTGTCACAATAGTCTGCATTACTGAAAGTCAAATTCTAAATCGTTGGGTATTAAACTTCCCTCAGAGGCATATCAAAAAAGTGGAGTTACAAAGTACCCATGGAAAAACAGATTATGCTCAAGTGGTGGTGGGGTCATACCAATGAGTTTTTCATTTGGTAATCTTCACTTGCCATCAACACAAGCCTTACTCAATAGACATGTCACAGACTGGAAGTAACATCTGCCAAGATCACAGGGAATGCCAGGAGAAAGGTTTGACCAGAGAAAAAATAAGGGAAACTCCATGGCTTCCCACTGACTTTGGAAAGTTGAAAGGTCCACCTCTGGACATCAGGCCATTTCTACAATTGGAAGAAAAATGGTAAGCACTCACCCTCCCAAATCCTCTGCTCACTGATAAAAGTGAGAAGCATTTATCCACAAGCTGCCATCCCAAGTGGTCAAGATTAGCACTGCACAGCTAACTCTCCCTTTTTCAAGGTGTGCATGTGTGATTGCCACCTGATTTATCAAAACTATCCCATCCCATGGCATCAGAGAGGCTCCTAAAAAAACATGTGAAAGGTCTAGAGCAAGATTTCAGTCAGGAGGCTTCCCTGTTGCACCTGAAGAAGACTAATCAGAATCTGCTTGAAACTGGTTGCTGATGGAGCAGCTCAAGAGAGAACCGGGTCCAAGAGGATGTGTCATGGCATACAAATTATGCTTTATAGGATTCATTATCTGGACTGATGCTACACTGCAGTGTTAACTAAAGCAGAACTGCCATGAGTTACTTTGGTAATAAATAAATAGATAAATAAATAAATAAATAAATAAAAATAAAAGTATATTTTTTACATCCATATTGCTCAAGTAAAATTTACTGAAACCAGAACTAAAATATAAAATAATTTTTGTCAACATTTTGACTCTATAATTTTAGAGTTTCTGTCTTGTTTTAAAAGAAAATTGAGGTATGCAAAAAAAAAAATGTGACGAGGGAAATTAAGAAAAAAACATATTTAGCTGTAAATTGAACATACAGTCACCAGGAAAGTATTACAACCTAGGGGTCTGTTGGAAATAAAATTGAACTCCCTGATTTTATTTGTGGTAATAAAGCAGATATTTCTGTGGAGGGAAAAAGAGGGGGGAATTATGAAGACCCAAAAGTTTGTTTTCTGTCTAAAAATGATGGTTTACTTACAGTCTATATTCTCTAATATCTAAAATCCAATAGTCTTTGAAGTAACTGAGCTTTACTATTTGTTAGTTGGGATAGTTTGCTTTCTTGAAGAATTCACACATTTAATTTACAGACTTCTCAACACTGTTGTTTTTAGTACAACAACACATACCCTTTAGCTGTTTATGGTAAATTAACTATTAAGACATATAAAAAAAAAAACCAAAAGGAGTAAAAGTTAATTAACCTAACAAATGAACACAGAAGAAACAGGATGCATCTACAGGTGGTAAATCATTTCCACTGTGAGAGAAATGAGAAAGGAAAAGTGATAGCCAGCTGTTCAAAGCAGTGCAAATTGTACACAGCAAACCTGAACTTGAAATCCAGGCTAAAACTTAATATAATCCTTTCAAAGCAGCAGATGTTTATGAGGAAAAAACTGAGAGGACGATTTGTTGCAGAAAATTACATTGATAATTATGATCTGTGATCCAGACATCATATTGAAGATCTCTCATAGTCAATAGGCCAATATCAGGAACACAATTTGGTTGCACTGGCACAGAAAATGAAGATTCCCTATTAAAATGCATAGTAGAACCATCTGGATAGAGACCCTGTTAGTACACCATTCACCCTGAGGCAGATGCTTCACAAACTCTGTGGAGAATAGCTAGACTAGGTATATTAAAACATAAAAAACTTAGTCACAGAGCTTTTCCAGTATATTTTGGAGAATATAAAGAGAAAATAAGATTTTTAAATCTATTTAATAACAAACAAGGGATATCAACAAATCCACAGAAAAATATAAAATTAATTTTGTCATTGATAAATATATAAAATGGAGTAAAAAAACAAATACCCACAATATTGAATTGATTAGGAGACTTCATTAATGAACTCATCCTATAGTAGGTGGTAGAATTATTTAAACTCATATAAGTCATCTTCTGAGGTACTGCTATGGAACTGAATAAGGTGGAATTCAGCAAATTAAACACCATGTTAGCTCTTTTATTTACATTTTTCTCCTTCCATTTTTCAAATTATGTTTATGTATTTTTTATAAGATGTTTTATTTTATTATGTTTTATTAGTACTTTACACATATTTAAAAGTCAATGGAAATGCTGAGAAAAAAAGCCACCAATAGAATCCTTTACAAAACTTGTTGGTGTTTTTTCCATCTTATATTTTGCTATAATTTAATAGATATAATGTTATTTAACTTGGTTTTTGAACCTCATGAAAAATTCTCCCTGAATGTGAAGAAATTCCAGAAAAATATATGGTGTTTTACCTCATTTCTCTAAGGATTACAGTGTATACACTGAACATCAGATAGTTGATTTAGACTCACTATTTCACGATTTCACCAAGTAAGGAAATCTTGCAAGTGTGTAAGTCCTTGGTGTTTTAGTTATCATATATGTTACATCTATATACTTTATAAACCTCAGGATATAATGTTATAATTTTTCTTTAAATTTATGTTTTTTAAAAAAACAAGAAAAATACTCCTTTACACTTCATCTATATTAATATTTTCAATGTGCTTCAGCTTGTCTTTGAATATCTGTTTGTTTGTTTTTGTTTTGCATTTCATATCAAGACAGAGATTTACTTTAGCATTTCTTGTACTGGATATCCATAGCCCGTACCTAACTCTCATATTTCCCTGACTTTCAGTTTACTACCATTCATTTTCTTAGATCACAGTACAGTTGTCACCTATATTGGGAATATTACGTTGATGTGGCTCATGGTCAATTTCCCCACTAAATTGAAAGTGGTCAATTACTCCAAAATTGTTTAATGAATTCATGAATGAGAAGAAAATCTAAGGAATTATTGAAAGAAAGCATGGGTGAATATATGCACGAATGAGCAATCTTGAGTGACCTTCAGTGTTGTTTCTTCAATGCTGAACATTCTTCTCAAGTTCCTACATATCTCTTCATCCACCAGTTGGGGTCTTTGTACATATTTATAATGTACATATTTAGATCAACAATTGTGTTTTAGTTAAATAAATATATTAATGAAGAAGTAAACAAAGTTGTTATAGGCAATTGCTTTTACTTTTGTTTGTGGCCTAGTTAAATTCATGAATGACAGAAAAACTAGGGAATTTCACTAGAAAAAAGTAATGAGTGAAAAAAATCAAGGAAAACACATAAAATCAAAAAATAAATGCTAAAAATGGAGAAACTGAAAAAGTCTTATGATTGTTGTGCCTCCACAAATATATCTGTAGTCACAAAATTATGTATCAATTACACTATGGTAAAAAGAAAGCCAATATAGGAATAAGGAATAAAACAAGACTAGCAAGTAACATATGTATTAAACACATGAAATACATATACTATGCATGATTGACAGTAAAAGAATAGAAAGAGACTCAAGAAACATTCAATAAAATAAAAAAAGTGATGCTACATTACTAGCACATAAAAATTCTTAAATGCAGAATGGTTTATCATTTAACTATAGATTTCATTTTAAAAGATTTTAAAAATTAACTGGTTTAAATATTTGAAATTTTCATATTGCTAATATATATCTAACATATGTGAAGCAATATCAATAAAAGTACAAAAATAAATTTGCAATTTTATTATCTCAGGTTTGTTAACACACAGTTCTTATTATTTGATGAATCAAAAAGACCTAAATTTATTGGAGATTTATGGAGAATATCAATAAAGCAATTTAGCAAATTTCAGCTAACGGGACATATGGAAAATATAGCAACTCCATGAGAATTCACATACTTTTTATACACAAGTTCACAAAACTGATTTCATACTTGAGAACAAAATGATTTTTTAAGAAATTTAAAATAGCATCCTAAAATTTACACTCTGATAAATATAAATTTATGCCAAAATCACTGACTGAAATTAAGTATAAAAAAGCCTTACAAAAGTCAGATGTCAATAAAAATCATAACTGTACTGTGAATATTATTAAAATATTATGATGAAATTATAATTATTTAATATTTTAAGATGCAATAAAAGTATTACATATTGGAAAATATATTGTCTTATATTTGTAAATAAAAATACATGAAAATAAATAAGATAAATATCCAATATAACATGCCAGGAAAATAATCATGGAATTAAAAAAAAATGAAAATTATATAAATCTAATAACAGTGATGAATAAAATCATATATTAAGATACCAAAGAGGATAAATGCCAAAATTGTTTGTTTTAATAATTATAAAATTATCAAATCTATGCCAAATTGTTCAATATGTATTCATCTGGTAAAATGAATACAAAATACACACTACACACAAGATAGCAAAGGTGATGAGGAGACAACTTCATGCTAAAACATGTGAAATTTAGTGAAATGTGCTCTTTTAGAGAAATTATAAATGATCAAAACTGTCTCGAGAAGAAAGAGAAAACCTGAATGTTCCAGTAGCCATTAAAGAATGAAATCATTACTATACAATCTTGCCATAAACAAAAACTAGATTATTTGATAATAAAGTTCTACCAAATATTAAAGAATCAGATTCAAGCTTACTGCCAACTGCTCTTCTGAGTTTTAGGTGCCTGTGTCTGATCTATTGTACAATAATTTAATATAGAAGCAGAAGTTTGAAACAAATATTAAGTGACCCTTTTTACAAAGCATAATTAGTGTATGATGAATGAATTTGACTTTTTCTAGGAATTGGTTTATTTTAATAAAATCCACTGGTATGATTCACCACAATAAATGATTACTGGAGAAATTCTATGTAATCATATCGATAATTGAAATCTATACCCTGCATCAACTAATATGTATTCATCAGGAAAAAAATAGCTATAGATCTTCAGTGCCCCTCTGAAAAATTCCCCTTTTTCTGGCTAGCATATAGTGCCTCAATTTTTATTGTTGTTGGACGTTCATTTTATTATTCATATTTTGAATATGCAACTATGTCATATGCACAGTTAATTGGGGCACCAAGAGGTGATTAGAAACAAATTTCTTCTAATGGAGAGTTTACAATAATTATTTAAGATATTTTACTTCATTCTAATGATCTTACATTGTAATACTTGGCAACTCATTTGTCTTTTCAACTTAGATCCCTTATCAGTATCAGTTTGAGCATCATGTAACAGAAAATTCAAATAATTTTGGCATAAACAGAGAATAGTTTATGTTTTGTTCTGAATGTAAGCAGTTAAGTACTGGTATGTACTTACAAATTATTCTAAATTCTATCTTTCTTTTCAATATTTTGACATTCTGTATCAATCACTAACATTGCTCCAGGAGCCAAAAATAAGTACTGGAGTTTCCAGAATCATATGCACATGACAGATAGGAGGAAGGAGGAAATTTGAAAAGCTAAAAGGACCACACAATGTTTCTCTTCCTTTTCAAAACAGCTCTCTCTGAAGTCCTGCCCAGCAATGTCTGTTTACATTTCATTTACAAGATCTCATCACATTGCCATGCCTACCTGCAAGGGAGACTGGGAAAGGTATTTGTGATCTGGTCACATTGCTGCCTCATGTAAATCAGAGCTCTGTCTCTAAGGGAAAGGAGTCAACTGGAAACCTCTGCCACAACTGCTTTTTGCTTTTGAAGGTGAATTCATCCTATCCCTTCCATGTAAAAATTTCTGTCCTTAATGTGTTGATATTTGCTAAGCATTCTGAAAATGATTTCCTTTATTAATTACATATATGTATATAAATATATGATATAAATTTTTAAATATATATTTTTTTTCGTTAAACACCATATGTTTCTACATTATAAACAATAACCTCAATTGTCTTTAGTCCCTAAAGAATGAAATCTAAAGTATTTAATATTAACATTCCAGGATATTTACACTTGATCCTTATTTATGCCTCTAACCTAATTTACCTTCTTTTCTACATGGAGGATCACTTAAATAGAGTCAGCTTGAGCAGTTTACTCTGTATATCATAGAATTAGTAATTTGTTGCCTATTCTCGCTAACTGCTGAAATTCCCTCCAATACACTCATACTGTCAAGACCCTGCTTTAAAACTATCTCCTCTAGAACATTTCCAATCTGCATTAAACCTTGATTTCTCCCAATTTTTAGTCCCTACGGAATTCAACAGCTGAGCCATTCATTTACACTTAATATCTAATTCTTTATGTATATTGCAACCTGGATGAATTGTATGTCCTATTGATTGCAGGGACTGTGTTTTAAACTATTTTGTAACAGAATTCTACTAGAGTTCCCAGAACACAGTAGGTGTACAAGGTTATGAAAATAATTAAGTGAATTATGAACATTTGCATGAAAAATCAAAGATGAAAGGAGAAATTATATCTCCAGCCCCATACTGCCATTCTAGAATTGTTTTCTTCATACTTTGATACCATGAATTAATAAATTAAGTTTTATACTTTAATGACCATAACACCTTCTATTTAAGATATGTCATATCTTCCCTGACAGTATGTTACATATGTTAACAATTCAACTAAATGCTAAAATGTTAATTTATGCAACTAAGTGTTGCATGTACTTAGGAATTTTTGACCATAGAAACAAAACAAAAAAAAAAACTCCTTTAAATTTTAAGCACTCTAATGTTATTAAAAATGACCTAAATGAGAGTGAGAATGTAATGAATCGCAGTGTCTTGGTTTCTAATCTCCCTGATTTTTTAATGATTTAAAATTCAACTGCTTAAGAAAACAGTGGAGGTAAAAATAATTTTATTTAATGCTTTAATGCATTTTATTTTTAATTTTCACAGCTCACGGATAAGACCTTCTGTGCTATATTAGCTGGGTGATAGATTTTTAAGGAGCATGAATCTCCTTAAGCCTGAATATACAGGTGCTATGACTCATGCAGTGGGAATATAGTTAACAAAGCATTAGTTTAACTGCATAAAAAATCTAACTCTCACAGAGCAGCAAAGGTTGTCTACTGTAAGAATTGTGTTTTGTGTAGAGATTGTTGTATCAAGTGAAATAAAAGGCTTCACTGGTGGCACAAATATGCTAGTTGCTGATAAGATCCTTTCTTGGTTGCATTATTTTTATGCCATGTGTACTTAATAAACTTGTTTTTCAAACCACTTAGTTTTTGATGACTGTTTTTTGTTATCTTCATGCAAGGAAATTTATAAAAATGCAAAACCAAATAATTTACCAAAGGAAATTCTTGTGATTTATAGAGTTATGTGTACTCACTTAACTTTTAATCATTATCATAGTATCTACCAATGGATGAAAGTTACAATACTCTTGAAAATCCATCAGACATCAATTTTTAATGGATAAATCATATTGTAGTAAGAGTAGACATCCATTAAATTTTCCCCTTAGTTTTCCATTTCTAAATGAATGTTAGCAATATTTCACTAGTAATTTTATTAAATATTTAAGGATTAAACACCTTGGAAAATCATCATGGCCTCCACAACATCTAGATGTCATCATGTAACATATATTAACGTATTTAGAACATAACACAGGTTTACTCAGGAATGAAACTAATTCGGGTAATAGAAACTTACTTGCTCAATTGAGAGGAATACAAGCTGTCATAAATGATATTAAAACTAAGATTTAAGGGCCGGCCAAGTGGCACATTGGTTAAGAGCTGGCTTGGGATGCCAGCAGCCCTGGTTCGGATCATACATATGAGGGCCAGTGACACTGCCCTCAGCTAAGAGGGTGAACAACAACTCCACCTGAGCTGGGCTATTGTGAGTCCCTGGGGTGGCATAGCTGCAGCCCCTGCTGCAGTGGGCTGCCACAGGCTACAGTGAGTGGCCGGCAGCCAGCGTGAGCAGTTGGCAGCCAGTGTGAACTGCCAAGAGCCTCTGTGAGCGGCCATCCAGAGGCCAGCGACCGATCTGCCTCACCCGAGAGGAGCGCAATGATGATACCAACATGGGTCACTGAAGCAACGTCCTCCATAACTAGACTGAAGAACGAAAGGACAGCAACTTCTCTGTTCCATTTCCCTGGTTCCCCAACACTGTTCCCCTCCCCCCATTCCCCAAGAAAATGTTTAAAAAAAAACAAAAACAAAAGTAAGATTTAAATACCTAATTCATACATTCTATAAATAAGCCTATTTTTTCTCAGGATGCATGGGATTTATGCAGATTAAATAATGTGCTCATTTTTTATGAGGAAGTGAAGAAACTACAACTTCACATGGCATGTTCTGTCTAGAACGCCTAAAATGCAATCATAACAAAAAGAAAATATATGGGATTTTTGTCTCAAAGAATTGCCCGGCATTCTTTGTCCTTAAATCTACAAATATATTCAGCTCCCCATACGAAAAGTACTTGTACATGTTGTAGTAAGTATACAAAATAATTATCAGTGAAAGTCTATAAGTATATATTTTGTTTAGTGGTCACCATGATCCAAGTGCTGAGCATTGAATTCAGAGATGAATAAGACCATTTCACCCTCCAGATGCTCAAAGACTTTGGGAGATGTAGAAAGATAGCAGCTGGTTTCTATAAAATATAGTAAGATGTAAAACATGAAATCCTATAGGAACGCAGAGGAGGAAATACTGCTGTGTTTGTAACTACAATCTGAAATATAAAAGCATCTGTTATTTTAGACCAAGAGTGAAAAATGGGGAGGTAAATTGCCTGAATACATTGCAGGCACCCTGATGAGGCAGGTAGTATTCTAGGCAATAATATTAGCAATCTTTTATCCAACTTATTGCATGCTCAATTGTTTGTCTCCAGCAGATTCTGGAATATCATGCAGTCATTGTTTTAATCCTTGAGTATTTTGTTGGGGTTCCCAACAGAAAACAGATTTCACATTCAAATTAGGGAAATTCAAATTGGGCTTAAAGGTGTAAGTAAGTAGGATGTACTGAACTAAAAGCTAATAACATCTGGACTCCTACCCTTCAAAGTATGAGGACTAGGAGGGAAGGAACTTGAACTGGATGGAGGTTTTTGCATGAGAGGACTGCACTGACAGAAACACCACCGGAAGCTGGATAGCAAGAGATTATTGTTTCAGTCTATACAATTCTGTTTCTGGGAAAAAACAGCAGTGTATAAAAGGGTTTCTCAAACTGTACAAAAGGAAATCTAGCAAAATGAATGAAAGCTATAATTCATTGAGGAAAAGTTTTTCTTTCACTACTGATTAAACAGACTGTCCTTTCCCCATTGTATATCCTTAGCTTCTTTGTTGTAAATTAATTGACGACGAATGGATTTATTTCTGGTTTTTGTTTTAACCGAAATTTTAAAAAATTCAGTTACTAAAGGTAGTTTTCATAGAGATAGTATGGAAAGTATTTTAGAGGGTTAAAGCTGTTGTATAAGATTTTTTTTTAATTAGCAAAAAAAAATTAGCAAACCTATGTATTAGATGATGTGTATGTGTGTATGTTATGACTTAGACATTTTTGGCTGCTAACGAAACTGTCTGGAAATAAGTTTAAACAAAGTAGTGGTTTATTTCCTTCTTTGAAAGAGTTTTGAGGTAGGCATCATTAACAACCCATTTCCAATTTGAAATCAACTATCCTTAAAAGTGGCTTTAATCTAAGGGCTGACCGAGTGGTGCGGTGGTTAAGTGCTGGCCCACATATGAGGGCCAGTGACACTGCCCTCAAAAAAAAAAAAAAAAAAAATACAACACTCTCCAAAAAGTGGTTTTAATCTACATTGTCATTTCATGATCTCACATGGTCAGTTATGTTTAAAGAAATTTTCCTAAAAGTCCTGCTTATGTTTTCTTGGGTACAATTTGGTGTCATGGTGACACCTATCTTCAAATCAGAATAAGACAGGTATGTTTTACTTGGTGTCATTGTTACTTGGCATAAATCAGGTTCTTACTAAGGAAGAGAGGAGAATTGTTATTTGATAGGCAAATAATTGCCTCTGACAGATGATTTAGTTTCTATTAATATATCTAATAATTTTATGAAACAAGTTTTGCAAGAAGTTTTTTTTTTACTATATTAATCCTTTTATTCTTCTAATTTTTCTCCTCTAGTAACATCAGTGAAATGAAATTGTTTTGAAAGAATTTAACAAATTGAGTTTTTATTCAATATCACTTATGAGGTCCTGCAATACTATGCCAAAATTCAGAAATATGGTAATTAAATTCAAGTTTAAACAGCGTATTTTTATTTTACTGGAAGTTTAAGTACATGACTCATAATTTCACTGATGCTAATGAAATTGTGAAAGAAAATGCCCAGAACACTATATACCATAAAAGGCTACATTATCCTTGGTGAACTTCTTTGATGTAACTTGTTGAAAATCAGTTCATCACTCTTAAGGAAACATAAAATTATTAAATGTATTAACCACAATGCATAAACCCTGGAGGCATGTACATTGACATTTGAATATTGTTGCTCAACAAAGAAAATTAGACAAAGAGAAGGATTATGAATTTTTACAAGAAAAAGTGTAGAGTCAAGTTTACCATTCTAGCTCTGCAGATAGTGACAATATTGGGTTATAGTACAGTTGATTTCACACTAAACTTCAAATTCTACTGTTACACTATTTTATCAATAGCATGAGTTTTAAGTGATATGATATTCTATTTGATGTTCACACATAGTTGCTTCGACCGTCATTCCATAGATTCAGCAATTTTAAATGGGAGTTAAAATATCAGTGTAGCCACATACCTGCTGTGTCTTTTGTGAGAGTACAAAAGACTTTTCTGTACATATGTGGAAAACTTCCCTGAGGCTGTTACTATGCAACAGATTAAATTTCACCCAGGGCACTATTTGAATGTGTTATTCATAGCGATATATATAAGTAGTTTACAGCATATCAAAAAACTGCACTAATAAGTAACAGCTGTGCACACTGCAAACCAGGGCTAAAACAAACTGAATGAACTTGTTTGTAGTCTTTTAATTCATCCAGGCAATCACTTTCTTTAAAAATTACAGATCAGTGATGACTGAGTTTACCTACTCTACTGTAACAATTTTTTTGCCTTGAACTTAACCATCGTGCAGTGCTGCTTCTTTATTTATGAGTGCTGCTTGGCCTCTACTGCCCAGAGGAGCTCAGAATAATGGTGTCCACTAATTCTGCCTCCCTAGAAACATATGCACCAGTTTGTTTACTGAATTCAGGACTAGAAAGAAAATGAAGAGAAGATAATTAGGGCTGTTCCAGTGACAGCAGTGGTGACCTCCATGTTGGATTTAGACTGCAGAAATGCAGGTAGCAGAGAGCGTCATTTAGGGTTCCTAGGTGGCAGCAAATGTTTTCTTCTCAGACTAAATCTAGGTGGTGGTTGTTTTTTTAAAGCAGTTGTGAGTTTAGGCTCAAACCTATTCCTCTAGCATCTCCCACAATTCTGAGACTACCCACATACACCTTTTCCTGTTTTATCTTCAAAAAATCAACTTCTGTTCAACGCATCACAAAATTTATTTAAAACACTTGCATTTTGTGATAAATCACAGCAGATCCTCTAAACCACAGAAAGATAGTGAAGAAATTTACTGTTTATATGCATAAGTGTATAATCCATTAAAATTAAGTCATTAAATCCAGGTAAGTCAGACATATGTTTACATCACTTTTGGACTAAACTTATTTAGAATTATTTAACACTGCTACATTATCCTTCTTTCCACAGATTACTGGGGAGACTTTTTTTTTTCTTGAGGGCAGTGTCACTGGCCCTAATATGTGGGACCTGAACTCGGGCTGCTGGTGTCCCAAGCCATCTCTTATCCACTGCGCCACTCGGCTGGCCCAAGAAAGATTTTTTTACACTATAGTAGAGTTTCAATTTTTAAAAGTTGAGTCCATAAAGTGAGAGATGGAGATTTAATGAGTAGGGTATATAGAGGAAAGCCAGTCTGGGTTATATTCTTAAAAGGCTTTTGAATTAAATGAGCTCTCCATTCTAACCTGGCTCAGGAAACAATACACCTTATAAATGTCCTCTCAATGTTGGTGTGCCTTAGTTTCATAATCGGCAAAAGAGAAACAAACAAACAAAATATTCTGGCTATCAGGGCTGCTATAAGAACCAAGTGATTCTGTAAGTAGGAATTGCCTAGTAAATTGGACTCTCTCCTTAAAGGGTTAGGATAGCTTGTACTATTTTTCAGCAAGTACTCACTATATTTTCCATCATCAATGAAAAGTCTATTTTGTGGTGTGCCATTAATGTCCATCCTTGACCATGAGTATTTTTGTCAATGGATGCACGTGACAATGACAACTTTTTATGAGGGGCTTTAAATGTGCTTGAGAAGTATGGATTACAGGCCTTCCTGCCTGTCCTCCACCTTGAGAAGAACATTCCCAAGTGCTCATTTACTTACTGTTTTATCAATCTGGGTTGTCATATGAGAGATAAGTACAGCAGACCTGAACCAGACCTGGTACTTAGCACAGCTGAGCCCAGAAGAGCTACAGATAACCTGCAGGTCTAAGAGTTAAATGTTATAACTCACTAGGATTTTATTTTAATTTTTTGTTATTAAAAGTTGAATAATGCAGCAGCCAATCAACATTACAAGTTCCTTGCTCAAGTTTCAGAGATTTCCTGAAGGTCATCCCCACCCAGGAAGAAGATCCTTTACCTATTAAACTAAATCTTTAGAGTATAGTTTTATTGTTTGACTGCAAGCAGTGAATTGAACTTTGTCCTCTTAAAGGCTCTGGAACAAGTGACTTATAACAAGCTTCATAATGAAAAGGTAGCATTTGCTGCAACTTGGCTACATAAAATAAGGGCTGATGGAAATGAAATATTAATATGCAGGTTATGTTAGATGCTGCTTCAGAGTTTCAGAAAAATGAACAGTAATCAAATGAGGGTGTCACATAATACACAGCAAACTGAGAGCCAATTATGTAAATGAATGCCCAAGGTTAGCATGATACAATGCTTTTTAATTTGACTAATATTAAAATCAACTTGTTCTTAATGTAATAGATGGCTGTGACAACAGTTAAAGAGCACCAAATGTTTTTGTAATCTGCTGTCAAATTAAAAATGCTGTTGTGAGTGACCTGCTTTTCTCTGTACAATACTTGAAAGGCTCAAAATTTGCAATATTCCCTTGGTTTCAGAAATAGGAGACTAAAATGCTTTGGAGTTGAAAGTCATAATGACCAGTGTACATTTGCCTTATTCAATTGAAAATACATAACAGTAAGCTCCTATTGCCACAGTACATTTCCAAAGTAATAAAAGATTCTCTCATTGAACTGAATTTATCTGAATTCAACAGTAAACTCAGATGCATTTTTATAATTATATACATTTTATTCCTAGCTCCATAGAAAAAAATTCTTCAGCAGGATCTGTGTTCCTTTTTTATTTTCCTCTTTACTAATCTACCCAACCAACTAGCATACTTTAAAACAAACAAACAAACACTACACACTATGTAAATAGAGGCTATGGAATTAATTCTTTATATAAAAATACGTATCTGTGCACACATACATGCATAAATGTATATATGAACACAGATAAACAGACATGCAAAAATATATAGCCATGTAATTTTCAACACCAAGACAATGCATTATTTGCAAAACCTCTGGAACATTTAACATCTTTCAATTTTTAAATCCAAATTTGGTGATGATAAAGTTTTATTTTCGCAAGACAATAGCTTTATGGTCTTTAGTGGTATATATATACATCAGTGGTATACATTCTTGTAAGCTATTGACTACCTTCTAAGGAGAAATGGCAAAATCATTTTCACCTTGACAGTGTTCTTTCCAATAAGTGTTAGAGTGTTTTTGTGGCAGCCTGAAATTTTCAGCAGAAGAAAACTCAACAGGATGAGGGGAAAAAAGAGCTTTAGGGAAGGAGGTAATAAACTCATCTTCATATTTAGACCTTGATCTCTAGTGATCACCCTCTCTATTTAAATAACAGTAATGTGACTCTTATTTTAAATTAAACACACTTACCTGATGATGAGAACTGATAGTGAATATTTCAATATCTCTTCTCAATTCTTAAAACAGGTGAACTTTTAATCAATTATTCCTTAATTTCTATACCAGGGTTTTCCAGAGCTAGAGATTATAATTAATATCTGTGTATACTCTTTAATAAAAGAAATATAAAATTTCAAATGCAAAATTCTGTAGAGCCTAGAAATGGCTCATGCAGTGAAAAGCTCTGAAGTTTATTCTTCATTAGCATAAAAAATCCATTCTTGTGTATAAATTATAATTGACAAAAGCCCTGTCACCATTATAAATACTCTCCCTTCAAAGAAAGAATAGCACTTTAAAGTATTAATGTATTGAGACTTATGAAACAAAGTTAAATATTAAAAATTGTTCAGAAAGAATATATTGATTTACCATTTTAAAATACAATTATACTCCACCCAATTTTAGTTATAAATGTTTTAAATATAATCACTCATGTCATTCAAAAGTTTAGGGGAAATAGGTTAATGTTCATATGATTTCACCATTTTGAATTTCAATGTGCACTGAAATGTATTACATATATGATAACATATTTATTCCTTTTTAGATAAAAATTTATTAAAGCAACATACCTGTTTTCTTCCAAACTCTGACCCTGTTAAGGAAAATTGAATATTTCAATTAATGATGTTCAAGGTGGTGTATTAGCTTGAAAATTCAATATGCACACAATTCCCTTTGAAAATTGCATAATGAATTATGTAAATTAAATACATAGGTTTTAATTTTATAAATCATTATCAAATTCTATTTAAGCTTATTGATAACCTCAGATATTTAGAAGAAACATTGTTTCTTCTCATTGTTATAATAGTCATATAAATGATAATGTTTTTGAAGTAAAAACATATACATTTTTATTTCAGCTATTCCATGTGGAATAACTAAAATTCAGAGATAGTAATGATTTAGATTGTATTTCTGTGATCACCTCTTCATTTGTTACATACTAAGAAGTCGCTGGCCAATAAAACACTCAAATTACCTCTACTAGTTTGTTTAGTGGTTTTAAACAGAATGTTAATAAAAGCTGAGGAGCTTTACTGTCAAATAAGATTGGCATTAGCCACATCTGGCTATCTAAGTTTAAATGTCAATTAATTAAATGAAATACAAAAATCTGTTCCTGAGATGTACTAGTTACATTGCATAGCTGTATGTAGCTGATGGTTACCATATTTTGAAAGTGTATAGAACATTTCCAGCATTATAGAATTTTTTGACTGTATAGTGCTGCTACAGACAATCTATGAAGTTACCTCAGAAGTCATCCCCGGGCCGGCCGAGTGGCGCATTGGTTAAGAGCTGGTTTTGGGATGCCAGCGGCCCTGGCTTGGATCCCACATGTGAGGGCCAGTGACACTGCCCTCTACAGCTAACAACGGCTCCACCTGGAGCTGGGCTGTGCGAGTTCCGGTGACGGAGTGGGCTGCAGCCCCTGCTGCAGTGGGCTGCCATAGGCTACAGTGCGTGGCCGGGCGTGAGTTGCCAATAGCTGCGGTGAGTGACCATCCAGAGGCCGGCAACCGATCTGCCTCATCCGGGAAGAGCACAGTGACGATAGCAACATGAGCCAGTGAAGCGACATCCTCTGCAACTAGACTGAAGAACAAAGGGACAGCAACTTGTCTGTTCCCCTCCCCCAATTCCCCAATAAAATCTTTAAAAAAAAAAAAGTCATCCCCAAATCATCTGTTGGAGATCTCCCACTAATGAGTTGAAGATCTCCCAGACATCACCACCTGCACAGTGTTTTAATTTGTTTTCTCAGTTTTGTCTTTATTTGCCATATACTGTTGGGTTTTATTTGTTTGTTTGTTTGTTTTTAAGATAGTTTTACTATTTTTTAAAAACTGTAGTGCTCAATGAACTTATAAATTAAAATTAATTTTTAAGACGTCTTCCTTTTCACTCAAATATTTTGTTACCAAAAAATTTTAAGCATACAGCAACATTGAAAGACTAGCACAGAGAAAGCCTATATAAACCCTGCCAATATTTGAACACTCCTCTCAGTAATTGATAAAACCACCAACAGGAGATCATTAAGGAAGTCAAATATTTGGACAATATTATCAATCAAATTTGATAACTGATATCTATTAAATAACCTAATAACTCAAGAGTATACATTATTCCAAATGCACAGAAAATATTTACCAAATAAAACTAAATTCTGGGCTAGACAACACCTTTAATAAATTTCAGAGGGTAAAAAACATATCAAATATGTTCTCAGTAGAATTACATTAAATTATATATCAACAAAAAGCATATACCTGAAATAATATCAAATATTTGGTAATTAAGCATAACACTTCTAAATAACCCATAAGTCAAAGAAAAAATGAAAAGAAAAGCTGTAAAATATTTTTTATCTCATTAAATTTTGTTTTCATAGGTCTCAAATTCTGTAACAGATATTTGGACAAGTTGTTTCATTAAACATTACTGATTTAAAAAATGAATAACTTAAAAACTGCCACACACACAAAAACAAAGAGTCCACAAAACATTCTCCTTTCCTTCTGAAGGCTTTATGATGCATTGTAATCATTAACTAGCCCTTTACCATTAAACTTAAATGTCCAATTGAGACAAACAGTTCTGAGACCGGTCTTCCACCACTGATTAAGATGGGATGGCAGATTTATTTAACCTTCTGAGCTTTCTGGCAGACCTGACGACCTTGCCAGCTCCAGCTGCCTTCTTGTCTACTGCTTTGATGACACCCACAGCAACTGTCTCATGTCACAAGCAGCAAAATGGCCCAGAGGGGGTTAGTCAGAGAAGCTCTCAACACACATGAGCTTGCCTGGAACCATATCGATGGCAGCATCACCAGATTTCAAAAACTTTGGGCCATCTTCCAGCTGTTTCCCTGAAAAATCTTCTTTAGCTCAGCAAATTTGCAAGCAATGTGAGCTGTGTGACAATCCAGCACAGGTGCATATCTGGCAGATTTGGCCTGGGTGGTTCAGGATAATCGCCTGAGCCGTGAAGCCAGCTGCTTCCATTGGTGGGTCATTTTTGCTGTCACCAATCACATTGCCATGATGAACATCTTTGACAGGCACATTCTTGACATTGAAGCCCACACTGTCCCCAGGAGGAGCTTCACTCAAAGCTTCATAGTGCATTTCAACAGACTTTACTTCAGTTGTAACACTGACTGCAGCCAAGGTGACCACCAAACTGGGTTTGAGAACACCAGTCTCCACTCGGAGCTTGGAGCACAGAGACAGTACCAAAACCACCAATTTTGTAGACATCCTGGAGGGGCAGACACAAAGGCTTGTCAGTTGGATGAGTTGGTGGCAGGATGTAATCCAGAGCTTCAAGAAGCATGGTTTCACTGGCACTGCCATGTTTACGGATGACTTTTCATTCCTTGAGCCAAGGCGTGCTTGCACTTGCCTTCAGCATATTGTCATCATTCCAACCAGAAATTGGCACAAATGCTACTGTGTCAGGGTTGTAGCCAATTTTCTTAAAGTAGGTACTGACTTGCTTAATGATTTTTCTCACATCTCTTCTGGCTGTATGCAAGCTCAGTGGAATCCATTTTGTTGACACCTTCAATTAGTTGTTTCACACCCAGTGTGAAAGCCAGAAGGGCCTGCTCACAGGTCTGCCCATTCTTGGAGATACCTGCTTCACATTCACCTTCACCAGCAGCAACAATCAGGACAGCACAGTCAGCCTGAGATGTGCCTGTAATCATGGTTTTGATAAAGTCTCTGTGTCCTGGGGCATCCATGATGGTCACATAATACTTGCTGGTCTCAAATTTCCACAGGGACATATCAGTGGTAACACCACTTTCACATTCAGCTTTCAGTTTATCCAAGACCCAAGCACACTTGAAGGAACCCTTTCCCATCTCAGCAACCTCCTTCTCAAATTTTTTGATGGTTCTTTTGTTGATCCTACCACATTTGTAGATCAGATGATCAGTAGTGGTAGACTTGCTGGAATCAATGATGATGATGTTGATATATGTCTTTTCCTTTCCCGTTTTGGGTTAGATTTAGTGGTGGTTTTCACTACAAATGTGGTGGGTTTCACTACAAATATATTCTAGCGGCAAACCCATTGCAGAAAGGCTAAAATATTTCAAACCGAATATTAATAAAACCACAACATAGAAACGTGTGTGGGATAAAGTTAAGGCAGTGCTTCAATGGAAATTTACAGCTTTAAATACCTATATTAGACATAAGAACAGTCTAAAATCATTTGTCTAAGCCTCCAAATTAATATATAAGGGAGGGCCGGCGGAGTGGCTCAGTTGGTTAAGAGCTCGCTCAAGAGCATGAGCTGAGCTCTGAGCAACAGCAGTTCGATGTCCAGCCCGAGCTGAGATGCCGCTGAGCTGCCAATAGGTGTCAGGATGGCTCAGCTAAAAAAAAAAAAAAAAATTATATATCTATATCTATATCTATATCTATATCTATATCTATATCTATATCTATATCTATATCTATATATATATATATATATATATATTAGGGGAAAAAGGAATATATTAAAGCCATAGAAAGTAAAAAGAAGGAAATAATAATAAGAAAAAAAAGCAATCACGTAGAGAAAGGAGAAATATCACAGAAGATTAACAAAGCCAAAAGTTTGTCCTGAAAACGTACTAATAAAATTGATAAACCAACCCCAAAGCAATACTGATTAGAAAACAAAGGAAAAAGAGAAATTAATCCATATCCATGGTTCCTGACAACATGAACTTTATGTGAAAAGTAATGACAACAGATTAAGTGGAAACAATTCTAAAATAATTTGCCTTACCAAAACAGAAAAAGGAAAAAAAATAAAAATCTAACCAGCATTTTTTATTAAAAAAATGAATTTGTACTAAAAAACTTTTCCCACAAATAAACCTCAGAAACACAGATATTTTCACTGGAGAGGTTCGACCAACCTTTTAGGTAATAAATAACACCACTGCAACATACACACAAACTTTCAAAAAATAGAAGACTAAGGCGTTATCATTTACTACAGAAAGGCAGAACTACCCAAAGAAGAATATCTGACACTGACATTACAAGAAAAACACAAATATCCTTTATGGAAATAGACCCAAAATATCATAATAAATATGGGTCAAATCAAATTCAGCAATATATAAAAAGGTTGATATACCAATGATCAACTGGAATTTATCTCAATAAGCCTATAACAAGTAAAGTGATTTTATAACCAAATAAACATCTTTCCACAGGAAAGCCAAAATAACCACCCAGGTAATCTGCTCCTCAGGATGATTTCACGAATAAGTTACAAATTTAAAATGAACTGATAAAAATATGATTATAAGAGTCAATTATTAAAAATGGCTTCACATGAATACTGTAAATCTTGATAATTCCCAAAGAAATTGTACTCTCAGTCTTTACATATTCTTAAGGCTTTGTTTCAGTAGATAAGTGGAGGAAAGACAAGGGCACAATCATGCATTTAGTCTAACTTCCAAACTTTTATATTTGTGGTTATTATTGACATGATTTTGACACAATGGAAGTGCTATTATTCTTTATTTGAAATCAAGAATAATAACAGTGCTTCATGATGTGTGTCTATGAAATTGTGAGACTTTAAAAAATAAGTTCAATCACCCAAAATAGCTGGATATTTTTCATTAATGAAGTTTATCATTTTTATTGATATTTTCATTATTTGAAACACCTTTATGATTTATATGAGAGCCATTTTTATTTTGAAATAATCAGTATTTTTTGTTATATTTCATGCAATGAATTCTAAAGGAGATATTAATAAGAAGCCTCATTAAACAATGGATTGATTCTAGACAAGATTCTGAAAAAACATATGGCTTTTAGGATGTTTTCTTTATTTCTTTCATCATTCTTCATGCACAGAACCAATTCGTTCATTAAGATATATTGATGCATACTATATGACATAAAAAGTATAGGTTCTGGGGATAGAGCACTGAATATTAAAGACATACCCTTGTTTTCATGATGATCACATTCTGGTCGAGAGAGTTGGTCAATAGAAAAGTGAGTAAAATTTAGAACATGTCAGATGGTGTCAAGTAACATGGAGAAAATTTTGTCTGAAAAGGTAATAAATAATGTTGATTGTTAGGAAACAGAATGTGCTTTTATTTATTTATTTATTATTTATTTTTATTTTTTTATTTTTTAAATTGCAGAAAAGGAGTTTATTAGAAGTAAAAATACATTTCAAAGAAGCAGAAGCAGGCCAAGAAGTAAAGAATGGCTCAAGGGCTATTATTAGAAATGAAAGTATACCTCAAAGAGTTTGGAGCAGGCCAAGCAAAGGAAGCTCAAAGGGCTCAAGAGGGCCAAGGGCAAAGGACAGGACCAGGGCCAGGACGATGGAGAAATTTTTTGGAGAAAAAGTACACTCCAAAGAGTTTGGAGTGGACCCCGAGCAGAGACAAGGCTCAAAATGCTCAAAAGGCCCAGAATGTGCTTTTACATGGTGTGGCTGGGGAAGACCTCCCTAAGGATATTAATACTGATCAAGGACTGATGAAAGGGAGGGTTTAGCCATGCAGATACAAGAGAAGTGTGTTCCAGACTAAGGGATCGTCCAGTACAACACCGTCTACAGAGTACACCTGCTCTAGTCTAGGAAAAACAGAGTGAACAAGGTGAGAGGGTATTAGGAAATGAGACCAGAGAGGCGAACGGGTTAAATTATATACAGGCATTATAGAGTTTTGGTTATTACTGTCGGTATAATGGAAAGCCATGAGAAGAATTAAACAAATGAGATATATAATGTAGCATAACTTTTCTCAAAAGGCTCTATGACTCCTTTTCTTTTGTTTATTTAAATAGACTATCAGATGGGTACCACTGTTTTCAGGGTCATCACTTTGCTAATTATATAAATGTCTAATCACTATATTGCATACTGATACAATATTGTATATCAACTGTAATTAAAGAAAAATGTATATGTATACTTTAAAAAAAAAAAAAAAGATTTTCAGTGTGTAAGAACCAAAGCAAGACGTGTTAAGAAAGTACTGCAATGGGCCGCCCGAGTGGCGCAGTGGTTGGGAGTTGGCTTGGGACGCTGGCGGTTCCGGTTCGGATCCCACATGTGAGGGCCAATGACACTGCCCTTTAAAAAAACAACAACAAAGTACTGCAATAAACAAGGTGAGGACTCATTTTTATTGGACACGAGGGGCAGTAGTGAAAAATCTTTGAAGGTAAATTCAAGAGGAATTGTTGTGAGAATTAAAGTGTGATGTCAAGTTAAAAATGAAATAAGGGATAACCAAGGTTTTTTTTTGTTTTGTTTTGTTTTGTTTTGTCCTGGAACAATGGGGAAAACTGAATTGCAAAATGATCTGCAAGAGCAAAATGTCACAGATGTTATAATTTAGCATTGACATGTTAAAGGTGAGATGCCTATTAGAATTCCATCTGGAGATTTTAAGTACATGTTTGGTTATGTGAAATCTGACGTTCAGGCAAGAATTCTGGGCTGGAAGTATAAATTTATTTGTCAAATATTAAACTATTAGATTAGATGAGATCACCAACAAAGTCAGTTTAGGCAGACAAAAACAGAAGCCAAAGACTAGAACTTCACAATTTCTACTATTAGGTTGTCAAAGAAGAGAGATTAAGCCAAAAAGAGGAACGGTCATTGAGGAAGAAGCAAAGTCATGAAGTGGGGCATCCAGGAAGTTGAGACAAAACAAAACAAAACAAAACAAAATGTTAAGCAACTGTGCAAGGTGGCCTGTCGCGTCATGCGCGGCTGGGTCTGGCTTCCTAGAGAGGACCAGCGGGGACTCAGAAACAGAAATAAAAAGCAAGAGACAAAGTGTAGTTTAAAAACAATGTGAGCCAGGGGACTCAGTGTCTGATGGACAAAGAGCCCAGAATCTGATCAGACTGCAGCTTTTACTGAGCACACACAGGGAAGGAGAGTTGTTATTTCCGCGGTATGTAATTCACGTATGTCACCCAAAGAATTTAGCCAAATCTCCCTATGTCCCACAGAACACCTCAGCTGAAAGACCCTTGACCAATACATCAACGCCTCCTAGGGGAACAGTTAATGATTTACTATGACACTTAGAGGCAAGAATGCAAGGAAGACTGATGTTATCTCTTGGGAAGATTTCTCTTCTCAGGCAGGCTGTTGGCTCTGCAGTTAAGGGGTCACAGGCCCTTATGCCCCTTATGCTTCACCTCCTTGATTCCTCCCAGGGTACCGCTTGGACTGCGCCTGGCTTAGGTTGCCCTAATGCACATATTCAGGGTCTTGTCCTTCGTTGACTGTCCCGCCCTCTCTCTTGGGGTCCCATGGGGTTTTGCCATAAACATAGTGAAAATCCTGTCCCCTTGAGGCTCTGCTGTTATGGACAGAAACAGAGAGGCAGACAGAGAGGCTGCTGTGAGGCCACAGTGACCCATTTTCAAATGCTGACAATAGTTAAATCAAGGTGAGGTCATGAGAGTAAAAACCCTAGTTATTGAATTTTGCAACATGGAGATCACTTGTGATCTTAGAGTTGCAACTTTATTGGCATTAGTTTGAAATTAGAATGAAAGAAATTGGTCACAAGTATAGATGACTCTATTGAATCTAAGAGCTGTTTTCAGTTTTCCAAATCATTCTTCTCTAGTGCCCATCCATACTTGTCCCCTTGCTTTGGAATTTGGTTATTTCTCAAAGGATCTGTTTTTTTGCTGAATTATGTGTTCAACAATTGAATTCTAACAATGCCATAGCTGCTAAGGATTCACTGTCCAATGTTTTCAGGAATTCCACATTAATTTAAAGAAATCACTTGAATATAACATTGTGACACAAGTTATGATACAGATTTTCATTACTTTTCAAGTATTTAACAAAGTGGTGGGATGGGGAGCTCCATATGCTGCTGCATTTATTTTCATTTGCATATTTCATATAGATCAATATGCATATTTATCTTAACTTTGCAACTTAGACTGTTTGAAAACACAAAAAGATATATACACTATATGTACATACAAATACATAATGTACTATAGTGAGTACAAAGATCACAAAATGTAAGGTGGGTATCTGAAATTTAGTCCCTATTTCAACCACCTTCTAAATGGGCATCCTTGGATATGTCCCAGAAATAATTTTCTGATAGCAAAAATGAAAGTAACTGTAATGAATACCAAAAATGGTTATTGTGGGAATCAAATAAGAAACTACTAATGAAAATGACAGGTAGATTATAGCCATTTGTAGTTAATGCATATATATATATATATATATATATATATATATATATATATATATATATATATATAGTATTATATACAATGCATATATATTATATATAATTTAAGACATTACACATTATGTATAATTATATCTATATCTATATCTATCTATCTATATATAATTTAAGAACAAATACATTAATGTGATGCTGACATGAATCATTTATCACTCAGTGGTGCATTGTTATAAAACTGAAGTAAAATTCTTGGTATTTTTCTCATCTTGCTAAGAATCATGATGTGTAACACTATGTAGTATCTTCTACATAGTCTGCAAAATTCATATTTTCCTATTTAGCCTATAATTATTCCAAATGCATAATGTGCTTTCAAGTATCTCCTATGTTAATAAATAATGTCTATAAAACACATAGTTTCTATATGCTCAAATGATGGTTACTGGGGGCTGGAGAAAGGGGGAATGGGGAGCAAGTGCTCAAAGGGTACAGGGTTTCCTTCTGGGGTAATAAAATGTTTTGGAACTAGGTAGAGATGGTAGTTGCACAGCATTTTGAATGTATTAAATGCCACTGAACTGTTCATATTAAAATGGTTAATTTATGTAATATAAAGCTTTACTTTAACACCTGTGAAACTAAATAAAGAATATACCTTATAAATATTTCTTAAATTTATGTGAATGAATCCCCTCTTTCTAAGATCGCTGGGTCACAAAACATGTAGACATTTTATCCAATTTTCTTAAAATAGTACTTTACCTATGTCCTGGTTTAGAAAACAAATTATATAATTCAATTCCTTATTTAAAATCCATAAAATAGTTAGGCACTATGCTATCTATTACAATATCCTTACTTTCTATACTAGGAAAAGTTTAATACTTTCAGAACAATGCCAACTTCTAAGTAATATAAAAAGAATTCAGCTTGAAGCTGACATTTTATATTGCTATAATTAAAATTCTGCGGATTTTCTAAATATTGTCTCCAAAGTTATGTAATATCTTTTAATTTCCTTGTTTTGGTTGATCTGATTTTTATATTAAATATTACTTTATCTAATACAAATAATCCTTTGTGAATGGTAGCAGTTTAATCCATGTATTTTATTAATTCACATATTTTTTTATCTTTGGCAGTGTTAACAATTACACTTATTTGGTTGGGTAATGACAGTAATTGCAAGTAGTTAGCTCAATCTCAGTTGCTTAGTTTTTGCATGAGACCTTCTTCCTGCCCCTTGTATGCTCCTGAGGCCATTAGTGCATAATTGCAATTTTACAAACATTCCTTAGCAAAATTCAATAGACTCCTTTGTTATAATTTTTGTATTTTAAAGGTCTGTGACACACTATTAAAAATATTGCATAATGAATGTTTACAAATTTCAGTAAAGTTTTTACTTTTTAACTAGCCTATTATTAATAAAGTGGGGAGTTTACAATATCATTGACCTAATTCTTCAACAAGTTAATGGCTTCAGAAAATAAGAGTGATTAATAGAAAATGAAAATGATTTAAAATATATATAATTTAATTTTAATATGTAGATCTTTTCTTGTATCCTAATTCAAACAGACATGCATTTCTTTTAATGCAATAGGAGCTGGGATTATAACTGGGTATAGATGATATTTAACAACTATTTCAGTAATTTTGAATATGATAATAGCATAATATGTATGATAAAACCGAACATATGGTCTTACCGTTCAGACTTAGTTTTAGCCGCCAGTTGAATATTATGATGCTGATATTTTCTTTAAAATACTCTAACAAAAATAATTTAGCTAACTAAATCAATAAACTAAATAGATAAGTGAATGGATGACATGCTATCTAACTAACTATATAAATCAAAGTGAGTGTGTGTATGTGATTGAAATGGAAAACCAAAAACAAAAACTGATAGTCAAATTGTTGATCACTACCTAGTAGTTGAAGTGTAGCTGGCATTTACTATAATTTTCTGTCTGACAAGAGTGCTATTGAATTGAAAAATTGTCTCACTTGCTCTCAAATAACCTTCACTTTGCTCTTCCTCCTTACCTTTTCAGATGAATACATATCATGGTCTGAAAAACCAAAGACTGCTAAAATACAAGAATAAATCTTTCACTTTCTGAGACTCTTTTTTGATCACCTATTCTCAGAGCTAGTTGAAATTGCGCTGACCTCTATTGCTAAAATTGTACCTTTCTTCCCCAAAGCAAAACTGTCCTTTAGAATCATCCTCATATTGCATCATTCTGAAAAAGCTTATACTTAAAAGTGATCTTATTGATTTTCTCACTTATTTTGCTATTATGTTTGACAGAAAAAAATCCATGATAAAAAAGTTAAAAACAGAGTAATTATTTTTTAACTTAATCGAATGGATTTAATATCCATTGAAGTGATGGCTATTTTTCAATTTAAGTGATTGATATCATCCATTATATTACAACATATGAAACTATTAAGCATACTGTTATCCCTGAAAAAACTCTACTTGTTCATGAGTCATTTATATTTCTCAACTTCATGTTACATTTTATTTACTAATAGTCTTACCACACTAGATATTTATATATTTAAAAATTTATATTTAGGAAAATTTAAGTTTCAAAAATTAATGTACTAAGGGTAAAAGCATGTTGTAGGTATTGATAATTTTGACCATAATTACTGAACCTAAAAATGTCCTTAAAATTTATTTTAGGTTTTCATAAATATTTTTAAAAGATTAAAATGGTAAGTTAATACACAAGTACCATACACTATGCCTACTGAAAATGTACATTTTGAATAATTTGGTTAATTTACACAATACACAATCATCACTACAATCTCGTTTAAGAATATTATTGGGGTGACAATGGTCAGTAAAATTACATAGGTTTCAAGTGTACAATTCTGTAATATATCATCTATATATCATATTGCTCTCCACCCAGAGTCAGTTCTGCTTCCATCACCATGTATTTGACCCCGTTTACCCACTTCTATCACCTCCTTTCCCCTTACCCTCTGGTAACCACTAAACTATTGTCTATGTCTATGAGTTTTTGTTTATTTATTTGATTGTTTTGTTCCTTTGTTGCTTTCAGTTTTATATCCCACATATCAGTGAAGTTATATGGTTCTCGGCTTTTTCTGTCTGATGCATTTCTCTTATCATAATATTCTCAAGATCCATCCATGTTGTCACAAATTGCACTATTTCATCTTTTCTTATGGCAGAGTGGTATTCCATTGGATATATATATATATATATATATATATATATATCTCATGTATTCTTTATTTAATATTATTATCAGGGCAAAATATTCCCCCATATTGGTTTAACTAAATGATTAAGTATTAGCCCTCCCTTCTCTTTTTGAAATTGCATACCAACATAAAATATTATGCATGATTTCAAAGCTTTGAAACTTGTTGAGACCCATTTATGGACCAGTCTGAGGTCAATTTGGTCAGATATCATACTGTGAATAGTTTTAATACTGTGAAATTTGTTGATATGTGCTTTATGGCCCAGAAAATATAATCACTTTGGTAAACGTTCTATGTTCACTTGAAATAAATATGGATATTCTTGCACACTCAGCTGTCAGTCATGTCATAGCTGCCTTGACAGTATGAATTTTTTTCTGTGTAGTTTTAAGATGATCTTTTTTCATTTCTGGCTGTCTTGCTATGATAAGCCTTGATATTTTTCTAGTTCTTTGGTTTATGACTGGTAGATTATCTTTATCACATGGATTGTTCACCATACCACCCTTTCTGTCATATTGATAGTGTATTATTCAGCTTGACTATATAATTCATAAAATCAATAGCATTATTTGACACCACATGTACTGAGCTTTAAGGAAAGGTACAGGAGCGGAGGCAGCAAAGAATGTTCAGTAGCAGCATCACAATGACCTCCTGGTTCCATGCATAGCACCTAATATTCCAGTCATTACGTATTGTAAGTGGGTATTCAAAGATGAGAGGCTGAGTGTTTGTAGACAGTCTCAGCTCCAGAAAGCTATATCCACTATGGGATCGTTTTGGCTTAAATACATAACCCACTCAGGGAAATGTGACTCGCTTTCATTCCCCACGCAAACTGCATGTCATCATTCTCAGTTACTTGTTACTCAATAAACAATCTCAACAAAGAATTATAGGTGCTTTGTTTGGCACAGTCTTTGTTCAGATTTTCTTTTGTCTGGATAAAGTAGATTTAGGTCAACCCTGTGTAATTCCATGAGTAAAGGTTGTACAAAGTATTCAAACATGGGCAAAACCTTCACATATCCTGAACTATAATAAAATCTTAGAACCTTATTGTAATTATTTTCTTCCAGTTTACCTCAAACCTGATCCTTAATATCAGTTTATGCTCGCTACAATTTATCCAGACACTGCAAAAAACATCTTAAGGGGAAAACACTTCTAAAAAATTATAATTTTCTAGAATACTCTTCTGCCATAAGAAAAGACGAAACAGTGCCATTTGTGACAACTTGGATGGATCTTGAGATTATAATGCTAAGGGAAATTTAAGTCAGACAGAAAGAGAACAATATGATTTCACTGATATGAGATATATAAAACTGAAAACAACAGAAGAACAAGAAAAACAAATGAAGAAACAACACTCACAGACACAGACAATAGTTTAGTGGTTACCAGAGGGTAAAGGAAAGGGGGGTAGTAGATGAAGGTTAAGGGGATTAAATTTATGGTGACGGAAAGAAGATTGACTGGGTAGCTAATGCACAATGTGATATACAGATGATGTACGATACAATTATATACCTGAAATCTATGTAACTTTGCTAACGATTTTCACACAAATAAACTTTAATTTTAAAAAAAATTTTAAAAAAAATTAAAATGTTCTCCTCAAATACTTATCATGATCATAGCCCCGACAAGTTTTCTGATAGTCATTACCAACTGGACTATCTTTCATACAACTTTGCCTACTATTATTTGTAAATTTCTATAGATGTTGATAGAAACACTTACCTGTGTTTTACTTGAGCAAAGCTACATTTATATCTTTATCTTTCTGTTACTAGACTCCATGTACATTGTAACAAGTTGAATTTTAAGTCAACTATTCAAAATGTATTTAGGGATATTTTCTATAGACTTTTGTTTTTAGTTAACTATACATTTGAACCACAAATACTTTACCTTCCCTATAGCATTATTGAAATGGTATTAATATAATGATACCACGCATTAGTTATTACTAATATCATTGTTTTATTTCTTCTTGGAAAAAAAAATGCCTTTCCCATGTATTATACATTTCCTAACATACCGTCCTTAGAAGCCAGTGCTCTTCACACTATAAATTCCATTTTGTCTGGAGGTACAACCATAAACAAGCTATAAGGAACATGTTTTCTTTGAAATATTTCCAAATTTCACAGGAGAAAGCCACTCATTTGCCTCCCATGGAGTCCACATGGTGTGTATCATCAATCTGGCTGGTCCAACTAACTCTATAATAGGACATATAATTTCCTTTTTAATTCCATGCATTAGTGGTCAAAAGGATGCAGCACTAAATAGCATGACTGACAGCGATGATTCCACATTATATAAGCCAACCACAGAGTTCCCTCAAATGGACTTCACTATCCTGGACTTCCAGCACTCCTACATGTGTCCCTTAAACACATCAGAACACAATGGTATTAACATGTGAAAGTCATTTTTGTAATGAAAGTGCACACTCTCTCCAAGATTTCCAGTGAGCTTACTGTGATATTGTCTTTGAAAGAGTTCATTTAGCTTCATCAGTTTGCTAGGTTGACTACCAAACATGAGCAGTTCTATAGAAGTGAATGACATTAGGGTCCCATTGGGACTTATCTTGGTGTCATCATCATTGTGCCCAATCCTCCAGGTAATAAATTTCTCTTTGGATCAACACATTAGGTCTAACTCCCAAGATCCCTAAGGCCTGCTTATGATTTGGGGGCCAATGTTCATTAAGCTACTCCATGTGCTGTGTCCATTGAATAGTTGTGCCATTGAGGCAATTTTAGTAACATATTTGCCTATTAGAATGATGTCCCCCAGGAAATGTGTTGCCTTCACTCCTAGGAAATTGCCCGAACAGAATGTCATTCTGATTCACAGTAACACATACTTCAGGTGTCCTATGCCAGTCAGAGTAAATTCAGTCAAGCTCTAAAGGACATTTATCTCCAGGCTGAATAAGAATCAATATCATAAAAATAATAATAATAAAAAAATCTAACCCAAATGAAAATTTCCACACTGCTATATTCAAGCAGAATATCACAGGATACAGAATGATGTCTTTCCTGCAAATCATCAAAGTATACTTGTCAGGTAAATTTCATAGTTTGAATTCATTCAATTATTCTCACAGGATAACAGATCAGGAGTGTCTTTGAGAATTGACCATGAATTGGCACTGTAATTGAGAGAAACAACTGTGAATATTCTTTTATTCTGATATGAGTTCTTTGAGGAAAGTGATGGTATCCTTTCTTAGCATCATTATCCATTCATGAGCTTTCTTACTTTCTGTGACAATTTCCCCTCATTTCCCATTCATTACTTGTCATTATACAGATGTGGCATTCTGAATGGGAGTCTCTGATTGAGCCATCCATACTGACTACCCTCAGGGCAAACTTTAAGAATAGACTTAACCAGAGCTTCCTTTTTGGTTTGGTCCCTGGAAGAAACAGGGTTAGAAAAATAAAATATAATGGAGTTGTCTCTACCACGATAAAGTTGGGGGCTCATATAATCAGGTCTACTTTAGTCTCCGAAAGAAAGTTACTCTCCAGCCTACTTTTTTTTTATCCTGATGAGTTAAAATTCTGTTCTGAGCAGAAGTCTCCTTCCGCCAAGATAACAAGTACAGTCCCAAGCCTGGAGTCATTGAATCTGGCAAGGTAATGGTAAATATCTGTGATATAGGAGTGACAGAATTTTATGATCCCATGATTCCACCAAAACATAGGAAACCTTTCCAAAGAGTTTTCCAGTTACTATGCCTCACATGCAGAGGGAGTACACATTCACCAGTTGAGGCAGCCAGCCTTCATTCCTTTATCCTGTTTTAATTACTATGGCTGTGTAACAAATTACTGGGAAGCTGATCTCAAAACTGTGAGCAAATTACTTCAGCATAAAATAATAATTTATTATGCTCCTGGATAACATGGGTTAAGAATTCAGAAAGGCCACAATGGGGATAGCTTATCTCTGCTCCATGATGTAGTGCCTGAGAAGGAAAACTCCAACCTAGTGACTGAATCATTCAACATCTCACTAGTTCATGATTCTAAAGAAAGATGCTGTCTGACAGTGGGGGAAAACCTCATTTACTTACCACCTGGACCTATCCATGTGAACTCTCTATGTTGACTTCCTCACAGGATAGTGGTTGGATTCCAAGGACAAGCAAGTATCCTTAGGTGAAGTAGTAGAAGCTATATGATTTTTATAACTTATCCTCAATAAGTACATAGTATTCCTTTTGCCATATTCTTGGAGTCTGAGCTGTTTTCAAGGCCAATTCAGATTCAGTAAGAGGGAACACAGATGTCACCTCTCAGTGAAATGTGGACCAGTAACAGCAGAGGTAGAATATCTGAGATGGGAGGGAGGAGGGAGGGAGGGAAAGAGAGGGAGAGATAGGGTGAGAGAAAGAGAGAGAGAGAGAGAGAGAGAGAGAGAGAGAGAGAGAGAGAGAGAGAGAGAGAATTGGAGTGTTATGGAAATCAGTGAAGTCTCAGACATAGGAAATTGCATCTGAGAATGTGAAGAAGGAAAGAAAATACAGAAAGTCAATATTTGAAATGATAATGGACATGGATTTCCAAAAATCTAATGAAAGATACTGGAAGAAAAGGGTTAACAGTTAGTTTGATAACCTTTCCTCTAGTATTAGGGATACCTAGGAATTTGTTTGTTTATTAAACCCACTTTGTAACATTAACTCACTGAACTATTAGGGAGTTGATTGCATTGGATCAATGATAAATGACAATCCAGCCCAGGGCTATGTACTGAACTAAGCATCTGTATCTCATTGTCAACATAGTTTATCAAGTCGAGTAACTATGTATGATGAAATGCAGCTTCACTAGAGAATAGATATTAGTTATGTATCCTTTGAGAATTTTGTAACTCACCTTGAGGGAATATTATGATCCGCTAAGGGTAATCACTGAAGGGAAACCATGGCATTTTTGAGCTGACCTCTTCCTCAAATGATCATGTTGATCTCTAATGTTTAAACACATCTAGACTGCAGAATACCTGGGCCTTTTCAATTAATGACTAGAAATCATAGATTTTGGCTATGCTATGTTAGTTCTCTCACCTTCAGAAAAAGAGTATCCTCTCTTAGCTTTTAGGTAAAACACTTGCTATACAGGGAAGCCTATTTTTTTCTCATGAATCTGATTGCCAATCCAAACCCATGGCCACTGCTGTTTAAAAAGCAGAGTATGCATTGCAGGGCAGATTGAAAAAAGGTGGGATGGGGGTGCAGAAAAAGTAAGAAATGAGAATGAAATATTATTTTCTGGTTCCAGCCAATCCCTTAGTGATAAAACATATCCTGATATAGGAAGGCAAAGTAAACAAAATTAAACAAAGAAAATGTTGAGACATATTTGAATCTGTGGCAAGAAGAATAGGGCCTTCCCTTTCCAGATACCATGTCTTAATTTCCTAAATCTGTGTACATGCTACCTTACCTGGGAAAAGAATCTGCTGATATGGTTAAATTAAGGAAATTGAGGTTTTCCTGGATTATCTGAGTGGGCACAATGTAATCACAGGGTGCTTATAAGGGGGAAACAAGAGAGTCAGGGTCAGAAAGAAATATGATCACTAAAGCAGAGGTCAGTTGGAGTGAAGTGGCCACTAGTCAAGAAATGTAGGCAGTCTCCAGAAATTGGGAAAGGGAAATAAATGGATTCTCCCCTAGACAGTCTAGAAAGAATACAGCTCTACCAACACCTTGATTTTAGCACCATAAAACCTATATTAGATACTTCTGATCTCAAAACTATAAGATAATAAAATTATATTATGTTCAGCCATTAATATTGTGGTGATTTCTTACAATAATAACAACAGCTATATAGCAACATAAGATAGAATGATGAGTAATGAGGCAAGTCTGATCTAACCAATGGTAGAACTCATGTGGTAGCCATCACTCCATGTATGAATCTCTTATTCAACTCTACTGCTAAAAGGGCAAGAGACCACACTAGAATGTGGGCCACTGGCTCCCATGCAAATACAGTCTTTAATGGTATTAACAATGTTTCATTCATTCAAAAGAATGATTGACACAAAAATAATGATAATAAATGAAAATAAGAAAAAGCTAAAGTGAGTGGCAATGCATGATTTACTCAATAATAGTAATTAAAAAGGAGAAGATGGATGCGATTGCTATAAAAAGCTAGTGGCATCTGGGTTGGATGAAATGTTGCCATCTGGATGGAGGAAAGCCAACCCCTTTATCCTGTCTTGGATACCCTTAAAAGAAGATTTTAAAAGATTATTTTAAAACAACAGGATATTAGACAAGGATAAACTCAGTCTTTTACTGTAGTAGCAGTAGTGGAGGATGAATAATTTGAGTCAGTGCTCTTCCATCAATCTCCAGCTGTATGCTATAGTGAAAGTTAAATAGCCTGGGGTGGAAAACAAAACTTTTTTTTAAAATTATTTTATTGTGAAATTAACATTTTTTCTTTTTAAATTAGATTCCGGTGTACAACACAGTGCAATAGTTATGGATTTTACCCCTCAAAGTGACAACACCCCTTCCCCAATTCGCCACCACACTCCCCCCCCATATCATACGTATCTATTACAATGCCCTTGACTCCCTTCCACAGTATACTCCACATCCCATGACTATCTATGTATTCAATTACAGTTGGCATACAATATTATATAACATCAGCTTCAGGTGTAGAATGCAGTGATCAAGCCTCTACTACATCCATCAAGTGGTCTCCCCAACAAGACATGTGACCATCTGACACCCCACAAAATATTTACAACATTATTAATTATATTCCCCGAACTGTCTTTTATATTCCTGTGGCAATATTGTAGTTACCTATTTATGCTGTCTAATTCCTTCCCCTTTCTCACTCATCCCCACCCCCACCCAACTAGCAACCATCAGTTTTTCCTCTATATCTATGAGACTGTTTCTATTTGGTCGTTCATTTAGCTTTTCAGATTTCACATATAAGTGAGATCATATTTGTCTTTCTCTGACTGACTTATTTTACTTAACATAATAGTCTGTAGGTCCATCTATATCATTGCAAATGACATGATTTCATTCTTCTTTATAGCAGAGTAATACTCCATTGTATAAATGTACCAGTTTCCTAATAAACAAAACTTTTTTAAGGAATAGGTATTGATACACAATATATTGGAAGACAAGAAGACACAAACAGGTTACTAAAATTGAAATATGGAAGGCGAACTCATACCATCGCTGTAGTCACCAATATTATGGTGAAACTCTAGATTACCTTGTACCATGGCATTGTAGTATCACCTGTACCAGAATGCATAATTGGAATGAATGAGACTATATACATGAGAGCAGTTTACCACTGAAGGCTTATAGTGGTAAATCTGCACAAAGGGCAAGTCTGCAGTTTGTTTTAATCGTTATGCTGAATAGAAACTCTTCATATTTTTGAAACCCAAAATTATGTATTCAGTGAAAGAATGGCAGAAGGTAGCAAAGGAGACTCAAGACATCTCAACTTGCAAGAGTTCCTGAAGTCCTCTAATTGAATGAGATGATTTCTGAAAAATAAATGCTCACTTTATGGCTTCTATGAAGTAGTAACTTTAATAGCATCTGCTGCCAGGTATGATGACAGATAGAAGTATAAAACTGACTGTCGAGGGAGGGGCAAGATGGCGGCTGTGAGGAGGGCTCCATGAAATCTCCCCTGGAAATATCCACAATTTGAACTTCTAATACGCTTCAAAGAGACATGTACTCATCACACAGAGCAACTAAGAGTTCCACACAAGGATTGCTGGAAGGCGGGCAGGCCGGGCGAGTAGGGGAAGAAGGCGGCGAGACACGTGAGGTGCAGCCCGCACCCGCGGCTGCTGAGTCCCGGTGAGTGTTGGCCGGCTCGCTCCCTGCGGCCCGCGGCCCACCTAGGGTTCAGCCAGAGCGCGTTGGTTTGCAGTCCGAGGCAGAAGCTCAGGCCGGGCAAGTGCGGGAGGAGAGAGAGGAGACGACTGTGCAGAGGTAGGAGCTGCACCCGCGGCTCGCCGGGTCCCAGGAAGCAGGGTGCAGAACCCCACAGTGGCAGGGCCAGATCAGCACCCGCCTGGTTCAGGGATCAGTCTCTGTGCCCACCGGGTCCTGCGGAGCGCAGAAGCCTGAAACCCGGGAGCAGGGGAAAACAGAGGACTCGCCCGCGGAGACGCAGCGCGCCGGCCGGAGTCACAGGTCCCGGAGAGACGGAGTGGGGATCGGAGCCATGCGGCACGGTGCGCGCAGTCCCCTAAATCCCGGCAGAGCGTTTGGGAGAGCAGCAGGAGATCCGCGCGGGCGCGCCGGCTCCGAGGCAGAAGCCTGAAACCCGGGAGCAGGGGAAAAAGAGGACTCGCTCGGACAAGCAGCGCGCCCGGTGGAGACGCAGGTCCCCGAGAGACGCGGAGCGGGGATCTTGGCCACACGGTAGGGTGCGTGCAATTCCCTAAATCCCGGCAGACCCTTTGGGAGAGCAGCAGGAACTCCCCTGGAGCATAAGAGGCAAAGGCCTTAGCTTAAAACAGTGTTGGAACTGTGGCTTTGTTTATTTTTATGTTTTTTTATTTTTTTTTTCCTTTTTCTACTCTTGAACAGAAAGCAAAAAAACCCCAATAACTCACCCACTCCCACAAACTTTGGCTCCCGCCAAGACAGTCTTAAACTGACTCCTGAAGGGAGCAATAGGGGCAGACTAGGAAGATATCCTTACCTGCAGGGGGTTGAGAATTTCCACCCAGTAAAGGCTGCAGAGTGAGACTACCTACCCCGCCCCCACCTTTAGGCAAAGCTTGGGAGGCAGGGCAGGTTCATCTGCTGAGGCACTAATTAACAGATTCTTAGCAGCAGGCTTTTGGTAGTGAGGAATTCTTTAATTCTCCACAGCTGTCAAACCAAAGGGTGCCCAGAGACACTCATTGAGCCTTTGGGGGTGCAGCCTGCCTTGGGACAGGCAAAAGCAAAAAGGCAGTGACTTTGTAAAAACCACCAATCACACGTCACAACCACACTCAAGTACACCAAACCTGCAGTGCCAGGATCACGCTAGGCATCAGGTGGCCTACTGTTCCCACAAGACGCACAGGAATCTTTGTACAGCAGACAAACTGAAGAGAGCTTGGTGGACTTTAGCCTAGACCGGCACGGGTATTTTTGCTTTGTTTGGTTTTATTCTGTTTTGTTTTCCCTTTATTGGCTGCTTATCTTGGTTGTTTTTGGTTTTTATTTCTATTTCATTCTAATCATATTGTAGTTTTTAATATAGGCATATATATATATATATATGTGTATATATATGTGTATATAGGTGAATATATGTCCATATATATGGGTGTGTAGACAAATATATATATATATTTTCTTTTCATTTTTTTTTCTTTTTCTTTCTTTTCTTTTTCTTTTTTCCCCACCCTCACTTTCTGTCTTATTTTATTCATTCTTCTCACTGCTATACTTTTCGTCTTTTCCTTTTTTCTGCAAATTTTATTTTTTTAATTTTTCTTACTTTTTTTATTATTATTTTAGTTTATTTTTATTTTTTATTTTTTAGGTATAGCTAATCGGTGTCTCATGTTTATTCTATTTTTTATTTTAGGATATTGTATTTTATTTTGTTTCCTCTTCTGTTATTATTGAGTATGTGGTTTTTGTTTTGTTTCTGTTTGTTTTCTTCATTAGTATGATTGATATTTCTGTACAAGTGGACTGTAGTTTGATGGTTGGTTTTTTTTACTTGTGCGAGCATTTGGTTTCCTTTGGTGGCTGCGGAGGTTGTTCTTGTTGATCTGTTATGCTCTAAAATCACTCTGCAGCAGTGGGTCCAAACAAACAGACGCAAGAATCATCATACCCGGAGGCCAACTTTAGATAAAACCAGAGCATTTCTGGGTTTGACATACAAGAGTCACACCCAAAAAGAAGTTGCTACAGGTACTAAGACCCATAGGGTTCAAGTTTCATCAGAGGGGTCAATCCTCTCACAGCAGCTCATAAACTGCAGAAGCTGCTGATTATCACAGCTAATCAATCTGGGAGTCAATCCCACCTACTGACAAGCCAAAAGTAATCAAAACTAAAACTTCAACAAGTAAGGACACACGACACAAGGAACGCCTCAGATACAAGCACAGGAGAATAGGGAGACTGAGTAATTCAAATATAAAGGACACACACAATATAAGTTTACCCAGAAAAGACTGAGAAATCTGGGGGATCTATCTGTTATATTGAAGCAAACACAAAGAGTAAGCCGGAATGGGGAGACAAAGAAACATAACACAAATAAAAGAACAGAAGAAACTTCCTGAATCAGTGGAAATAGAGGAAATAGAGGTAACCAACCTATCAGAGACAGAGTTCAGAACACTGATTATTAGAATGTTCAAGGAAATTAATGAAAATATAAAGAAGGATAGAGAAATCATGAAAAGCAACCAGCTAGAACTTAAGAACACAATTACTGAATTAAATAACAAACTTGATGGAATCACTAGCAGATTGGATGAAGCAGAAAATCGAATCAGTGACTTAGAAGACAAAATAGCAGAGATCACCCATGCGGAACAACAAAAAGAAAAGAGAATGAAAAACATGGAAAATAGTTTAAGAGAGCTGGGGGACAACATCAAACACAATAACCAACGGGTCATTGGAGTACCAGAAGGAGAAGAGAGGGAGCAAGGGATTGAGACTATATTTGAAGTAATAATGTCTGAAAACTTCCCTAACCTGGCAAAGGACATTGAAATACAAGCCCAGGAAGTGCAGAGAGTTCCAAACAGGATGATTCCAAACAGGCCCACTCCAAGACACATTATAGTGAAAATGGCAAGGGTTAAGGACAAAGACAGAATCCTTAAAGCAGCAAGGGAAAGGCAGCAAGTTACTTACAAGGGTACCCCCATAAGATTATCAGCTGACTTTTCTACAGAAACTTTGCAGGCCAGAAGGGAGTGGCAGGAGGTTTTCAAAGTGATGAAAAATAAATGCCTACAACCAAGATTGCTGTATCCAGCAAGGTTATCATTTAAAATCGAAGGCGAGATAAGGAGCTTTGCAGAAAAAAATAAGTTAAGGGAATTCATTACCACCAAGCCAGCTTTGCAGGAAATGCTAAAAGGGCTTCTTTAAGTAGAAGAGAAAAACAACCTATGAAAGACTAGGAACACAAATAACAAAATGGCAATAAATACACACCTATCAATAATCACATTAAATGTAAATGGATTAAATGCTCCAATAAAAAGACATAGGGTGGCTGAATGGATAAGAAAGCAAGATCCCAGCATATGCTGTATACAAGAGACTCACCTCAGATCCAAAGACTCATACAGGCTGAAAGTAAAGGGATGGAGTAAAATATTTCATGCAAATGGTACTGAGGAAAAAGCTGGAGTAGCAATACTTATATCAGATAAAATGGACTTTAAATTGAAGAATATAACAAAGGACAAAGAAGGACACTTCATAGTAATGAAGGGATCGATCCAACAAGAGGACATAACTCTAGTAAACATCTATGCACCTAAGATAGGAGCCCCTAAATATATAAACCAGATATTGTCAGACATAAAGACAGAGATCAACAGTAACACTATCTTAGTAGGGGACTTCAACACCCCGCTGTCACTAATGGACAGATCCTCCAGACAGAAAATCAATGTGGAAACAGCGACCTTAAATGACACATTAGACCAGCTGGATTTAACAGACATTTTCAGAGCATTTCATCCCAAAGCTACAGAATATACGTTCTTTTCAAGTGCACATGGAACATTTTCTAAGATAGACCACATGTTAGGTCACAAAACAAGTCTCAATAAATTTAAGAAGATTGAAATCATTTCAACTGTATTCTCTGACCACAATGCTATGAAACTAGAAATCAATTCTAAGAAGAAATCCGGGAAGCTGACAAATAAATGGAGGCTAAACAATATGCTATTAAATAGTGAGTGGGTCACAAATGAGATCAAGGAGGAAATCAAAAGAAACCTGGAGACAAACGATAATGAAAACACCACAACCCAAAATCTCTGGGATGCTGCGAAAGCAGTCCTAAGAGGGAAGTTTATAGCAGTGCAAGCCTACCTAAAGAAGGAAGAAAAATCTCAAATCAACAGGTTATCCTTACACCTAAGGGAACTGGAAAAAGAACAGCAAAAGAGTCCCAAGGGGAGTACAAGAAAGGAGACAATAAAGACCAGAGCAGAGATAAACAATATAGAGAACAGAAAAACAATTCAAAAGATCAATGAAACCAAGAGGTGGTTTCTTGAGAAGATAAACAAAATTGACAAACCTCTAGCCAGGCTCATCAAAAAAAAAGGAGAGAGGACTCAAATTAGCAAAATCAGGAATGAAAGAGGGATAATGACTACACACATCTCAGAAATACAAAAAATTCTAAGAAATTACTATGAGCAACTATATGCCAACAAATTTGACAATCTGGAAGAAATGGATAATTTTCTAGAAGCATACAACCTTCCAAAGCTAAAGCAAGAAGAAACAGAAAATCTAAATACCCTGATTACTACCAAGGAAATTGAATCAGTAATTAACAAGCTCCCAAAAAACAAAAGCCCTGGACCAGACAGCTTCACAAGTGAATTTTATCAAACATTCAAAAAGGAACTATCACCTATTCTTCTCAAACTATTCCAAAAAATCCAGAAGGAGGGAAGGCTCCCAAACTCTTTTTATGAAGCCTCTATCACCCTGATTCCAAAACCAGATAAAGACATCACAAAAAAGGAAAAGTACAGGCCAATCTTCCTGATGCATATAGATGCAAAAATTCTAAATAAAATATTAGCAAACAGAATTCAGCAATATATTAAGAAGATCATACATCATGATCAAGTGGGATTCATCCCTAGTGCTCAAGGCTGGTTCAACATCCGTAAATCAATTAATGTGATACACCACATCAACAAAATGAAGGATAAAGATCACATGGTCATTTCAATAGATGCAGAAATAGCATTTGACAAAATCCAACAGCCATTTATGTTAAAAACCCTTAGCAAAGTGGGAATACAGGGATCATATCTCAACATAATAAAAGCCATATATGATAAACCTACAGCTAACATCATACTCAATGGGGAAAAGCTAAAACCATTCCCCTTAATATCAGAAAGAAGACAAGGCTGTCCACTTTCTCCTCTTTTATTCATCATAGTTCTGGAAGTTCTAGCCACAGCAATCAGACAACAAAAAGAAATAAAAGGCATCCAAATTGGCAAGGAAGAAGTAAAATTGTCATTATATGCAGATGACATGATACAGTATATAGAGAACCCCAAAGACTCCATCAAAAACTATTGGAACTGATAGACGAATTCAGTAAAGTAGCGGGATATAAAATCAATGTTCAGAAATCAGTGGCATTTGCATATACCAATAATAAACTAATGGAAAGAGAAATTAAGAAAACTGTCCCATTTACAGTTGCGTCAAGAACTATAAAATACCTAGGAATAAATTTAACCAAAGAAGTGAAAGATCTGTACTCAGAAAATTATAAGACACTGAAGAAAGGAATCATAGAAGATACAAATAAATGGAAACACCTACCATGCTCATGGATAGGAAGAATTAATATAGTTAAAATGTCCATACTGCCTAAAGCAATATATAGATTCAATGCAATTCCTATCAAACTACCAAGGGCATTTTTCACAGAAATAGAAAATATAATCCTAAAATTTATATGGAATCATAAAAGACCCAGAATAGCCTCGGCAATTCTGAGAAATAAAAACAAAGTCGGGGGGATCACGCTACCAGACATCAAAACCTACTACAAGGCCACAGTAATCAAGACAGTTTGGTATTGGCATAAAAACAGGCACATCGATCAGTGGAACAGAACAGAGAGCCCAGAAATAAATCCAAGCATTTATGGACAGCTAATCTATGACAAGGGAAGCAAGAATTTACACTGGAGTAAAGATAGTCTATTCAATAAATGGTGCTGGGAAAATTGGACTGACACATGAAAAAAAATGAAACTGGATCATCTCCTTACGCCTTATACAAGAACAAATTCAAAATGGATTAAAGACTTAAATGTAAGACCTGAAACCATAAAAATCCTAAAAGAAAATATAGGGAGGACATTTGCAGACATTACCTGGAGCAATATTTTTACTGATACATCCCTACGGGCAAGGGAAGTAAAAGAAAAAATGAACATATGGGATTATATCAGACTTAAAAGTTTTTTCACAACAAAGGAAACCATTAATAAAACAAAAAGGAAGCCTACTGAATGGGAGAATATATTTGCCAACGATATATCTGATAAGGGGTTAATATCCAAAATTTATAAAGCACTCATGAAACTCAACACCAAAAAAACAAACAACCCAATTAAAAAATGGGCAGAAGATATGAAGAGACATTTCTCTAAAGAGGACATACAGATGGCCAACAGGCATATGAAAAAAAAGTTCAACCTCACTGGTCATTAGGGAAATGCAAATAAAAACCACCATGAGATACCACCTCACTCCAGTCAGAATGGCTATCATCAACAAATCAACAAACAACAAGTGCTGGCGGGGCTGTGGGGAAAAGGGGACCCTGCTGCACTGTTGGTGGGACTGCAGATTGGTGCAGCCACTATGGAAGTCAGTATGGAGGTATCTCAAAGAACTGGAAATAGAGCTACCGTTTGACCCAGCAATTCCACTCCTAGGTATTTATCCTGAAAAAACCAAGACACTTATTCAAAAACAGTTATGTACCCCTATGTTCATAGCAGCACAATTTACAATAGCTAAGACTTGGAAACAACCAAAATGCCCGTCAGTAGATGACTGGATTAAGAAACTGTGGTATATTTATACAATGGAGTATTACTCCGCTATAAAGAAGAATGAAATCGTGCCATTTGCAATGATATGGATGGACCTAGAGACTATAATGTTGAGTGAAATAAGTTAGTCAGAGAAGGACAAATACCATATGATCTCACTCATATGTGGAATCTGAAAAACTGTATGAATGAGCAATGTAAACAGAAACTGTCTCATAGATTTAGTGGAAAAATCAGGGTTGCTAATTGGGAGAGGAATGGGGATGAGGGAGAAGGGGAAGGGATTAGACTGCAAAAATAGGCAACTACAATATTGCTACTGGGATAGGAAAAACAGTTTGGGGAATATAATTAATAATGTTGTAAATATTCTGTGGAATGTCAGATGATCATAGGTCTTGTTAGGGAGACCATTTCATGGATGGAGTAGAGGTTTGATCACTGCACTGTATTACTAAAGCAGAGGTGGTATACCTACTGTAATTGAATATATATAGATAGTCACGGGATGTGGATTATACTGTGTAAGAGAGTCAGAGGAAGAGTAATAGATATATATGATATGGGGTGGGAGTGGGGTGGTGTATTGGGGGTGGGGGGTTGTCACTTTGAGGGGTAAAATGTATAACTATTGCACTGTGTTGTACACCTGAAACTAATTAAAAATAAAACAAAATAAAATAAAATAAAATAATAAAAAATAAATAAAAATAAAAATAAATAAAACTGACTGTCAAGTTGGCTAAGGTTTTCTTTCATGTTCTACTTCAATTTTGAAAAAAGCCAAGCAAATACATCTACTTCTTTATTTTTTTTCTTTCCTTTCCTTTTTTAATTTTTTTTTTTTGATGGAACAATGGAAGACTACATTCATTGTTCTTCCCATAGGTGTCTGAATTTACAGGGTACTTTATAACCTGATGATATGGTGTTTAGACTTGATTACTGTTATATTATGATATAACTGAAGACTATATATATATATATATATATATATATATAGTCTTCATCCCGGTTCCTAGCACAGCGTTCCTATAAACCTTGGAATTCTCTGTGTTGAAAGCTGTAAATGTGTCTTTGTTATGTTCATGAGATGACTTATGGCTAGCCTCTAAGGACTGGATGTCAGGGAAGCTAACCATGTGATAGAGGGTTGGAACTTTCAGTCCTGCCTTCCTGACATCCATGGAGGGCACGGAAAGAGGGGCTAGAGACTGAGTTCAGTCACCAATGGACAATGATTTAATCAATCATGCCTATATAATGAAGCCAACATAGAGACCAAAAATGACAGGGTTCTGGGATCTTCCCAGTAGGTGAACACGAGGACATTCAGGGAGAGAGGCATGCTTGGAGAGAGTATGGTAACTCCACACTTTCCTCATACATTGTCCTATAAGTCACTTCCACCAGACTGTTCCTGCATTATATCCTTTCATAATAAATTGGTAATCTAGAAAGTAAAATGTTTCTCTAAGTTCTATGAACCACTCTAGCAAATTAATCAAACCTGAGGAGGGGGTTAGGGGAACCTATGATTTATAGCCTGTCAGTCAGAAGTATAGGTAACAACCTAGGCTTGCGACTGGCATCTGAAGTGGAGGGAAATCTTGTGGAACTAAACCCTGTGGTTCTAGAGAAGGAGCTGTGTGCTAAGATGGATTGTATGGACTGACCATGGCCAACCATGGGCCCAAATCAACATCACACCTGTTAGCAAAAATGCATCAGAAGAGGAGCAGATTACATTTTGCAAAAATGATCCCTGTCTGTCTCTTTCTCTTTGTCTATGCTTATGTTTTGCTTTGGATAGTTTCAAATCACCTATCTTCCAGTTCATAACTTTATTTATTTATTGATTTATTTTGCTGTACATAATCTACAGTTAAATTAATTTTAGAGTTCTTAATTTCATATGTTTTAGGACATCACAATTTTTAAACTTTATTTTATACATGCTAATTCACTGCAAAACCTCTATGCATTCCCTATTTTTTTCCCCATAATTTTCTGTATCTTCTGGAACATACTATTAATCAGAATCATTTAAGCCCTTGTTTTGGTAACCCCAATACTTGGATCACCCGTGGGTAAAATACTATTTTTTCTTTGATTTCTAGTTAAGTGGCCCATTGTGTATGTGTGTGTGTGTGTGTGTGTGTGTGTGTGTGCGCGCGTGCGTGTGCGCGCACGAGCGCATATCTGTTTGTGTGCATGAGTGTGTATCAGGCTTAGCAAAGTTTGGCAATGCTAATTGTGGAAAATAGAAACTCAAGATGATATCTTCCTTTGGTAATGATTAGCCTTTCCTTTTTTTAGGCAAATGAAGTGGTGTGTATTCCCGTTAATTGTAGACTGGCTTCACTTGAGGCTCTATTTCATTTTCTACATATGTAGGTTAACTTTTGATTCACATTTGCATTTCCAGAGTTTTCAACTACAATCCTCTTTTTTTATTGTGTTTCCATTATTTTAGTGGTTCTTGAACTCTAATATTTGCCTAATGACATATCCAATGATGTCCTGTTCGTGTGTTACAGACCTTGTGCTAATGATTTTAGTCATGAATTTCAGGCAGGTCCAGTATTTAGCTAATGTATTATTAAGAGGGAAACTAGTCATATATTTGAAGTCCCTAGTCTCCACCATAAATTATTCTGGCATTTTTGTTGAGTCATAGTGCGACACACTGAATATAAAAATTTTTGTCTGTTTGAGGGTAACAGGTGTCAAATATATGGTGATGGAAGGAGAACAGGCTCTGGGTGGTGAGCACACAATGTGATATATAGATAATGTGGTATAGAATTGTACACTTGAAACCTATGTAACTTTACTAACCACTGTCACCCCAATAAATTTAATTTAAAAAAAAGTTGTTCTTATTAAAAGGTCTTAGTTTCAGCAATAAATCCCCTTTTTAACACTACTTTTTTAGTTTTTCTGTTACTTGCAACCAGAAACAATTCAATTTAACTAATCTCAATATTTTTCATTTTTCTCTTTTTTTAAAATTCAGTCAAAGAGGTTTTCTTATGGTCGTTCAGCATATTACTGATGGATCTAGTGAACTGAATACTCTTATATCTCAGTTGAGGTGTTAAATTATGTTATTATATTTTGGATATTCCATGTTGTAGCGTCCAGCATGACAGAACAGTGAGAGTGGAAGAGGGACGACGAAAGGTTAAGAAATAGAGGGACACAAATAAGAGAAAAATGCAGGGGACTTCAGCCTCATGGACTGAGCCCCGAATCGGGCTTGACTGCTCCTTTTATTGCCTCACAGATAAGAAAAGATCAATGTAGCTTCCATAGTCTGTGAGTCTCATACCAGAGAACTTAGTTCAGGGTAAAATCACCCATGCCTGCGAGCTGCCATTACCTGAAGGTACTGTCATGTTAAGAGACAGAAACTTCCTCTGCCAGAACTTACTAATAAGAATGCACAGAGGACAGCTATTATCACATCAATAGGTCATTTCACAGGCAGGGTGCCAGAGCCTAAAACGGGTCTATGCCCTTTTTCCTCAACTCCGTGATTTCTCCTATGACTCCCATGTGACTGTGCCTGTCTTAGGTTGTTCCTCCCTTGAGGAATCTTAACTGTCATTAACTAACCAGCCATCTTTTGGGACCAAATAGGGATACAGAGAGTAGGCATTGTATTTAAGTAATGATCTGTCTTTATGGAAAGGTGCATTGGGACAGGCAGGCTATCGTGTGATGACACCATGTATTAGATAAATTGCCACATTTTTGGTCTCCTTTGAGTTTAATGTATGAGAAAAACCTTGCACAGTAACATGATCTTCTCTTTTTTCCTCTACCTTTTTATTAAGTAACTACACATTCCATAATGAAAAACCCCATGCACTCCTCTCTCTACTCTCATCTTGATTAAAGAAAGCTGTATCCATTGTAAAACAACAGTGAATTTGAAGAAGCCAGGACAGATTATTAATTGGTGATCATTATAATGAGATTTTGTATACGATTAGCACAACTTCTTAAAGATCTGGGAGTAAATGAATCCAATCTAAAAAAAATAGAAGTCAAAAATTACATGCCAGTTAGTCAATGAGAAAAGATTAATTTTTTTAAGTTATTGATTTCAAGTATAGAGTCTATGCTATATAACTTAGAAATAGGACTTAGGAACTAATTAATATAAAAAGTTGTTCTCTGGTTTATAACTGGCTATGATCTTTGGGGCCTAGGCATTTTTAATTGGAACAAGTTAAGTGGGAAGACATCAGCAGATGTCTTACATTACATTTTTAATGCAAAATTTGTGTCCACTGACTATATTAATAAGTACATAGTTTGTATATACTTCTTATGGTATCTACTGAACTGGTTTATATTACCAAAACAAAACAAAACAAACAAAATAACACTCACAATGAATAGATATTGAAATTCTAGAATGGAATACTAAGGAGAAATATGCAAACGAGTTTTGTACACATATATTTAACTAATGGAACAAACAGCTGTTGTCACACTTCCTGCCTGTCTACCCTCATGCACGTTTCCATAAAGACATCATTATTTCAATATTTTGCTTACTTTGTGTGTCCCCACTTGGTGCCAAAAGATGGTTGGTTAGTCAATGATGGGTAAATATTCCTCAAGGGAGGAACAACCTAAGCCAGGCACAGCCATGGGAGCCATGGAGGAATCATGGAAAAAGGGCATAGACCCTTTGCTTCAGGTTCTGGCAGCCTGCCTGTGAAATGACCTATTGATATGATAATATCTGTCCTCCATGCATTCTTATCAGTAAGCCTTGGCAGAGGAAATTTCTGCCTCTTAAGAGGTACATGGTAATACCTTCAGGTAATAGCAGCTTGCAGGCATGGGAGATTAGGCCCTGAGCTAAATTCTTGGGTGTGAAATTCACAGACTGTGGAAGCTACATTGATTTTTCTTATTTGTAGATAATAAAAGGAGCAGTCAGGCCCGATTCGGGGCTCTCAGTCCACGGGGCTGAAGTTCCCTGGCCCAGCTGCATTTTTCTCTCTTATTTTGTGTCTCTTTCTTAACTTTTCACCGTCCCTTCTCCACTCCTACTGCTCTGTGGTGTGGGACGCGACAAACAGCCATCTATATAGTATTAATTAAAGTGATAAAGTGATAAAAACATTTAAAGGCATTTATGTAAACAAGAAAATTTAAAGTGTATTACTGTATTTTGGTTTCTCTGGTCCTTATGATCTGAATGTCTATCAATTCAACAACCTGATCATTTAATAATCATTGTTTTGCCTTTTTACTGACACATATAATAATATCCACATATTCTTTTTTACCAGTAAAGAGATGACACTAATCTAAATATCCACCCACAAAATCAGCCAGAACAGAATTCAGGCAAACAAAATTTATGTCCCTATGATAATATTATGCTCATAATTTCGAGTAGCCCAAGGCCACTTTTAGATAACAGGGTAAAATAAACCATTCTAACAATTTCCAAATGAGCCTACAAATCAACTTTCAACATAAAACCTGCCATCATAATGGATCAGATAATAACCCACATTGGGAATTTCATATGCCCCACTTTCAGTCAGAACACACGACTAAACTTTTCCTGTTGCAAGGAAGTTGCTATGATTTTAATCAGGGGCCAGAATATCACATGCTGGGCTGCAGCTCAATTCTAACCTTATATAATTTATTTCCCAAAGAAGCTAGACATTTGAGCCTGTGGTTATTAGATATGGTCCAGCTGGGAAAACATTTTAATTACTCATTGTATGATTATACTTCCTTTCTTGGTGATCAAAAGAGAGTGACAATAACATTAATGATAATAAGAGTAATAACAATAATGCAATATTGGTTACCTTAGGAAAAATAATTAAAAGTGGTTTTTGATCTTGTCCTTATGGTTTACACAGTGAGAGTATAAAGGTAAAATGAATGAGAAAGAATGAATGTTGTGGCATAAATAAGAAAAGTAAACAGGAATGTGGCATTAAGAACCAAATGCTAAAAATAAGAAGAAAAGAACTCCCCCTTTATTTAATAAGACTTTTAGGTAAAATGTGCTTGTAAGTAATGCTTTTAAGTTGAAATAATACATCCATTATTATTAGGGGAATTTATATTTTATAATCAAATAGTTAAACCAAATTTTTGGCACTCTCTAAATAGTAGCAATTTAGTTGTGTAACTGAAACACTTTTCTGTTCCATACTTTCACTAGAAAATAACTAGACAAAAACCAACAAAACCACAAAGAAACAAAAAAACAAAAACAGTCTCAGCTCAAGTCCAAAAAGATGCTCAGACTGTGGAGCCGGAGGCCAAGAAGGATGCTAGGATCTGATAGGTCAAAGTCAAGCAAGTATTTGTCCAGTACCTGAGTGAGGTCTAGATAACCAAGGTGCAGAGGGGCTAAGAGCTGAAGGAGGCCACCTAATGAGCACAGGCTGACTTGGCCTCTCAGATTCAGGAGGTGGAGGAGCAGTGGGTACAGGTGAAGGTGGTAGAGTGGGCCCAGAGGTGGCAGTCGGGACAGCAAAAGTGAGAGGACAGGAAAGGACTGCAGGGAAGCCTGGAGAGACACAACAGGCGTCAGCACCTCTCAGGTGAACCCAGCCTTTCTGGACAGCACAAGCCCTCATTATTTACAACTATTACAGAGAGATACAATCTCCATTCAGTAATACAGAATAAGGCAGGGGAGCATTTGAGAAAGTTCAACATAGTACAAATGTACTATACATTTTGGAGGGAAGCACCCTCCCCCTTTGTGTTTTATTTTGAAAGACTTGCTGTGAGGTTGTGCTTGCTTTTCTAATAAAGAATTAAAGTTAAACGTATAATTCCTCCTCATCCTGGCAATAAGGTCACAGACAAAGGGAGCTTCTAACTAAGAGTTTAAGCCTAGAGGAAATAACTCAAACAAATGGACAGTTTAGAATTCAGCTATAGAGCCATTTTCCAAAAGCCACAGCAACAGTGACCAGTGGTGGCAGCAGTATCTAGCAGCAACCACAACAAGCAATGAGAAAATGAGATTAGTTTTTCTGGTAGTGTTGTTGATGGTGGCAGTGGTGGTGGTGGTGGTGGTGGTGGTGGTGGTGTGTGTTGTTTACCTAAATGAGGTTATCAGATAAAATACAGGATGCACAGTAAAACTGGAATTTAAGGTAAACAACAAATACTAATTTTAATAAGTATGCCCCAAATATTCCAAGGGTCATACACGTTTTCTGTTGTCATTTAACTGAATTTTCAATTTAACTAGGCATCCTGTATTTTTATTTGCTAACTTTGTGATGTATACAGTAGCCTTATATTAAAATGTAATTTACATTGGGGTTAACATTATTTCCCAACAGAAAAGGAAAAGATCTGAATGTACTGCCTCCAGTTTTCCCCCACAGAAAATCCACAGTCTATAGTAGTTGGAAACTGTTGGTAAATTAAAGTATTGTAGCAACTTTTCAGAATTTTTTCATGATACTAATTAGAGCTTCATTTCCATGTCAAAGTATTTACACTGGGGCTGATAAAACCTGTTTGAATTACCTCATTGTCCTCTGTAGAACCTCCAGGGCCCTCTGGTTGAGTGGTTAACCCAGGTGTGAAAACAGGAGAGGGTGTGAGTACCCCTGTGGATGGAGCAGAGAATAGGGCCTGGAGTCTGTCCCTTTCTGAGGGAGTACAGAGGCTTGAGTGAGCTCCAAGGGCAGGGAGGGTCAGCACACTGCGTTAAACAGATTCTTTCATTTGATTTTGAAAAGCTTTGATATTATGAGACTCAGCACCATAAATGGAGAGCTGCAGGTAATAGGTATTAGTTTGTTCATTTTAATTAGAGATAGTGAGAAGATTAGAGAGGATTCTCTAATCTTGGAGGATGCTAACACTTGCTAAGCATGTGCAAAATACTTTCTGTAAATGGCATTGTAGTTTAATATTTTGAGTTTGGGGACTGAATGAGAAATCTTCAATGTTGAAGTGTGCTAGTTACTTTTGAGTCTCAGGTATAAGAAGTTTTGCACATGTGAGAAGTGTGGTACAAAGGAGACTTGTCTGAGTCCAATGGAAAAGAGGACGATATGGCATCGAGAAGAAAGGCTTTGTCTCCATACAAATGGATATTATATTTGATTTCTGAACAAATAACCTAGATCCTAGCAGGTTTGGCAAGTTGATTTCTTAGTACCAAGGTAACATTGATAAGAGAAAACAGATAAGGGTGAGAGACTGAAAAGAATAAGTGAAGTGCAGAGACTCCTGATCCTCCCACAAATATCTCCTCTGCCTTCTCCTTTAAGCAAGTCTACCTGACAACAGGTGCAGTGACCCCAGGGGTGAGGGTACAGATGCAATGGAATCTGAAAGCAGAGCATAGATGGATGCTGTTTTGACCTCTCCTTAGGCAGATGGACAGATACTGTTAAAAAAATTCAGGCTGTAAGAGTAGACTATGGAATCAGATGGCTTAGGATTGAAACCTAGCTTCCCAACCTTCTAATCCTGTGACACAAACTATGTTCACTAATTGTATTACAGATTTACTTTACTGAATGCTAAAATGTCAATAATAAAAGTGTCAGTCATACATTTATGTGACCTATACTAGTCCAGAGCAATTAAATGTATTTTTGTATCAAAATAATTTGCTTATATAACTGAAGAAAATATCAGTTATTGCTATTCACTTCAAAATATATGTCAAGAAATACTATTCTGCATGTCAATGTTTTGTAACTTTTTTTCAGATTTGCTTAATGGACAAATCTATTGTCAATTTCTGTAAAGCAATATATGATATTAAATGTATGTGTATTCTGTAGCTTTAGGTACATTGTACCATATTTACTTAGCTAAAGTTTAGGTAAAGTTTCTAATTATGTAGTTTATTTATCATATCTTTCAGAAAAAAAAATTATGCCACCAATTTAGTAAATGTACATGAAATGGATAATATCTTTGAAAAATGTAACATACAAAACTTGACAAAAATAAAAATTGTGTATTATACATATTCAAAAAACATAAAATAAACATCTTCCCAGAAAAATGACTCCAACAGCATTAATTTTTTTTCTAAGCATTTAAGAAAGAAATTAACATTCATACTTTTTTGTTATAATAGTCAGAGAAAACAAAACCCAATTTGTTTTATGGGTCCAACACAATTTTAATATAGAAACTCAACAAGGACAGAACAGAGAGACCAGAATACACTCATGTAAATATTCTCAACTGTTCTTTGACAAATGAGCAAAGGCAGTGCAATGCAACTAGACACTCTTGTGCAAAAAAATAAAAAATAAAAATAAAGAGTACAGACACAGGCTTGATACCTGTCACAAAAAATAATTCAAAATGGATCATAATGTAAATGTAAAATGCAAAACAACAAAACTAAAAGGTGAGATCGAAGAAAACCTAGATAACTTTGGGTATGGTGATACTATTTAGAGCTAACACCTAAGGTAGATTCATGAAAAGAAAAAATAATAAAAATAAGCTGGACTTTATTTAAATTAAAATTTTCTGCTGTTTAAGAGACAATTTCAAGAATATTAGAAGACAAGCTACATAATGGGAGAAAATGTTTCCAAAAGACACGTCTTATTGAAAAAAAAAAAAAGGAAGGAAAGGAGGAAGGCAGGAAGGCAGGAAGGCAGGAAGGCAGGAAGGCAGGAAGGCAGGAAGGCAGGAAGGCAGGAAGGAAGGAAGGAAGGAAGGAAGGAAGGAAGGAAGGCAGGAAGGCAGGAAGGAAGGAAGCAACTCTCATCCAAAACATACAAAGAACTCTTAAAATTCAATAATTAAAAAAAAAGATTTAATAATAGACTGAAGCAGATATCTCACCAGGGAAGATATACAGCTAGCAAATAAGCATATGAAAAGATGTGCCAAAGCACATGTCATCAGGGAAACAAAAATTAAGAAAATGAGCTAACACTGCATACCTATGAGAAAGGACAAAATCCAAAACACTGAGAACACCAAATGCTGGTGAGAATACAGAGCTACAGGAACTCTCTTATTCACTGTTGATGGGGATGCAAATGATACAGCCACTTTGGAGGACAGTTTGGTGGTTTGTCATCACACGGCAGCCTGCCTGCCCCCATGCACCTTTCCATAAAGACAGATCATTACTTCAGTATGATGCCTACTTTCTGTATCCCTACTGGGTCCCAAAAGATGGCTGGTTAGTCAATGACGGGTAAGACTTCTCAAGGGAGGAACAACCTAAGACAGGCACAGTCACATGGGAGCCATAGGAGGAATCACGGAATTGAGGGAAAAGGGCATAGACCCCTTGTTTCAGGTCCTGACAGCCTACCTATGAAATGACCTATTGATGTGATGATATCTGTCCTCTGTGCATTCTTGTCAGTAAGTCTCGGCAAAGGAAGTTTCTGTCTCTTAGGAGGTGCATGATAACATCATGGGACCTTCAGTAATGGCAGCTGTGCAGGCATGGGTGATTTGACCCTGGGCTAGTTTCTCTGGTATGAGACTCACAGACCATGGAAGATACATTAATCTTTTCTTATGTGTGAGACAATAAAAGGAACAGTCAAGCCCGATTCGGGGCTCAGTCCATGAGGCTGGGGACCCTTGCACCAACTGCATTTTTCTCTTATTTGTGTCTCTCTCTTTTTAAACCTTTTGCCATCCCTTCTCCAGTCCCACTGCTCTGTCGTGCTGAACGCACAGTGGTTTCTTAAAATACTAAACATACTCTTTCCTCTTGATTCAGCAAGTGTGCTCCTGAAAATTACGTCCACAAAAAAACCTGTAAATGGATGTTTATAGCATCTTTGTTCATAATTTGCCAAAACTTGGAAGCAATCAATGAGTCCGTCAGTAAGTGAGTGGATAAATAAACTCTGGTACATCTAGACAATGGATTATTATTCAGTGCTAAAAAGAAATGAGCTACTAAGCCATAAAAAGTTATTCAGGAACTTTAAACGCATATTACTAAGTGAAAGAAGTCAAAATGAAAAGACTATGTGCTATATGATCTGGAATGTATGCCATTTTAGAAAAGGTAAAACTATGGAGACAGCAAGATCAGTGGTTTCCAGGGGAGTAGTGATGGAATGAATGGGCAGGCAGACCACAGAGAACTTTTAGGACAGTGGAAATACTCTGTATGATACCACACTGATAGATACAGGCCATTATACTTTTGTCCAAATCTGTAAAATGCACAACACCAAGAGTGAACTGTAATGCAAACAATGATTATGGTGTGTCCATATAGGTTCATGTGTTGTAACAAATACATTGCTGAGGTGCCTAATATTGAGAAGGGGGGAGGTTATGCATGTGTGATAGCAGTGGATATATGGGAAGTCCCTGCATCTTCCTCTCAATTTATCTGTGAACTTAAAACTGCTCTCAGAAAATAAAGTATTAAAAAAAAAATACAAAAACTCAACAAGAACATTACAAGAAATTAAATTTACAGGCCTATAATTTCATATAATCACAAATTAAAATGGAAAGTTGGTTTAAATTTGAAAACCAAACAATGTAATCCATTACATCAATACATCTCTGTCGCATCCTGCACGGCTGGGTTGAACTCAAGAGGACCAACAGGGATTGGGAAAATAGAAATAATAGGCAAGAGACAAAGAATAGTTCAAAAGCAGTGCTAACCAGGGGACTCAGTGCCTCTAGGACAAAGAGCCCTGAATCAAGCTTGACTGCAGCTTTTATTAGGGTACACACAAGGAAGTAAAATTATTTTTCCCATGGTCTGTAAGTCCATACATCATTCCAGAGAACTTAGCTCTAGGTCAAATCACCCCATGGCCTGCAGGCTGCCTTTACCGAAAGTCTCATGATCTGTGGATGTGCACCTCCTGGGAGACAGAAACTTCTCACTATGAGGTCTAAGGGCAAGAATGCATGGAGGACTGATGTTATCACTTGTTCAGGTTTTGCTTCTCATGCAGGCAGTCAGCTCTGCAGACAAGGGATCTCAGGCCCATGTTCTTCACCTCCATGATTCCTCCCATGATACCCCTGGACTGTGTCTGGCTTGGGTTGCCCTATTGACCACTAGGGTCATACCCATCTTTGACTAACCAACCCTCTTTCTGGGGTCCTATGGGGAATTGCCATAAACGTAGTGAAAGTACTGTCTCCGTGAGGGTCTGTTGTTAAGGACAGGTCATGGAGGCAGAGGCGAGGCAGCTTTGTGACCACACATCTCAATAGATACAGATGATCCATCCTTGAGAAAAAGAGCAACATCATGAAAATAGAAGGGAGCTCTCATCATATGATAAAGAATATATACTAACATGTTATATTATACATAATGTTAAATTATTGATAGTTTCATCCTAACAGTGAAAGCAAGGATACTCTTTATGACCATTAAGAATCAACACTGTGATGGAAGTTCAAGAGGGTACAAGATCTGATGTTTAAGGATTGGAAAGAAAGAGTACAATGTATGAAATTTGAAACAATTTACAGACAAAATCGTGTAACTAATAAACAAATTTAGCAAGGTCCCTAAATACAAGGTGTTTATTAAAACAAGAAATTGAATTTCATGTCCAACAAAGGAATTTATAGACAATAAAATTAAAATAAAAGTCACTTCAATAACATGAATACTTTTAACAGAATATACTTAAGGAGTTAATTTATTTAAAACATACGATGCATCTTCACAGAAATCTATGAAACACTGAAAGAAACTTAAGATCTAAGTAAAGGAGAAATATTCCATGCTATTTTATTGGAAAATTCAATATTGTGAATATGTCAACTCACAGCAAAATTGATTTTTGATTATATGTAATCCTAGTAAAATGTCATCAGGTTTATTTCCTTTCTTTTTGTTTCTAAAAAATAGATTTTTACATTTGAAAAGTGTTATGTAAAAGCAAATGGCCAAAAGTACTCAAGAGAACCTTAAGAACAGAGCTGGAGGATATAATCTTATGTACATAAGATTTTTTCAAAAATGGATGTGCATCAAGAGAAATGTATGGTGTTCATTTTTAATAATAGTCCCAGTTAAAACAATGAAAATATCAACAACAGAATGCATAAAACTTTCTTTGATGTACATATAATCCAGGAGTGCACCTCAAATATCATGAAAAAATAAGTTATAGGCAAACTCCAGCTACACATAAAAACATAGGTGAATCTGATAAAAAAAAATGCAGTGCTAAAGGAACAGGCATAGAAGAATATATAGTACTGTATGAGATCCTAATCACTCAATATTAAGAGGAAAAAAATAACAGCAGAAACTGTACAGTAGTGTTTCAGTAGGGGATTAAATTATACCAAAAATCAAGATATTTATTTTCATGTGTCCACTTTTCAGTGTATGTTATATTTATATAAATATGTTAATACAACTACATACAATACATGATAACAAGTACAAATGCAGGTGCCTCAAATCCATCCTTCTAAATTTTATATATTCAATGTTGGCACTAATTTCTTTTTTGTTAGTTGTGCTAGAAAATAATCATATTTCATTCTCAGTGATCACATTCAAAACAATCACAACTCTTGTCTTCTTGGATATAGAAAAACTGTATTTCCTCCTGCTCTTATCTTTTATGCTTCAGGTCCTCAATGGGTTTTTTCAAACCTCATTTTGTCAAAAGAGCCCCCAAGCTGAACTTAATGCTTCTTTTTTATTGACAGTAATTGAATAGCAGAATATCTCATAGTGGTGTACAAACACAGGATCGGCATGAGAATTTGGTCTTATTTGGGATGTGAGTCATGATATACTAGTTATGCTGAAGTTATAATCTGCCTCCCACCCCTCAATCTTAGTGATGCAAAACAACACATATTTTCCATTGCTATATATGCATCTCTGAGCAGGAGGGTCTGCTTATTTTCCTAAATCAGGAGTTCAGACACAATGCTTATCTTGACAGGTTTTTGGACAAACTCTGTAACAGGAAAAAGGTGGATATTATAGAGAGTGATACACTGGCCCCCAAAAGCTTCTAAACAGTGCCAGGTGTTACTGCCACTAACACTCCAATATGGCTACTTTAAGGTATGTTGAAAGTGCAATCCTGTGTAGGTACAAGAAGGAGCCGTAAAATATTTGTAGGAGACCTAATTATGACAATATGCACACTTCTTAAATTTGGACCTCTAAATAAGAGATGCTAGGTCTTAGAATTTCCTAAAATGTATGCATCATATTCTTTTTTAACATATTTTAAAGAGTGGATACAAATGCATCATATTCTTTTTAAAGGGTGTTGAGCACTTCACATACACTTTTTAAAAGGTGTCTTTTAAGGGCTCATAACCATGAAAAACAGTTTGCTTTTTGTCCTGATACCATTATGCTTTATCTAATAGTTTACCACAAACATAGAGTATTAAATTTTTAAAATTTATCTTAAGTTATTATTGTATTAAAGAAATAAAAATGTTAAGAATGCTGCATTGTAAAATTACTTGATGGAGACACTTGAATTTCCACCATAACATGTTCTATGATTAAAATAACTTCCAGAGTCATTTCAATAGGAAAATTCTGCCTTATATGAAGGTTTCTTATCCTCTTTACTCGACTAGATAATTAAAAAATCATTATGTCATGATTTCCTCCACATTATATTAACCTATGAATACAATGTGTGTGTGTGTGTGTGTGTGTGTATATATGTATATATATGGATTTGTTTGTATATGTCATTTTCTGTGTATTGAATTTTGTTAATGCAGAACACATAGGTAAATTTTTAAATGATATTTAAATCCTAGATTCCCCATTTGAATTACATGCAAGTCCCACGTAGTGCCCACTATGAAAATCAGAAAGGATAGATAGAAAAGAAAACAAATGGATAGTTTCCTGGGGTCCATTGATTTTCCAGGATGGCTGTGTTGATAAAAAGCTTTTAGCTTTATTTTCTTTGTCTCTTTATTCTTAGTCCCAGGTGTTAGATAGACTTTTATTTTCTTTCTCATTGTATATTTGCCTCAAGTTCTTATCTATCTATAGCCTCTTGGTTGTTTGCTATGGATTTTGCTAGCCTAACTTTATAAACCTTTTATACTGGATGGGGATTTGCTCTTAGAAATGCTTTGAGTCACTGAGTTCCTTACTGGTACTCCCCCAGTCCGGCTTTAAAGTGCTATGTGAACCTATTATTATATCCCTATATCTAATCATGGTCTAGCCTCAATCTCACTTTATTGAGGATCAGTTTATTTCAGCTAATTTTTCTTTCACACTCATGAACTCCTCCGAGATGAACTTTTATTATTATTGTCTTGAGAAGTGGGATACAGCTTAATCACGATTCAGAACTGTCAACATTGTATTTCAAGACTTTTCTTCTTTGTATTTTAATATATTTGAATGGAAAATCATTCACATTTGAGAGGTAAGAGCTAATAAAATATTCAAACGAAAGCAAAAATACATGTAATTATACAAACAAAAAAACTATGTGCATAATATTATATAACAGTTCATAAGATAAGGCCAAAGTCTTTCCAAAGTGGTATTAAAATTTTACATTTTCACCAGCAAAGTATTATAGCCTCAGTTGAACAATTATCTCACTAACATCTGATATTGCCAATCATTTTAGTGTAGGCATTCTAATGTGTGTATAGTAGTATCTCATTTTTGTTTTAATTGAACTCTCTTAATGATTAAAGTTTGGCATTAAAGGAAAGAGGAAAAGAGATTAAATAATTTTCTGAAGAGATACACTGTATCATTCGCAAGACTCATATTATTGATTAGATTAAAAATTGTTCACATTTTGAAAGCCAGAGGCTGAAGAAAACACCACCATTTTAGCTATCAAAAGCAGAGAAAATCCAATATTAGTTGCATTGTTTTCATTATAAGTCATTTTGATAAGCATTTGACCAACTAAGGATCAAACACTCATGTTAAGTGAACTCCCACCTTAATAATATTTATTTAGTTTTCATTGAGTGTTTGGACAATATTCAATACCTTAATGCTTTTATTTCTATTGAACAAGATATATATGTAATGCAAATAAAACTAGAAATGGTGACAAAAAATATGCTTCAGAAGTACACTTTGCTTTAAGAAATATTTGAAAATATTTTCCTCCCAAGTATCCTAAATAATATAGAATATGGAACAGAGGGAAAATGGCAGGTAGCTTTCTTGTTTAAAAATTTGATTTCAAATTTCTATTCTGCATCCTTTTTAGCTGTGTGATCTTGAAAAGGCGCATTGGCTTCTCTGATCTTAAATTTCTGGCATGTGAAACAAAATCAATGATCTGGCACTAGGGAGCCCTGAGGCTTAAACATAAAAATGGGTAGCAAGTTCCTCTAGACTGCCTGCTACATATTGTAGCTCTATTAATACACACAGGCATGTACATGCAATTGTATGCATGCGCACATGCGCGCACATACATACACACTCCTACGCATCAACACTCTTTAGTTCCATTTTTCTTCAGTTGCTCTTTCAAATTTATTATTTCTGTCTTCTCCCCAGAGAAGAAGAGAAATAGGTTTGATCAACAAAAACAAAAAATAGATATATAACTTTATTCTTTGTATTGGCAAATATTTTATATATTTTCTATATCTTTGCTTATATTTAGGTAAGTTTCCTATGTTCGTTAACAAAATGTAGGAAATAATAGATATCTGAGTTAAATTATTCTTTCCCTCAGATCTCTTGTTAAAAAAAACATACTGTATATTTTGAGTTACTTTTCAGTATTTTTGTTTGTCAAAATTTTACATTTTCTCATAACAGTATTGAATAAGACAATCAAATATAGCATTTCCTAATGCTGTGAAATTGTATAGAGAGAAGAGTGCAATGATTTTTTTATAAAACCAAGTATAAAGATGATAAAAATCTATATGATTCATGTTGATGTCTGATTGTCTAATTATCTCAGAAAATTATGATAAAAAAATTCTTCCTCAGCTTTATTTTAGTGTACAATATAGGATAATTGGAAAATTTATTCATACCCTTATTGAAAAAGGGAACCATATTAAAATATGGTAACATTTGCAAAGATGTTTATCTTTAAAACAAAATAGAAAGAGACATTCACTTTCAAAATGAATGAATGCACAGAAAATCTATCCCTTATAAACTGTTTATTAAAAAAAAAACTCCAGCAAGCAATTCTCAAATTATGTACCATGCTGTTATTATACCATTTGACATCTTCCTTAGCTCATTTTCTATCACACTACTGCAATACATTTTATTATTATTACATTCATTTATTTTAATTTTATTTTTTTTTTAGTTTCTCTGAACTCTGGCATGTTATTACTGTATTAAAGCCAAATTCTTTGTCTATGAGTTTTTGTTTCTTAATTTGTTTGTCTTGTTTCTTTGTTGTTTCCAGTTTTATATTCCACATATCAGTGGTTACCAGAGGGCAGGGGGAGGGGTTTGATAGGTGAGGGTGAAAGCTATTAAATATATGGTGATGGAAGGAGAATTGGATCTGCGTGGTGAACACACAGTGTGATATACAGATGATGTATTACAGAACTGTACATCTAAAACCTATGTAACTTTATTAACAATTGTCACCCTGATAAACTTTAATTTTTTTAAAAAAGAAAAGATTTAGACCATGCCAAAAAAAAAAGAAAATGCAAATTCTAAGCTTAATATGTAATCTTTTTAGCATATTACTTTGATTGGCACTTTTTTTTAAAGTTTATTTTTTTTGTTGTTCAATAAAAGTGAGATGGTGAACAAGAGGTAAGCAGCTAGGGTTGAACTTAGGTGACTTGAGAAGAATGACACTGATTTCTAAGAGAAACACTGATAGGTGCAAGGCAGAAAAAAAGATTTTTCACATCCTAAATAATATGTTACACTATGTGTTTTGAAATGATGCAACTCTAGGTGGTTTTCAGAAACATATTAGCACAATAACTTCATGTCACTTTAATATACACTCAACTTGTAAAAGATTTAGTAGCTCTCTAGCAAATCATAAACATTTCAACATAGGAATGGCAGTATCTTCCTCATGATGTTCCTAATATTTGGAAAAATATTAAAGTAAAAGTAGTCTATAAATTGAAAATGATATAAGTAAATGGGTGATAATACATATGTGTAATATCATATAAATAAATGAATGAATATACCATATATTGTGTGACATATATCTATATATCTAATCTATCTATCTACACAGACTCGTGCGCGCACGCGCGCACGCGCGCGCACACACACGGTGCCAAAAAACATATACACATTTTAAGAAAGGAAAAAAACTGTATTAAAATTACACTGATGGTAACCACTTTAAGCACCTCTTATAATCGCAGAAGTCAAATGTGACTTGTACTCATCTTTTGTAATTGATAAGTATTATTACAATTTTAATAAATTTTTCCTTTCTTAAATTATATATATATATACATTTTTTGGATATATATATATATATATATATATATATATACACACACACACACACACACACACACACACATTATAATGAGGCATTGGTTGGTCTATGGTGGCAAGTGATGAAAAAGGACTGTAGCAACAAAGTATGTCAGTTGGCGATAAGAACTTCATGCTATGTGCTCTTGGTGGTAGAAATCAGATTATAATGTATAGGAATAAATAAAATATTAGATACTGAAGATGGAAAATGGGAGTGGTTATACACTATTATTTCTACTATCTGCCCGAGGTGGGAAAGAGACTGATTCAGTTGATAGGGCAGAACACGGAGCTGAGACAGTTCATTTTTTGACAGTTATTCATATTTGATAAGGGAGAAATGTTGAGAAAAACAGTAAGATGGGGTGGTTGATAATCTTGGAGAAAACTCATGAGGGGTTTTATTCCTAAATCAAGTGCAAGAATTTGTTTTAGGTAAGAGTGAAATGACTGAAAAGAGAGAGGAACATGAGGACAAAGTACAAGTATATTTAACACCAGTCTCCAGCTTTGTAAGTAAATAAATTAAGGCTTCCATATGCTGCATGCCCTGTACCAATTCTCTGTACCACTTGGAAATGTGTCTTATTATTATACATGTCTATAATTTTAATTTACAAATTGAACATAAACTTTCAAAGCAGACTTCTGTGATTTGCTCTGTATCAAACACCTAGTAGCAGGCATGAAAAACAGAAGACTTTACTTAAAGAAAAAGATGATGGACATGGATGAAACATGAGGGAAACTGAGGTAAAAGTCACCAAGACCAGCAATGGCAAAGTTTTCTAAGATGTAGATTCAACATTTACTGACTGTCTTGAAGGAGTTTAAATGGTTATAGTAAAGAGGAGTGTTCACTCATATCACATGCATGCATGAGCACATACTTTTCCCCTATTGTAACCTGTTTCAACATATGAGGTGTACTGGAGAAAGAGGAAGTGCTAAGAGACCTTTGTACCAGGCCCAGAGAGAACAGCAACTAACCTAAGTACTAAAAGTGAATGGAGAAAATAGAGTCAACATGGTAACTGTCAAGTAAATGATAAGAATTCTGTGATCTCATTCACAAAGAGAGATATGTGGGGCTCAGACAGAGTAGAACGTTAGTAGGCAGTTGTGAACCCACAGATGGTTGAATTTTAAGACGTGAATTCCAGCATGGACATCAGAAATATTTAGGATTCAGAAAGACAAATTCAGTCTGATAGTGTTGGGAGCCAAGACAGCACTGACAAATAAGAAGAAAAAGTAGTCTGACATTGTATTAACACTTTAATCCTGGCCAGTTTCAAAATCCTGCAGAACAGTCAAATTCTAGGATAACAGAGAAAATGAATAGAGAAATAAGCACAAAGTATGTATGCACATGTCCACTTAAAAAAAAAATATGTTCAAGTTTTTTTCATGTGTTCCACACAAAGAAAACCTCTGGAAGTCTGGTATTTATATAAATCTATCCTTTTTTATTTTCATATATACATATTTACATTTAAAATATATTATTTTACATTTTTATATAGTGCCCAATATTTAAAGGGCACTATAACTGATGCTAGCTTCAGGTTTCAGAGCTTCAGGAGTATCAGAAAGGGAAATGTGACACCTGGCTAGACTTCGTTACAGTCATTACCTAAGGGAATTAATGCAAACGTGCACAGATGAAGATGGTCCTAATGGGACACTGATCCAACAGGGCATGGAGTAGAGTGTTACCAATATAGGAATGATTTCATAAACATTATTGATTGTCTCTCTTTTGCACAGTAATCTATGCACTTCCTCAAACAAACCCCAGGTAACTATGCAACTGCAGTTCAGTGTTTTAGAAACATTTTGCTTACATTTGTAGATTTCCTTTAGGTTTAACATGCTACTATTAATGGGAAAACACTAAATTTAGATGGATAAATATAAGTCAGTTTCTTTGAGAAGATACAAATAACAACAAAGAAAGTCAAACAGATGAATAGGAGCAATATACCACTAAGTAGAGATTCTTAAGACTTTGGAATGTGGGGCTGTATTATCAAGTTCTTCAAGGGTAGGTAGTGATGAGTCAATAGATCTTGGAACATATTTTTAGAATTGTATTTTTAGTCCAAAGTCTGGCTCCAAATCATTTTGGCTACTAACTAAAATGAAATCAATCTTTAAAACACATTACTTGTACCTACTGAAAAAATGTTATTTTGTTGTTATTTGCATTTATCTAGTGAATGGTGAGCATAATTCCAACAAGAGCCATTGGAAAGATAATTCAGAAAGACAAATTGTAGCAGCATGTGGGGGAGCCAAATGAAACTAATAGCGCTGCAGTATCCATACAATTTATGAACATTAGATAACATGTACAATAAAAATGTTAAAATATATATAAAATGAAGGAGTAGAATAATACAAATGGCCAATAAAATTTCTAATTTGACTATCAGAGAAAAAAGTTTATACTACAGAAATTGAATAGTAAAATTGCTGCAATGGAAAATTGCGAATTGGAATCAGTAGGAAAAAGGCAAAAAATAAAAATAAAAAAAATAAAGCATTTAGATTTATTCAGTGAGTACAGAAATATTTAGTCTACTAATAGAGTTCCTAAAGAGAACACACTATAATTGGAACATTCATGATACTAAAAATACCAGGAGAAAATATGATTTTGAACACTGAGGTTGTTAAAAGTTTTTCCTAAAATAACTTTACATACACATATCACATTCTTAAATCAAAATTATAATATGATGTTATTTAAACATTATAGAAGTATTCCAAAAATTATCTAGAGAAAGAAATTCTCTTAAATGTCAAGGCTATTTTGATATAGAATTGTAATGATAGGGAATATGTGCTGATAATAACCTATAACAGCTCCTCACACATAAAAATAATTTAATGGGTATTAAATGAATATAAAAATAAATATTTGTTTAAAGATAAAAATAATTTATGAAATTATACTAGAGAATATAGAACTATTAAGCATAGAATATAATCAGTTTTATAATAAACCTTGGTACCTTAACCACAGACAGTAAACCCCTGCACTAAGTAATACATTATTTTGTGAAAACCAGCAAACATTATTAGTAAACATAAATCTATTAACCTTCTGTTACACATTAAAACAAACCAAATTCCTTAACATTCTGTTTGCCTGAAGTTATAATTGATTTTCCTCTCCCAGATTCTTGCTAATGATTTAAATTGTAAGTGACCTGTGTCTGCGTGTGCGGGTGTGATTGTGTGTGTGCACACACGCGAAGGAGGGTGTATTAGAAGCAGTCCGTGTTTAAGTGCGATGATGACGAGGTGGGATTATATGATCTCAGAAATTTGCAGACATCTCATATGCCTCTGTGGTTATTTGGGCTGATGGGTGGCTTCCATGAAGCCTTGCTTATGGTTCTGGAAGGATAACTTTGGTCTGAGAGGAGACTGGTGTCTTAGTCAGATCTGGGGATGAGGACCTTGACAGACATACCCAGCTGTGTTGAATGGATCCCTACTTACACAGGAAGAGATTGTTTCTATTTGGTAGCTCTTTGTTGCAGTGAGGGAAACCAATGTCAAAACACTTAAATTAACTCTTTATTTTTGGCCTTTAATTGCCAGTAGTGTTAAAAGACCAAACTTTGATTAATCAAATGTGTCAATTGAAAAAGGAAAACTAAGTTCAGAATATTTAACAGTTTCTATTGAGGCAAAAATGAATGCAATGACTAGAAAATATCTTTAAAGTGAATTAGATATTTTAAGAGACAATGCTACATTGTGTGATTTCACTATAAGACATTTAAAGTCTAAATAAATATTTAAAAAAAATCAGTAGATAAACAGAAATTGAATGTACAGTGCTGAAAACTGTATCTCCAGTACCCACATCCAATGAAAGTACTATATTTTAATACAGAAGAATATAACAAATAAATAAAAAATAGGAATGTGATGGTGACATTCTTTTGATTTCTAATACGCGAATAATATGAGTACCTACAGGACAGATAGGAACAGATGGGGAAATGCCATTAACAAATAAAAAGTAGATATAAACACTCCCTGGCTAAATAATCACTTGGAGCTACTTATTGAAATGGTATAATGAGTGTCAAGAAAGACTAATGAATAAGACACAGAATTAAAGTTAAAACATACATATATATACATATATATGTGTGTGTATACACACACACACACACATACATACATACATACACACATATATTTGAACTCAAAAGGGAGAGTATTTTTAATACATTTATGTTAAACAGCAGAGTTCGCAAAATAAAGAAAAGCAGATAATATCAAATTTTATAGTAGGGGATATTAGTTGACACTAGAAACCACTTTATAAAATGTGTGCAGAAAAAGGTCTATAAACCAAAAATCTAAACACAGCAAATATGTAGTCTAAAAGAAAAGCTATATTGGGTAGGCCAAGGTTCTGTGACTGCACTATCTATTGACAGTGTCTGTGGAAAGCTTACAAGGAAATCCTCCCTATAAAATAAATGTAAACAAATCAAAAGATCCCAAGAAAAGAGATAATTAGTACCATAAATAACAACAAAATATGCCCCAAGAAAATGCATGTATAATTAAATGCAAGGTAATGTATCTGATGGTAATGACTGCACTCAGAATATCTTTTAAGAAAACATACTTGAAAAAAAGAGCATGATAAAGAAAATTTTAGTAATTTTTACTAAATAAAATTAATAAAATTAAATTAAATTAAATTAATAAAATAACACAAAAGTAAATATTACAAATGATTCAGATACATTATCCCTGTGTTTGGGTTGAGAGTAGCTAACACAGTCTTAATTATTAAAATTTTATATAACTGAAAGTGACAATGATGGCTTAAATAAGGATGTTGTGATGATAATGACAATTGAATCAAAAGATCTAACAGTTTACAAATGTAGAATCATAATTTCTAATGTCAATAATATATGATAAAGAACACAAATTTTATTGATATTCATGATTCAAACTATATGAACCAATAAGTAAATTACTTACTGTGAAATTGATAAAAGAAAACATAACTAAATCCTTCTTAATCTGATATAGAGTTGAATACATTAAAATGACTCCAATATTAAAAAAACAAAACAAAAGAAAACATTAATAATTTTAAGTATAAGCATTTAATGTTTCTGTTTAGTATATAGTATCATAAAATAAAAAGTTAATACTATACTAGCAATCTAAATATAAGGAAGTATGAATATATTATGTATATGTATCAATTTATAAAGAGTTAGTGAAATTTATTTGCTGCACAAAAAGGTAGATAAAAGAAAACATTCATCAGAATGTTGGCGGTGAATTCCCTCACATCCTGGCAATAACAGCTGACAAAAGGCCTTCACGATAATCACTTACAATATATGAAAAAGGGAGTTTGATATCTCATTCACCTATAACATTTTGATTAAGCAGTGGACTTAACGAGCTGCATGATGTGGCTCAAATCTACCTGAACAAGGGGAAAGAAAACAAGAGAGTTACTGTGCTGGAGGACAATTGTATAATTTATATACACAAATTTCCTGGAAATAAAACAGCATAAAACGGTGATGTGGGAAGTGTCTAAAGATACTTTTTAACAGTGAAAAGGGAAGTACCCTGCAATCTTACCACTTGGCACGCCAAAGATATGTCTTCCCCATTGCATAGTGCCTGGTGTTGAGACCTGCTGCTAATTCAAGAGTGGGGCTCACTGCACAAGGGGATAATGCCAGGAATAGATTCTAGGAAAAACTGCTGGAGCCATAATCTGATGTAGAGGAAGAGGTCTATTTGGTGACAAATGTCCAACATTATATAATTGTGCTACTTGAAAGCCCTACAGGTTCCTTAATACCAAGTATATGTACCCTACCTGAGAGCTCGCATGTATAGATATCTGATATCCACAGTGAACAGATGGCCAAGGTAAACCAGATTATCAGGAATAACCAACCAAGAATGTCTACAGCCATGGAAAGTTTATTGAATCAAAGTTTGCCCTGTTTTTTACCCCCCTTTTTTTTTTCTTTATCAAGATTCTCAGGGGAATAGTAAGACCTTGAAAAGGAAATAAGAGGCATTTCTAAATCAAAATATATCACTTTTCTCCACTTGAAAGGGCTGGAGTAAGAGGAAGAGTAAAATGAAAATCATACACCATCTCACTTCAAGTATCTAGAGATGATATCTTTCCATTCATTGCACAGCAAACCAAAAGAAAAAAATGTAATGTAGTGATAAAAGATGGGCTTTTAATTTTAAAACTATAAACTCAAAGTTATAAAATTTGCTTCCAATTTTAAGGAACTAAAAATATTTTATACAGCATAAAGTTAACATTGATTAGAGAAAAATAAAATTCTATCTTATTTGCACTCTTCTGAGTCAATTCCATACTTTGATGTAGGAATTGTCTACTGATAAATATAACCCAAGACTATCGTGGATTCAAACCCTCAGGTAGCATCTCTTTGCACCTTATGAGAAGGCACTGAATATGGTAGGTGAAGGAGCTGCAAGTGAACAGAGGCTTTCTAGCCTCCAAGATACTTATTATACCTTTATAACTGATAGCAATCCCCCAAATTAAAAATAAATAAATAAATAAACCACTGTGTTATCTTTGGATTAAATACAACTGTACCAATAAATATGAGAAACAACTAGCATTTATAGCAATCATGATTTACAAAGTCTGTATTTTTAAAGTGTTAAAACAGACAGAAATACATCTTAGGAGAAGGTGGGTTTTTTTTGTTGTTGTTGTTTTGTTTTGTATTGTTTTGCCACATGAAGCATCTCATGAATTTATTTGAGGACCTGGCATTCAGTTGTAATGTACTTATTATCTATGTAACTTTATACAATTTGTTCATATTCTCTAAATCCTCAACATGTCCACTTTTTAATTGAGAGTAATATTTTGGAAGTTTCTAAAGTACATTCAGATCTTTAATTCATGGACATTTCAAGTCTATATGAAGAAGAGAAGGGGAGAAATTATTTCTGACATTGTGATAAGCTTTATAATTTTACTGTATTATACTTATATTTCAGCATTAAGATTTACAAACTAGGAGATACATGTTTTTCTACTTGGGTCTTTGCAAAGTATCAAAACATAGAATACTCACAAAAGAGCTTTGTCACAGTTTCATCCTATCTGTGACCCAGAACATTACAACAGCTTGTGCAGCACAAAAGGGCAAGAGAGGATAAACATCGTTTGCAATTATATAACAATAAATGAACCATAGCTGATCCGCATTATGATGAGATGTGCCTTGAGAGAATGTATTTAGTCACTTAGTCATTTAGGAGAATTTTCACAGGGTAAAATCGTTGGGCATATGGGCAGCATGTGCTCAAGGACTCCCTGCAGCATTGAGATGACACATCATTATAATATATGGTGCACAATCTCTGTTAGTATGGTGATTCTTATGAGAAAAATAAATTTGTGGTTTTTTTATACGCACAAACTTCCTGGGAATAAAACAATATAATGACAAAGGTGATGTGGAAAGTGTCTCGAAATTTTTTTAACAATGAAAAGTAGTGAATTAGGGTAAAATTTGATTGAGGATGGCATAAAGAAATATTTTTTTTCTTGAATTTACCAGACGTTTCATGTTTTGTTGTTTGTTTGTTTTTTGGTGTCATTTGTTTTCCTCATTTCAAACCTAAAGGTCATACTGGCAATCTAAATTAAGTGTTTTCTTTTTCATACTGGAAATCCAGAATAAATACCCAGGAATAAGTGTATTAACTCATTCTTTCAAGAATTTTCACTGAGTAATACTGCCAAGCCTTATTCAGGGCACTAGTACATCTATATATTTCTTTTGTAAGAGACTATATTTCCTTAACATGTAGATATCAATCTAATATAATAAACCTGTGATAATCAATTAAATAATCCAATATTTTTTCTTCAAAATAGATGGTTCCAGAAGAATTACTGAAATTCACAATGTACTTTTTTATTGACCAGGAACAACGGATGCAAGACAGACCTCACATGCTCAGGGCATCTTAGGGAAAATCTTGTGGTTGAAAAAAATAAATAAACAAACAAAGAAGCATGCAAACAAAAATGAATTTGTGAAACTAGATGCATCTTCAATTTTATGTGTCATACAGCCACCTCTTTGCTAAAAAGATTAGGCTATGATATTAGGTATTAGTATACAAATAACTCACTCGTGAAGAAGCCAAATCATACCAGCTGGTTAGACCCAGTTGTCAAACTCAGCCATGACTAAATCTATTTATACTGATCGTATTATGATAAAAAACAAAGATAATAAGCACTGGAAACTCATTATGTTCTAATTTTCCTAATATATTCTACTATTGTCTCTTGTTTCAAGGTTTTATTCTATTCTAGCTGTGTAGTAAAAATACTAAGTATCTGCTACTATACATTGTTTCTTAACTCAAGTGATGTGAAATTTTTAGCTATCAAAAGCCTCATGGAAAGTATTTACACCACGAAAATGAGCAAAATTTGCAAATCAGGGTTCAATTTATTGAACCAATTTATTGTTTTGTTTTCTAAATGTGAGAAAGTAATTGAAAATATTGTATATGCCATGTCTGAAGCTATTACATTATGATTAGGACAAAATTTGAAATAATGTTCTTCTAGCAATAAAAAGTATCATGTATTTCAGCAAATAAGTCAACTGCATCATTAGCATACTTCTGAATTTTCAATATGTCATCATTGTTTTGTCCTAATCATTAATTTGAACAAATGTATCAATGAAATTTTGTGTGAAAACTATTTTCATCAGTCAGTTGTATACACAGATTCAACAGTTTGGAAAAACATTTTGAAAGCCTTCTTGAGAACTGATTGGCTTGAAGAAATTTAGAATAAAGAGAATTGTATTGTTTATTGATATTTGTGTATGTATGCAACACTTCGTTTATATAAGTAACATTTGTAATAAACTTATGTATGTACACATACACAAATAGTTTTCTTTCAGAGAGCTGGCTGTTAACCATGTACCATCACCCATGGTAAAAACAAAAATGAGATGACATTGAGACAAACTGTGAGGTAAAAGACGAGAAAGTGAGAAAATGAAGGAAAAAACACAGGAGATAAATATGTCTGAGGTAATTTGTACTTTCTGGTTAATGAGCATGAAACATTTAGTTTAAAAAAAGGCAAAACGCTTGAATAGACATTTCTCCAAAGAAGGCATACAAATGGCTGATAAGCATATGAAAAGATGTTCAACATCATTAGTTATAAGGTAAAAGCAAATAAAAACAAGGAGATAGCACTTAACACCTACTAGGATGGCTATATTAAACAGAAAATCTGAAAAATAACAAGTGTTGCCAAAGACATGGGGAATTTGGAACCCATATGTTTGCTTATTGAATATTAAGGGGTACAGCCATTTTGGAAAACAGTTTGGTGGTTTCTTAAAAGGTTAAGCATGGAACTACCATATGACACAAAAGTTTGGCTTCTAGGTATATATCCAGGAGAACTGAAAGGACTTAAACAGATATTTGTACACCGATGTTCATAACAATATTAATTACAATTGCCCAAAGGGGAAAACAATCTAATTGCCCAACAACAGATGAATAGATAAATGCTGTATATATGAGGATTGCAGAGCTCTTGGCACATAACTTCTTCTAAACCACTGTACTAAGAAACTTGACCAAAGTCTAGCATGGCTTCTAGGAGCAGATGGCTATATCACTAGGATGACCCCAGCCCCTCATTGACTTCAGCCTGCGTTTGAAATGACTGCCTACAAAACTCAATGCTGCCAGGAGCATGGACCCCTTGCTCTAACCAACACTTGGAAATATGCCCCCGACCTCCCTTTTATTGGACATTAGAAAGGGCTTAAATTATGAATATGTATTTCTTACAGCTCAGAAGGGTCTGTCTTAAGGACCTGAGAGCCATTCCTTTGAAATCTAATCATCGGGGAGGATAGGGCCTCTCTCTCCCAGACTCTGCTGGAGGACTGAGTCCTAACTTCAGTAGCTGCCAGCTCACAAACCCAGCTGGCCTCATCACACTGACAATGATCAACCCTGAGTATTCTTTCACTCTCTGACTCTGCTAAGCCCCCTCTCTCTGCCCTCCCTCCACGTGCCTTTACACACCCAGTCATCTCTCTGCATATTGCAACGGAGCTCGGCTCTTCCCGCCACTGCCAATAGTTATTGAATAAAATCTATTTTCAGAACTTTAATGCCCATCTGTGTTTTTCTTTGACAACACATGCAATGAAAAGTTTTGTATCCATAAAAAGGGATATTTTGATATATGCTATGACATGGATTAACCTTAATTATGCTTAGTGAAATCAGCCAGACACAGATAGGCAAAGATTATATTATTCCATTCATATGATGTACCTAAGACTATGCAAATTTCTAGAGACAGAAAGTAGAATAGAGGTTGCCAGTGACTGAGGAAATGGGATAGTTGGAGTTATTGTTTAATGGGTACAGATTTTGTTGGGGATGATAAAAAATTTTAGGTATAGCTAGTGGTGGTAGCTGTTTGACATGTATTTTATGCCACTGTATTGCACATTCATGAATGGTCAAAATGATAGATATTACATAATGTATATTTTACTACAATTAAAAAAAACCACAATACTATACTTAGACATACCTATCTGGAGACAAAAGGGAGCAAGACCTTCAAAAGAAGTAAAAAATGTTGGGATGAAGTAGACCCTTATTCTCTACATTTTAGTTTAGTGCCATTTGCTGTAAAACACCTCATGGTATAAAGACCAAGCAGAAATCAGGGGCCTACAGCTTTCAGCAGTCTGGAGGTGTTGGGGAGACAGAAAATTGAATTCCAGGAGATTGGACAGGATTTAGAGTAACAAAATTCTGGAAAAAGAGGGAAACCAAAGGAAGTAAACATTAGGTTTTTTTTCTGTGAGGCTTTTATAAACTGGAAGCTGTTCAGGTGAATGAAAATAAAAAACCAAGAGGAAAGTAGCTACTAACAGGCCACAAAGAACCTATTTTATAAATCTCATGGAGCTAGGGAAGAAACAACACATTGTAATTGAAGTTGCACCAAGAAGGAAGGACCTTCATCACAAAATAAAACAAAACAAAACAAAAAAATATCACCTGGGCTTCTTTCCACTGAGATTTGAAAGTCTGCGCCTAAGATAAGGACAGAGATGAAGTGAAATGGTTTTTAAAATGTCTGAAATGTGCTTTGAATCTTCTCAATCTTTGTTTGGTCCTATGAGATAATTCTCTTATCTAACTGCTTGTGAAAAGGAAATTAAACTATGTCTGGAGAATTTAACATCACTCAGAGCCTCTAAAATGTTTAACATGCAGCATTCAGCTTTCAATTAACCAAAATAACAGGCATTACAGGATAACAATCTAAATGATGAAAAAAATCAAGAAAAAGACCAACAGAGTAGACAAAAGTTAATGTTGATGTGGACAACATTATCATTCTATTGGTTTGTTTATTTCTCTTTTTTAAAATTAGTTTCAGGGGTACAAAACAATGTAATTGTTAAACATTTATACCCCTCACGTAGTGATAGACCCCTTCTTCCAATCTACAACCCTATGGTTTTTCTTATGGATATTTATAGAATACTCTATCCAACATAAGCAAAATACACATTATTCTCAAGCTCACATGGACAATTCATCAAGATTAAACATATTTAGGGCTATAAAAAACACCTTAACAAATTCAAAAAAGTATAAATAATATAAAGTATGTTCTCCTACCACAATAAATTTAAATTAGGAACCAATTGCATAAATGTTTCAGGAATATCCCCAAATATTTATATGTTTAAATAACATATTTCTAAATAACACATGGGTCAGGGAAATATCAAAAAAATTAAAACTATTTTGAACAAAATGAAATGAAAATACAACTCATCAATATGTGTTGGATGTAGTGAAATTTGTCTTTAGAGTCAAATTGTAACATAAAATAATTATATCAGAAAAAAAATGATCTAAATCCATAACCTGAGTTTCTACCATATAAAAAAGAGAGAAAAAAGAAATAAGAGTAATTGAGGAGAAATAAGAGTAAAAAAAGGAGAAATACAAATTAGAGAAGAAATAAATGAAACTGATAACAAGAAAGTAAAACTTTTTTGAAAAGATCAATACATTTGATAAACACCTATTTAGTTTTAATAATTTTTAATGACCCAAATTCAAGTTCAGTATATTTTCTGTACTAGTATTCCCCATTCATTTATACATGTTGCTCATCTTTGTTACAGTAGAGCTTTAATTATAAATTTGTAGTTACTTTAAAATTTCTGTCTGACTATTTCAAAATGTGGGTCATTGGTGAATTTTGGTTTACTCTTTTTTTTTTTTTTGTTTTGTTTTTTTGTTTTTTGTTTTTTGAGGGCAGTGTCACTGGCCCTCACATGTGGGACCCGAACCGGGGCCGCTGGCCTCCCAAGCCAGTGCTTAACCACCACGCTACACAGCCGGCCCGAATTTTGGTTTACTCTTGATCGTGAATTGTTCTGTATTGCTCCTTTAGAAAATTTATCATCTACTTTTGATTTAATGTTACACATCCTTTCGATTGAATGTTAGAATGTGAGCACAGCAGAGACTGAGGTAAATTATATTAACTCCCAAAAGTTATGCCTGCCTAGTCTTCTGTTTGCTGGTTAGTGTGGGAGTTGGATTCTTTCTCATCCGGTGCTGAGATGGGTTTGGATGTTGTTGTTATTATCTTCAGTGTACAAGAGGTTTCAAATTCTTATGCATTATCTTTTGCTTCAGGTAGGAGCTGGGGACCAGAGAGTTTTTCTTAATGTTCTTGATCCGTTCTCAGTTTTTGACCTTTATTTACTCTGTGACCAGCCATGCCACAGAAGGCTTCTGTCTCTACTCTCTTGACCTCTCATGACCATCCTTAGTGTTCAACTCTTGCTGCTTTCACTTATGTTTTAGGGGTTGGGGATGGTTTTGTGTGTCCATTTTCCTATATTATGCTTAAGTGGGCTTGGTGTGCTGGGTTCTCCAAACTGTATTTTTCAGTATCTTTCCTGTCATCCCACTTGCAAACAAACATCTCAGCACCCTTGTTGGGATTTTCTGGCTGTTTGTCATTCTAGAAGCTCTCTATGATAGTAAAATAGACTCTTGGGTGTAGGACTTTGCCCTGCCCCTTCCTGTAGAGTAGACATTTTATTATTTTATTATTTTATTTGTTTCCATATTCCCTGGATACAATGGATTTTGAGCTGCTTCATGGGTGGACAGGTTTGCTATCTCTCCTCCATCAGTTTAAGGTATTTCTTTCATAGGAAATGAAGGTTCAATTTGGGCTCTATGTGTTTTCTATGTACTAGTCACCAAAGAGTTTAGGTTTTTTCAGCTATATCCCTGACTCCAAACAATCCATAACTGCATGGTGGGTATTCGTGGAAAGGGGCCTGTGCGTTAGGACAAACTCCACTTGCCTAAGCAGCTCCCAGGCTTTCTGTACACACATTTAGCATACACACAGCTTTCAGCTGTTTGTTATAGAATTTAGAGAAATTCTGTAATTAACGCCCCCCCCAAAAAAAAAATCATCTGTCCAAAAAGTGGAGAATTAATAAAATCTGAACACTCATAAAAAGCCTTTAAGAGAAAAGCATAATCCCCAATATCCATTTCAGAGGAAGCCATGAAGAATAATGTAAAGTGAAGAACAGGCTCTGAGTATGAAGCCAAGAGAATGTATGAAAGTGTCCAAGAAGAGGAAACACTCAAGAAACTTGACCAACTCCCTCAGCAACAATACTTTTTGTAATTTAGGAATTGTTTAGGACTAGTCTGTGGTGTGACTCCACTTCTCCTCCTACACAAATAAAAGTGCTTCCTGTGGTTACTTTGGTTTTTGTTAGCCAAGCTGAACATTGTTTTACTGATCATTGAAAATTACAACAAGGATTTTTCATCTTATTTTCAACTATTATCAGATCCTCAGATCCATTGTTGAGTACCACATCTAACAAGTCTTCACCCCACCCTAACTATGTATGCCATTTTTTTTTATCTTTTTATACTGATTTATTATTTTATGGTACCTTTTTCATAGTGAGATATACTTATTATTATTTATCAATATGAAACTCCATGTACAAATTAAGCTTCTTGAGGGGTAAATACTCTAAATATCCTATTACTGTAAACCAAATGACTGGATAAGTGGATGAGATATAATAAGGGCTGACTAAATAAACAAATTGTAGATACTCAGATTAAATCTGTATGTTTTCCACATGCATCTGTGAGATGACTTCCTTAGTGTAAAATAATGTGAGTTGTATATATTTTATTGTTTTGTGAGGCTAATTCATAATAGGGTTTCTAATTATAATGGTTCATAAATATTTGTGAATTAATATGGAATTATAGATCCAATAATTTGCAAACTAACATTTTCTGTTAAGTATATTCTTAGTGCCAAAATAAATACACAGAATGAACAGTATGTTAGGGAAATAACACTTTGATATATATCTTATAATATTTCACGGTTTATTTCTTGTCTAGACTTTCTAATTACTTATATATTAGCTGAATTTCAATCACCTGTGTAATAATTCCACATGCCCAATGTAGCATTTAAAAAAAACTTTATTTTATTTGATAATAATGTAGTTTTATTGTCTAAAAATCAGAAAATAACATTGCAATACTTACTATACATCCATAAGCAAAACTATTATTTTGTTTCATTTTCCAACCAGTTTTTTATTACTTATCTATGTATTTGAATATAGTTCTGTATTATAGAGTCTTTAAAACTATCATTTTTGAAACTTGGTACAACCTGTCATAAAATTTTACTATAATTAATCAAATTATATATTCTCAACACCATAATTTTGACTTTATATACAATACTATTTAACCATATGGTTAAATTATGATGGGGTATATCCTTAAAAACTTCTAATTATATATGCACATATGTCATGTATATATCATACATATGATATATATGTATATATGATCATATATAATTTATTTACACATGTATATACATATATAAAGCAAAGATGTATCAAGAACTTTGATATCATATATTATAATACATTATTGCTTAATTGTCCTACCACATGTACAATTTACTCTATTTTTACTGTATATAATTGCCTGAACTGCCTGAAAATAACTATTATATAATACAGTAATCTTCCTGAATTATTTCTAGGTTTTAAGGTAGAAACTTGAATATCATTTTTCCCTTTTATCTGTGCTTCTTTATGTAGATCTGAGTTTCTCACATATTATTTTCCTTCTCCCTAAAGAACTTCTTTAATATTTCTTGCAAATCAGAATTACTGGCAACAAGTTCCCTCAATTTTTGTTTGAGAGAGGCTTTATTTCTCTTTCAGCCTTGAAGGATAATTTCTTATGATACAGAATTGTAGGTTGGTGTTTTTTTCTGACACTTTAAATTTTACTACCCTCTCTTCTTGCTTGCATGTTCTCTGAAGAAAGGTTAGATGTAATTCTTTCTTCCTCTACAGGTTAAAGTGTTTATTTTTAACTCTGGCTTTTTCCAGAACTTTTTCTTTATGTTTGATTTTTCTGTACTTTGAAAACGATATACCTAGGTGCAGGGTTTTTGTTGCTTGTTCTTTTTTTGTCTTTTTGCATTTATTCTGTTTGTTGTTCTGTGAGCTTCCTAGACCTGCGGTTCGTGTCTGACATTTAATGTGGGGGAAATTTTTAGTAACTATTATTTCAAATATTTCTTTTGTTTATCTTTTTTTTTTTCCTTTTGGTATTCCAATTACATGTATGTCTTTCACAATTGTCCCACAGTCCTTGGATAGTCTCTTCTGTTTTGTTCAGTGTTTGTTCACCTTGCTTTTTAATTTTGGAAGTTTTTATTGACATATCCTCAATATCAGAAATTCTTTCCTCAACTGTGTCCGGTCTACAATAGGTCCATTAAAGGTATTATTTATTTCTGTTTTATTGGGGTTTTTTGTTTGTTTGTTTGTTTTTTTAATCTTTAGCATTTCTTTTTGGCTTTTAGGATTTCCATCTTTCCTTATTTTGCCCATCTGTCTGCTGTTTCCATTAGAGCTCTTAGCATATTAGTCACAATTGTTTTAAATTCTTGGTCTGATAATTCCAACATCCCCACCATGTCTGGTTTTGACGCTTGCACTATCTCTTCATATTGTGTGTTTTTTTGTCTTTTAATATGCATTGTAATGTTTTTTCTTTTTTCTTTTTCTTTTTTTTTGGCTGAGCCATCCTGCCACCTGTTGGCAGTTCAGCGGCTGCTTGGCTAAGGCTGTGAATCCAACCGGCAACCCTGTTGCTCAGAGCTCGCACTCCTGAGTGAGCTCTTAACCTACTGAGCCACTCTGCCAGTCCGTAATTTTTTCTTGATAAGTGGATGTGATGTACCAGGTATAAGGGACTGTTGTAAATACTTCTTTAGTAATGTAATGGTGAGAAGTGGGAAGAAAGTATTCTAGAGCCCTATTCTTAGGTTTCAATATTTTGGTGAGTCTCTATAAATGTCATGGGTGTTTCTCAGTTATTTTTCTTCTTTTCCTCCCACTTAAATGTGACAGGATGTGGGCTAATGTTGTATATTCCCTTTCACTGGTTAGTTAGACTCTTGTTAACTAGTTTATCCTGAAGGAAGTCCTTATAAAGAACAGAGTGTTCTGTATATTTAAAAATGACTTATTTCCTCTTTCCCCTGTCTGAAGCTTGAGGGAGTTTTTCTTTCTTATTACCTGTGAGAATCTGGTGGGGGCAGGGCAGGAGATAAAAACCTATGGGTGGTCCCCCTTTGACTGGGTCTTCGTGGGCTTTTTAACTCTCAGAGCTGTCCACACTGAGCCTCCAGCAACTCACCATGTACAGCTCAGGTTGTCCTGACCTGGAACCGGTTCCCATTATTGTTCTCCTCCTGAGTCTCTGTTGCCATCAACAGTGACATCCTGTATTTGGTTCTCTTTCTAATCTTGGGGGCATTGGTTTCCTTTGTGTCCTCACCTCTCCATGGATCCAAGAAGAGTTGTTGATTTTCAGTTTGCTTAGCTTTTTACTTTTTGTTAGAATAGAATGGTGACTTCCAAGCTCCATACATGCAGAATCAGAAAATGTCTGGTAAAGTTTTCAAAGATTTTCTGTGCTTTCTATTACACTTATTTCCCAGCACAATGAATGAGCAGTTTAAGTACATATATTCAAACAAGCTTGTACTAAATTCTATTATATTACATATTATTACGTTTTTCTGTGTTATATTTATTCCTCAAAATGCATCTTTAGCTAATCTGAATTGGCTTTGTATGAAATTTGAGGATGCGCTTCTAGAGATTATTTACAAAGAAGAAAATTATTTTTGGCAGGAGTTCAAATCATACCTAGCACTGAGATAATTCTCAGGACCTGGAAAATTATACTTTATGAATCTGTGTAAAGAAAAAAAATGGAAATGTGCCACTATTATGCTGAATTGGGGTGTTAAATTTACATAGAGACCAATAGAGTCCAAAGTCTTATTCATAAGATTATGATATCCTTCATAACAATAAAGTAAACTTGTTCAAGCATAGAATTCTGGCCCAAAGTCAGTCATGCAAATTTCTTTTCTACCACTTCTAGAGACAAATGTCATAGTAGAGGATCCTTAAAACCAAAAGTCCCTCAGTCAGTAAGTGATATACTGATAAGATTCAAGTTGACCAAAAGTACTGAGATTGACCCTAACATGGCTGCCGAGCTTGCATTTAACATCAAAGAATCCCATGTGACAAAAGATCATGTCAAGAAACAAAAGATAAGGAATACCTTTTCTTTAAAAGTCAAGTTAAAATAATTAACTGCAGGCCCCACATTGAGTAAGTTACAGAACGAAAAGTGAATTTCAGACCTTTTTATTGGTTCTCCACTTTAAGCACTAAGTTAAAATCATTTTTTTTTTTCGTTTTTAACATGTAATTTGTATTTTTGACTGGATCATTTCTGCTATTTGCTAATCCTCTAGTAAAAATAAATGGCATTACATTTTTTTTCCTGTTAATGTATTTTGAATCAATTTGATGTTCTCTTTTCCATTTCTTGTCCTGATATTGTTTTTTCTAGAAATTCTAGAAAGATAGGAAATCACTTTTATTAAACTGTTTGAATATTTTTTTCTTGAGTTTTTCCTGATTTTTTTGAACATCAATTTAAACAGTATTTTCATGCATTTTTAAGAACAATGTATAAATGACAGTCTAAGATATTTGATAGTATTCTTCCATCATAATCAGTCAAGTTGAAGTGAGGCAGATTAATTCACTAAAGTGACAGGGACTATGATTTACTAGATTTTGAAGATTGGTAAGCAGCAAATACATGCACAATAAAAAAATTAAGGGGAGTGCAGCATAGCTGGATTTTTTCATTTATTTTGACAACTATAGTTTAAATTATTAATGACATGCTTCACAATATGCTAATGAATAGCCTCCAGTATACTATGAAATAGAATTTTAAGGCTTAGACTACTAACTAAAATCCTGTACTAATAAATCTTGTCTAAGAGTACACTGAGATGCTAGGGTTTTGTGAGAAATTAATAATAGAAAAAAAGGAAAAAAAACCCCTGCTATATAGGTTGGCTTCCTTAAATAGAATTTATTTTAAAGTGTGATGTGTCCCTCTGGCATATCTGATTTCTTTAACATTTCTGTGTCCCAGAAAAGCCGACTAAGTCCTCTGAACTGCTATTTGATTTTCTTTGTTGTATTCCTCTGACAGCTTTACATGATATAAGTACTTAACGTTATCTTAAAAGTTATCACAGAATTTACAAAAGAAAATTAAAGAATTTATATTGTTAGTTCAAAATTCATTTTGTGTAAAGAGATATTTAGAAATGAATCATAACTTAAAATCATAATATTTCTATATTATTTTAAGCCACTAGCTAAGATGATATTAGTGGTATGACCCTTCATTTACAGGTTTTGCAAGAAAATCAGAGATCTTAAAATTGTCTTCTCATTTTTTTTTGTAAATACATATATACTTCAAAACATAGAGTCCAAGACTCTGATGCCTCACTACAGAAAAATTTTAGTAAAATAATAAATATTCTGAACAATTTTAAAATTAGAGATGGAAGATAAATAGTTAATATTCTATGTCATTTTTTCTTTGTTTATGCATGTCAGAGGAGTTTGGCATTTATCCAGTGTTGCCTTCTGAGAATGATAGGATTTATTAATATTTATGACATGGTTCTTTAGGTACAAACACATACTTATAATTTATTTTATTCGTCATTAAATATTTCTCCCGAAGGTCATTTTTCTCCTTCAACACACAAGCATGTACAAACATATTCACTCTAAAATACAAAAGAAAAGAGAAAAGAAAACCCAAAATATTTTAAGAATACACAATAAATAGCTGTTTTTCAGTAACTAGTCTCTGAAATCCCATTGAAATATATATTCAAGCATTAGTTTTTTTGTCTGTAGCCCATATGTAAATTACAATTAGGGCATCTATTATTTTGATGACTAAAGTAGATTAAGTAAGAGTGTTTAGTTTTCTGGGGTTGCTATAACAAAGGACCGCAGTCTGGGTGGCTTAAACAACACAAATGTATTTCTCACAGTTCTGGAGCTGGAAGTCCAAGGTCAAGGTAATGACATGTTTAGTTACTCCTGAACCCTCCCTGTTTGTCCTGAAGCTGGCTCCTCACAGGGTCCTCACATGGGCTTTTCTCTCTGTGCGTACATGTGTCTAGCATCTTTCTATATGTTCAAATGTTCTCTTCTTATAAGAATATCAGTCATATTGAATTAAAGGCCACACAAAGACCTCATTGTAACCTAATCAGCTTGGTTATATTTTTAGGCACTGTGGGTTAGGAGTTCAACATGTGAACTTAGGGAAGAACACAATTCAACTCATAACAGTGAGTCTGGAAAACCTTTAGTTAATCCTATATAAGAATTTGTAAAACTCCTATTTTAGAGTTTAGTTTTAGTGAAAGCTCACAGAGGGCAATTACTTCTTCATCTCCTTTGGCACTAACACAATTGAACATTTCCTTTCCCGTCCCTTCCCTTCTCTTCCTTTTCTGTCTCTCTGCCTCTCTCTGCCTCTCTCTCTGTATGTATGTATGTATGTATGTATGTATGTATGTATGTATGTATCTATCTATCTATCTATCTATCTATCTATCTATCTATCTATCATCTGTCTATTTATCCCTTCCTTCCTTCCTTCCTTCCTTCCTTCCTTCCTTCCTTCCTTCCTTCCTTCCTTCCTTCCTTCCTTCCTCTGTAAGTAAGGCGTTCCTAAACAACTTCAGTGAACAAGGTCTGTGTTAGATAATAAGAATAAAAATGTGAATTAATAAATACATCCACAGGTTCATGGGCCTTATACTCCAACATCTGTGATATGTATTGTGTGATTACACAAATAAAAGACATTATTAAACTGGCGGCAAGTGCTATTAAGGAAAGTGCAGGGTACTAACAAAGTACCTAAGTGGAAGTTCTGACCTAGCCTACATCCTAGGGCAATTATCCTTGGTGGAATGACGTTAACATTTTGATTTGAGGGGCATATTTAAAGAATTATCATTTCAAAAGTTTCTGAAACAAAATGGATGGAGAACTGGATAAAGAACAGCTGACGTTAAGATTGGTAGAGATTGGGTCAAAAAGTTCATGGTTGAACAGATAGCATGAAACATGGTTAGGAAGTATAAATGCTAGTGTTCTCTACTTTGTGAAATAAGATATTTTATTAATTTCATTGTTGCAAACAAAGAGATTTTATAGCATTGCATTTCGATAATATGTCTAACATACTATTAATATTATTTGAGATAAAATACTCTCAATAGCATGTTCCTGGTTTATGGTTGTTTCCTGTAAACACATCTGCAGTCTGGCTTTATGATGCCTCGCTCCACGGAGAATGTCATGCAAGCTCCATGGAAAATGTCATGCAAGCTCCACGGAAAATGTCATGCAAGACTTCTGTAGACTGAATGTCTGACCATATGACCATAGTGAGGCTCTCTGATGAACACAGTGAGCCTCTGCGATCTGCTTGCAGTAATTATTGGACTGGGTCTTGGGAACACCTGTGGGTAACAGGGAAGCATGATTTGGAAGAAGATGTTGTTCCAACAGGGGAATTTGTAATGAGTGTCCTTTAAATTGTCCTAAAGGCAATTGTTCTGAGATAAGGGGAGGGGTCTTTGTGTATCTGCTCAGTCCCCTCTTTGGTTGCATGCTGTCGTCAGGGAGGGGACCCAACATTGAGTAAGAGCCCTTCCTTAAGATAAGCGAAAGTTTTTGAGGGGGAAGAAGCTAATGATACCCTTGATGGCTGGGAAAATAAACATCTCTATCCAGAAAGAGTTATCTGTGCAGTGAACCAAGCATTCACTCTAATGATTAATTTGTAATGATCACTCTGAGGGAGAAACACTTTTTCTCTTCTGGTGTTTTCTTCCATGGAGAATGACTTTAATTAGTATAACCCTCTGATTTGTCTTTAGAGCTTTATGCACTCTAACCCAGGAGAAGTCATATGAATTATCTCATTGACAAATCTGGGAGAAATAAACTAAATATCTTTACTGAATCACCCCTTAAAATGAATTGTCCACAGGCTGCATGTCACCTCTCAGTTCACCATGTCATTGTTGGAAATGAACAGAGCTTACAAGAGAGGAGAAAATCTTCCCTAATTCAGCAAGGCCAGTTCTGGGCATATAAATGATATTTGCATTAATATATATCTTATGACTTAGACTGTATCAGTAATAGAGGAGGTACATTTTGCTTTCATGTTACACTTTTGAGATTTACTTAATTCTTTTCAAAATTCAAGGAAAGAAAGAAGGAAAATATATTTGTCCCCCTCATAGAAACCAAAAATTGATGCATGTGTCTGGAACATTAAAATAAAAGAAAATGAAATGGGGCTGGCCGAGTGGTATGTTGGTTAAGAGCTGGCTTTAGGATGCCAGCGGCCCTAGTTCGGATCCCACATACGAGGGCCAGTGACATTGCCCTCTACAGCTAACAACAGCTCCACCTGGAGCTGGGCTGCAGGAGCCCCTGCAATGGCATGGCTGCAGTCCCTGCTGCAATGGGCTGCCATAGTCTACAGTGAGTGGCTGGCAGGCAGTGTGAGCTGCCAATAGTTTCCGTGGTAACAGGCCATCCAGAAGCCAGCAACCGATCTGCACCACCCGGGAAGAGCGCAATGACGATACCAACATGGGCCAGTGAAGCAATGTCCTCCACAACTAGACTGAAAAACAAAAGGACAACAGCGTGTCTGTTCCCCTTCTCTGATTCCCCAAAGCTGTTCCCCTCTTCCAATTCCCCAATAAAATCTTTTAAAAAAAAGAAAATGGAATGGCATTTAGAGAGAGCAAAATATAAACCTATAGCATTTATTGTGGCAAGTATCGGGGATCTGTACCACTTATTTAAAATGTGAGAATTTCTTTTTATTTTGTGTATCTGTATGTAGACAATACTATTGAAACATATTTCTTTAAGTAAATTAATTAAATACAGTGTACATTTTTCAAAATTTAAGCAAAATTACTCAGTTTGATAAATTCTAATTAGATTAAGAAACCAATGAAGATTTAGTATTAAGTGTTTAAGAAACTCATATTGAACATTAGAAAAATATGAATAGTATTTTTTATTCTAATTTATGGATCATGTTTTTGTTGTCATATATATTAAGCCTTCAGTGAATCCTATGTCATGAAGAATTCTATGCTTTCTTTTAAAAGTTTTATAATTTTACTTTTTGGATAATTTTACTTATAATTATATTACTTTAATGGTCGTAGGCCTACACGTTTGGCCTATCTCTTTTGGTAGATTGCAGTTTTCAGTGAATTGGTGTATTTTTTTTCTAAATTATTAAACATATTAGTGTAAAGATTTTACAGTTTTTTCTTTTAATGGAAAAAGTAAACTCCCAATTAGTTACTTAAGAATCTATGTTATTATATCAAAATAATACTTTATATTTCCTTCTACAGAAGTCATTATGATCTGTAGTGATATCCCCTGTTTTACCCCCAATATTGATTAATTATGCTATTTATTTACTTATACTTATTTATTTCAGTCTTGTTAGATGTTTTTCAATTTTGTTCTTCAGGAATCAGCTCTTTATTTCATTGATCTTTGTCAATCTTTTCTTGTTTTCTATGTAATTTTTTCCCTCTTTTATTCTTATTATTTGCTTCTTTCTGCTTGCTTTAGGTATAGCTTGCTCTTGTTTTTCTAGGTTTTTGAGATAAGAGCTTGAATGATTGATTTGGGAAACACATTGCAGAAAATTTAAAAAGCATTAAATGATTTCATTGAAATTTTATCTGTCTTGTACCTTTTGCTATCTATATGTAAGGTGTTGAATATTAGTTAATGTGAAATATCCCATGATAATTTAAAGACATAATTTCTACTTTTATTTATTAACATGAGGCCCAGAAGTCATGGTAATTCTTGGGCATATAAAATAGAAAATAAACAGAAAATTTCACAATAAAAGAAGTAAGATATTTATGTTAATTTTATAATGGAAAAACAATAGAATGGATCAAGTTTAAGAAAAAATATGAAAAAAAATGAATTTGAATAAAATTGTAACAATTACTATGTTGTTTTAAAAAGTAGGAAAACATGAATATTTATTTCATGTAAAACTAATTTCTATCTTATATGGAATATGTTTTCATGACACCACTAAAAGAAACATTGCTAAAGTGAGGTTTGGGGTCTTTTTGTTTTGTTTCATTGTTTCATTTTGTATTTCAGCAGAATTGATTAGCCATATTGTTCTTCTTCAAAGTTGTTTTATTTTTAAATTGTAAAAGGTAAAAAAAAAAAAAATGTAGGCCAGAGATAAGTGGCTCTGTTGTTTAAAAGCTCGCTCAAGAGTGTGAGCTAAGCTCTGAGCAATAGCAGTTCGATGCCCAGCCTGAGCTGAGCTGCCACTAAGCTGCCAATAGGTGGCAGGATGGCTCAGCTAAAAAAAAAAAAAAAAAAAAAAAGGTAAAAAGAATAATAAAGGAGAAAATAAAATGAAAACAAACTATGAAAAATTAAATATAAAAATTATAATTTTGGAAAACACATGGATAAAAAGTAAAAAAAAAAATGGAGTCAAAGAATACTGCAATACCTTTATTTTGTTGTCACTGCTATTCTCATTTTTATGCTGAATAAAATTATGTTTTGCTTGGTAATATTATTTTTTTATATACCAATATTAATTATTGTTTTAAATAGAGTTAACAGGCAATGCTTAATTCCTCTATATTTATTGTTCACTACATAGGGTGGTGTCCTGAACCAGCTCTTATTTCTGTGCAAAAACTAATTGTTGAAAGTTTTCAAATAGTGCATGCCACTTGACATTGTATTGTTAGCTTGACATCTACCATGATGATTGGCTTTGAAATTAGCAAATGCTACAAATTGTTTTGGTTCCCTCCCCAAGAACTATTTGTTATTTACTATTATTTATCAGCTCATGACTAATTATATGTAATGAAAAATAATTTTCCAAAGATATATATAGTCACACACATATGTATGTATAAATACATATATGTAAATATGTGTTTATATACATATATAATATACATACATATATGATCACATAAATGCACATATGTGTAAATTTTATATATATATATTTCATAAGTATAATTCCATAGAAATTGAAATGTTAATATGTTTTCCTATGTATTGCAATCTGTGTACTGCAAAATATGTTTTCCTATGTATTAAATCAGCTTATTTAACCTAATATTAGTACTTCATCATGTATATATAAATGTGCTAGACAGGATTTTATGTAGAAGGGTTTTTAACTATTTCTTAAATAATATTTGAAAATCAGTTTGTATTTAAGGCATGAGAAGACATGCCTAAATCTCTTTTGTTTTTGTTTTGTTTTTTTATATCTCTTTCTTAAATACCTCTTATATTATTTTTTTTCTTAAATAAGCTGAAATGTAAGCTCAGCTATGGGTCAATATCTAACACACTATATAATCATTTTTTTCTTTTTTTTTTTTTTTTTGAGCAGTGTGACTGGCCCTTATATGTGGGACCGAACCGGGGCCACTGGCGTCCCAAGCCAGCTGTTAACCACCGCGCCACTCGGCCGGGCCTCATTTGCTTTTAAATCTGCAAAGTTACTCTATAAAATTCATGGTTTGCTTTTTATGGAAGGCATTCTGTTTTTATATTGCTGTTTTAAATGTGATGACATAATTATTTTTTCCTCTGTTAAATAATGAACAGTTACATTCTTTGCTATTTTTGTACAAATAGAAAGTTTATTGAAAGATAAATTTCTATAGAAAAGTAAACTCCCAATTATTTACTTAAAAATCTGTCTTATTGTGTCAAAAGAAAATATTGCATTTTTTCTAAAGAAATGAATATATTTGGTTTTCTAAGTTTCTTAGAAATAGTAGCTAATGTAAATATTTTTTTGGAAAGCAAATAAATAAAATAGTTTGACCATCTAAGATTAAGTGGCTGAGTATATAAAGGTTTCAGTCAATACTAATCATGTGGTTAATAATTAAAAACATCATAACCACAGAATCTCTTTAACAGCAATCAGAAACAATTTTAACAAAACTGAATACTTATCATTCTGCTATTTAAATCCTTCTTAGTGAAACTTTATACATTTTTTTCTCAGCAAGTATGTATTTCATTTTTCTTAGTACAGTTAAGTTCTTGTAAGTTAGAAGTTGAATTGCTAATATTGTATACAAAGATAAGCTCATTCCTATGTTGATTACTCTCTCTTGATTATTTGCACTTAGCAAAATAAGCCAAAAATAAATATATTTTGACTTAAAATTGTTTTTGCATTGGATAATTTAGTTAGTTAGAAAATAATATAGTTATACCTTCTCCAATGTTTAAGTAAAACTCAGAGTAGGTCAACTATTATAAAGTATGATGAAAGAAGGAACACATCCTGCCTGACTGACAACCTGTTCATAAATTTTCTTTCTGTGTTGGGGACCAAGAGACCCTCAAGGAGCTGTAAAGGATGGATGTTTGCAAGGCTCACCCCTCTGGCTGCTACTTTTGCAAGGCTGGCACAACACTTCAACATCCTGAGGCGACCTAGGTTTCCGAGCTCACAAAGCATGTCAGTGCACAGAGGTGGTTTCAATACATTGGGAACAGAACATCCTGGGTTTGATACATTAAATACAGATATCCTACAGCTGAGGCACAGAACATGAGGCATGTAAAGGTCCCTGCCCAAGGCTGTTGCCTCTTTTTTCCTCCCCCAGCTTTAGCAAGCTTATATCAATAAATGATGGCTGCTAGACTGGGTCACTGTCCTCCCAGCAGAGGAGACAGCTGTCCATCTAGCCCCCGCTTTCAAGTACTTCTTTGTCTGTCTTTCTTAAACCTCGATGGCCCCCAGTCAGGACCGTTCGACTGGCTGCGCTGGACGTGGCATTTCTGTGTGTGTTTGAATTTGAATTTCCTATGTAAACAAGAGTAGGGTAAATGTGTTTATCCGGTCTTCCATAACTCAGTCTTCGATATATAAAAATGCATAGACCCAAGGCAGAATTTCTGATGCTGGGAAAGCATTTCATTTCTGAAACTCTTACTGCTATTAATGATGTCGAGTTCAGTATCCTCTAATATGTTTTCCAATTCATCCCAGAGTCACAGGTGTTCAGTTTCATATTTAAACTATTTCTCCCTTGTAATACACTTCAATTTGCATAGTCCCTAATGTTCTCAATTTCATAGATTTTAGAAATTCCAGTTTTAATATCCAGCTTTTAAATGATGTGTTTGTCAGCATTTAATAGCTAAGTCCATTACTTCCCTGACTTTTTAATTGATGCTTTTAGTAGTGAAGAGTTCATTTTGCCCAGCTAATTTCCTGTTTAACTAGACTATTAATGATTACTGAATTCCAAAAGCAAAATAGATGTTACTCACAAGTGTCATAAGGAGTTCTATTTTTCTGGAAAAAAAGGTAAAAATGTTTTTTACAGGGTAAAATTTTTATTCAAAATGCCTCAGTATGAATTGTGCTGTGATTAAGTTTTCCCTTAGCAGATGGAATATGCTTAGGAAAATGATATATCAAACCTACAATATTTATAACCTCTATGTGACTAAAGGGACCAGTTACCATTTAAAAATAAAACAATCTATAATTGCAAATTTTATACGATGACCCCTTTTCATAACAATTCCTTTGGCTTCCAAAGTTGACAAAATTCACCTCTAAGCCAGTGATGTACCTCCATGAACATTATAGTGATGGTCAATATTGGGTTGGTGTAAAAGTCATGATGTACTTTTTCTATATTTTTTGTTGCAAAAATGTGTCATGACTTTTCCGACAACCCAATAATACAACACCAGCAGGGCAAGGAACAAAAGCAGAATGAGCAGCTGTATTTCAGGAGATATAAATACACACACACACACACACACACACGGGGGGGTGCCAAAAAATGTATACTAGTGGACACTTTGGTCAATGTTGCTCAAGCAGTAGTTAGCCGTAATCTGAAGTGTCTGAATGCTGATGGTAACCACTTCGAGCACCTCTCGTAATTGCAGAAGTCAAACGTGACTTGTATTCATCGTTTGTTATCAGTATATATTGACTATTGCAATTTTAATTCAGTTTAGCTTTCTTAAAATGTGTATACATTTTTTTGGCACACTGTGTGTATGTGCTGTGTGTGTGTGTGTGTGTTTGTGTGTATCATATTTTCTACTGCACAATTACACAATTAGGGTTTATTAAATAGAATTCAGTAATTTGCTTATATGCAGACTTATACACATGTTTAGGAAAGCACAGAATATTAACTGAAACTTTCCTATTTCACAGTTTTTTTATTATTAATAATCTCGTTAAATAATACGAGATTATTTTAATATCATTAAACAACTATATTGGATGGATATAGGAAGATGATATTAATGCAACTGCACTGGTTTAATTATTTAAAAATGTACTATCTATGAATAAAAATTATTTTGAGTGACTAAAATTTTTTCTGCTAAGTACTACAAACATCTATTTACACTTAAGTTCACTTTCTGTAGCAGTAAATAAAACTCCAAGTTATTTATTCTAAATAAATAAACTACATAATTGTATTTTAAAAGAATTTTCTATTAATCAGATATTCATAAACAGAAAGTATTTTTTTCAAATACTAGTTGCTATGAATATTTTTTAACCTCTACTAGAGATATAACAAATGTATTTAGGAGAAGAAAAGAAACATGTAAGTTTCTTTCGATAGCAGAAAATGAAAATAAACATTTTATGAAGGAAAATAACTCTTTAAAACTAGCTATCCTGCAAATAAACTGATGCTTTAGAAAATTTTATTAGTATGGCTTTTTTGAATATTTTAATTTCTGATTTTAGTTAGAATACACCAAAAATATTCCACAATTATGTTTCAACAAATACTGTGTGCATGGAAAGATTTAATAAATCTTAATCATCATGTTGTTTACTGAAATCATTGTTTTCTGAATATCATAAATTTGTTTTATCGAAAATTAGAGCACCTGCACGTGATATGGTCTCAGGCATGACTTTGTTGATGAAGAATGGTCATTTGGCAAAATGTCCCTGCAGAGTGGATACGCCAGCATTTATAGCTGAAGCCAAATGTTCAACAGATGGCCAGCTGAATAAGGTGCAGCTGGAGCTGAGATATATTTTTTAGAGGAAAAAAGTATATGTTGAGGAGAAAGTGACAATGCAAAAGAGGAATATTAACAATACATCTTGAAACAATAGTGAAATAAGGGCAGTCTAAGTCATATTATTAACATTTCATATCGAGAAAAAATAATGGGACGGTGCTGGACTAATTTCAGCTTAATTTATGACATGACCCTTGGGCCAAAGTATGACATTATGTCTTTATTCGAAGCTAGATTTAGTTCTATAGTAACAGTAATTTGTTTCATAATAAATCTGTATGACTATTTTACTTAAATGCATGAATTCATATAAACCCAAGCAACCAAGACATATCATATCTATTCACTTTTCTGTGATACTGCTTTATGCAAAATTAGATTCATATTTTTTCAGAAAACTGATTTGCTACGAACTTTAAATACTTCAGCAAACTACAAATGTTATCAGAGTGTATGCAAATTATTTGCTGAAGATTAGCACTCTGCTCCTGTGTTTGTGTTATGACTTTGATTCCCTAGATGGGATTTCTTGAACATGATTTTTACACTCCTGTTCTCCTAATGTTCGTTTCATAACAACATTTTTTGTTGTTGACTTTTTCCAGATAATAAATTTGTCTCTACTTTTCCAAAGTGAAACAGGCAACATCTTTAATATAACTATTACCATAGCAAGTCAAACTTGAAGCCCAATTATGATGGTCAACATGATTATGAGGAAAATGGTAAACTGTGGGAACTAATCTCTGAATATTACCAGTTTGTTAGGACTTCATTTCCTTATATTTATTCTGCCTAATTTTTTTTTATTTTATTTTATTTTATTTTTTTTTGAGGGCAGTGTCACTGGTCTTCGTATGTGGGACCGAACAGGGACTGCTGGCTTCCCAAGCCAGCGCTTAACCACCGTGCCACTCGGCCGGCCCACCTTATATTTATTCTGAATTCTCCTTAAACATATACATACTGATATTAATTTTTATAATTATGCCCTCAGGTTTAGCACAAGGTTAATTTAATAATTTACAGTTAACAGGTCACATTAGCAGAAGTAAACAAGAAAACTGATCTATTCACTTCTAGAATTCATTTTTGTGTAGTTTCACAGATATCTGTGAAATGAAACTAAACATCTATATGGTTGCAATGACCAAAGCAAAAGCTTTCAGTTAAATCGCTGAAGTCAGTCTTTCCATCATATTGAACATTTTACATAATATAAATTATTTTGTGTTGATATCAGTTTCTGGAGAAAGATTCTCAGATGGCTCCTCTATTTACTGTATAGACCTTGAATAACTTGTTCAATACCCCTGTACCTCAGTTTCTTCACGTGTGACATGCCATCAGTTGTAATGGATTGTAGTGGCACTCAGACACACCCCGGCACAGTGTGAGAGGGGGCTGACAACAGGAAAGGATGAAAATCAGGAAGCAGGGCCCATTGTGGGATATTCTGGAGGCTGACTACAGCATCCTCTTTCTGAAAAGACCTCCTTCTAGGCCTAATGGTTGTGTGTTATTGAGGTGGGTATATTCTCAGCATTTCTCCTTACCTTCCTGATGATTGCTATGCAATTTATGCTGTATTATTACTATTTTGTAGTGTATATCTAGTGTAATCACCTGACCATAGGAGGGCCTTCTAATTTTGTGACCTCTTTAAACATACAATAGTGTTAGCTTTTTATACTGTGAAGTATTTCATATCTAGCACCCCTTACTACAAAAAGTAAAATGGTAACTTCAATTTCTATAGTATGACATCTCCATGTTTGTTTGTTGGTTTTCCCATTTTAAGCCCTGTTTTTCTGCTGGTATCATAATTCAAACCACGTTGACAACCAATCATATTGTATTACAAGATTTCCATTTTTTTTTATTCGTAGAAACAACAAATTACATTAAGGGATTATTACAAAGATATGGCTCTGGCTGACTTTTCTGCATTAGGGGGTTCACTTTCCTCTATTTATTTGACAAGATCTGAGGTATCATCAAAGAAATAAAATTGTTTCAACTGTCTTATTAAATTGTGTCTTAGCGTTTCATCAATGTTTTAAATCTGGGACCAGCAAACTCCTCTGTAAAAGGACAGATAATAAATATTTAAAACTTTGCAGGCCATGTCATCTCTGTCATAACCACTCAAACCTGTGGCTGTTTATTGCCAATGAGGCAATAAACAGCCACAAACAACATAGACAGTAAGCAGGATGTGGTCACTTGGCCACAGTTTGCCGACCCCTGTTTTAGATCCTAAAACTTACATTCAAAACTTATTAGATCATTGATGAAAATTCCTATTGTATTCTAAAGCTTTGAGTGGTGATGGAATTTTAAGATTATCATAGCTATGTTACTGAGTGCTTACTAAGTGTCAGAAACACAAATATATATTGTCTAACATGAATACAACATAGGCATTAATATGACATGAGTATAACAAAGTATAACAACGGAATGAATATAACAAAAGGATATTGAGGAGAACAAAAGCACTCATTCATTTATTTCCTCAAATATTTATAGAGAACCTACAATGAACTGGGCATTCCTTTTGTTACTGGATATTCACCAGTTAAAACATAATAAATAACAGTGATCTTCTTTTAAGCATGCATTCTAAATTGCCCATTCCAAAGGTGTTTTGGTGGAAAATGAAGATGGGCTGAATCATAGAAAACTAGTCAAAAGTTAGAATTAAAATAGATGTTAGTAGAAAGCAGTATAGCCTGTTTGTTGAAAACAAACCCTATGAAACTTGACTTCGGACAATTACTAGGTTGTAACCTGGGGTAAGCTACATAATGTCCTGTACTTCCATTTTTTTATTTCTAAAGTCAGAAAATGAACAGTATCTACAGCACAGTGTTGTTGTGTGAATTAAATAAATTAACACATATAAATAATTTACCTTAATTCCTGATACTTAGTAAGCCCTAAGGAATAAAAATGATAATTTTAAAAATCCATCTACCATCCAAAACGTTGCTTTTTCCAAGAATGGAATACATACACTCACAAAATATTTTGTGAATTAAAACATTTGGAAGTTAAATTACAACTATGTAAATTAAAACTTTTATTTTTAATAACTATACCTTGAAATATTTAAATCTAAATATAAGTAGCTATACTAACTTTGAATCAGACATCAAGATAATTCACAATAAGAAATAGTTCATTTTTAGTTTTAAAAATATAACAGAAATAAACCTATGCACTCAATTATCTTGGGCATCTTTTTCTAACTCTCATGAAAATTTGGATACAGATAGTTATTTTGCATATTAAATATATAAAACGATTTCCATATAAGTCTATTGCACCAATGAGATTAAAATTAATGAGATTATATTTAAATTTAAAAGAGAATAGACAACGAATCAGCCATTTACATAATACGCCTGTGTCAAAAAAACCACACATATTATACACAGATGTGCACAAACACGCAACAAAAGTACTTGGTAGGTAGACAATATAAACCTTCCCTCTTCTTTCTTCAGGAAAAGAAAACAATAATGCCATTTTAAGAGACAGATTATTCAAGTATTAGCCACTATTCATTCTGTAATACATCTTTTCTAATATTAACCATAAAACACTAAAATTGTTGTGTGACTTTTATAGTTGAGGTATATTTTCTTTTTATATGTTTTTCATAATATCCTAATTTGTATTTTTTACAAAAGTTTGAAATTCCTGAAATATTTCAATTTTGAATCCAGTGAATCCACCAGGCAGAGGTCTGGATCAATTACTGCTATCTTTGTTGCATTTCTGAGTAAAATATAAATTTTGTAATTCTCAAAATTTAATTATTTGATGTTTAATATGGTTTAAACTCAAAGTCTGATAATATATAGCTGAAGAGTAAGGATTGATTTTCCAATTTCCAACTCTTTCTTTATATATTAATAGAATTTGAACTTGTGATGGGGGTTTATGTAGGGAGGAGAAATATAAAGGGGGACATAAAGCTCTGAACTCTACCAGGAAAGGTTCTTGAAGGAAGCTTAAATGAGACCTTGGTACTATAGGAGCAACCCAGAGATGCCTCATTTTGACAGTTATTACACATGCTTTTATCTTAAAAGCAAACAACAACAACATGTGAATTTTCTCTAAAGTATAGTACTATCATGGACTTAACTGTGTCTCCAAAATCATACGTTGAATTCCTATCCCCAGGACCTGTGAATGTGGTCTTATTTGGAAAAAGGGTTTTTGCAGATAATCAAGTTATAAGGCCATACTGGGTTAGTATGGTTCCTAATCCAGTATAACAGATGTCCTTATAAGAGAAGAGACACAGACAAGAAGAGAGAATGTCATGTTGATAAGTGAGACGTAGATTGGAATTACACTGCAATAGTCAAGTAATGCCAAGGACTGCATTCAACCATCAGAGAAGTGTAAGGTTGACTCACCCTCTGAGTGCCTGAGGAAGGAACAACTCTGCGGACACACTGATTTCAGATTTTTACCTCCAGAATTGTGAGTAAATAAATAAGTGTAGTCTTAAGACACCCTGTTTGTGGCACTTTGTCATAGCAGCCCTAGGAAACTAATATAAATTTTGGTACTGTGAAGTGGGGCACTGCTCTAACAAATACCCAAAATGGAGGAGGTAGCTTTGGAACTGGGTAATTAGAAGCTGAAAGAATTTTGACACACATTATAGCATAATTCTAGATTGCTCTGACGAGGTGGTTCGGTTCTTATTTTGATGTCAAACACAATTCTTATGAGGTGTGGAAGTAAGTAAAGATGGTAGACATTTTTTTTTTTCTAAGAGAGTATATATATATATAATCATAAATAGACTTTTGCTAGAAAAAATAATATTAAAGCTGTATTTGATGAGGTCTCAAAAATTAAAACATATTATTGGAAACTGGAAGCTGTTCCTTATTATAAGTGGCAGAAGTCTGATGACTTATATTGTACTGTTGGGTAAAAAGTAAAGCTTGTAAGCAATGTACTCAGATCATTAGCTGAGGATATTTTGAAGCTGAGTGTTGACGGTGTGGCCTGGCTTCCCCTTACTGCTTATAGTAAAATGCAAGGAAAAGGAGGTATGTTGAGGAAAGAACTGTTAAGCTGGAACTTGATTTGAAAAATTCTTAGTTTATCCAAATTACAAAACAAACAAACAAAACAAAAAACACAAAAAAAAAACAAAGAAACAACAATAAAAAAACATGCTCTGAAAAGAACACCAAGGTATGGCTGGATAAACCTTTGATGAAGAGATTAACTATGTGACTCAAGGATTCAGTTAAGTATCTTGACAGAAATACTTCTATCTTAGATTGAAGGAGGCAGAAATAGGACAAAATGAAGGAAGGCTCTCAGGCTTTTGGACTCTACATGTTCAAATGGTCCAAAAGAACTACTCAGCTGCGAAGATGTGTTGTCCTTCAAGAAAAGGAAGAGATGACAGGGTGGTTCAAAAAACCTAAGGTTGCTATTCTTACCACAGGCCTATTAGGCAAATCACCTCCAAGGGCTGAAACGGTGGGGCTGCTGCCCAGTCAGCCAAGAGAACAGAATACTGCACCACTGAACTTATTCTCAGGATTTAAATTCTAATGGAATCTGCCCTGCTGGGGTTCAACTTGCTTTGGACCTGTGACCTCTTTTTGCTTCACATTTTTCCATTTTGGAATGGGAGTTTCTAATAAAGGCCTAATGCCCTAGCCCTCCAATGTATTCTGGAAGCAGAAAACTTGTTTTCTAATTTGCACAGGCGAGATAAGAAGAATTTGCCCACAGATGGAATATACTTGTAGTCTCACCCATACCTGATTTAGATGATTTCAAAGATGGGATAAACCACCCAGTCTAGTATTTTTTAAGTCAGCTTTAGGAAATTAACACAAATGCGCAGAACCTGTTCTTGGTCACATAAAGTTTAGTAATGTGATCTCCTATCAAGAGCTCAGTTATGGTAAGCACAAACTCACCATTAAGCTCATATATGTTAGAATACAAATAATTAGCATGTGCTGACTAGTATAATGTAAAGAGGGAAGAAAACCACAAACCTAAACATTTTCTACTTACTTTCAACTTCTCGATCTGCTTCTTGACTCAGATGCTATGTGATGGACATGATCCATGTATGGAGAAATAGTCCCTTTTGGTTAGACATTTACTAATCCTTTTGCAGAAATTGACAACATAATTTACACTTTCCACATATAACAAAGTGATCAATGAAATAGATACATTATTTAACTTTTAGATTTAATTTTTTGTATGTAAAATTTCTGGAGGGGATGAAAAGTGCGATTCATGGGATTTTTCAATCCAAAAACACTTCCTGAAAAAGAGAGACAGTATCTCTCTTCTCTTTTCATATGTAATGTTGCTGTTCAGTATGATAATTGTTCAGTCACATCTTAGATTTTTAAAAGAGGTTTCCATTCAGTATCACATAGCAAGCAATATTGCTTAAAAAATTAATTATGAAAAAAAATGAAGTGGTCACAAGTCTAAAGCAATAGCATCCCATGGATTGGAATGGAAGCAGATCAAATATGTTTCTACTTACACTCCTAAGTATATAGAAATTTGCAAAGTTTTTGTTAAAAAATATATATATATATATATTTTAATATATATATATATATAAAAATATATATATATAAAAATATATATATATTTAAATATATATATATATATACATATATATATATATATATATATATATATATATATACTAAATAACTATGAGAACATGAGTATATAATGGCCAGCTCAAATCCTGGTTGATCCTTTGCAAGTTCTGTATGCTTAGCCAATTGGCCAAGTTTTATAAGCATCCTGTGCCAAAGTTTTCCCATCTTACAATGGCAATATGATAGACCTTATCTCATATAGTTGAGAAAATAAATTAGCTAATATATGTAAAACATTTAGGACAAGTACTGATTCTTTAATATTGAAATAATGTCAAAATGTTTTCATTCCAAATATTATAATCTACATTTTTGTTACAAATTACAAATTTAGCAAGGACATTAAATATTATTAAAACAATAAATAAATGCAAGCCTAAGTACATTACCACTTAATAAAATTATCAACTGTGACTTTCTTCCAAAGGTTTTAATTTATTTTTGATGCTGTAAGTGACAGTAGATTAAAATTATTCGAACTTGATAATTTATAATCATATGAACAACATAGTCATCTTCCATTCTTAGTCTATATTATAAATTAAGAATAACATATACACTTTTTCTTTTTTTTCTTTCTTTCTGTCTTTTTTTTTTTTTTTTGTAGATAATGCAGTAACCACTTACTTGTTCCCTAGTTATCCCACTTTATATCTTCATACTGTATCAGTCGGAGTTCTCTAGAGAAATAAAACTGATAGGCAGTAGCACATATTTTCACTCCTGTTCCCCTTAAAATAGAAGTTAGGAACAAAAGGCCTGCATTTTTTTCAAATTTCACATGATAATCCTTGTTAAAATTGATTTTGTCTTTATTTTTTTCCAAGAGGTCTTTGCTTTTATGGAATAAGGGAAGATTTTGATAAAAGTTAAACAATATAAAGCAATGTACTGCAAGGCCTCTATAAGGAGGCCCAAGGAGTTCAGTGTGACAGAATTTAGCTTGTCCTTTGTTCTGAGAGGACAGGGGAGAGGAAAGGTGCCAAGGCAGAAGGCCTCCTGTTAGTTAGAATAATTGCAATCCCTGAATATAGTGGTTAGCACAATATCTATTTATCTTTTGTGCAACCCTAATTTTAACATAGTTTATATGTGTCTATGATAGATTTCTGTTGCCAGTGAAAGTATAAAGCTAACGGATAGGAGAATATGAGGCATTAATTCAGGCAGCATAAGTGGGGATGGAAGAAAAAAGGATTCTACTAGTGTGTGGCTTTGTTAAATTTACATTTGGTAAGGAAATCCCTGGGAAGTCCAATGTTAAGCTATGGTTCAACAAAAGACCTCAAGGGAAAGTGAAATAAAGAGCCTTATGACTCACAGGTCCTAGCGGAGCCATATGGGGAGGTGGAGGCAGGGTGCAGGCATAGAGCAGGGCAGGGCCCGGGGACAAGTCTACGAGAGTCAGTGGGGTGGAGTGCTTTGGGTTTCCCCGGCTAAGGCTGGCCGGGTCACATTAAACCAAATGGAGTGGCATTTTGTTAAGCTCCACAGGGTCTTACTAAAGGTGCACAAGGGGAAGGCCTGAAGGTTAGGGAAAGTGACTGTCACAAGGGCTGTTAGGGGAGGGGAATCATTTGCTTGTGACTGTTCTCTAGGGCTTGTGCTGGCAGGAGGGTCTAGTGTCAGATCAAGGCACCTGTGGGCTGTTTTGCCACACACAATGTATGCCCAGGCAGTTTAGTTGCATTCCCAACAACAAGCATTTAATTAAATTACAGATTAGGGAAGGCTTGTCACTGGGTGTGGATGGAGGAAGATAAAGAGGAAAGGTTCAAAGGTGATGTTACCACAGTGAATGCTGAGGTGGTCAACATGGGAAAGATCAGAAAAGAATCAGTCCATCAGTCTAGAGTTTGATAAAAGTTGAGATGTATGTAGTTGTGCCTACACTGAAATACCATGTGCATACAATTAAATGGATGTTAATGTGTCTGTTCTCTTTAATCTATTAGGAGCTCCTGCAATTCAGAGGCTATAATTTGTGCATCCTAATTACCCTAGAGACTAACACAGAGTCCAATTTTCAGCGAGGAGAGAATTAATACAGGAATTGGAGTTGTATACCATCACAGAGTACGCAAAAATGAAAGAAAAAAAAAAGTAGTGGTGTGTACATTTAAGTAATATTCTTTAGTTGATAAGGGTACAGCTTATAATGTAAAGAATCTGGCTTGAATACTATCTCTACCATTTACTTTCTATGAAATTTAAAAAAAAAAATTTTCAAGGAATAATTTCATCACCCCAAAAATGGATATTATGAGAAACACTAGTTTCAGCAATATCTGAAGATAATGTATAAAGATGCTTAGTAGCAAAACATAAATGTGAAGTAAAATAAATACTAACTTTTTATACTTGCCTCTTTTTTTACCTGAATTTTGTGAGATTTTAAATGAATAAGTTATATTTTATAAATTCAAATTTTATATGATATAATAAATTATTCTTATGTATTGTATTATTATATCTATTTCAAAACCTTAATCCATCTGCATTACAAGAAATAAACAAATTATGGAATATTCATTCTACATCAAACTATATGACAATTAGATGAGGAATTAGACATATAAGCAAACAAACATATATATTGAATTTCACAGCCATGTTCGATGAAAGAAACTAGACATAAATGAGTATATCATGAATGATCCTATTAATATAAATATAAACAAATTCTATATACTATAAAGGTCAAAATGAAATGCAAAACTAACCTATTCCACAAGAAGTTAGGATAAGGGATGCTCTTGTGAACATTAGAGGGTTTTTAGCATTCTGATATATATATATATATACACACACACACATACATATATATACATATGGATGTAAATATATATATATATATATATATATATATATATATATATATAATTTTTTTTTTAATTTTCTTTTGAGGGCAGTGTCACTGGCCTTCATATGTGGGACTGAATCGAGGCAGCTGGCTTCCCAAGCCAGCGCTTAACCACCACACCACTCGGCCGGCCCTTAGCATTCTGATATTTTTCATTTATTTATCTGGATGCTATTCACACAGGTCTGATCATTGTGAAAACTGAGCTTCACTTTAAGATTTGTGCATATTGCTATGCTATGTTAAGTCTGTTATGCTTTAAAAAAATGTTTACATGTAACATGAACTCTATAAAATTGCAGCATTATTATAAAATAAATGGCTGAATAAAGAAATAGGGATTCCATAGGAAGATGGGTTAATTACATTTCAATTAAATGCTAATTATAATTCTTCAAAAGCAGAGTCATCTAATATACCCAAGTATGAATGAGCCCCCAAATTTAAGAACGGCTATGTCTTTATCAGTAAATTAATTTTTTTTTTTTTTTTTTTTTTTGAGAACAGTGTCACTGGCCCTCATATGTGGGACCGAACCGGGGCCGCTGGCTTCCCAGGCCAGCGCTTAACCACTGCGCCACTCGGCCGGCCCCAGTAAATTAAATTTTATAATAATATATTTGTCCAGAAATTTGAAAGTCTTCCCAAACCATCATAAGCTCATTAATAAGATAATATGTTTAGAATCTTGTTTTGGAGTGAAATGACATTTTTTGCATTAACTTATATGCCTATTACATGATAGTATTTTTAGATAATTTAAAAAAATTCACTGTGGAATTTTGTATATGCATCATTTATTAAAATTTAAGGTGTTACTTTGATTTACAAGACTTGTACAGGACATAGGATACTGAATAAAGTTGCTAATATTTCCTGATTGTTTTGCTAGCTCAGAAATCCATAATAATGAATGTAAACAATTCCCAAATGAAAGTGCTTCTTGGCAAACTGGTTTGAGGATTACCAAAAAAGGCTTCATAACAAATGTTAGTAATAAAAGCGTAAGTGAATAATAATACCAAGTAATATCAACAGCAATGCCCTCAGAGATATGTTAAGGAATTGCAGGAAAACTGCCACGTGCTAGGGCAGTGTCAGGCATGAAGGATTTCAACAGATCTGAATAAGATCCATCAAGAGAAACAGGCCAAAACTTGAGGCAAGTAGGTAAATAACCTCAAAATGAGCATAATAACACCTTGGAATCAAAAATAAGGGAAATGGATTAAAATACTAAAATACTAGTGAGGAAGTAATCTAGAGGAGATGGATTTCACAAAATACTACAAATGTGGCCTAATCGATAAACCACTTATTTATTTATTGGTTTGTCTGTTTATTAATAGATTTTGAAAAACAATGGAGGAGGCGGCAATTAAGGGAAAATGCCAGCATACCTGCCTGATTTTACCCCTGTCCTCTGCATATCAACCTCTTTATAAAAATGCCAGTAACTGTGTGAATGGCAAAAGAACTGTGAGAAAACCTTGAACTGGGTTGAGTAGTGTAGTAACATTATGTTATTATTTGAAACCAGTATTTGAGTATTGCAGCATTATTTACATAAACGCAATCATGTTAATATATTTGAAACCAAAGTTTTCTTAAAGAGAAACAAGATGCATGAATCAAAGAACTAAAGTTAAAAACTTTTACTATCCTAACTTTGAATCAGAGAGTTCATTAAAGTCACATACGTTTTTATTCAGAAACTACTTTTTCCTTGCTCTGGCCAGTGAAAAAGCATAAAAATAATAAAAACCTAGGAATGAATAAACCCAGTACGCTGACCTTGGTCTCTAAATATCATTTCCCAATATTAGTTGCCAGTCTGAGCCAGACTGAACCGGGAATATTGTGTTGGTAGAGAAAACAAGGAAATAATTGACGACATCTGATATGATTGTTAAAATGTTACTAAAGATCAGGGGTCTCCACTATGAAAAGATAAGACAATGAGAGTGGTAAATAATAATGAGCTGATCTGATTGAAACACATTTAGATATACAGATGTGTGTTAGTTCATATCATATTTAAAATATTTATTGAACATCATTAATTCTGCTCTTATCTTACAAGCTTTATTTGAGGTTAACTGAATTTTTTGAGGAAAAGTTCGTTATAATACATTGAGATGAAATGATAGAATTAGAAAGTCACCATTTTGAAACTGAATGAATTTACCTAAGCAATGATCACCAATTGATGATGAAACCACTACCTGAACCATTTATTGGGGCAATCAGGCTTTTAAAAACAGCACACTAATCAGCTCTAACATCCTTAATAGCAGAGCAACCACATAGCTGTACCTTTTGATGTGATATCACCCCTCTTGACGTGCCAAACTTGATTCTAAATCTTTTCAAACCTCTACATGCATCATTTTTCAGGAAATAGCGAAAAAAGTAAAAACAATTACCTGCAACCAGAATGTGGAATTTTCTATAGAAGACATATCCAAGTTTTTCAACAACAAAAATTGTCTGATGAAAAAGGTGTGTGTAAGGGTGGGTAGTTATAAATTGAGAGACTAAAAATAGATAATAAAACTATGGCTTTTGTTTAGAATCTGAAACAAATCCACTATAAAATGACAGTTGCAAGACAATAAGGGAAATTTAATTATGAACATAGATAATGTTTTAGAATTATTGTTAAATTTATTAGAGGTTTTAATGATATTAGAGTTATGTAAAAACCTGTAGGGGTTTTTTTTGTTGTTCTTGTTTTTCATTTGGAACAACACATAATAAAGAATTTATGGGTGAATTAATTGATAACTTAATTTGCATTAAATTACTTGAGCAATTCAATAAATAAATACATACAAACATACAAACATACATCTACCTACTTACCTATATACATATGTACATAAGTACATATCTGTATGGATGAAATAAGATTCGATTATAGATTTTTTATGTGCTTACAATTTTATTTTTGTAGGATTTTGGAAATTACATAAATAATTACATTTACATAAGTTTTTGGCAAGGGATTCATCCACCTCTCTGAACACACATTTTACCGTTCCTCTAATTAGTCTGCTCTACCTATTACTCTGCTCTACTTGGTGTTCCTTAAACCCTTCAGGCATCCTATGGCTTTTATATTTAACATTTTCTCTAACTGTAATGTATTACTCCCAGATATTAACATGGCCACTTGTAAGTCACTTCTAAAGTTTCCTTCTCAGTGAGTCTTTCTTTTATCCAGCTTAGTAAAAACCGGACCCTTCACTGACACCATCTCTTATTTTATTTTCCTGTTTTTTCGGTTAGTTACTACAATCTAACTTAATATATATTCCATTTATATATCTTTCTTATATGTATCCTCCAATAATATGTAAACATCATGAGGACAGCAATTTTGTCTCTTTCAATCAATCATGTATAACCCCACACCTAGAAAAGTGACTGGCACATACATAGTAGTCACTCAGCAAATATATTTAGATGAATAGATGTATCAGGTATAAAGAGCACAAGTTTGGAGCTAGACAAAATGGAGTCTGAGATTCAGCACAATCAGGTACTATCTGATCTTGAAAAAGGAACTCTTTTCTTATGAGATTAATTTGCTTTATATACAACATAGTGATAACAATACTCAATTTTCAGGGTTCCTATGGGATTAAAACACTGCTTAGCAGTGTATTTGGCATATAGGTTTGCTAATTCCTCCTTTTATACTCATCATCATTAACAACCTGGTTATCAGCCAAACTTCACAGTATTATTGTAAAAAGTACACTACTTGTGTATGACAATTAATAATTGATCTTAATTTTCAACTCAGCTATCACTGTGACTTTTAAGACATTTTCTGTTGAATAATTCTATTTACACTTACTTCATGAAGAAGATAACACAAGCATAACACACATATTCACCAGAATTTATATTTATGTTTGGAATATTTCCAAGTGGAAACAGTGCCATAACATTTAAATTTATTAATGAGATAAATTTATTCTTTTGATGACTCTGGTGACATTTTAAGCCAACGTGAAAATAAGACTGCCTATTCTTTCTCCCAGACAGAACATAATTTTGGTTCACCTAAAATATTTAAAAATATAGAAGAATATAGGAAATTAAGAGTGAAGGTAAAAGTGGCCTAAAGGATAGAAATAGCAATATAGCAGATTGCAAAATAGCAATCTAATGTCTTCTAGAAATCTTAAAAAACCAAAAGGAATGAAATTTGATATACTAAGGATGAAAATGATTGATTCATGTGTTGTGAAAACAATGAATTTCAATCTAAATTGGTGAGCTCTCACAAAATGTATTTTTTAATCAGTGTGAGGGATGTGACCCACTGTTTTTGTTATGTGTAAGACACAAAGAATGTGAAATTCGGTCATTGTTGTGATAGTTTCAGTTTCTACATACCAATATTAGAAAGATGTACTATCACTGCATTAGTTTTCTGGAGTTACCATAACAAAGTATTACAGATTGGGTGGCTTCAATAACAGAAATTTATTTCCTCACAGTTCTGGAGGCTAGAAGTCCAAATTGCAAGTGTTAGTAAGGTTGATTTCTGAGCCTTTCTCCATGAGGCTTGTAGGCGGCCATCTTGGCCCTCTGCCTTCACATGCCCTTTCCTCCATGTGTAACTGTGTCTTAGTCTTATCAGTACACCAGTCTTGCTTGGTAGGTACCACCTTAATGGCTTTGTTTAACCTTAATTACCTCACTAAAGGTACTGTATCCAAATACAGTCCCATTTTGAGGTACTGAGAGGGCTTCAAAATATATATTGGATTATTGGAAAAGTCATGATGTACTTTTCCTGTATTTTTCATTGGAAAAATGTGTCATGCATGCAAAAAAATGAAACTGGACCACCTCCTTACGCCTTATACAAGAACAAATTTAAAATGGATTAAAGATTTAAATGTAAGACCTGAAACCATAAAAATCCTAAAAGAAAATATAGGGATTACATTTGCAGACATTACCCGGAGCAATATTTTTACTGATACATCCCTATGGGCAAGGGAAGTAAAAGAAAAAATGAACATATGGGATTATATCAGACTTAAAAGTTTTTTCACAACAAAGGAAACCATTAATAAAACAAAAAGGAAGCCTACTGAATGGGAGAATATATTTGCCAATGATATATTTGATAAGGGATTAATAGCCAAAATTTATAAAACACTCATGAAACTCAACACCAAAAAAACAAACAACCCAATTAAAAAATGGGCAGAAGATATGAAGAGACATTTCTCTAAAGAGGACATACAGATGGCCAACAGGCATATGAAAAAAAAGTTCAACCTCACTGGCCATTAGGGAAATGCAAACAAAAACCATCATGTGATACCACCTCACTCCAGTCAGAATGGCTATCATCAATAAATCAACAAACAACAAGTGCTGGCGGGGCTGTGGGGAAAAGGGGACCCTGCTGCACTGTTGGTGGGATTGCAGATTGGTGCAGCCACTATGGAAGTCAGTATGGAGGTATCTCAAAGAACTGGAAATAGAGCTACCATTTGACCCAGCAATTCCACTCCTAGGTATTTATCCTGAAAAAACCAAGACACTTATTCAAAAAAAGTTATGCACCCCTATGTTCATAGCAGCACAATTTACAATAGCTAAGACTTGGAAACAACCAAAATGCTCATCAGTAGATGACTGGATTAAGAAACTGTGGTATATTTATACAATGGAGTATTACTCCGCTATAAAGAAGAATGAAATCGTACCATTTGCAATGATATGGATGGACCTAGAGACTATTATGTTAAGTGAAATAAGTCAGTCAGAGAAAGACAAATACCATATGATCTCACTCATATGTGGAATCTGAAAAACTGTATGAATGAGCAAAGTAAACAGAAACTGTCTCATAGATATAGAGGAAAAGTCAGGGTTGCTAATTGGGAGAGGGATGGGGATGAGGGCGAAGGGGAAGGGATTAGACAGCAAAAATAGGCAACTACAATATTGCCACTGGGATATGAAAAACAGTTTGGGGAATATAATTAATAATGTTGTAAATATACTGTGGAATGTCAGATGGTCATAGGTCTTGTTAGGGAGACCATTTCACGGATGGAGTAGAGGTTTGATCACTGCACTGTATAACTAAAGCGGAGGTGGTATACCTACTGTAATTGAATATATATATAGATAGTCACGGGATGTGGATTATACTGTGGAAGAGAATCAGAGGAAGAGTAATAGATATATATGATATGGGGGGGTTATCGGGTGGCGAATTGGGGGTGGGGGTTGTCACTTTGAGGGGTAAAATGTATAACTATTGCACTGTGTTGTACACCTGAAGCTAATTAAAAATAAATAAATAAATAAATAAATAAATAAATAAATAAATAAATAGAATTAAGAAAGAGAAAAAAAAATGTGTCATGACTTTTCCAACAACTTCATATTTGGGAGGGACACGATTCTGCCCACAACAATCTCTATTGTCGTGTCCACTATATCTTTCGTCTTTAAATCTCACTAGTGCATACTTAATATGGCAGCACTGATGCAATGGTGAAGTTTAGATTCATAATTTTGAAGGAAGTGTACCATATATGATAGTATCAGAATTAATACATTCAATTTAATAAAAATAGTAAACTGACAATAGTCAGATGTTATTTCCTAACTGCTCAATTATTGTAACCACATGGTCTCCCTGCCTGTATGATATTTGTTCATCATTTTATAGGGATTATTGAAGACAACATTTTGTATTAATAATTATTTATTTATTTATGTATTTATTTTATTTTTTTGAGGGCAGTGTCACTGGCCCTCATATGTGGGACCGAACCAGGGCCGCTGGCTTCCAAAGCCAGCGCTTAACCACCGCGCCACTCGGCCGGCCCAATAAGGATTTATTTTTGATTCACTATTTTTATTATTCTTCTGTTTCTTTCCTACATTTAATTAAAATGAGAATAAGTTAAAGATATTTTCAAATATCATGCCTGATATAAACTTTACTATTTCTTTTTACATGTATACAAATCTTCTTCGAAAATTTAAATTTTAAGTTGTCTAATTTCTTACTCTTTCAATGATGGTTTAGAGTTTTATTTTTTAAAAATTCTTGTTTTTTTTTTGGTATGGCTTGTTTGGAAATATTCTTCATTTGTAAAATGAAATCTTTAAGCCAATGATTTCTAAAATGAGAAAAAGGTGGGAATTTTAAAGTATTTTTCATGCAAAAATTGTAATTATTATGCCATGGACTCCTAAAAAAAAAAAAATCTTCAGGTGACTTTCTTGACAATAGTGCTTTCTTTTTTAGCAGTTTAAATTTCCCAAGACTCCAAAAATCATCCCTCATAAAGTATAATATGATCACTTATACAAGATTTCTAGCATCATTTCAAATATACCCAAGTTTTTCCAGAATGCAGGATCCTGTGACTATGGTTGAATCACAATAATGGTTGGGGGGGGTGGGGGACACAAACTTTACTGCTTCTTGTGCTATATGGGTTCCCCTTTACTTAAAATTTCCTATATAAATTTAGGGGTCTTTAGTATGTGCTCATGAACACACTAGACTCAAGCTAGTTTAAGGTGATTCTCATTTTTATTCTTCTGCTCCCCTCTGTTGAAATTACTCATTTCAACCAATAATTCTGAGCTGATATTTCTAATCTTGCCAAAATATGTTAACGTCACCTATCAGCTTCTGGGATTTTATCATAAAACCACCAAAGCATGATACCCTTAAGTGCTTTCTCTTTGCTTCAGCTGTAGGCTGATCTATGCTCATAAAATGTGTAATGCTCCTAATCCAATGTCCTCACTCACAGAGTAGATCTAAAAAGAGATTACTGTTTAGTTTAAAAAGACGTGTTTATTATGCACACAGTGTTCTATGGAGATTTAATAAAACAACACTTCTGATGTCACTTGCTCTTTATTAGGAGTCCCATTCTCTGAAGTCACACATGAATCCCAAGGTAGGCAGGTAACTTCTATTGGGAGACCTCACACTATACTCAATCACTCCAGGCTGGAAGCACTGGCCATATTATTATTGGATAAAATATGTGTTTAACTCTCTCTTCCTTTACAATGAGCTCTCTCTCATGTATCGCTTAGATCATACTATTCACAAAATCCAATTTTTATTTAAATGTTGAAAAATTGAATTAATTAATATCTCAATTACCAGCTCATAGGATTCATTTGCTCCCCCCATCCAGTTTTTTTCTTGTTTCTAATTTTTAAGGCACCTTTATAATCTAGGATAGAAATTTACCACATGAGAGAAGTCTTCTAGGGTAAAAACTTAGTCACATTATTATAAAATCAACATATTGGCAACATATTTAATGTGTCTATGTATTCAGTTACCTCATCTATAAATTAAAGGTAAAAATAGTGCTGACTTCATTATCATAAGTATGATTGTATCTTTGATAGCAATAGCAAATTCCTTAAGCTAATGACTGTTATATAATAAACACTCGATACATATTAGGTACTACTATTAGTTTCATATTTGATTAGCCAGTTTGGATGCCATCTTCTGGTTAATTTAGACCCTCCTTTAACTTCACAGTGATTGATACTATTATCCTTGATTTTATGGTGCCTCTCAAGACAGAAGAAGCTTAGACATTTATGCTGAATTCATTAAAAATCAAGCCATCCACAGCTGTTGAGTGTGTCTGCTGCCACCAGAAGAGTGATATTTGATACATTTGTTCTGAATATACAGTTGAATCAGTTTAGTAAAAGAATAAGAAATCTTTCTTTCAGATCCTTCTTTATATTTCTCCTGGTCATGGGAGATGATAACTTGTCATTCTTCACTGGGTTTGCTTTTATTCTTCATTCAAGATGTTTCTTTGCTTCCTCCAGCTTTAGCTTATTAGCTGACTGCCCCTTTTCAGTGTACTGTTATTAAAATTATTGCTTAAGTCACAAAATAAAAGAGTAGAAAGATAAAAAAATATTATTTTGGTAGAAAGAAAAAAAATCAGTAATGCTAGAGCAAAATGTTTTCTCTATTTTTATATGAAGGTCTTTTTTATAGTAAAAGGATGAGAATCTAAGCCATATAACTTTTAATTTCTGGATGTTGGTAAATCTAGAATGTATTTTCATTCGCTCTTCTCTATGATTCAATTTTCCCTACTCCATCCAGATGGCCTATTTACATCAGTACTAATATACGGCAATTATGTGTATTCTCACAATTAATTCTTCTCCCTTACAGACTGAAATATAAGAACTGAAAAGATAAGTTGCAGATAAGGAAGCATAGATATTAAACTTGTTCTTAGGATTTTATGAATTTGACTTCAAAGGCAAGGGAAGTAAAAGCAAAAATATATGAATGGGACTATATCGAACTAAAGAGGTTCTGCACAGCAAAAGAAACCATCAACAAAATAAAGAGGCAACCGTACCTCCAATGAGGGGCTAATATTAAAAATATATAAAGAACTCATACAACTCAACAACACCAGCAAAAAAACAAACAATCCAATTTTAAAAAAGGGCAGAGGACCTGAACAGACACTTCTTTCAAGAAGGAATGCAAATAGCCAACAGATATAAGAAAAGATGCTCAGCTTCATTAACTATTAGGGAAATGCAAATCAAGACCACAATGAGGTATCACCTCACACCTATTAGAATGGCTATTATCAACAAGACAAGTAATTAGAAGTGTTGGAGAGGTTGTGGAGAAAAAGGGAACCCTCATACACTGCTGGTGGGAATGTAAACTAGTGCAGCCACTATGGAGGTTCCTCCAAAAATTGAGAATATAAATACCATATACCCCAGCAATACCTTTTATTGGTATCTAACCTCCAAATTGAAAACATTTATCCATAAAAATATATTTACCCTTATATTCATTGCTGCATTATTTATGGTGGACAAGATATGGAAACAACTAAAGTGTTCTTTAATAGATGATTGTATAGAGAAGATGTGATACATATATAGAATGGACTATTACTCATCCATTAGAAAAGATGAAATATTACCATTTGTGACAACAAGGATGAATCTTGAGATTTTCATGCTAAGCAAAATAATTCATGCAGAAAAAGTCCAGGATTATGATTTCACTCATCTGTGTGATGTAAAACTGAAAGCAACAAACAACACAAATAAACAAACAAACAAAATCTCATAGACAAAGACAACAGTTTAGTGGTTACCAGATGGAAAAGGGGAAATGGAGGTGGTAGAACAGGGAAAAGGAGGTCAAATATATGGTGAAAGGAGAACTGACTCTGGGTGGTGAGCACACAAGGCACTATATATTAGATGATGTATTATAGAATTGTACACTTGAAACCTATATAATTTTATTAAGCAATGTCATCCCAGTAAATTTAACATAACAAATAAGCAAACAGCAACAACAAAATGGTGTTGGGAAAACTGGATAAAAAAAGGAAACCAATATTGGTATATTATTAACTAATTTACAGTCTTAATTCAGATTTCACCAGTTTTCCAACTAATGCTTGCCTTTCTTTGTCCTTCAGGATTTAATCCAAGGTAACACAATGTTCCTGGCCAACGTTTTTATAGGACATATTTTTCACCATTTAACTTAGCATCTTATGGAGTAAATTTCATAAAAATAAAAATGTAACAATCTGATTATATTAACTAACTTTATGCCAAATATAAAGCAGACACAAAGGTCATTCTTCCAAATCCTGGAAATGTGTCACTGTCAATAAAATAATAACATGATGGACAATCCTGCATTGTTAAAACAAAATGTTCAGTAATTCGTTTCAGAATCTTTTCTTTTTTTATTGCTTACGTAGTTGTAGTAGCTATGAGCATTATAAAATTTGGATTCTATAAACACATGAAAATAATACTCTTGAGTGGAAATTATATCCTGATCATGGTATCTATGCTAGATTAATTGAAAATATCAGGAGACACATTATTATGAAATAGAAGAGAGCCTGCTGTCCAACTGTCAGTAAGACGTAAATGGCCAGAGGATTTTGACAACCTACCAAAATAATAGCTATTTTCAAGCAACAATAGTATTTAATTGTATTATATATTAATATTTAATTATACAGATTTAATTGAAAAGAGGTACATTTAAATTCACATACCTTACTTTCATTCATGATACTGTTTGCAATCATTTAACATTGCTGTTTACTGATATGCTTCACTTAAAAGAGAAGGTCAAACAGTCCTTCTCTGGGGCATTTCAATTTCTGGCAACAATTTTTATTTGCTAATCATAAATGTACTTTGGATTTCTGTATTGTTATTTTGTGTAATTATGGCAAGGACAAACATTCTGAAGCATGTGTAATAACATTGAGATCCATTTTCTTTCCACTACAGTTCAGCACCCCATTAAATTTAAAGATAACGGAACGGTTCTTTAGCTTGGTAGGGAATATTAGGTTTTCTTCAAAGGTTTTGTTTTTGATTTCTAAGTGTTCTCAGTCTTAGTTTGGAGCATGTCTGTGCCCAGAATTACACGAGGTATGAGAGAAGAGCTTGGTGGAAGAAAAAAATTCTATGACATTTTTATACTATCCTTATTCTTGATTCTATTGAAGTAATAAACAAGCAAAATGATTCTGTATGTAAATAATGCTTGAATTAAATGAGAAAAGTTATAGTAATTTAGAAGACGTAACCTATGTGCTATATTCTTGTTAAAAATAGTTCCTTAGGTTTTAAATCATTTCTTAAAAGTCATTTAGAAAATGTGCAAGAATAAATCTGTAAGAGCTACCCATCTATACGTAAGCCAAATGTGTTCACTGCTTCTTTGTAACAAATCGGTAAGCTATAATATTTCCGTACATTCACTTGCTAATCATTGCATCCACATAGCAGTCCAAGTAAAGGTGTTTTAAAAAATAATGAGTTAATGAATGCTACAATATGGAATCTCTTGGGGGAATATTTTAATTTCTCATATGTGTTTTATTCTATTTTGAAGTTTCTTTGTTTAATATGTGTGGATATTAACCATTTTTGCTCCTTAATACTGGAAATATATTCTTTCTTCTAACATGATCTTATAACTTTCTTTACTGCATTTATTTTGCTATATAGTTTTTTTTTTAAATAACACATTCAAACATTTTAGAGTCTTATCTTAAGACATTATGGTTCATCCTATGGAAACTATTTCCCCATACCTAACTTATTAAAACACACACACACACACAATTTTTATGTATTGTCAAGTATTACTGTTTTATGTACAATCTGAGGTCACACATTTCCTGATTTTGAGTATCAGCTCCATTACTTATCATGCAATTTCATTCAGATTACATAACTTCTCTACTCCTCATCATTCTTGTTATAAAGTAGGGTAATAACAATTTCATAAATTATTATGAAGAATAAATCAACAAATACAGAGAGGAAAGTTTAAAGGATTATTTTTTGCAGAATGGTCACCCAATATGTCAAGCATTCTTTTTAGTTTTCTATTTTTATTTGAATTTGTTTTGCACAGTTTAAGAGAGTTCTAAAGTTATTTGTATATTTTAATAGACTTGCGATTCCCTAAGCACATTAGTTTGAATTTTTCATCGTATTACCAAAGACTTAAAAAGTCTCTTTTATCACATTTAAAATCCCATCTACAGATGGGTCTATTTCTGCACTCTTGATTTTGTTCTATTGATCTGTTTATTGATATGTCATTTATGTACAATTTTAATTACTTTAAGCATAATGAATGTTAATACCTAAATGTACAAGTCATTCATCATTCCCAGGTCTCCTTTTTCTTTCATTCTCCTTCTCTTTTTTAAATCAAAATAGATTAGTTTCTTAACAGTTTTCTGTAAGAAAAATTTTTTTTAAAAACTTCAAAACCACTGGAATTCCAACTGTCAATAATGGAATTTATGAACTTAGAGAGAAATGTCAATATTACAATGTTGACTCATTCAAAACAAATATTCTCTGCATTTTATTGATTCATGTCTTCTTTTGTATATACTGCTAAAAATGTCATCATTTTCTAATATATACTCTAGCCCGTTTAACAATAAATTTATACTTTTAATTACTATGTGAATAGTCTATATTAAGATGTGAAATGCATTATTTCAATAACTGATCAATATAATAAAAGTAAATTAAAGCCTTCACTTGCCATCACTGAAAATTCATGCCATCTTCACAGATAAAACCACTATGTTCATTGAAGTACACGTACATACCCCCAACACTCCCAAATTAGGTATTTTTCTAGTGTTTGTGGTACTATAATGTGACTATCGTTCTACAACTTATTTTTCCACTTTACTAATTGCCAAACTCATTTATTAGCTTCTGCATGGTATGGACAAGTGTTCTTTATTTAACTAATTATTAAAAAAAATTTATCTGGTTCTGGGTATATATGTCTAAATTGTGTTTTGCAACTATCCCTATTCAAATCATAGTTGATGTGTTTTATTTCTACTTCTTCACACTTTGATATATACCTAGGCACAGGACTTAAATCTAGCAATTCAGAGGGACACCCAACCTGGCCATAGATATTCAGAACCACTGCTGCACAATGAGACCTATATTGAGACCCCAGAAAGAAGCATTTGTCTTTTCCGTACTGTATTTCAATCTAAGAGCAAGCTGGTAGGATCTGTTAACAGTCCTCTTCTAACGAATCACTCGATATTTGATAAAACCTATAGAGGAGAGGAATAGAAATGGATAAAAACAGAGGCTGACTGCTTTTAAAATTTAAGCATATGAGGGAGAAAATACACATCTTATTTGTTTTCGACGGTTTAACCAAACTGTACAAAAATGTATGAAGACAGTGGTGCAAACATGACTAAAATAAGTACTAATTTTATTTTTTCTTTCTTTCTTTTTTTTAATAGACATTTTGAGGCTATGTAACTCAGGAATCTAATGGAGGGAAGCAGCATGATGCTATTCCTAATAGAAGCACCTACCTAACCATAATTCTATTAGTGAGGAAGATCCAATGGAAACTATTGAAGTTGGGGTCTTAATAGAGTACGATTTATGTGTACCTTATTGCACTAATTCTTGTGTCTAAGTCTTATAATTGCACACATGTGATACATGGAAATAATTTCTAGATTCATGTTTAAAATAAATGCAAAACTGCTCCCCCAAATTCCAAAGGTTTATTAAGATAATCAGATGTATTGAAGCTTAAAATATTGTCAAAGCTAAAAGATAATTGTAGATTGCCTACTCTGAGTCTAGCAAGATGAAAATAAAACTTCATTCTATAAATTAAAATTTAATTCTCCAAACACTGTTAGTATTGTGGATATTGTCATTTTTAATCATAATTCATGTGATGTTTTGAGTAAATAATTTTACTGGAATGCAAGTCAAAGTACTGAATGGCCAAAAGAAGGAATAAAAAGCACTACTGAAAAAGTTTTTTTTGTTGTTTCTGCTATTTTCTTAGTCAAGGCATAATATATATATATATACTGAAATGAAAATATTGTTTAAACAGGTAAGGGAAACATTATTGAAAGCTATTGCTTTGAAATTAAGGGCTGGAAAGTTTTTCAGAGCCAAGGTAGAAGGTCATAGGCCATCTCTGTTTGTTAACTGTCTTTGTCCAAAAAAAGTCCACAAACTTCCCAGAATTTATAACAGGAGGGAATTTTACAACTTAGAACAAGACACCCGCCAAAGTTAAGCTTTTGTCTTCCCACAAAAACTTGGAGATAAGGACATGATCTTCCTTGATGATTACGTTTCAAAAGGCTTCCAGGTCCTTGAGAAGGATATTACTGGGTTGGAGGCTGGCAAGAACATTATTAAAAGATTTACATCTCAGAGGGGCAAAGGAAGAATGCACAATGATGTTTTCTAAAGTAAGTACTCTAAAAATGGGCAATCAGCAGCACCAAGTCAAGAAACCTGTCTTCTAAGTTTAGTCAAGCTGAGGGGTCAGGTAGGCGGCCATCATGGACAACTACAAACATCTAACTTCTTCACAAGTATCTCAACAAAGGTCTCTTACCATTTATTCTACTCTGGACAAAATTGCTTCTAATTTTCTAAAAATACCACAATTTTCAGAGACTTACAGGAGAGCATGCATATTTCTGTTATTGGAGAAGACCTTATAAATGTATCAGCAAGTACACTAGGCAATTTCATATTACTGTTGAGTTCAGACTTATCCTGCTTTGAATTTTAATTCCGTAACTTGAAAATATTCAAGTTAAGGAGCTGGCCGAGTGGCGCGTTGGTTAAGAGTTGGGTTGGGATTCTAGCGCTGAGCAGTAGGGCCCCATTTTGAATCCTACATGAGGGACAGTGATTCTGCACCCTCTACAGCTAAGATGGTGAACAATAGCTCAACCTGGAGCTGGGCTGTCATGAGTCACCAGCGATGGCATAGACTGCAATGGGGCTAGCTGGCACCTGGCATGAGCAACCGTGAGTGGCCGTACAATGGCCAGCGAGCAACTGCCTCACCCGGGAAGAGCACAAAGATAATAGCAACATGGGCCAGTGAAGTGATGTCCTCCACAACTAGACTGAAAAACAAAAGGACAGCAACTCGTCTGTTCCCCTATCCCAATTCCCCAATAAAATCTTAAAAAAAAAAAAAAAAAAGGAAAGAAAAAGAAAATATGCAAGTTAGGAAAAGTATAGCATATATCTAGGACTTGGTTTCTTCTTTAGTAAAATTGTCTAATTTTTAGAGTTTTGGCCGTGATTAAATAAAATTTGAGTAATATATTGCCTCGCATACAATATATTTTAATTATTGAATTTTTATTTCAAAGATCACTAATCATTTCCCCCTAATTTGGAGCTGATAAAAGTGAATTATCTATAATGTCTATTAAAAAAAAAAGGCAAAATACTGCAGATACTATGAATTTTACCTGATTCCAAAATCAACAGAAACAAAAATGACTTCTCTATAAGCATCTGGTAAAAATAACTGCAATTTCTATTTTTTTTTTATAAGTGAAGGTCAAATTCGTGTGCTTTTAAATGTGGAATTCAGCACAGATTGGTTGGCTTCCTTAAAAAGCTATTTACCAACAGATATTTTCTCAGAATCTAAAAAATCCATATATACAATAATATACATTTATTATTACTGTCTCTGGCCTACCATAGGTGCATATTAAAATCACCTGAAAAGTAATTCCTACAAAATAATGATGCAGAATCTTATAAGAAAATATATGACATCAATAATTTGGTATTTTTGGAAACCTCCTGAGGAGATTTTATTTATTGAGACCAAGGCTAAGAACTACTGAGGTAGTGGATGAGTTTAGAGACTACAATTAAGTAAGTGTGAGTGTGTGAGAGAGGAGGGAGAGAGGGTGGGGAGAGAGAGAGAGATCGAGGGAGAGAGAGAGAGAGAGAGAGGAAGGGAAGGAGGGAGGGAGTGAGGGAAAGAAGGAGGGAGGGAGGGAAGGAGGGAGGGAGGGAGGGAGGGTGGGAAGGGCCTTTTTCATTTACACTAAAAAGCATCATTATTCAATATATCAGGACTAGCTAAAGTACATATTTACAAAACTAGGATTTCTCTTAATAAAATGTACCTGAAAAAGAGAGAAACCAAGTAATTAATATTTAATATTTAATAAGTTTTCCCAAATTCATTTGAGATTTTAAGGAATGGCACTTCAGAAAATTATTTGTATTTCATATTTAGACATTATGTTTATTTTGAAAACTGACACAGAAAGTAAATCTTCCACGCCCTGGTTGTTTGCTAAAATGCCACAAAGGGCATACAATGATTTCTTTGCTCATATGAGCTTTAATAATCTTTGAGTTGTCTGTTCATGGGCCATTTAAGAACTCCCCTCTTCACAATCTTTCATGTAAATTTTTATCTAAAATGCTTAGACATATCCCTAATCTTGTCATTCTAGGACAGTTAGTGCATCCTTGCTATTGATATAAATATCTTAAATCATAATTAGAAGAATGGCTGACCCAGCATAAACGAAAAAGCTTTATAAACACCTATTGATCATTTTAAATTAGTGTGTTGATGATGAGACATAACTACTGTCATAAATTGTCAGCATTTTCAAAATTAATCACTCATTCTGCTTGTATTCCAGATATTCCAGGGAAATTAATATCCAGAGTAATTTTACTTGATTTAGTAAAAATGCAATTGTTACTTGATCCATTACTGCCAAAACTCTTGATTACTACTGATCATTTCACAACTGAGACTTATAGATGTAGGCAACATATTTTACATAGTTTTAATCTAATTTAATTCTGCCCATTCTATGAATGTATTTAAAAGATAATATTCTTGAATTATATCTTTAATTTTAGTTAAGTTAGTTAGCAAAGTCAGAGGCTACTGCACTGTATTTTTTGTGTCTCTCTTTGAATCATAATACTGTATAACCAAATAAAGTCGTTGAAGTGTATAATGATATTATCTAATGCTGTTTGTGATGCTTTAACACACATTTCCTGGGAGCTAAAGGAAAATGTGTCCTCATCATAGGAGTAATAAACACGTGCAATTATGCATAATTATGGAGATTAAGTTCCAATTAAGGCTCAATTTCGATAATGCCTCTGCCCACAAATCTTTTCAAGTTTTTAGTGACATGAAAGAGATCAAGGTAACTCAAGAGTCTAAAGTGAGTTTGATTAGGGAGTTCTGTATGTATTCAAGTATTCTAACAGCTCAGTATGTTCAAGAATATATCTCTCCTTTCCTTAGTATTTGCACAGTTACGTCTAGGTTTATTTCAGTTAGGAAAGGATTTTTACATCCATAAACAACATTTAGCACTTGGAAATATGCAAAAGGTTCAGTTGTCTACCTGGTTTTACCTATAAAATGGTTGTTTTAAATTCATTCAATGTTTGAAATGTCAATTGAAATGTTGCCTAACAGGCTATAGAGTATTTTCTGCTTAAGCTTCATATTATCCTGTAAAATGCAATAAAATATCTTTGTATTTTACATTTTTAATAAAAAGGATATGATCATATAAAATAACATAAAAAAATGTAAGGTACATTGTTCCTTTAAGAAAAAAGATAAATGAAGTTTTTTCCTTGTTTGCTTTAAAAAAAAAAGAAAACTAAGTATGATTGCTATTTCTGTGCTAAATCTATTGTTGGAAATATCAAAAGTATGCAATTAAATACAATACCCATTCTAATCTACATTATTATATAAGTACTGGCTATGTAGTCTACTGCACCTTATTTATATAAACACTATGTTGGCCATTATACATATTATTTTTAACAAATTGACTTTAGAATGCTTACTGTTTGTCAGGCACTGTGTTAAATTGCTCTGCATACTTTCCTATTAAATAACTGCTAGTATAATCACCTTGACTAGTAAGGAAGCTGTGGCTTACAGATTTTATATAACTTGACAAATATAAAACAGCTAGTAAGTGGTATTGCTGGGTTTTGAACTCATCTAATAGCTTCGTATGCTTAACAAATTGCCTTATTCAGAGTAAGTACCTGTACTGATTTAAATTTAATATCTATTTAACTTGTTATCACAGCATTCACAGAGCAGAAAGGCGAGGGTATACCATGTCTTTCATAGACAGTACCAAACTTCATGTCTATTTAGGACTCATCCAAAGAAAGAACAGATTGATTATAATGCATTGTCCACACAGCATTCAGTGATTAGACCCAAGGGAAATTTCTTTAGTCTTGCACCCTTATGGCCAAAGAGCTTTCCTGGTCTACTTCTTATATCCTTTCCACTCCACTTTGTTTTTGTTTCTTTACATTATTTATTCCCCTTTACCCATATTATCAATATATGCATACATATATTGATATAACATGTAGCCAACAAAACCAGAGTTGCAAGCACAGGATGAAAGACGAAAGGAAATGAAAATATTTAAATAAGAGACTTGGAATCACAATTCTATTTCATTTCCTACTTTAAGAAAAGTGTCATATTCCACAGTCTGTCATTCATTTAATAAGAAAATGTAAGGTACATTGTTCCATTTATTAAACCAATTATGTTTCTCCTTATTAGGAACACATTAGAAAATAGCAAAGGAAGAGGAAATCGTACCTTTCATCTTACTAATTTTTAAATTATGAGGACATGTAGGTATACACTACTTCCTACATATAACACCAAGAAGACCCTAAAAAATAAATCTTTACAAAGGAAAAAGATTAATTGATGAATAAGTATTATTACATACAACCTGACAAACACTTCCCAAACAACATAAAACCAATTATTCTCCAGTGGTAGTCCTGGCCTAAGTATTTTCAAGAAAGTTTCAGGAGTAAATATACTAAGTCCACAACATACTAGGATATCAGACAGGATCAAATATCTAATGGCAACTGAATTTAACAGATATGTGAAAAAGATAGGGTTTTTGCTTGTTAGTCCCCATTTTGTTTCAATGTATTTTCTAATAACCTACTGAAAATAAAGGAAGAGTGTTTATGATTGAACGTTTGTGTCCCTTCCTCCAATTCAAGTATTAGACCCAAACCCCCAATATGACGGTATTTGGAGATGGACCTGTAGCAGATAATTAGGGTTGAATTAGGTTGGAGAGGTAGAACCATCACGATGGGATCAGTGACCTTATAAAAAGATGAAGAATGGAAGAGAAGTCTTTCTCTCTCTAGGCAAACACAGAGAAAGGCTATGTGAGAATGCACAAGATGGCAGCCATCTGTAACCCAAGTAGAGAGTGCTCAGCAGACACTGACCCTGTTCACACATTGATTTTGAACTTCCAATATTTTCCTGAACTATGGAAAATAAATTTCCATTGCTTAAGCCAACCAATGAATGTTATTTTGTTATGACAACCTAATCAAACTAAGACAGGGTGTAAATATTGAGACTTGTAATATATGAAAGAGCATTTATTTTGCTTTTACACTGAATCAATAGTAAGGCTGGGTATAAAATTATATGTGAAATTTTTTTTCCTTCAGATTTTGTGTCGAATGTCCCAATATCCTAGCTTCTGCTGTCTCTGGTAAAATTTATAACATTCTGACTTTTTATTCTTTATGTGAAAATATTTCTTATGATTATTTTTTCTTATAAGAAGCTTGCAAAATTTTAAAATTTACCTCACTATTCAAATGCTCAATATGCGCCTTCTTGTAAATCTATTTAAAATAATTGTGCTGTAAATCAGTGATAATTTCTTTCAGTCTGGAAAATATTTTGGTGAAACATTACTGAATTACCTATTGGATGACTTATTTTCCTTCAGTTTGTTCCATTCTCTTACTGTGGGATGACTCTTTCAAGATATTGAACTTCCTGAAGTGTTTCTGTAAATTTGAGCTAATGTAACAGTTATTAACAAATTTTTTATTTAATTATAACAAAATAATGTAACATTTTTCAGATTATGTTCCACAATATGTGAGGCCTCAAAGTCATTAATAAAAATTATGAAAAAACAAATGGTTCAGATTTCATCTTAATTTGGGAAATACAAGGCTGAACAAAATAATCAAATTTCTTAACAGTAGGTATTATCAGAATATTTTGAATACCATGTCTTTTATAGTTTGTCCAAAAAGAAACATACTATAGAATACACACCTGTGAAAATATTGTTTGTTTCAGAGGGTATATAAGAGAACTATTTAATAGTAAAATGTTAGTCTAATGAGAACACCTTGACTTTTTTATATGGCTTGGGAAAGATTTCAGTGTAAAACATCATCAACTTAAAATTAGCTCTAAATACACAAACAGAGGCATGTTTTAAATAAGAATAACTACTTAATTATCCAACTGAAGGAACGTGTATATTATTCTACCTTGTGGGGGGGGGGGGCGGGAAAGAAAAGGAAAGGAAAGCAAAGCCTTGAGTAAAATAACACAGGGAGAGACTGGCTAACAATTCCTTCATTCAAATAAACATTTAGAGTTATTAGACTCTAGAGAACAAAACAGTCCACCACCAAAGGAATTTGTAGCCTGATATCAGGCAAATTACCAGTGACCATCCTAGTTGACATGTGGCATCAGAGTGCCACACACATTGTTCTGAGATCACTGAGGCAGATCCTAATTTAGGCTGGCAGAGTGACTGGTTCAGTAGGCTTTTTTAGGAGGTGACATCTGAATTTTGAAATGTGATTTGGACTTTGTGCGTGATTTTAAAAAGCAGGAGTTTGAAATAGGATGCTCAGATCATTCACTCAGAATAAGAATTATTTATAGCATTAAAGCATTATAGCAAAGTCTGTTCTTTTTCCTAGTCTACTTCTGTAACAAATAATAACTCTATCATAAAGGAGAAGGGTGTTTGTTTGTTTTGGTTTGTTCTGTTTTGCTTTGCTTTGCTATTTTCCCAGGAGATAAACAGTACTTAACATCATGAAGTAGAATTAAGTTAAATGCAGGTGTTCAAATATCTTGCTGGTTTAAAGGCAAACTTATGGCCATTTGTGGTGTTATTAGGATTATTAAGAGTAAATTTGGCTAATTTCTTTGATTTTGTGTTTTTGGCAACATATCTATTAACAGAGTTTAAAGATCAACAGTTTTATTTTCCCATATATCAGCAAAATAAATTAGTGCTGTCTTGTTTTAAAATATAAACATTTGCTTGAAGTCCCAATTAAAGGTCTTATTAACTATGTGGAGAAAGATGCTGTGCAAATGCTAACAATTCACAAGATTGTCTATATTGTTCACTTATGAATGCCTCAGGAGATATCTATCTATTTATCTATCTATCTATCTATCTATCTATCTATCTATCTATCTATCTATACCTCCTTTGCTAAGGGTTGTCAACAAAGGGTACACGTCTGTCCTGACCTCTGACAGTACATCGCATCTATCTAATATGTACCAGGTACAACCTTTCTGCCTGGCCACTTTATATCTCAGAAAATGGTTTTGTCAATTTATAGTGATTATAAATTTTCTATTTTGGTTCCCTTTTCCCGTTCTATCATTAAAGATAAAGGAACACTGCTTTGGAAGCATGAATCAACTACATGAGGCGTGTTTATTCAATAATTTTATCTGTAAATCTTTCTCATCCATGACTGGTGGTTGTTTAAAAATCCTCCTTAATAATCACTCTCACTGACTCCACAGATAAACTTCATTTGTAAAAATATACGAAACATAACAGTTTTATACAAAATAAGAGAACTGAAATTTTACAATGCATATTGTAGTATTTCTCAGAAGGTGGGAAAATTTGGAGGCATGCTATTGATTTATTGATGTCATTAGCGTAATGAAATTACCATTGAAGAATCCATTATCCTTATATTTTATGCAGATGCAGTCTATAGATTAGCTTTAGGATTGAAAAAATACTTTCGTAATGCAGCATCAAGAAAATAGACTCACTTAACACATTTTAATACACCTATGATATATCCCTTGCTGTTTAAACCTGGTGATATTTTATTAAGTGAGTACATTCATAAAGTAAAAAGACCAAATTAAACCTTTATTGGATTAAGATTGCTTGTTCAGGAAAGTGCACTTCTCAAGGCATAGAGCAGAGCAGGGAGTAAGGTTTTGTTTGCCATACATAGACTTTCATTACTAGTATCAGAATATCTAATTTTGAAAACAACACTCAGTAAACTCAAATTCGTTTACATGTTTTTTACTTATTCTTAAGTTTTCCAAAGACAGTCATGTTTCTTAAACCAGAGACGATCTAGAAAATGTTCCATATAATAATCCCTGAGTCTTTTGCTTTTTCGTATTACCGTTTACTTCTCATCTTGCACTTATTTTAAGCCAGAAGGATAAAGCTGCATGGTCTCCCAGGCCTGTAGTTACTGCTTCTCATTCTGACAAATCAATATAAAATGTGAGCCTGAAACCTGATATCATCAACCACATCTTCTCAGTTTCACAGCAGGAAATAAAGTTATTTCAGAAGCCAGGGCACCCAATGCGTGTTTATTGTAACATAATTTTGCCAGGAAAAATATTGAACTATTATTTTCTCATAATACGTGGCTTAAAATAGTTTATTCAATATTTTTGAAAAATATGCTGTAAAGTATCTATCAGCATGAATATACCCCTTTTTATATACATACTTGTTGACACTATCTATTATTTGAATGTAGGCCAATCTAGCGCAGATCGTAAAAGAAGTAAAAATATGTTTTCAATAGTTTACCTTTAAGGGTCCTGTTGTTTATTCTATTTTTATGCACAGCTTTTCTGTCCTTTAGCATTCAGCACTGTTGTAGTTTCTAGTCCATCTGGCATATACTAAAACTGAACTAAGGAAGCACTTGTATGAATTTTTAATACAATGATCTCACTTTTGGTACAATTTCAACACAACAAAGAAGATATTTCACATTGAGTAGCTTCCTATTTATCCATAATATCACACCATGAAGGTCATTATATACAATGTATGTCTTAATTTCATAAAATTCAAGTATGATTATTAAAGTTTGAGAATTCTAGGATTTTAAATGGTAGGTATAATGGCTATGGCTGTATTTTAAGTTGAAAAATCATCTCTCTATACCTCTGCTTCTGTGGCTTTCTGAAACGAAGCTGGGCAAATAACATCTTGCTGCTCATACATTAGACTGGATTTTCGGTCTTTCTTTCCCACAAAGGGTGTCCTGGCATTTCTCATATTGTATGAAGACTTTGGAGGAACCCCAAGTTTACTATGCTTGTGAATTTTGAGAACTCTTTGACTAGCACCACACTGAGCCAGAATTGGGAATCATTAAAACAGAGGGGGAAATACAATGTAAAAATGCTAAATATTTCTCACAATCCTCGTTTCTCTACTGGGACTGGAACATAATGAATCTAGATTTCAAGGTTTAAGAGAGGGTCTCTTTGCTGTTTTTGACAGGGTTATTGTGACATTATTTATAGATGAATGTAGAATTTTAAATATTATATCCTGCAATAAGGCCTATTTTGCTTTTCCAAAACAGCTTCAAGATAGAAAAAATTTAGCATCAGGCTGAATTTTATGAATGTTTTAATGTTAAAAGAATTCCAGTGTCAGTAACTTTGGATTAGTGATCATATTATTTATTTGTATTTACACTGTGATAGCATTCAAGGTTTATAATGTCCTCCAGTTTTTCAGAGGAATTGCTTCAGTTAATTAATTACTTTATGACATGTTATTTACTTGCATTGAATGCAGAAAACTTTTTCTCTTCACTTATGTGGAAAAAAGCAGTGTAAAATATCCACAAAGGATATAAATCACTTTGTGATAATGCTAGGTACTTTATCAGGCAGTACAGCTCCAGATGTTTCAAGTATTGTTTGTCATTTCTATAGAGTGAATAAAGATGATATTCAATGAAGAGGAAAGCAGTTCAGTGAAGAGGAAGAAGGAACTTGAAATAGTATAATAAGCCCCACAAAGCACCTGATTGCTTCTTAGAAATAGAACTAAAGTTCATCATTCAAATTGCTCTCAACAGTTTAACTCTATTCAGAAGGATGTAAGTTGTGTGTCAAATTTGAGTACACTGGAATCCTTCCTTAGGCAAGCCAGATTTGAGCTCAGCAGGCACTCCAGCCGATCTAGGTAGCTGGCACAAAGCCCCAAATAAATACATGTTGAAAAGTAGTATACTGCAATGGTAATGTTAAATTAAACTTGACATTCTTAATGAAAAGATTCATTATTTGTATACTTTTGGGAAATCTGATTTGTTTAAATAGCTCTCTTCTTTTGGTATTCTGAGCAGCTGGTGTAAAATAAAATCTGTTTCTGTCACTTTAATCTATTACTCATAATTAATATTTATGAAAATACAAATATTTACAAATCACCATAATTTACTAGTGAAATTGGTTAGATCATTGGCAACATAATTTGAAATCACATTATTATACACCTGTTAGCCATTTTTAAAAAATCCATGAACTTGTAGTATTATGTCATATTGTGTTTCTCTAGACCATACCCATCTTTATGTAATAATGATGTCAAAATAACACCAAAATATTTACCTGACTTTAACGGTAGAGGCCATGCTTGCACTTTAGCCTCTTCGTTTCTATATAATGTTTGAAAACTTTTATGGAGTTATTTTTCATGGATCCACAGTGTATTCCTTTTTGATGCTCTGCAGTAAATGACAATTTTTCCATGTAGTATACTAGAGTGATGAATATTATAGCTATCACAAACAGCAAGGCATGGATGGTGGTTCACTTCTATGATATCTGCTTAAACCATTGAGACAAAAACCTTCCTCAAGATTAGATGTTTTCTCCCTTTAACTTGTTAGTGGTAAACAACATGCAATGGTATTCATTCCTCTTCCTTCTTAATTCAAATTGTTCCTATAGTGATAAAGAAATGGTAGTACCTCTCTTTCCTACCAATGAAATTATTCAATATTTTAAGCTTCTTATCTATGAGTACATATCATATGTACCATATTTGCCTGCATCCACAATATATATGAGTGTGTATCTCTATTTATGCTAATCTATCTATATTATCTGAATATATATATATATATGTATATTTTTTTTCCTAACCTAACTTTTCCCCAGACTCAGTTTTGATAATTTATTTTATAGAAACACATACATGATCCAAAATTATACTCTTTAATTATCTAAGAATATTTAATTTTTCATTTGTACAGAGGGTGATAAAAAATGCATACACACTTTAAGAAAGGAAAAAACTATTAAAATTACACTGATGGCAACCATTTTGAGCACCTCTTGTATTTGCAGAAGTCAAACATGACTTGTATTTATCTTTTGTTATTAGTATATATTGTGTATTACAATTTTAATACAGTTTTTTCCTTTCTTAAAATGTGTATACATTTTTTTTTTGGTTTCTCTCTCTCTCTCTCTCTCTCTCTCTCTCTCTATATATATATATATATATATATATATATATGCGCTTCATTTTCATTCATACTAACACAAATACTTTCTGTTTGGAGAACACAGGGAAATTTTCACAATAGAGATAGCAAAGGAAACACACTGATTTTGTGCATTAAACCACTCAACCCCAGGTTCCATATGCTCAGACAATTCCAAATCAGCAGCATAAAGACTCAGAAATTTAACTGAGACTTAAGTCATTGACCAAATCTCAAATCATTCAGTGATTCATAAGCAGTAGAGTTTTGAGAATTGAATGGCCAGTCCAATTTGAATGACCACAGTCCAAAGAAAGCAAAATAGTTGTATGAACCTATCGAGATTGATTGTACACTAAAAACAAACAAACAAAACTAACAGTCATCAAAGGATTATAAGAAGACTTAGGGTCTATATAGAATTCAAATACCACAAACAGAGAACCAATAGCATTTAATCAATACTTAAATATATCTTATTAAAACTGATAAAAACCAAAGATAAGGAAAATACGTTGAAAGCAACCAGAGGAAATCAAAACATTACATATGAGGAACAATGATTGGAATGTTTATAGAGTATTCGTCAGAAACCACAAATGTCAGAAAACAATGGAGCAATATCTATATACAACAATGCAGAAAGACACAGATACAAAATAGATCACAAGAGTTAACATTAAATGCACAAAAGCATTTAATGTAATATATATATGCAAACATATTAACTGCAATTAGCATCAAAAATCCAATATGACATTAAAAAAATATGTTATGAAAAAGCAGAAATTTTTCTAAGAATTCTCAAGTGGTTCAGTATTAAGAAACCATTGAAAATACCTATTATATTATAGATTTAAAAAGAAATCAATCTCTCAAAAGATGTAGAATAATCATTTGATAAGATGCAGATTCTGGTTAAAACATTAAATGTAATCAGCATAGGTAAATAATCTCTAATTATGATAAAATCGCATATGCATTATATGTATAATATAAATAGAATATCATACAGCCAAAAACAAGGAAACTATTGCTCAGATATTTTAAATTATTGTTGGATATTTGGATATTTAAATTAATGCAATTAGGAAGGAGAAAGGAGAAAACAATTAATACATAAACCTGGTAAAGCGTGACACCATTAAAATACTATATTTGTTCTGTATGAACATGTACAAATCTATATGACTATGTATCTGAGTGCAAAAAAATAATTGCAAAATTATTACAGTAAGTAGTTAATTTAGTAAAATAATAGCTTATATGTTTAACCTAGAAAAGCAGCTATCATGCATACAAATAAAAAAAAAGAAAGAATAAAAAATATGGATGTAATGGAAGAGAAAGCCCAACATATTAGAGCAAATGTGGAAATAAAATACTGAGTTTAGGCCTCACAGTAACTCCCCATAACACATATGGTAAAACTATAATATACTAGTAAAAGACAACGAGTTAGACCTGAATAATTGAAGAGATACACCATGACCTTGCATCAAAACTCAATATCTTAAATATGTCACTTTATACTAGATTAATCTATAAATTGAATGCAGTGCCAATATAAATGCCATCAGGTATTATTATGAACCTAGTACAGCTATTTATAAGGTTCATTTCAAAAATGACTAATATTAGAGGAGAAAAGATGGATTTTTATTAAGTTGTATAATGACAAGTAAATAACCATTTTGAAAAAAAAATATGTAACTGCTCCTTAGAAAGGATAAATTCCAAATGGAAAGAGTATACTACTTTTAAAAAAGTTGTAAATGTATAACAAATATAAGTAAATCTGTCATTACTACTAGAGAGAAGAGAACTTTATGTCTTCAAATTTCAAAATAATAAAAAAATTATGACAAATTGTTTTCATTAAAAAAATCCTTAAATGGCATAAGTTCATAATTGGAGGGATACTTTAGTCACCTTTGGGTAATGCAAAATAACCAATTCATATTTAACAAACAAGTGAAAAATCAAGCCTTTATTCTGCTTTTTCCATGTGATATGGACTACAATGCAATTAAATACTTAATAGTATTATATTTTTCTTTATTGAAGTCCATGAAATAATTGAAAAGGAATGAATACAAACAAATGGGAGAGATTTTGAGGATGGGATGCACTAGTGAAAAAAATGCTAGAGGACTTAAGTTATTGAAAGTGATTAGGCCGTCTGTATTTGCTAACTGGAGGAAGTTAGTCTGGGAAACAGAATTGCTATTTTTCTGGATGATTACATTTCAAAGGGATGGCCCCAAGGTCCTGGAGATAGATGTTTTTGAATCATAGAAGGTGCACATCCCAAAAGGGTAGAGAAAGAATTTACAATTGCAAGTTTCCTAAGGAAAATGCTCTAAGAAAGGAAGGTCAGTGACCTGTAGTACTAAAGAAATCTGTCTAATTTAGCTAAGGTGAAGAGAATGATGAGGCCATCGTAGTCACTGAGCAAATTATAAAGCTGTTGGTACCTCTGTATTATTTCAGCATTTAGCTCTAAGTTTTACTTGGCCCTTATTATCTTTTAATTAGGTCAACTTCTATTCTCAGTACTCTCCTGCTAAATTTTAAAAATTCCAGTCAATGTTTTTCTAGTTCATGCTTTAATTTCTACTGATAATATTTTCCTAATGGCATCTTTTTCTTCACTACTTGGTCAAGGTAGATAAATTTGGTATCTAATTTCATTTTTTTATTTTATTTTTATTACTGCTATAATAATCAGAGTCTTGTTAAACACATATTAAAAAAGAAATCATGGCTTCTTTCATTTGTTTTAAAACCAAAGTAAACATTTGAGAGTGGTTGTCTTTCTTCAAAGATTTAAACACATTATGAGCAAAATTCAAAAGTAAAACATTTTCATGACCTTAATCTCTGGTCAGAAATGCAGGCTTTAAGAATTTCAAATATCTTTATAAAAATCAAACACATTCATATAGAATAACCATTACCTTATTAATTTGTCAACAGATAATTGATTAATCACCTCTTCCATGCCAAACACTGTTTTAATGCTGGAGATCTAATGCAATGAAGAAAACAGACAAAGTGTAAATGAATGGATGAAGAATAAACTATTTATTTACTTAGCAAAACATATTGGGTTGTTTGAAAAGTCATGACGCATTTTTGCAACAAAAAACAGAAAACTATGTTATGACTTTTCCAATAATCTAATAATTTATTAAGAAAACACAAAGCAAGTCTGGTGGTGCCTGTCATGGTAAAAAAAAATAATGGAAGAATGAAGATGGGGCATCAGATAGGGAGTGCTGGCATTTTCAACAGTATAGTGGAATGATCCAGCTGATAATTAATTGAGCTAAGTCATCTGACTTAGGGCTGCATAGTGCCCTAAGCAAAGGAAATGGCAACAACAAAAGCTCAGAGATAGGAGAGCTAGACCCATAAAAAGGCAGCTAGAATGTATGGTCCAGGATGAATCAGAAGGGGAGAAATACAGAATGACACCCCAAAGATAACAGAGAGCCAGGTTGCATAAATTATGCAGGTCTATGAAAACATTTAACTTTCGATCTAGGTGATATGGGGCCTTTGGAGCAGAGTATTGACATGAGGTACAATGCATATTAAAAGGATCACTGTGGCTATCCACTAGGGAAAAAAAGTACAAAATTAGGGAGTATCTTTGCAGCATTTTTGGAAAGGTTATTGGTTTTGCTTGTAGTGTCACAGCAATGAAAAGTGTAGTATTCTGGATTTGGAGCTAAATAAAATATAGAATCTGAGAGAAATTTCAGAATGACTCCAAGGGTTTGAGCTCCAGAATCTGGAATTATTGAGATGGGGGTGAAGTCTACAGTGGAGGGAGATGATCTGAGAGAGGTTTTAGACATGTTAGGTTTGGATACTTAATAGAAATGTAAGTGGATACAGTAAACTGGTGTTGACGTTAAACAAATAGGCAGCCAGATCGTTCTCCAGCAATATTGGGTATATTTGGGAACAACAGAGAATTCCAATTCAGGACCTGCAATCTAATGTCAAACCATGTGAGCATCATGAGAAATGATAGGGAGGGAACTCTTTTATAGAGAAGAGGAAATTGGGAGGGCTATTAGGAACACAGAGCTCTTCCTATTGGGCTTTGCGATAGACATAAGGCATGAGAGCTCCCAATTTCATTATACTGAGTTTTCTGTTTACTACTTTTTACACTGGTATTTGGGTGTGAGTACAGTTCAGGGAAGACCTGCTAGCTAGAGATACATACTTGGTAGTCATAGCCTATGAATGGTGTTGAAAACCATGAAGTTATCAATTTGTGATAAATGCTATTTGTTCTTATCTTCACTATTTACTTACCTTTTAAGCGACTTATTAAACAATGTTAACATTCATAATAGTAATAATACACATAATTATAAATTTTAGTGCTTCATAATTTTACATTACTCATATTGATATAATCAAGCTAGTTACAATTATACTTTACCTAAGCTTAACTTTACTGAAATTATAAAATCCAGAGAGGTTAATTGATTTTTAGTCTCATAGTAAATAGTGGCCCAATAATATTAAATCATTTAGCCAAGTTATGATAGGGTAGGTAGATAGATAGGAATGAGTAGGAGAAGGAGAGAATCAGTACCTGTTAGGAAGCCTTTTGCTGCAGCTCCTAGACTCCTGGCAATTGCCCAGCGGAATTCCAGGTGTATACTTATTCTAAATCAAAGGGATGCATTGTTAAAAGCCAGAGAAGGGAGGAAGACATCTGGCTTGTCAGGACAACCAATACCTTACTAGCCCAACAGGATTCCAAGTCTGCACATACCCCTTAATCAAAGAAATGCATTGTTAAATGCCAGAGAAGGGAGGATTATGTACCTCTGGGAGAAAGAGAGGTAAGAAAAAGGAAAGGGGAAGGCAATTCTACCCAAAGAAATAAAAGTCTTCATACAATATAATGTGAGGCTGCTTCCCTCTCTTGGGTCAGCCCACTCCATGTCTCAGAATGTACTCTCTTTTACTAATAAATCTCTTGCTGTCCTATTGCTGTACAAAATAGCTGTCTCTTGACTAAATTCTTCCTTCAAGAAGACAAAGATACAAGATACAATGTCATTCCCTGTAACAAAATCAGCTGGATGTCATACAATGCACTCAATTCTGACACTACGTAGAGATCCCATCAGCTTTCACAAGTTCAGAGCTGAATCCTATAAGACTTCCTACTCCCACAACCTTCAGATGCCAGCTGCAAGTCTAGGTTGTCACCTGTGCTTCTGACCAAATGTCTATAGCCTGGAGGTTCCACCTACCTCTTCCTTGGTTTGATTAATTTGCTGGAGTGGCTCATAGAAATCAAAGAGCCATGTTACTTACTAGATTATGGCTTTATTATAAGACATAATTCAGGAATAGCCAGATGAAAAGGACGCAAGGGCAAGATATAGGGAAGGAACTTTCATTCCCTCTCCAGACAAGCCATTCTCCCACCACCTCCACGTGATCACCAACCTGGAAACTCTGAACCCCACCCTTTTGGGTTTTAAGGAATCTTCATCACAAGGGCATGGTTGATTAAATCACTGGGCATTGACAATTGATCCAACTTTCAGCCTCTCTCCCCTTCCTGGAGGTCAGAGGGTTGGAACTAAATTAGTTCTACTGGCCCCTAGTCCTCATCCTTAGGTGTGGTCCAAAACTCACCTCATTAACATAACAAAAGCCATCTTTGTTGCTCATAGGAAATTCTAAGGGTCTTAGGTGCTATGAGCTAGAAACTGGAACAAAGACCAAATGTATATTTTTTTTATTATAAATCACAATAGCCCAAATAGTTTAAATATTATCAGAGTAAGGAGTTTGGATGGATGTATTTAACTATAACTGTGAATGTTTTATTTATTTATTTATTTTTTTGAGGGCAGTGTCACTGGCCCTCATATGTGGGACCAGAACCAGGGCCGCTGGCTTCCCAAACCAGCGCTGTGAATGTTATCTATTTCTTTTCACGTCTATCATTTTTTTACTACAGGTATTTTTAAGCTCAGTTTTTATTTGCGTATACATTTAGAATAATTATGCTTTCTTAAAGTTTGTTTTGTATATCCCTCTTTAAATATAAAAACATTCCTTATTCTAAAGTCACTTTGTCTGAAATTATGATAAATATTACAGCATTTTTGGGGGGTATGGATATAGACATAGATATAGATATAGATAGATATAGATATAGATATAGATATAGATATAGATATAGATATATAGATATAGATATAGATATAGATATAGATATAGATATAGATATAGATATAGATATAGATATAGATATAGATATAGATATATGTGGCCTCACAGCAGCCTCGCTGTCTGCCTCCCTGCATTCGCCCATAACAGCAGGGCCTCAAGGGGACAGGATATTCACTATGTCTATGGCAAAACCCCATGGGACCCTAAGAGAGAGGGCGGGTCAGCTAATGACAAGCAAGACCCTACATATGCACAGGATGCCAATATAGGTGTGAGATCGTATATCAAATATGCGCATCAGGGCGGCCTAAGCCAGGCGCCTTCGGAGGGTCCCTGGGAGGAATCAAGGAGGTGAAGCCTATGGGGCCTAAGGGCCTGTTAATCCTTTTCTGCAGAGCTTACAGCCTGCAACGGAAAAGAGAAATCTTCCTAAGAAGCTAACAGCAGTCCTCCTTGCATTCTTGCCTCCAGGTGTCATAGTGAACCATTATCTGTCCCCATAGGGGGCAGGGCTGCATTGATCAAAGAGTCTTTCGGCTGAGGTGGTCTGTGAGGCATAGGGAGATGTGGCTAAATGTTGGGTGACGCATGTGAGTTACAGACCTCGGAAAGAGCAAAGCCCCTTCCGTGTTTGTCCTCAATAAAAGCTGCAAGCTGACCAGATTCGGGGCTCCTGTCCATCAGACAGAGTCCCCTGGCTCACATTGCTTTTTAAACTATCCCTGTCTCTTGCTCTTTATTTCTTTTTCTGAGTCCCCGCTGGTCCTCTGGAGAAAGCTAGACCCAGCCGCGCAGAGATGCGACAGATATAGATATATATCTTCATCCTTTCATTTTTATCTTGTATTTATATTTTAAATAGGTTTTTGTAAATAGTGGGTAGATAGTTTGGTTTTGACTTTTTATCCAACCTGAGGATCTATGTATTTTACCTGGTGTGTTTAGATCATTAATATATAAAGTGCCTACTAGTGTGGTTGGATTAATAGCTGTCCTCTTGCTAGCTGCTTTCTATTTGTTCCCTTTGCTGTTTGTTTCTGTTCTCCTCTTAATCTGTCTTCTCTCCATTTAATCAAGCAAATATTATGATACCATTAAATCTGCTCTATTGACTTATTATACTTCTAACTTTCTTTTAGTGATTGCCCATAGGTATACAATGAACATTTAAAATAACCTGAGTCTTCCTTACAGTGATATTACAGTGCGTCACATGTGGAATAGGATCATATAAATATAATACACACTCACACACTGATTGATACACATATATGATCTATAAAACATAACATAAAGACTATTGATTGTTAATAATGCCCTCCTTTGTCAACTATACAAGTTGATTACCTTGTTAGGATAATACTAATTGTAATGTTGTTGTTTTAAAGAGAGGAGTGCAGTGAAATAAAACTTCCATAATTTCATCATTATCATAAAATAATCTGACTTTGATGTTCAAGGGGAAATAAGTTTCATTACCCTCATTTTGAAGATGATATAATTTGATTCCAATATATCTAGGTTCAAGTACTTAACTAGTGACAAATAACAGCTATTTTTCTAGGCCATGTTTCAAATTCTCTTAACTACTATTGTTAGGCCATTTTTATATATTTTATTTTACATTAAAATAAACTCTAATAAGTTTAACTGGGAATATTAAATTACAGATGGACAAGCTGTAAATAAGTCAATAGTTGATTGCATACTTTATATGGCAATGCACCAAAAGGTGCACAATTTTACATTTAGGAGTCTATTTGATTCTCTACTAAATAGTCATAAAGAAAAATGTATCCACAGTAAAGGCACAGTACCAATATATAATGGAGTGATGAATTATGAGTGGCTGAATAATTAAAATAGATGACCAAGCTTAAGCATATGTTTATGTATGCACATGAACCCACATAGTTTCACAATAAAGGCAGACATATTTTTATAAACTTAATAAGTATAAAAGTGATAAAGCCACTACTGGAGTGGGATAGAACTTATGTTATTTTACAGTTTTTAGTTAACATTAATGAAAATACATTTTGTGAGTAGTACAAAAGAGTTGCAGAATTAAATAGATGTCAAATTTTTGATGGTTGTTACTTAATGGGAACATCTGCTTACATTCACTTGATATCAACTTTCTTAAGCTGTTAAAAGGAAGAAATTGATTTAGAATTGAATTATAAAGAAAAGCCTAAATAAAACAGTTGTGGTACATTTAGGAAAGTATTATTAGTTAATAAAAACACTCCTTAAAGAGATTGGGAACTTGGACAAATTGAAATAACTCCTTCATTACTTAGGGAACCAAGAATTAATTAGTACTTGAATCAGTAACTGACCTTGATATTTTAAAAAACTTACTGTCCTATTTGATTTTAGTAAACACATTTGTGTTCTAAGAATAAATATCAACCAACTTAATAAAAAAAGTACAGCTTAACTTAGGAAAATTGCAAGAAGGTAGAATACTATATAAACAGTCCACACTCCCTTAAGATTTCACAGCAAGAAAAGCAAGGGCAACAAAATGGGGTGAGTTGCACAATGGTAATCTAGCTTGATTGAATAAACTTACTTTTATTTATATGTCTTTATATTGATATATCTCAGCAAATAATTGGAGGGTTTGTGTAATTCAACAGCATTTCTATTTCCTTCCAAGGTATATAGTGCTAAGAGTGTCTATAAACACAGAGGGACATATATTCATCAAGATGCTGCTTACTTTGTGTCTTATCCAAGTAATTTATCAGTTCTGGTTCACTTTAAGACCAGAAAACTGCACATATGTGAAGCAGAAAAAACTTGATAACAATTAACATGGCCATTTTTGGCTTTAAAAAATAATGAAATTTTTGTAAATTATGTAGAAATGTTTTAAAAATTCAAAAATCTCTCCTTTGTGCATATTCATTCACTTTGGATTTACTTCCTGGGTTCAGGAACAACAATAAGCAACCTTGCTCACTGCCTATCACAAATAATTATTTAATTTGTGCTTTATTAAATTTATTTTTGTGTGTACTAAAAAAGTCATATGAGTTTTCCTAAATACTGTGTGTAATGGAAGAGGAACCCCAAGAAAAATCTTTCTCTGATTTTTGTTACCCAGTTGAAATTCATTAGAAAAAGTTTTAAAATTATATTGTTCAAATCAACTTCAGAATAAACTGTTTTATATTTGAGTTTCTAAAATTGTATGTTAAATTTTCTTGTTATGGTATTATAATAGATTTGTCAATTTATTGTGGAAATTCTGAAATTCTTTACATTACAGGTTATGAGAATACAACATTATATTGAGATTTAGTATACCTATATCTTTTGATAAAGTGTTCCTTTTATATTTTTGTAGTAATTCATTATTATTCTAAAATATGTTGTCTATGAGTTCATTTATTATCTACATATATGAAATTTTTGTTAAATTTTCTTAAAATATATGTATATACACATATGTGTTTCTTTCTTAAACCACTTTAGTAATATATAACTGAGACACATAAGCTAAAATTATTTAATGTACACCTTGATTAATTGGAAAATAAGTATATATCTATGAAACCATTATTATATTTATGTCATAACTCTCAGAACTTTCTTCCTGCCCTCTTTATTTATTATTATATTATTAATATTACTGTTATTGTTACTATTATGATAGAAATATTTAACATATGATCTAACCTTCTAGCAAAATTTTAAGTATGCAATAAAATGTTGTTAATGCTAGGCACTATGCTTTACAATCATCTCTAGGGTAAAACTTTATATACTTAGACTAATACCACTCTTTTTCCTCCTCAACCCAACACCTTGTAACAACCATTCTCTGTTACTATGAGTTTGACTATTTTAGATTCCCCATGTAAGTGGTATGTAGTATTTGTGCTGTGTATCTGTCTTATGTCACTTAGCATAATGTCTTTCATGTTATCATAAAAAGCAGAATTTCATTTATTTTTAAAGCTGAATAAGATATATATATATATATATATATATATATATATATATATATATATACACACACACATACTACTGCATATACTACACCAAATGAAAAAAGTTTTGCACAGCAAAGGACACAATCAACAGAATGAAAAAGAAACTTATAGAGTGGAACAAAAGGTTTGCAAACCATATATCTGAAAAAATTTAATAATCAAGTCCAACAACTCCAGAAAAAAATGGATTAAAAAATTGGCAAAAAAACTGTATATGTTTATTTTTATACTGATATTTGAAATATATTTATCTAGGTTTTTCCATTCCCATAGTTAAATTTCTTTAAAAAATTTAATTTGTTGTTAAAAGGTATGAATGAATGTTGTTATGTAATGCAAACTGAGAAACTTTTATTTAACCCATTAATTCATTTACATTTTTCTGGATTAATGATATATTTGAATTTGTTTCTACTTCCAATTTTGTGTTTTCTTCTCAATAGGTTTTCACTCCCTCTTTCTGTATGTGCATGCACACACGCACACTTTTCTATATGCAATGTATATATCTCAAATCCCAGTACAATTTAATCAATGGAGTAGGAGAGTGGATTCTGTGAATGTAGTGGTCTACAAATGGCTTAATGAAATATATTCTTATCTCTATAATATAGAATAAAACAGCCTACATAGGGCCGGCCGAGTGGCGCGGTGGTTAAGCGTTGGCCTGGGAAGCCAGCGGCCCCGGTTCGGTCCCACATATGAGGGCCAGTGACACTGCCCTCAATAAATAAATAAATAAATAAATAAATAAATAAATAAGCCTACATAACCTCTACACAGCTATTTACAAAGCAAGGCTCTTTTGAACTTTAAGAGAAATTGTTCTTTTATTTATGTATCCTTTATGGATAAGGAAAACAATTGGATTGTGGCCTCACAGCAGCCTCGCTGTCTGCCTCCCTGCATTTGCCCATAACAGCAGGGCCTCACAGGGACAGTATATTCACTATGTCTATGGCAAAACCCCATGGGACCCTAAGGAGAGGGCAGGTCAGCCAATGACGGGGCAAGACCCTAGATGTGCTCAGGATGCCAATATAGGTGTGCGATCCTATATCAAATATGCGCATCAGGGCGGCCTAAGCCAGGCGCCTTCGGAGGGTCCCTGGGAGGAATCAAGGAGGTGAAGCCTGTGGGGCCTAAGGGACTGTTAATCCTTTTCTGCAGAGCTTACAGCCTGCAACGGAAAAGAGAAATCTTCCTAAGAAGCTAACAGCAGTCCTCCTTGCATTCTTGCCTCCAGGTGTCATAGTGAACCATTATCTGTCCCCATAGGGGGCAGGGCTGCATTGATCAAAGGGTCTTTCGACTGAGGTGGTCTGTGAGGCATAGGGAGATTTGGCTAAATGTTGGGTGAGGCATGTGAGTTACAGACCTCGGAAAGAGCAAAGCCCCTTCCGTGTTTGTCCTCAATAAAAGCTGCAAGCTGACCAGATTCAGGGCTCTTGTCCATCAGACAGAGACCTCTGGCTCACATTGCTTTTTAAACTATCCCTGTCTCTTGCTCTTTATTTCTTTTTCTGAGTCCCCGCTGGTCCTCTGGAGAAAGCTAGACCCAGCCGCGCAGAGACGCGACATTGGATAACAGTCCTTTACTAGATGTGTCTTTTGCAAACATATTCTCCTCATCTGTGGCTTGTCTTCTCACTCTCTTGACATTGACTTCTGCAGAGCCTAAATTGTTGCTTTATCAATTATTTCTTTCATAGATCTGCCTTTGTTGTTGTATCTAAAAAGTCATATCCATACAAGGTCATCTATGTTTTCTCTTATGTTGTCTTAGGACTTTCATATTTTGATTTTACATTTAGGTCTACAAGTATTTGGAGTCAATTTTTGTGAAGTAAGATCTTTGTCTAGATTAATTTTCTGCAAGTGGATGTCCAATTGTTCAAGTGCCATTTATTAATCTTATATTGCTTTTGTTCCTTTGTCAAAGATGAGTAGATTATAAGTATATGGGTCTTGTCATATTATAGCTTGCCTGTCTGCCTCCATGCACCTCTCCATAAAGACAGATCATAACTTCAATATTATCCTTGCTGTATATATCCCCACTTGGCACCAGAGGATGGCTGGCTAGTCAGAGATGGGTAAGATCCCATGAGAGGGACAATCCAAGTCAGACATTGTCCCGTGGGTGCCAGTGGGTGCCTGTGGGTGCCAGTGAGTGCCATGGGAGAAATCAGGGAGAGGAGAAAAGGGGCATAAACCCCTTGCTTCAGGTTCTGGCAGCCTTCCTGTGAAATTACCTATTGATATGATAACATCTGTCCTCCATGCATTCTTATCAGTTAGCCTTGGTAGAGGAAGCTTCTGTCTCTTAGAAGTGCATGACAATCAATAGTCTCATGGGGCCTCTGGTAATGGTAGTTTGCAGGCATGAGAAATTAGGCCTCCATGTTAATTCTTGGGTGTGAGACTCACAGACCAGGAAGCTACATTGACCCTTGCTTATGTGTAAGATAATAAAAGGAACAGTCAGCCCAATTCAGGACTCCAGTCCATGAGGCTGGGGTCCCCTGGCCCAGAACTGTCTTCTCTCCTTTTTTGTGTCTCTCTTTTCCTTAACCTTTCGCAGTCCCTTCTCCACTCCCACCTGCTCTGTTGAGCCGGAACACTGCAGGGTCTATTTCTGTGATCTGTACTATGCTACACTGATGTATTTCTCTATTTTTTCATCAGTTCCACCCTGTCTTGATTATTATTGCTATATTGTAAGTCCTGAAGTTGCGTAGTGCCAGTCCTCCAATTTTGTCCTTCAATATTGTGTTGCATCTTCTGGATTATTTGCCTGTCTTCATTCTGCTATCAATTTCTAGTTTAATTTCATTTTGGTCTGAAAGCAGAAATTGTATGATTTCTGTTCTTTTAAATTTAAGGTATGTTTTATGGTTCCAAATGCTGTCTATCTTGGTGAATGTTCCATGTGAGAAAAATGTGTATTCTGTTGTTGGTAAATGGGAGTAACCTACAGATGTCCTTTCCATCTACTTGACTGATGATGTTGTAAAGTTGCACTATGTCCTTACCGATTTTCTGCCTGCTGGGTCGGTACACCTCTGAGCTGAAGTCTCTAACTGTGATGATGGATTTCTCTATTCCTCTTTGTAATTCTATCAGTTTTGCCTCACATAGTTTAACACTGTTGTTTGGCGCATGGGCATTAAGGATTGTTATCTCTTCTTGGAGAATTGACCTTTTTATCATTATATAATATACTTCTTTATCCCTGTTAACTTTTCTTGCTTAGAAGCCCACTCTATCTGAAAATCATATAGCTAACACTGCTTTACCTGATTAATGCTAGCATGGTATATTTTTCTTCATCCATTTACTTTTTTTTTTTTTTTTTTTTTTAGCTGAGCCATCCTGCCACCTGTTGGAAGCTGACATCGAACTGCCGTTGCTCAGAGCTCAGCTCACACTCTTGAGCGAGCTCTTAACCAACTGAGCCACTCGGCCAGCCCTCATCCATTTACTTTTAATCTATGTGTGTCTTCATATTAAAGTGGGATTGTTGTGGACAACGTATAGTTGGGTCTTGTTTTTTGATCCACTATGACAATATATTTTAATTGGTGCATTTAGACCATTGATATTCAAAGTGATTATAGACATAGCTGGGCTATATTTGCCATGTTTATTACTCTTTTTCTATCTGTTATCTTTGTTATTTGTTCTTCCACTTATATTTTTGTCTTCCACTCTTCTTATACTTTTTGTGGTTTATTTGAGCACTTTATATGATTCCATTTTCTCTCTTTTCTTAACATATTAGTTCCATTTTTGTCTTTGGACAAAATTTTTCAGAGATGTCCTTTAACATGAATGGATGTTAAATTGTCCCAAACAACTATTATGACATATATGAAAAATATTATGTGTTTTTCTTTATTTTCTGGTAATATGGAAAATTACATTTAGCTATTTTCAAATGTTAAATAAATACATTTATTGCATTCCTGCAATAAACACCCCCCACCCCCCCCAAAGGACCTCTTATATCATTAAACCTAAAAAGAAGAGTAAAACATCAATGGAATAAAAGCATAAATCTAAAAGAAAACATGACAAAATATTATATAACTAAACTTAAACATACAGATAATAAAATGAAATCAAACATATATTTAAGAAAGACATCAATAATAAAGTAAAATGTATTTCATGCTTGAAAGAACAGAACCATCTAAAATGAAATTATTTATAAAGATCAAAATACACATCTAAAAATACATGGAGGTAGATTCAAATTAAAAAGTTTGGATCACAATTTTAATGTCACACATGGTAGAATTTTCGACTAAAATTCACTACATGAAGTGCAAAAAATACCTCATAATGCAAAAGGCTACAATAGCCAGTAAAGTTACAAGAGTTATTAATAGCTTTGTATCAATAACAGAGTAACACTTCCTATAAAGCAGAAACCACAGGAAAGGAAAGGAGAAATATATAGGCATACACCTGTAATAAAAGGCATTTATGCATTTATTTAAAATCTAGAAGGCATGCCTATTTTCAGGAATTGAGGGGAATATTTAGAATCCACTTGAAATGTGGTGCTTTACTAATCTAGAATGCCCTTGATCTAGAATGGATGTCAAAGACAGTGATGAAGAAATACTCCCAAGATACAGAACCTGAGATGTATAGGTGTTGTGCATTTTTCCTAAAGAGGAAATGGTCAAATATGTGGACCTACACTGCTTGATGTGAAGGGGCTAATAATTTGGCTAAATGATCAAGGGTTTAGGCGAAATAAGAATTTATAAGCACAGGTCTTAGAAAATGTATGTAACTGGATGTTTCAGAAAGGGTAGAGAATTAAAGGGATTTGTGTTCCATTGGAATGCTTAGTCAACACTAATGAGGTCCTTAATAATCAGATGGGAAAGATGGATTATTCTGTAAAAGCCAATCAGCTATCTTTGCATATGCTCAGTAAGCTCATAAACAATGTAAAAGCTCAGTAAAAGCTTTATTTATACAGAGCCCATAATACAGAGGCATAGAACAGGTTCTCCCTCACAGCTCTTATAAGGAACCACCTCCTGAGGCTTCACCTTGGACTTCTGGCCTCTATTGTGAGACAATACATTTCCGTTGCTAAGCTACCCAGTTTCTGGTACTTTTCACAGGAGCTCCAGGAAACTAATACGATAAGCAAAGGGATGACATTGTCTAATTTTTTCTTTTGATTTTAATCCAGAGTATTTAGAAATGCTGACTAGTAGGTTATTGTGTGTTTGTAACAATCACAACTGCTTTTATAAGCTTTTGCTCATGCTATATAGACGGAAAACCTGTCTTGCCTAAAAATTTTCAGCTTAAATGTTGCCATTAGCAAAAAGACACTTGTGCAAAGAGTTGAGAAGTGAAACAAGCCAGGTTTGCCCCTGCTGCAGTGGTGACTAAGCATTGGCTTTGGGAGATGTAGATGTGAGGGTCTTGCTTGTAGCTCCTGAAAATCCACTCGAAACCCCCAGGCTGGATGCTGCAAACAGTGCAACTTATCTGAAGTGACTCCTGGTGATATCTGCATTTCCTGGTTTCTTAAACAGGGTTCATACATTTTTCTGACCTTCCCACCTCAACATTTCTGACACTATTTTAAAGCTCTAATACTCTATATTACATCCCTGACAGTTTGAAATGCCTAAAGCAGTCTCTTTTTCTAAGCCAAATGCACATTTTCCCAAACTTTATTAAGAAAATTCAAATTTATATATAGGAATGCTCATATAATCCAAAAATAATTTTGAAAAACTTTGTACAATGATTATAAGACCAAAATTGTATGACCTTTAGGATGAAAGCCTATTTTATTCTCCAAAAACAATGCTAATTGAGGCTCTGCTTTTTCTAGCTTCACATAAGACTATAAAATTTCATGAAACGATACATATCATAAAGCATTAATGTGAGCATCTTGTCAACTATGGGTTAATAGTTCAGAGAGATCCATGGGTTAAGCTCACTGGCAGGTCACCCTGTCTCCAAATGATGCTGACTTATAAACTAGAAAAGTTAAAAAGAGGTACCCTAGTTGACTAGAAACTATTTTACATGTTAGATTATTTCATGTAAAACAAACAGAAGTTGCTGTCAAACTGATTTTATCTTCTATAAAATTATGCTACATTCTCTATCGCAATACAGACATTTATTATAGAAGCACAGTGAAACTAGTGCATAGTTGTCATAAGATAATAACTACTCTTGGGAATGTAGATGCTTGGTTAAGGTTGTTATCTCTTAGTGCCTTAGGGATGTGACTCTACTATGACAAACACAGCCCTCATCACTTCCTTTAAAAACATATTATTAGTGTAGTCTTTTAATACTGTTGAATTTTAAGTTTTACATTTCCACATTGAAGGATTCTAGCTGTTCCGACCATTTAGAATGGTTTCGAAACCCTTTAGTCCTGCTACGAGTTTCATAGTCTGAGCAGCAGCCGCACTCTGTTAGCCTAAATTCTCAGTCTGGGCTACTATGTGTTCCATGAATGGCATGAAGATAAGGTCCACATTTGTTTGGGGAATTATACTCAGGTGGAATTCTTAAATGGTATGTATATTCAGGATTAGAAATAGCTGCTATTAAAAACTCATTTTGCAAATAAGTCCAAACAGTTGATAATGCTGGGACACAGCTGAGTAAGTCAGTAGGCTGCATTGTTCAGGCCTCCACAAAGTCCATATTCTCTCATAGTAAGGGCTGCATTGTCTCTAGGGCTTTGTTTTATGTAAGATGTTTATGGGTTTCCAGATTTATAATTAAGGCTGATTGGTTTTAATCCCTTCCACAGAGTCCCATATCAGACTAGCATGCTTAGTGATGTTGTGAAAATGAAATAATGAAGCAGGTTCTAGTTTAGGAAAATTAAAGATCAAGCAAGCACAGTACCCTTTCTCTCCCAATGAATGCATTTGTAGAAGGTAAACAGAATGCTTGGGAAAGCTATGCGAGGACTCTGAAAGGTAAATAGAAACAGGCAGATTGATTAGATCAGAATTTGAATATTATTGAATAGCAACGAGTTTTCTATTTTTTTCCTCTGTTATGTCTCAGTCTGGGTAGTCTCAAGGCAACCTAGAAGCTAGAAGTAAATATCGGTATAGTCGAGAAGCCTCTAGTTCAGGTTACCGGTACAGGAAAGAATTCTCTGGCAAAGACAGCGACAGCCAGGACTTGTAGGACATACAAGTCTCAGCAAAATATTCCTTTTCAATTGAAAAAGCTTTATTACCCCAAATGAGGACAAACCTAGATGTTTTTCTCTGTCTTCTGCCACTTCTGAGATGCGGCTGCAGTCACATTGGTGGGGAAGGGTATAAAATGACTCCCTTTTTTATAGCCAAAGAACATAAAAGGGTATCTAGATTGTACCAGGAAGATGACATAGAGGGACGACCTAGAGACACTATATACTTTTGGGTTCACCCCAGTGAAACATGTGTGAATCCAACCCTACACAAATACTGTTAATACTAAGCAAAGAGATAGACCACTGCTCAGTTCCTAAAAGTGGCTACTATCTAAAGCAAAAGTAATGACATTTGGAGTGGATCAGGATAGAACTGCGAGATCTTTGAAAATTGAACATTAAAACCAAAACCCACAGAAGCCTGGACAGAATGCTGTAGTTAAATTCAGCCATGTTGACTGTCTGCTAAAACAAAAATATGAATGCTTTCCACAGAAATTAAACATGACAAAGCGCCTCATATCACAAAATTCAATGTCTATGGGACATTAAAAAAATAATGAGAAAAACTAGAACCAGAAAAATCTCCACAGATATCAGTAAAGAGACAATTAACAGATGCCAACGACAAGATAGCATTAATGTTGGGATTCTCTGAAAGAGAATAGTTAAAAATAACTATTTATAATGTGTTCCAACAATCATTGAGTAAGACTGTTGAAATCAACAAAGCTTTAAAATATCAGCAAAGAAATGTATGCAGATATATAGTAACATGGAAAAGTTAAGATATAATAATTGTTAAAAAAATCTAACAAAAAGTGTAGAGCAAAAAATTTTCATGACAAGAAAAGAATCAGTAAAACGGAAGTTATTCAAAGCAAGAAAAAGAATATTTGAACAATAGAGACACAGAAGATGGAAAAAATAAATAACTACAGCATTAGAAACCTTGGAGATAACAACAAAAACAACAAAAAGTAACATTAATGCCAACAGAGACCAAAAAGAAAGGAGAAAGACTGTGATTTAAAATAAAGAAAAAATTAATATAGATAATAGTAATGATAATGGCTAATAATGAAAACGTCCATGATTAGTGAGAAACACAAATCTAAACATAAGTGACAAACAGAAAAAAAAAATACACAAAAAGCCAAATAAACATACACATAAGAAAATAACACACTTTACATAATTAATGGTTCGAAAAGGAAAAAGTTTAAGAAAAATTAGAGAATGTTTCCAAGTGTAAAAAATAAAAATACAACATATTAAACTGTGCAAAATGCAGCTAAATCAGTGCCTACAGGAAAATATGTACTATTAAATGACTATAATATATGAAAAAAAAAATGACAGGTCTCATATAAGTGATGTAATGTTCAATCTGAAAAAAAATACAAAAAGAAGAGAAAGAGAAAGAAAATATAGAAAAATGTAAAATGCAAAAACAGAAAGCAATAGAGAAAATTCAATAAAACTAAAGGCTGATTATTTTAATAAAATCAATAGATTAACAAGACAGATTATAAAAACATAAAAATAACCAATGTCAAGAATGAAACTTTAGAGACCGCAGCAATTAAAGCTTTATAAGAAATACCATGAACAATTTTATACACACATATTTGACAACTTAGATAAAATCAACCAATTCCTCTCATTGCTTCTATTTAACTCCATACTCAAAATCATCTAGTGTAAGGCAAAAAAAAATAAAGGGCACACTAATTGGAATTAATGAAATCCTGTCCCTATTCATAGATAACAATGTTATTTATAAGGAAATCCTGGAAATACACACAAAAAAGACCTCCCAGAAATAATATGTGAGTTCATTAAGTTTACAGGAAACAAGTTCAGTACACAAACACTGATCATATGTCAATATACTCACAATGAATAGTATGTACCTCTCCTAAAATTACCATTTGAACTAGATTAAAAAGATTCAAAATTCTAAAGTATAAAATAATTAAGTATAAAGAAATGAAATGATAAAATACATAAAATATCTAAATTAATACACAGAAATTCTGAGTTTATTGGGTGAAAGAGTCAACATAGTAAAGATGTCAATTCTCCCAAATTGATCTACAGATTTAACATAGCATCCATCAAAATGCCAGCAAAATTATTTTGTAGTTACAGCCAAGTGGAATCTGTGAATGCCAAAGCAGAGCTACTAGAAAGCAAAAGTTTCAACATACAAGAATATCACTGGAAGAATGACACTGTTTGAACTGATAACAATATAAAACTACAGTAATCAAGATAGTGTAGTATTTGGTGAAATAAGAGACACATAGATGAATAAAATAATAGTTTCCCAAACTTGTGCCACACAAAAACGACCAATTAATTTATGATCAAAGTGTAATGGCAAAAGCCTATGAGGGTGGTCATTTTTTCAACAAATGATATTAGAACAAAGTGGACATCAATATGTATAAATCTGAACCTTTGAAGTAGAAGTCTTATGTTTTATAAACATCAACTAAATAATATATATGAATGTAAAACAAAATTATAAAAATTTTAGAACACAAATGAGAACTTTTTATTTTCCAGATTTAGGCAGAGTTCATAAATATGACATCATTATTGCAACCTACAAAACATCATTACATTTAATCAAATGTTAAATACCTTTTTATTCTGCAAGGCTCTCTTCAGAGAACAAAAAGAAAAGCTATCTAGAGACCGGATGAAATCATTTGCATGTACATATCTAACAGAAGATTTAGTCAGAATTAATAAAGACCATTCAAAACTGAATTGTAAATATAAGCAACCCAATGGGAAAAGGGGGAAGTAGAGGGAAAGGACTTTTGTACAGACCCTTGACCAAAGATGATATATGCAGACAAATAAAGGCAAAGAAGATATGAGAATAAGTGGATGGCAAATAAATGTTTCCATACTAGGGGAATAAATCCATGACTAGATTCTACTAGTAGTTATTAGAATGGCTCAAAGAGTAAGAATTATGACACCATCAAATCCTGGTGGGGATGCAGAGCAAACAGAATTCACACACATAGTTCATGGGAAAGCAGTTACACAGTCTCTCTGAAAACCTTTGGCAGGTTTTCATAAATTTACCCATATGCACACCATATAATTTAATAATCTTACTTGTCAAAATTTACCCTAGGGAAGTGAAAAGTTATAGTCATACAAAAAAACGTGACTGCAGATGTGTATGGGGACTATACTTATAAAATTGAAAAAAAAAAATAACTGGAAAACCCAAAAGTCCTTCAGATGACAAATGGGTAACCACACTGCAGTGCATCTATACAATGTGTGAAAGAGGAATGCTTATGTGTAGATGCACCAAGTCACTTGGCTTGCCAGTAGCGGTTTGCATTCATGTGTACAACTTGGAGGGATCTAAAAAGTTAAATGAAAGGCACAAGTCTCAGAAGGTTACTTTTGTGTGATTCCATCTGTAGTACTTTCTCAGAGAAGAAAACAAACAAACAAACAAAAGCAACCCATATGACACATAACACATCAGTGCCTGACAAGGTTTAGGAGTTGGGCATGAGTGTGACTACAAAGAGATAACAAGAGGGGTCCTTTGGGGTGATGGCATTATGCTGTATCTTTATAATTGTTGGTATTTACATAAATAACATACACATATGTAAAACTTCATAAAACTGTACCTTAAAATAAAGTCAATTTTACTGTATGTTAATTTAAAAAGTAAACTAATATTTTCAACTATAATGCAGTGATGGTATAATTTTAAGTCAATTTATAAGTCATCTGGAGGCTGTCAATTTCCAGATTTATGTTCCAGCTAGTACCTCTCCTCTGAGTTCCATACCTGAGGAGCCAATTATTTGTCTGACATCTCTAGAGGTCATGGGACTGAGGTGTTTCATATTTATTCAGATAAAACTTATGAACTCCCAGCTTTCAGTCTGTATTCTTCAATTGAGAACTTGCTCCCTTCTTCCCAGTTCTGAAAAGAGCAGTACCAACTACCCAATTTTATACTGCAGAAGCAGTAAATCCATCTTGATAGGTAGCTCTCATCCCACACTGAATTGGACACCAGATCTCCTTCATTCTACCATCAAAACACACACACATACATACACACACACACACACACACACACACACACACTCTCACACACTTCTCTGCCATCACCATTGCTTATTTTAGTTCTAACGACCTACAACTTTTAGCTAGCACCTTCTAACAAGCTTCAGCTTCTTTTTTTGCTCCACTTCTCATTCTCTTTAAATCTATTTTTTAACCAACAGGCTGATGGATGTTTTAATGTTTTCCTTGGACACTAGCCCTCTAGAGTTTAAAGTCTTTCAGTACACTTGTACTGGATGTATAATGAAATGTGAAACAATTATGGAAGCTAGCAGCCTTTATATGATCTGTCTTGCGCCTGTTTCTCAGGTCTCATTTGCAATTCTCTTCATTACTACTTATTGGCTCTCCCTTTAATTTCCGTCTCTCATTTTTCTGCTCTCTCTTTATTAACCTCAAAACCCTTCCCACATTGGTCCCTGTGCTAATAGTACCCCATCTCCTCCTACACCTCTAAGTGTTATTTATCACACATATCTCTGCCTAAATGTTATCCTCTGGAAAGAGTGTGGACTCCAGAGAAGCAATCAATTATGTTCTTTCATGCTTACCAATCACTTCCGTCGGAACACTATGACATTAAATGATTACCTATGATGTTGTGAATTTTTAAAGTACCTGAAGTATTAGTGACCAGTCAACTCTAACAGGATGAGAATCAGTCTATTTTACCACAGACTTTGTTTTCCAAAATCATCTGTATATAATAGATTTTAATATTAAAATTAATTAACAGGTACATTTTAAACATCTGATTAGTTTTGTACTGAAATATTAATATTGTGTTTCTCTGGGAGAGACAAGAGTATAGTATATTTTGTCATTTAGCTTATGCATTTTTGTGGAGCATCAGTTGATATTATAAACAAATACATACGTTTAAATATGCCACGACCTTTGCCAATAACAGAATTGCTGATATCCATACCAATTTGCAATGAGTAAATGTTTCTGTGCCTACAATTTTCTTTAAAAACAATAATATAACCTTGTTATGATGTAAAACACTCTGCAAAGTCAACGAGTTGGGAATAAATATCATGTGTTCAATTCTATATGTTCCTGTTATTGTTTTTGTTTTTTTTTTCTTTATTATTTTGTATATAACATCTTAATGGCATATGGTATAAGAATGGTCTAGGTTTATTTTTTCTTTTTTTTTTTTTTTTAAGTTCAAACCAGGGAATTAATTTCATCATACTTTAGACAAGAACTAATGAGAATTATTGTTTTTAAGTAATATAAGACCTAAGTCAAGCTTCATTAAACAGGTAGGGCACTTAATAGCACATAGTAGTAAAACATTTAGAATTAAGACTTTTGTCTAGAAAATTTGAAAACTTTTCAGGCTTCTGGATTGTTCTGAGTGGTCCAATGCTTTCACCTCCCAGGCTGTTTTCTTTCTGCACTTTGCCAATGTCAGGTTTATCAAATAACTGGTCCTTACTTATCACAAGATATTAATCAACATAGTGGTATTACCTCTTTCTTCTTCCCTAAGGACAGAGTGAAAGAGAAGAAGAGAGAGGGAAAGAAGGAAGGAGGAAGGAAAAGAGATGAAAAGGAATAAAAGGAGGGAGAGGGTTTAGGGTGTGTGTGTGTGTGTGTGTGTGTGTGTGTGTGTGTGTGTGTGGAGAGAGAGAGAGAGAGAGAGAGAGAGAGAGAGAGAGAGAGGGGTAGAGGAGAGAGGGGTAGAAGATGAGAAGGGAAGAGGGGGAGAGAGAGTGAAATATTGATTCTCCCCAATTAGAAAGAGAAAGAGAAAAAAAGGGAGGGAGGGAAGGAAGGAGGGAGGGAGGGAGGGAGGGAGGGAGGGAGGGAGGGAGGGCGGGAGGAAAGAGAAAGTGCTGGAATTCATTGATGGGACCAAATTGAGACAGGTAGTCTTACCTAAACAATCACTGTGTTCCAGGGAAAATCTTGGGCTGACTAGGTGACAGGGATATGGATTAATATGCATTACCAAAGACTAACTAGGGACTATCTAGGTATAAGGTAGGCTGAATTTCATTCAAACTATATATCATTCCTACACAATGTGGGTGTTATTTCAAAGAAAGATAAATTGAGGGATCTAGTAAGGATGAAGTAAATATATAAATATGTAAGTAAAAGGCAGCCTGCATATATGAGGCTGCCTGTAATAAATCACAGACAATCATTTAAACATTTGATAAATTAGCTAATGAAATACCACATTCAAAATCGTTGTTTATTCACACTGATTTACCGTTTCAACACACAGGCATCTATTTTCAATAAATAGAGTTTTCATTAGGATACCAACTATATTAGCCAAACACATTTGATTTCAAAAGCCAAGTTTTGACCCACAGGCATACACACCCACAAAAATGTCCACTTGTTATTTTGAAAAATTGAATTTTATTTAAAAAACGTATCTACATAAAAATCGTACCTTTGCCATATTTAGAAAACTTTTATGAACAAGCACAATTACATATTTTGTTATATAAAAATTGGAATACGATTAATTTTCATTTCTACAGATATGCTGAATTTAGCATTTCTATTATATTACTATTATGGTCTATTATGTTTATGTACAAATCCATATCACATAAAATGAATTATATCACAGGCAGTGTTGCCTCAATGAATTTTATATATAAAATACACAGAAAATGATAAAAAACAAAAGACACTATCCAATAAAAGGTGTAATTTCAATTGCTATATTTTTGTTAGAGTAAGCTTTTTATAAAAAGAGAATCACACAAATAATCCTATCTACTAAATCTAATTAACTTTCTAGAGAAGATTTTATTGTACTCTTTTATGTAGAAGACTAGCTCTAGCAATGTTTGCATGATGCATATAAACAAAGATAATATTTCCAAGATTCTCTCCAAAACAATGAATAATCTATTCAATACACTTTAAACTGGACCTCTGTAGAACTAACCATTCAACACGTTGGATGGCTTTTCTTTCTTTCACGCTAAAACCTAGGAGTACGGTGTAGCAGCTGTTTCCCTTAAAAGTTTGGCCTCACAAGCAATTTAGTTTTGTTGCTATAGCAATCGCTACAGGGGGAAAAAAAATAAAAGGAAGAAAATTAATCTGCCTTACAGTTTAGATTCCTAGAGTGCACCCCCTATGTGGTGAATGCAACAATTAAGTCTTGTTTACTCTGTTTTCCTTAAAACCTTTCATGTACCTGATGATATCATCACTGCCTGATTGATTTTTCAGGTAAGGGAAACAACCAAAATTAATTGCCCTAATCTTCACTCAAGGACAACACATACATTTTAAGCTGCAGTAAATTGTTTTTCTTTTTTTCTATTTTTAAACAGCTGGAGATTTTGAATTTCCTTTTCATTTCCTTTTCTGTATTATAAGAAACACATTCTCGGGGAGAGAAAAATTGTTGTAATCCACAGGTTGAGATTTTGGATTTGAAGCTTGAAATGGACAGAACAAAAGGATTTGCTCTTAAATTAATGCAACTTCCCTCCTGGTACAAAATGACAGCAGGGAAAAGAAAATTATTTTTGTATCAGGAATCTGTGTTTCAAGGAAGATGTAGTTAAAATTGGACCTGATGTATTAAATTCTAAGAGCAAATGATTTTTAAAATCATAAATTTTCTCCTCAAATTTTTATGCATATACTATATATATATATGATCTATGAAGTGCTATATAGGACTACTACAGAACAACAAGAAGAGAAAAATAAATAAATCTTTTAAATTTTAAGTCTTTTTATAACTATGTAGCTGTTATCCATATAACATAAACGGACATGAAAATGTCCCACATATCACATAATGGGCATGAGGTTCTATTCATTAATAAAGAAAAAATAATAATTTATGTCTTTAGGAAAACAAACAACTAAGTGACCAGTTCCAATAAATGCCAACATTCCTCAATTACCCAAGACCAACAGATGTTCTTTCAATCCTCGCATTGTTTTACTTGTTCTTAATTACCAATTTCATTTTATACCCTTGAGCAACTATCCTTATTTTTGGCCACTATCCTGTTAAACTTACATCACTTTTATAAAAACATAAATAGGCTTCCTCATTTTCTAGAGAAAATGGAGGACATTACCTATGTAATCTCCTAAAATTCACTATATTGCAATTACACAATTTATATAACCATGCACATTTATGTTTCCTTTTCTCTATTTCACAGAAGAAAGGTTCTTTCTTCTGTTTGAAGGCAATCTTTGCACCTATTTTTGTTTGTTTGTTTATTTGTTTTTAAGGGCAGTGTCACTGGCCCTCATATGTGGGATCCGAACCGGGGCCGCTGGTGTCCCAAGCCAGCTCTTAATCACTGCGCCACTCAGCCGGCCCTGCACCTATTATTTTTAACTTTTTCCTCTCAGAAGGCTATATAGAGAAAGTACAAATCTCTTCTATTTCCCCTGTCAATTTTAATCCCTTTTCACTTTTTACATATCTTTTTCTTTATCAAGCACATTTCTATGAGTGGCAAGAATGATAAGTGTGTTCGACGTGAGGGGGTGTATTTTGAGGAGGATCAATGGCAATGTGTCTCTTACTGCAATTTTTTTTTTTTAAATTTAAACATTCACCATATTATTTGATCACATTTTGTCTGTTTACTACTAAATCCCTGAAGGAAGGTCCATGCCAAGATTTTTGTCTTTTCCTTAACAATATTAAAAGTACTCAATGTGAGTCCAAAGAATACTTTGTAGCTATGCCATAAGCATTATTTAACAATCCCCTGATCATTTAGGAATACCTCCTCAATTTGGCTATTCAGGTTGATTTAAATTTTACCTAAATTATTTGCTTTTATTCTCTCCCCTAATTTTATTTTTAAATAGAGGTCATTTGCACTAATTATTTTTACCCAACTCTTGCTTTATCTGCTGTACTCTCCTTTCATATCATCCTTCAGTATTAACCCTTTGAGTAAGGAGAAAGTATGTATAATCTTGTATTGAAAAAGACCTTCTACATGGACATACAAAATGTAATCCAATTTCATTAATATCTGAAAACAACGAGAACAGTAAGTAGAATAGCTTCTGAGGTAACTTTTTTCTTAAAAGAAAAAGTGGTGATAACATAAGAATTTATCTTTCAAACCAGCACACCTTTGAAAGTTATAGAGACTTTATAATAATATTAAAACAATAAGTTAACCTCAGAAAGTAGGATCATCTTATAATTCTGGGCCTGTTTTAATTTATTTCTAGGTCTATGCATTCTCAATATGCACCACATTTTCTTGGTCAGTGGCATTTGTACTGGAATTTCCTCAATATATTTATAACAACTGCTTATTCTTATGAGTTTTTCAGTTATTTAAGTATTTTTAATGTAGATGTAAAAGCACTTTCCAAATGGAAAAGTCATGTATCATGGTATTTACTATACAACCTCAATAACTTGTTCGGAGTATATCATGGACTAATTGTGTCTAACAATTGTTAAAGTAATAAACAAGGAAACCATTAGACTGAGATGGCTCCAATTCCCCTATTGGGCATAAGTGCCAATGAATTATTCCTTTTTTTTCTATAATTATCAAGGCATTTACATCTAAGAACATCATTTTCTAAAATTTATCTGTTAACTTTTATAAGTTTTCTAAGGAGCATCGCAGATACAAATATAGTTAGGAGGTCCACATTGGCAAACAACGCATCTACCCATGCACACATAGCAACTCAAAGACAGATACTCATATATTTATTTACATATGTAAAATGATATAAAATTTAGATACCTTTATTAATGTCTCTGAACTTATATGAAAATGATCTACTTTTAGTAAGTAAATGTTACTAAAATAATATTAGAAACAAAATGATTAAATTAAGTATGGCTGCCCTATTTCCTAATAAATGGGGGTTAGTTTTTGCTTGTTGAAATATAATAATCAGAATCATGACAAATCCAAATCTTATACAGGCATACTCTCAGTTTTTGTTTGATTTTTTTTGATTGGGAAATAAGTATGACAATTAAATAAAATGTAATAAATTTATTTTTTATCTATTTATATAGATGGTCTTGCATAACTTAAAACTTCATATAATTAATATAACAGCTAGTATTGTAGTTTGTGAGAATTGATCCTGTATACAGTACAAATACTAAACTTGGCTTTTTTCCAAATATTAAATATTTTTATCAAATTAAATTACTTATACCTATTCATATTTTTTATTAAAACATGAAAAATTTTTATAGCTCTTAATTGTAAAATAAAGTAGTATGGGGTTATGTTTAAGAAGAACCAATTTATATGAAAAAGAAAGAAATTATATCCATGCTAACAAAGTACAGTTAATTATAAGCAACAATTTATATACATAAGTTAAAGTTCGTGTTTTCAATTTTAGTGTTAAAATGCTATATTGAAAAATACACTGGAGTATAATAAATCTCCAATCATATAATATTTGGTCAGATTTTTTTTTTTTTCTTTTGAGGGCAGCATCACTGGCCCTCACACTTGGGACCCGAAATGGGGCCCCTGGCTTCCAAGCCAGCGCTTAACCACCACACCACTCGGCCGGCCCTCCAAGCATATAATAAATACATTACCCTTAGAATAAATAACTGAACTCTGATGGCCACTCACATTTTTAATAGCTGAAGTACGCTACCTATTGTGCTTAATTTGAAATCAAAGTAAATTTAATAACACAAATTCACTGTGTTTTAAAGAAACAATGAAAACAAATATCTGTCCTCGACACAAGGACAGTCTGTGGATTTTGCAGATTGGTTATATCCACGCTGTGGCTAGAAGAATATTAACTAATTCCCTAGCAAATATGTATTCATCAGCACCATCAGCACTTATTAATTTTCAAAACACCTTTATTTAATTCTTAATTAGTAAGTAAGAGTGTCAAAGCCAAATGGGAAACACTTTACAAATTAAAAATAATTGAATTTTTAGCATTAGTCAGCAAATGGAAAAGAAAACCCAATTTTTTTTTCATTACATGGTATAAGGTAATGCTAACATTCATAATGACTTTAATTATGTTTAGATTAGTAAATGTATGATAATTTTCCTAATGGTGAATTTTAATTATGTATGAGTTAGTGATAAAAATAAAAAGAAGAATTCTTATATAAAGATATGTCAATCTATGTATGTGTGTATATATATATATATATACATCAATATATATATTTATATATACATATTATATATATATACATCAATATATATATTTATATATACATATTATATATATAAAATTATTTTCATACAAACCTTTGGGATTAAATACCCTCTTATATGCAGAACATTATTTTGAGAAAAAAAAATGAAAGGCACATCTAAGGAGGAAATGGATCTATGTATTTATATTTAATGATCTAAACATTATAAATCTACAGTATAAGATGTATTATACTTGCCCACTTAGGTAAATTTAAACTTTGAATGTTAAAGAATTTCATAGGAATAGCCAGAGAGGAGAGTTGTCTAAAAGCCAATCATTAAATTGTACTCAGAATGAAAAATGTAGAAAAAAAAACAAAAGTTAAAAAAAGAAAAATAGACCAGCAATCAATCTGAAACATCTTAATATATCTGTGGATTCTAAATACAGTAAATATGTGAACATACTACATTCAAGCATATGAATTGTGGAGGAAAATAAAGATGATGTATATATGCTTTCAATCTTGGGCAGGAAGTCCTCTTATTATTTGACATAAAAAACAGAAATTTTAAAGACAAATATTGATAAAATGGAAGGCAAACAAATATGGAAAATGTATGTGGATTAAAAAAAAAAAGTATTTAAAAGGCAATAGCCATCCTGGAGAAAAATATTGCAAGAAATTGCCAAAAGAGTTTACATCCTTATCATATAATAATTTTTTTTTTTTTTTTTTTTTTTTTTTTTTTGAGGGCAGTGTCACTGGCCCTCACATGTGGGACCAAACCGGGGCCGTTGGCTTCCCAAGCCAGCGCTTAACCGCCGCGCCACTTGGCCGGCCCAAGAAATTTTTAATATATTTTCATATATATTATAGACCCAAAAGAAATATTACATATCAAATATGTATGTACATATATAATATGCCCACTAAAAATATTAGACAGAAACAGAAGTCCACACAATCATTAAAATACAAATGTCTAATAAATAAAATATTATATCTTCATATATATATGTATATACTTGAATACACATATCGCTATGTCAGTTGCTATAATAACATTACTAGAAAAAGATATTTTAGTCAATTACAGGAAATTTTAAAGTGACTTACCACATGAGGAATAATCTCAGATGTTACCTGTAATGAAAAAGAAATGAAAAACATATAATTTCAAAATAAATGCAAATTCAAAAAATATAAGCACAAGAGTGAGGTTTTAAAAGGGTGCAAAAGCTAAATACTGGGAAACAATGATATTTAGTTTGGATCAGTAGTGTTTGAATTGGAATGTTCTAAAATGTATATATTGTTTGTAAGAAAGGGCTCAGCCATTGTTTAAATTTAAGCTTAAAATTAAATCTATACAATAAAATTTTATTTGCAACCACTAGGGAGGTGGTGAGGAGGACACAGCATTTTCCTGCTCCACCATCTTGACTGGTAGCTTAACAGAGGGGATTTTATAACAATTATGTAAACTAGTTATCCTGCTGCTCTTCACTTTGATATGAATTACCTACAGTATTTTTGACCTCTGTACAGAGCTGAATCTTAAATTCCATATCCGCTATGAGAAGTACCTTTGTTCAAACTTTCAAAAAGCTTGTGGAATATGATTTTCACTCTTATCAAGTATTATTATAATTACCCTACCATATTAATTGTAAATCAGTTATAATTTCATAGAAAACCTGAATTAATCTTAATTTTTCTCTAGAATCTTGTAGCAGTTATTACAGTGTTTATATGTTTTTGTCAATAGGAGGCTTCCCAGTGGACTTTTACCCTCTGTTTGTTTCTCTTCCTGGAATTCAACAAAATATATCCCTTTCTGACTTGCTGAGCCCACCTGATTTACCCCACTCTCGCAAATTGCTCAGTGTGAAGCACTCCTTCACTTTGTTTTGCTCTAATTGTAATGGCTTTGCTCAATGGATGATTTACTATTGCTCAAATATGAGTATACAGCATGAGAGGCCAATGCTGGGTGTTTATGGGCTGAACTGTCCTCCCTCCCCACCAAACTTCAGATGTTGACGTTCCAAGCCCTATTACTTCAGAATGTGATGACTGTATTTGGAGATAGAGTCTTTAAACAGGAGATTCATATGAAATGAGGTAATGGGGGTAGGCCCTAATCCAATATGACTGATGCCCAATAACAGACAAAGTCACAGGGAGAAAAAAATCCATCCACAAGCCAAACAGAGAGGCCTCAGAAGAAATCAACCCTGCCAACACCTTGAACATGGATCTCTAGCCCCAAAAATTGGGAAAAAATAAGTCTCTGTGTTTAAGCCACCCAGTATTTGGCACCTTCTTATTGCAACTCTGGCATACTAATGCACTGGGAGAAAGGAAACATGATGTTTTCAGCGTATATATCCAATACCTCCTCCCTATTAAAGGACAGTAATATGAATGGTAGCACCCGTTAGTCCTATAGTCAATGCTCATGTCAAATCATAAACCTCTGTAGTAGCATTCATCTTAACGGTTCCTGCACATTTTCTCACAAATACATAAAAAGAGATCAAAGTGGAAATAAAGAAGAATTTGAAGTTTTCTCATAACTTCCAATTGTCCATCTCTTGATTTTATCTCCAACAATTAGTGCTCATCCAAATTAAGAATAGCAATGGCCCTTAAAATGCTGGTCCTTTTGCAATGTAGGAGGATAGAGGTTTTGGTATATTCATTTGGATGTGACCACACTTGTTGGTCCCCATGATGTCTGGAAAACAAACAACAACTCTTTGTGTGGAGCTCCTTATGTGTGTTATGTTTGTGGTGTTTTTCTGCTACTTTTTACAAGTGTCTTGTGAATGTCATAGTCCAGGGGAGGTATGCAGGCAGAGAAAGGGAATGTGGAAAGAAAATTAGGCCCACAGGGATACTGGTTCTGATATTTCAAATTGAGTCTAAAGCTTGAAAAGTCCTAAATTCTTATGTTCACATTAAACTATGTGAGAAAAGTTGCTGTAGTTAATATAATGAAGTGATGAAGGAAAAATATAAAGATCTTAATGCTTCAATTAAACATGTCTTAAGTTTAATTCTTAGTTATTGTTTTTTTCCTCTAAGGTTGTCAATTATTATCATGATAAATAACAAGTAAGTACTATTATATTATATATCCTAAGTCTGAACAGTCATCATATGTGTTATACAGAGTTCAGAAATTTATACCAGTCATGTTTGTTTTAAAATAAAGAAGCAGGAGGAAAGGAGAGACAAACACAGGAATAAAACACAGAAAGAAATAAAGACAAAAGCAGCTCTACAAATTTAAGCAAAATATTTCATACATGTAATAAAATATTAAACAATAACAGACTGCATTAATAGAACATGAATACAAATAGATGATAATTATGGCATTTTATAAAAAGACTATTTCAGAAATAAGACAAGTTTACATATTTTAGAAAAAAATATTGGTTTCGAAGATATTGTTAAAGATACATGTGTTTTATAATTATGTGGTACTATTATATTTATATTTTTTAATACAACATACATACATACATACATATTGTTACTTTTTTTTTTGAGTAGAATCAAACTAGAAATACATAGTTTTATTGTTTCATACAATGGCAAGACTAACAAAATGCTAATAAATACAGCTTAGTTAAAAGAATCCAAAATGTATGTCATGTAAACCAAGTGATAATATTCCTGATTATATTTAATATATCAAAAAAAAATGTACTGCATAGTTTTTATTTGACAGAAATACCTGAACACTTATGGCAATTAGTTCAATTACTTCTCAGAAAAAATACTGAGGTAAGTTATTATTATCATCAGCATCTTTTTAGATGAGTAACCTGAGACAGATAGCTGTAATATTTTGCCCAATATCAAGAAAATATCATAAAAAGGAAAACATCAAACTTTGCCTTTTTATCATTTGTGCTACATTTTCCCTCTTGTAATGACAATTTTATATATATATATATATATATATATATATATATATATATATACACACACAGACACATATACACACACACACATATATACACACACACATATATATACACACATATGTATGTATACATACTGTATACACAGATGTACATACATGAAACTTTATATATAGAAAGTGTTTAGTGGATATGTAGAGTATTTTTGTAGCATGTATGTCAATATTTATGTCTGAATATTTATATTCATGCCTATGAATATATGGGCATACAGGTACATTAGTTTGCTTATTAAGCTAATTGGACTGAAAAATGAATATATATATATGAAAAGGTACAAATATATGGACATATGAGGTTGGACAATCACGTTCATGAACTCTTTTCAACAATGTTGCTAACCATTTTTTGATATCAGAGGGATTATTCATTACAAATTTGTACCAACTGGACAACAGTTAACCAAGTTTACTATTTGGAAGTGCTGAAAAAGCTGTATGGAAAATGTTAGATTACCTTTTCTCCAACAATTCATGACTCTTGCATCACGACAATGCACCAGCTCAAACAGCACTGTCTGTGAGGGAGTTTCTAGCCAGTAAACAAATAACCCTAGCCACTAACCCTAGCCAGGAAACCCTCCCTACTCACCTGATGTGGCCCCCAATGACTTCTTTCTTTATCCAAAGATAAAGGAAATATTGAAAGGAAGACATTCTGATGACATTCAGGACATGAAGGGTAATATAGCAACAGCTCTGATGGATATTCTAGAAAAGAGTTCCAAAATTTCTTTGAAGGTTTGGACAAGGCATTGGCATCAGTGCATAGCTTCCTAAGGGGAGTACTTGGAAGATGACCATAGTGATATTCAGCAATGAGGTATATAGCACTCTTTTTAGGATGAGTTCACGAACTTAATCGTCCGACCTCGTACATGTAAATATTTATGCATTTTACCTAATAAAAATCACTACAATTGATTTTCTACTTAGAAAAGGAAATATACACACTTATTACATTACTATCACGTTACATCTTTAAAGGTAGTCAGATATATTTTAATCACCGTAAAAAAAAAACAATTAATCTTTCATATACTATATATTCAAAATTTAGAGAGACTATAATAACAGTTGGCCTAAATATGAGAAATTCTCTTATTTTTGTTCTCAACAATGGTGTACTAAACATAAAAGGGGCTTTTTAATTGTTAGTGCAGTTATTATTAGGTGTGAAAACCAATCCTAGTATTTGAAAAACACAGATTTCTTGTTTTCATGTAATTCCTGAAAGCATGTGTTCGAGCCATCAAATGTTTCACTACTTTTTTTTTATTTTTAATTATAATATTTTCCCTACAGTTTTTGTACTGCAAAATACCCTAGTCAAGAGCATAGCCTTACAAAATTCCTTTCTGTCCACCGATTTCTACTAAAATTGGACTCATGGCTTCTATAATCTCTTGTAACATCCAATTAAATCAGTGAAAAAGTATCACTCCGACTATATATCGTTGCGAACTTCCTTTTAAAAAAAATAGAATATATATTAAATGGGAAGACTGAATTATAAAACTTTACTATCTTGTTGGACACCCAGAGGCATTTACCTAGTGTTAAATATCAGATAAACAATTTAATAGCAAATACATTAACATATACACATATATATATGCAATAACTGTTAACAATTTAGTAAGTGTTTGTTATAAATCTGTTTACTATTTGCTAGCTATGAATAATGTAATTGTTTTCCATTTACCATAATAATAGTTGTTAAACAATACAGGCCCAACCATACAGAAATCAGTTTGCTGGCAAATGACAGCTCTTAACTCTTATTGCTGTCCTATGGAGATGGTTAATACTGTCCCATTAAAAAAACAAACAAACATGTAATTAATAATAGTTGAATATTGGGAGAGCATTTTCCATGCAGTTCTCAAATTAGAAATCACTTTAAAACTAACATTCCCTGGGGTTAGCCAAGGGTAACAACAGACTACAAATATTTTGGAAAAGATTCATATTTCTCGGATTTCAGCATGATGTAGTGTTGTATGGTACCAAGATTGAAATATTTTAATTAGTAGAAATAGCATTAACTCTACATTTTTTGTATATATCTTATTTGTACTTTAGGAAGTGTTGATGTTCAACAAGCTCTGCAAAAATATTGACTGAAGAGTTGTTCTTGGTCAGTTCAGCCTCCATTATTTCTGGTTGGTATCTCAACACTACTGTTCTTATATATCTGGCCCAGCAATACGTGTAACCTTGTATTGTTATGCTCCACCTCTTCAATTCTTGTCCCAATGTGAGAGGCATTCAGAGTCAGCCTTCTTTCTTAGCAGGCCCCCACTGCTTTTCTTTACCACACTACTCTAAACTCTCTGTGGCCCTATTTTCATTTGAAATTAATTTTATAAAGTTGTTTACCTATATCATATAAACTCCATAAATATAGGCATATCATTACATCTTATTTTGGTTGTGTCAGCATCTATCTAAATGTTTGAAACTATTGAGTTCAATTTGATATGCAATTGATTGAATTCCTGTGTGCAATGGCTAACCAACAATTAGTTAAATAATGTATAAATACAGCCATAACGTGAGTCTAAACACTGTTCATTTTTCAGTTCAGATGTGAATAGACATGCCAGGAACATTATGTAATGGACCATCAGAAGTGTACTTGGTGAAGTCTGAGTAGCATTCATGCTTTCATTAATTCAGTATATATTGGGCACACATATATGTTAGATTAATAAAGCAAGTAAAGCTTTGTCTTCATTAAGTTTACAATCCTGATGGTACAGGAAGAAAAAGGTAATACAGCAAATAAGAAAATTATAATATGTGACAAAGTGATAGGAGTAAAAACAAATTAAAGCAAAAAAAAAAAAGAAGAACCAAAACAAAAAGCAGAGAGAGCATGGTAAGGGGAAACAGACGTGTAAGGCAGGAAGTTGAAGAAGGGGACAATGTAGTACAGATTTTTTTGAAGGATCACATCTTGCTCCCTATGATTTCAATCATAATAATTGACACTACTGAATGAAATATTATTTATTTATAATATTGTCATTGTATTTATTGTGAGAAGGAATAAGGAAAGTGAAATTCTGAGTAAAAAAATTCATTCTAAAGTTAAAGGATCAACAGGTTTAAATATACTATTTAAAGTTGTAGAAGTACCTCGTATAAGAAATGTATCCTATATGTGTTTAAGAAATATTAATGTCTCACATTAAAATGTAGAAATCCCTTTAAAAAACAAACAAAGAAACAACAACAAAATGAACAGGTAAGGAAAGTGAAAGTAATATTTATAAAAAACAAAGTGAAATACTCTAATAAATGAAAATACTTTATTTAGGAAAAAAAAACATTGAAACATGAATATCACAGGGCAGCAGTTTGTAATACTAAATTATCAAATCAAAATATAATCATGAAATCCTGACTTTTAATGAGAAGGGATGATGTAAAATTACCATTGATTATCACATATACTTGTGAAAATAAGTATGTAATATAAATAAGTCTTTCACTATCAGACTCTATAGTACACACATGTGCATGACAAACCAATAGATTTAGAAATGATGGTATACAAACAAAAGAGAGCCAATGAATAGAGTCTGATATTTATTATAGAGGAAGAATACTTTATGAATATGTCTTATTTTTATTATTAACTTTATAACTTTTATTATTAACAGCTAGGCTGAGGTTGCTTTTAAAAATAAGATCTTTTTGTTTTTCAAAAAGCATGAATGCCTCGCTGATAGACAATGATATGAAATTGATCAAATGCCTCAATGTTACCAAAAACTCTTTTAACTAATCATAAACCTCCATTTTATGAAATAAAGTTTGATGTTTTTCAAAGGTGAATAAAATAAAGATAAGCAATCATCCCAAAAATTGGATGAATAAGAATAAAAGTAAAGAATGCTGGTCCTGCTGATGCTATGTGGGAGAACTTTTCAAGATGGAGAGATTTGAACATATTAGGAATATTTATTTTTTACTGTTTTATGATAAAGAAAAAAATCAAAATTTTTGGATGGAGAAGAAGTTGTATGTTTAAACAAGGAGTTACACCCTAGGAGGTTAAAAAATCAATCTGTGAACACAGTCACTTGGTCTTTGATCTGTTCCTACCTTCTCTGTCCTCTCAATATGACAAAGCGCTGTGTGAAGGAGAAGAAACTTTTTAAAATAGCAATTTTCCATTGGTTTTTAAGTGAAGAGACATTTTGGATATTTCAGAGATAGTAGCAAATGAAAATACTGCACTAGACTATTGAACATTTGTAGTAAAATAACATTAAATCAAATGTTCAAAAGAATTAGCATATTTTCCTCTCAAAAACAAAACAAAACAAAACAAAACACGTATGTATAAATCATTATGTACTTCTTTCTTACATATAATTGGCTGATATGACTATGGTAGTTAATACCATTTTGCTGTGAGAAATTATTTATTTCCTTTGCTATATTTTTTTCAGGGTACCATTATTAATTCTACAGGTAAAGATCACTGCCACTTTTAATTTTTTCTGATGGGTGTGTTAATTTGATTGTGGTGATCATTTCACAATGTAGAAATACATTAATTTATCAGGTTGTATACTACTAATATGCAATTTTGTCAGTCACACTTCAATAAAACTGGAAATAACTAACACAATTTTTTTTTCTTCTGAGAAAAGTTTACTATCACAAATTTGACTACAGATTCTTTAATATGTATAACTATATTGTAGCTTTTAGGCTTTTAGACATTGAGATTTATATTTATATATTCCATAAGAGAAAATGAACACCAAAACTCCATAATATCATGAGCCTTTTTTAAAAAATGTATTTCAGATCCTCTTTTTAAAAACTCAAAGTGATCATGAAGAAGGAATCCTCCATGTAATAATCTGTGATGCACATCTATATCAGAGATTGTCTTGAAAAGAACATATTCTAATATTTTCTGGTTGCCAAATTAAAAAGTATTGCTCAGTATTATTTGTGCATTTAAACATAAATTAAAAGGAATTCCACCTTGATCTGTATGTTTCTGAAATTGTGAATCTCACCCGATACCACTACAGTTCTTTCTATCTTCATGCTCTGCTTGGAGAATTAGAAAATCTTCCTAACAGATGTACCTATGTCTTTTAATGCACCAATTCATTTAATTTTACATATAGTGCTTTTACAGAGCTATGACCATGTCACTTCCTAGTTTTACCTGAATCAATTAGTTCCCTTTGTTCTTTCATTAAGATCCCAAACCCAACATGTTCTGTATTGTCATGAATAATTTAGCTCACTGCCTGCCTAGCCATGCTCACCTACCTCTAGCTGCTCCAGTTGACAGGAGTTTCTTTAGTTGTGTAAGTGGCACCATTTCCCTCACATCTTTGTATTCCAAGAAGACATCCCAATTATTCTTCAGAACCAAAGAAAAACCAGCATGCCTGCCTATTAGTAGATACATATTCTCTCATTTTTGGAAAAAAAAATACATGAGCATCTGTGAGATGTATATCTTATAGACCACAAAAGTGACTGCTGTTTTTCAAGGAACATTCTAATTTAGCAAGGACATAATTGGCTTAAAATAAAATTATGTGAATAATTTCAATTTTCTTAGGAAAAAACTTTAGAATGAAAAATATAATATATGACAACTTCAGAATTTTTTTCAAATATACATTTTATACTTTGAGGGTTTATTCATTTTTCAAATATTGTTAGAATATCTCCACAGGATAAATATGAAGGGAAGCCCAAAATATGTTTGAGTTAATCTAGAGATTTGATAAATTTGCTGGATGCAGAAAAGCAAGTTTATCAATTATAAATAGCAATTGATATACAAACATCTAAAACTCAAGACATCTAAATAATTAAATGATATTTTCAGTTTAAAAGTCCTGTGTCTTCATACAATTAATGCTATGGCCTAGATGTTTGTGTCCTCCCAAAATTCATAAGTAATCCCCAGTGTGATAATATTTGGAAATGGCGCCTTATGGAGGTGATTAGATCATGAAGTGAGAGCCCATGTGAATGGGATTGGTGCTCTTATAAAGAGACCCCACAGAGATCCCATGTCTCCTTGAACCATGTGAAGACACAGTGAAAGCACAGCGGTGTAGAATTAGGATACTGGCACTCAAAGGACATTGACTATGCCAGTGTCTTGATCATGGACGTCCCTACCTCCAAAACTGTGAGAAATAAATGGGCTTTTCTTATGTCACCCAGTTTATGGCATCTTATTATAGTAGTCTGTACAGACTGACAAGCAATATTCTTATAACGTCACATTATGTACAAATATTCACACATGGCTGTATACAACAAAATGGGACACTAATATAATAGTATATAATAGAAATTCCTATAAGAAAACATATCTATATATAACTGGTATGAACTTTAAGTCAACACATGTATTAAGGTAACTGGAATAAGAATGTTAATAGTCATATCTAAGCCAAACCAATCCACATAACGTTTGAGACTGAATTTTATAACCTTTATTTAAAATTCTACTGGATATATTTTAACTAAAGGGGTCCTAATTTTATGTGACAATTATAAAATTAATTGTATTGATTCAAATTTTAGAATGTATATAGAACCATTAATTTTAATAAATTTATTTGGTATTTTAGTGAATTCTATAAAGAATTTACAAAGATCTACATTGATAGCATATAGCTTATAGTTTATTTTTATAGTATATTTTTAGAGATGTAAACATGAATAACATCACATGATTCTTTAAAATTGAAGTTGTGATATAATTAAAACTTTATTATTCTTCCTGTGTCAGTCCAGACAGGCTGCATATAAAATCGCCACTGAAAGTTCAATGTCTTTTCAAAGATGTGTCTAATTATTTCTAATGTTTAATCCACTGCTTGTCTGAGGAATCACTTTTATCCTGAAGATTAAAATTTATCCACCAAATTCTGTCTTTTTGAAACTAACAAAACCATTTATTACTCTTTATAATAGCTTCTGAAACCTGAGTAAATGTGGCACAAAGGCAGTAATATTTTCAACAGTTTATCCTTCCAGATTTCTGGTTCTTTTGACCTCTGCTTTCAGAACTTTAAAACATATGAAACATACCATAGATACATTTCTACTTCTAGTTTTCTGTGTATAGAGAACCATAGTTGATTTAAAAAAAAAATCTCTTTACAGCTTCTAAGATTGTTAGTTTCATTTTTGGATACAGGCATTTCATCTGCACTTCCAAATTCAGTAACGTCACATTCACATTTAAATTGATTTATTACAAATATTATTTTGAAATGCATTTGAATACCATAAAGGAATGTTAAAAATATATTTTTACTTCTTTTTGGCAAGAGTTGTCTATCTTGTCATATAGGGATATTTTATCACTAATGTTTAGAATTTCCAGAACATGGTGATAACCAAAAAAAGCCTGAATTCTAGTCTTCATCATTATTATTTTAGAGACTCTCTATAGAATGCACACAATTGTTGCTGTGCTTGAGGGCAGATTGCCCAGTGCATCAATGCCACCCTGGCTCCACACAACTCAGTCTACTTTGCAGTGGCTGGCAAGCATCTGTTAATATGAATTTAATAAAGACAATTTTCAGAGCTATTAAAATATGAAAAGACAATTTTCTGAAGCTGTGAAATAGGGTGTGTATAATTAAAACTATATATAAACACACACACACACACACACACACACAGTGATCTCATATATGATCCATAATAGTTGTCACATTTTGGAGGTTTGAATAATATAATTTCTATAGTCTGAAAATGTTTTTAAAAAGTGCATAAAGGATAAATTTATAAAATGTATACTGTCCAAAATGTTTTAGTATTAACAAAATAAAAAATATGAAGAATTTAACAATATCTCCTTATGATAATTAGTAAAGTCTGGTATAGTGGGAGATCTATGGTGTGCATGAGTCTGAAATGATGCTTCAATCCCTCTTCTCATCATATAATGAATTCTTTGATTGCATATGATTTTTAAAACAACCTTATTACTTTGAGGTGGCGTATGTTTGAGGTACAGTATCAGACTTCTCTTCACCAAATCCTCTGATAGTTATAGAAGCCTAGAACTTGTTAAATCAATATTATTTTCATTAAAAAAAATATTAAGCAATTCTATAAACAGTAAATATAAGTTTCTATAACTGTCTTCTATCTTTTTTTTATTTTTATTATTTTGAAAAATAAAAAATAGTAATGTTTAAAGACAATTAATTTCCCTACCTTTGATGTAACTTGAAATGGATGTATCATGTTCAAAAGTGTTTTTCATAATTTTCCTCCTGCAATGTTAAATTTAATTATAGCAGTTCTGCCAGAAATTCAATTGAAAAGTCATAGCTTAAGGTACTTTTCAAATACAAATCTTTTTTAAAACTAACTCTGTCAGTTTTAAAGTTGGAACATCTATTGGAAGAGTTTTAAGTAGCTAAAGATATATTTGAACCAGGACATATTTAAACACTATACTGCCAGAGTAACTAAAGTTACCCTAACATTCTGACTCTCTTTTATTGGCCTGAAGAGCAGGGCAGGGAAAATTGTCTTTAAAAGTAGAGAGCAGCTGAAACTTATCAGGTTTATCTTGTATTAAGATGATCTACTAGACTGCCAAGAAACTGGCAGCCTGGAATTGCTGTTCAGATTTGTTGTAGTTAATAATCCCAAGTGTTAGAGGGTCATCTTAGAAACATATTAACTGTACTACACTATGAAACGTCTATAGATAAAATGCATGTTATTATGAATGAATATGGGTTGGGAGCATTTAGGGGGTAATTTAGTTTCTTTCTGCATGATTTATATGTATGCATAGAGATAACTTAATCCACAAGAGATGTGCAGGTAATTTATTTCCAATCATTGAAGTAAAACTGGACAATCATTTATATGACTTCTAATGAGATGCTGCAGCCAAGGCTAATATGACATTGAATGATACAGAACTCTTGTCACTGGACTGTCTATCTTTGGCTGGAGACACTTGACCATTTTTATTGCAGCCTCAAATTATTGCCTTTGCATGTGTGGAGATGCACACACAATACGCACATGCATGCATACATACACACACACACACACTCACACACACACTCACACACACACATTCTCTTGGCATGGTTTTAAATGGGAACCGATTAACATTCAACATTGGCTCTTTTTGCTTAAATTGGAAAGCTACTATATTGCAAGGAAAAAATATAACATTATCAGGTGCTGAAACAAATAGATATTGATATACCACGTAAACAACAGACTTCAATATGAAAAACGTTTGATTTTCCTTCCATCATATTGAGGCTGTTGCAGAATTTTACTTATAACATTGTAAGGCCATTTATCTTGTGTTATATATTTTTCTTCCATACAAATGATTATGGGATATTTTTATTTAATTTTAGTTATTAATCTTATGAATTATTATAATGGGCAAGAGAGAACATGCATTTAATATGTAATAAAATATTTTTGGACAAAATGTATTCCAATACTGCACAGAATAAGTTAAAGAAAATCAAATATAAATAGAATGTTGTCTAAATACATCATCATTAACTATAATCACCATTATGCATATTGGGTCCCCGGAACTTATTCACATTAAAACTGAATGTTTGTACCCTTTCAACAACATTTCCCATTTCCCTCACACCACTGCACCTGGCAACCACCATTCTACTCTCTGTTTATATGAGTTTGACTTTAGATTCCACTTGTAAGTGAGATTATGCTATATTTGTCTTTCTGTATCTAGTTTATTTCACTTAGCACAATGTCATCCAGGTTCATCCATGTAATTGCAAATGGTGGGATTTCCTTATTTTTAAAAGCTGAATAATATTCTATTGTGTATATGTCTTATTATTATTTTTTATTTAAATCACCTCATGATCAATCCTGGGCATTCTCTGCACCATTATTTTCTTCTCTGTGCCAACAAACAATGACACAAACAGCAGCAAACCTTCTCAAAGTTGCTGTCTGAACACTTTCTCTATTTTTTCTCTTATTCTATTTTCAGTCAATTCAAGTAAGGCAGACACCTTCAATGCTGTGCTGATACAGCTTATTTAGGTCACGAATGACATCACTACTGTTAAAGCAATAGTCAAGTCTCAGATCTCATCATTATTGACCCATCAGTTGTCTCTTAGTACAGTTAAAGGTAAATATTGAGATCTCTCTGATAAATGACAGAAAAGAACTTTGTCATCTTATAATTATTCAACCACTATTCTCATTGGTAGCAATACATAGTCTCTTTATTTTGATAAACATTGATAATGTGTTTCAACAAGGGACAAAAATCGATATTACTTAAAATATTCTTGAAACAAATGTTAACAGAATTATATATTGTGAATACACATGCATATTACTTTGTGTACTGGTACCTTATTGATTTTGTACTCAAGGCACACTGTTGACTACTAAATGTTTTTGGCAGGAGGAAAGATATTGAATTGGCATTTAGTATTAGAAAATATTCAATAGTTATCACTTGGATGTTCTTCACCATTATGTCAATATAAGAGCCCACAAAATAACCAAACCTTTTATTACTCTGCTCAGTTTCTTGTGTATATTTCAAGTTAATCTTGCAACTTGAATAGTAGATATTCTCAACTGCCCAAAATAATCTAATTACTTAAATTTGACATATTCCCTAAGATTATAGTGAGTATAAGTACACTACAAGTCTTCATAGAATAAGAATATTTTTAAAAAGTCTCACCAGTGTTGACTTATACAGCTGGTAATCTTTCCATAAATTCTTGATAATACCATGTTACCTGATTGCTTTATATTATCGTACATGTTGTTCAAATAAATAAACCCTCTGGAGTTCATTATTATAAAATCAAGATTTTCCCAGTTTTATTTTTTGTTGACCATCATAAAATAAAAGATTATATATATATATATGTATATATATATATATATACATATATATATAATCTTTTAGCCATGTATATAGAACATGTAAAAATTACATATGGACTTCTCAATATAGTCAATAGATATTTAAGAATATACATTTCCTGATTTTAATGCAAAATAATTAATAACAAATCATTAACTTTAAAATAACCCAGGCACTGCAGAAAAATACATAACTTTTTATCATGTGTAGAACTGTTTGTCATATTGCATTATAGAATTATTAGAATATGTCACCAGATGCACTCTGAGAGAATGCATAGTCTTAATTTTGTTTTTTCATTTTTAATCAAAATATGTGATACTAAACATTATGCAAAATAAGGCCAAAAAGTGGGGATACAATTCTAGTAAAAGTAATAAGAAAGACTAACTGCATAGGACATGAAAAATGTATATATAGAGAGCTGATATAAAAAATACCATTAATTGATAATACTTTTAACAAAGTATTTAATAAAAATACAGGACAGTAGCTATGATAGAGGAAAGGAATTATAAATGAAGGAAACTGAAGATTCTAGACATTTACAGTAATGCACTGACAGGAATAAACTTCTAAAAACATAAGCAGAAAATTAAGGAAGCAATCCATTGCTTCAAACCCCCTAATTCCATTGACAAAAAGAGAGAAGAATATTCCATCTTATAAGTGTAATTTGGTATTACTATACATTCAAAATAACTAAAATAATTAGAGGAGATTAATTTATGATATTCTGTGAAATATAACATATTGATGAATGAATGGTTTTCAAACATATTTAAAAAGATGGACTATGCAGAAAACACAAGGAATATTATTGCAGTTAGACACAAAATTAATGTACTGTTCTTGGAGTTTAGAGGAAAATTTAAGGTAGATATTATTTATTATCTGTTTCCTTTCATGCTAACCTCTCCTTTTAGAGTCAGTCTTTCTAGGTATCCATCTTTATAACTCCATTGAAACTGCTCTGATTATTGTCACTGAAGGCTTCCAAGATCAAAATCAGTGGTCATTCCTTTGTTGCCATCTTTTTTTTTTTTCTGCTCAGCATAACTGTTAACTTTTTGTTAACTGCACAAACATTTCCCTTACATACTTCATGGAAATACTAGTCTAGGATAGTAAAATAAAACAAAAAGTAGGGAAAATAAAAATAAATTTCATCAAGCATTATCCCATAAAAGATACTCTAATAAGCAATAGATGATATATAATCTCATTAAAAAAAGAAAACTTGAGTCCCTTATATGTATGTATAAACTCATTTGAAGTTTTTTCTTTTCCTAAATAGTGAAAATTCTATCAGGAACTAACACTGGCATTTCTGAACCTTAATTGATACAAACTAAATACTAAATAACTAATGCATTTGTTGATTCAACAATTTGCCTAACAAACATATATTCAATATCTCATAGGCGCTAGGATATCTGCTTCTTCTTGGATCATTAAATATAAGAAAAATCACAAAACTGAAGAAAAATTAAACAAGTGCAAAGGGATTTAGTCTCATAGACCACTAGGACAATTGTATACTGAGGCTCATATTAGTTTTTATATTAATCTCTTTATAGGAAATATTAAAATTGTTCTTTCCTTTATGAAGAAATATATAATTGCAAGTATTAAACATTAACAATTTAATTACATGACAATTTTAAAACTTTACATTTGAACTTTGATTTACTTCATTTCGTAAAACTTGATTCTTAACACTTGAAGTTATGCTACTCCAGCCATTGTAGTCAGACTGATAACACAGTTTTTTCTTTCCAAGATTACTGCAACTGAAACTCATTTCTTATTTGATAATGGATATTGCTAAACCATCCTTTAAAAAAATGAGACTTCAGGTACACATTTTTATGTCTTCCTAGTACTAAATCTGTGCCAAGTATATTAAGAAAACATAAAAAAGTGTGCTTAAATACTAAAAAGCTCATTTGATGTACAGAATAAAAAATCAAAGTTGCAGATTGGCAATACCCAACTTCAATGATACATATCGAGGTGCATAAATAAAGACAGTGTGTTGTTGGTGAAAGAATAGACAAGTAGATCAATGCAACAGAATACAGAGAACAGAAATAGAGTCACATAAACATGTTCAGTTACTTTTTGACCAAGGAGCAAGGCTAAATAATGGAGAAAAGATAAATTGTCGGTGGGGTAGTACCTTGGGGGAGGGGGTTATCACTTGGTGAGTGGTGTAAATGTCTAACTATTATACTGCTTTGTACACCTGAAACTAATAAAAAAGAAGTGCTAAATCTCAAACTTACCAATTGAAATAAAAACTGTTGCAGCATTTAACAAAAGACAGTCTTTTAAAATATAATGCCAAAAAAGTAGTCATTCACATGTAAGCATAAATAAAGAAATCAAGATACAGACCTCACACCCTTCACAAAATTAACTCAAGATGGAAAATAGACCTACATATAAAATGTAGAATTATAAAACTCTTATAATGCAGGAGAAACCCTAGATAACCTTGGGTTTGGTGATGACGTTTTAGATTTAACACCAAAGGCTTAATTAGTGAAAGAAAAATATTGATAAGCTAACTGTATTAAAATTAAAAACTGCCCCACAAAACACTGTCAAGTGAGTAAAGAGACAAGCCACAGAACAGGAGAGAATATTTGCAAAAGACACATCTGGTAAAAGGTTATTAGTTATGATATACACAAAACTCTTAAAACTAACTCAATGATAAGACAATAAACAACCCAGTTAAAAAATGGACCAATCTTAACAGACATCACACCAAAGAACATATACTAATGACAAATAAGTATATGAAGATTCTCCACACAGTATATCATTAAGAAATATAAATTAATTTAATAATGAGATACCACTATGTACCTATTATCATGGCCAAAATTTAGAACACTGATGACACCAAACTCTCGTGAAAATGAACAAGAATACTCATTCGTTCTGGTGGGGATGCAGAACAGTAGAGCTACATTGAAAGACATTTTGACAGTTTCTTACAAAATTAAACATACTCTTACCATATGATCTAGCAATCACACTCTTTGGTATTTATCCAAGATAATTAAAGCTATCATCTCAGGGCCAGCCGAGTGGCACGGTGGTTAATCGCTGGCTTGGGAAGCCAGCGGCCCCGGTTCGGTCCCACATGTGAGGGCCAGTGACACTGCCCTCAAAAAAAAACCTCAAAAAAAAAAAAAGCTATCATCTCAAAAATCTGTATATGAATGTGTATGGTAGCTTTATTCATTATTGCCAAGCTGCCTGTATCTCCCAGGTCATGATTTCCACCATCTTCAGATTTGGTGGAATTGTGGTCCTGAGCTTAAGAAGTCTTCCTTATATGGTTGCTTGCATTTCATAGTAAAACCAACATAGAACACACAAAGCAAATAGTCATGGATAATCAGATATTCCATGACCTTCAATCATGGTCTGCCAATTTTTGTCCATGGAGCTAATTTTGGCATGGATAAAATCCATTCCATGGAAGTTGGTCAGGTGTTTTTTTTCTCTTTTTTGGTCTGAAAATACTCAGTAATTGGTTTGAATTGACAAAAAAACAAAAAAAACCCAAAACATTATTCTGTAGATCAGTAAAGCTCACTTAAAAAAAAATACTTCTTGAGGCAATCAGATATAATTTGCTTTCTTTGAGTACTTGTGATAGTGTTTTTCCAATATTTCTTATACTGAACATAGCTGGTGCTTTCACGTCACACCAATCTTGGATAATGATGAACTATTTTCTCCTTTCTTACCTCCTTTTGTAAGGCACTGTTCCCAGACATTATTTTTAAGATTTTTAATCATATAGTAAGTTCATTATGTTACTCTTGAATAAAATATCAGAAAAAAACATTAGTTTTTATGTTCTGCTATAATTCTCTATCACTTGATAATTTCAAGGCAATTAAATGTGTTGAAAAATATGCACTGTGCTTTTTTGTGATAGATGGGTCTTCAACATAAGGTATGATGTCTTTATATGGCTTTCATTATTTTATCTTTTCCATTCATTCATGAATGGCTTTAAATATTAGTTTATTCTTAGTGTATCATTTGTTTCTGCCCTTCATCTCAATTTTGGGGAATTAAATATTATCCTTCTCTTTTTAATATTATTCTAATTATTTGTTTATTTGAATTGTTTAGGACAAATCTCTATCCGTTGTGCATATTCATCACCTTTTTCTGTTCTCCAATTAATTTTATCTTGGTACTTACTAAGTTCTTGATCATAATTAGTTATAATGCTTTTGGCTGAAAATAAAATTTGGTTTCAAATGTTTTTAGATTCCAGGACTCTAAAAAAGACTCTTAGGATACTATATCTCCTAAGAATTCCAGATAATTAGTGACATTTACATTGATTGACCTACTCAAAGATTTCTCAAATAAATTCTTTTCATCCTGCCATTATTAGCGTTCCTTCTTTCCCTACATAGTAGCAAAATGACAAGGGTGGCTCTAACCACTGCAAACTGAATCAGCAACATTCTCACAAAATAAATCATGCTTTCCTATGACTTCTCTTAGCATAGTATTAGCCTGAATTGCCACATATCCATTCTGCAGCAAATATGTCACAAAAAAAGATTGAAAAAACTTCACATTAATTCCACCCCTAAAGTTAGTAGTGAAGTGAAATTTTCTGAAGCACAGAGTTCCTTGAGGAAGACAGAAATAGCTGAAGCATCTGCTGTTATCATTAAGAATGCATGTTCTATATGTAATCATTAATATCTAACATACTTTCTTGTCCAAGAACTGTTTTACTATTCTGTTTCTCAATTCTACGGTTCAATGACTAATTGATTGACATCATCACTACCATCAACATTATTTGTTATTAAATAGAAAATCTAATATTTATGTTCTAGTGAGTGAAGTTGTTTTTAAAGTACAGATTTCAATACACAGTGTTATAATTATTTCCAAATAATCTGTAATAACTGCAACTATATTTTATATGAAAATTAATTGTAGATATTGTGAATATTTAGATAGACCATTTAGATATATATGTAAATATATGTATATATGTAAATATATATTATATATACACACATATATGTATATAAACCATATGTGTATATGCCTATATATATATAAAATTAATTTTATAACCTCCTAGACATTGCATTTCTTTTTTTTAATGTGCTGTTTTAACTGTTTAATATTTTATGAATTTAGTAAGTCTAATGAATTTCTAAATTTTGAAAATATTCTAGATTTTGTGACCTAATGCAACATATGGTATACGTTAGGAGCACCTCACGAGTGATTCAGATGAAGGGTTCATTTTTCTTTTCCCAAAGACAATGAAATAAAAAAGCCATGTCTGTTGTATTTAGTCCCAGTGCTATGCTAGTCCCTAACTTCCAGTGAAATCCATCCCGTGTGCTCTTCAGTATAGATATTATGTCCTATTTTAACCTCTGTTTTATCTTCTTTATTTGTTTCACTCTTCTTTCTGAACAAGGGAATTCTAGATGTGATACTTGAGACCACAGTTTTTCTCAGAGTAGTGTTGCCAGAAAAGACCAGCAAACAAATATGGTACATGTTTTAGCTTCAAATGTCACCATCCAATTTTAAAACAAATGATTAAACATGTATGTAAAAAGGCAGAATACAATATTCTGTTTAGTGTGGTTATAAAATAATATCCTCAAATGGTTGAAAAGAAAGTTTTGGTTTTCTTTAGAGCAAATATCATATGAGCAGGTGGTCACTGGTTTTGATTCTATTTGGATGGAGTATGAGCATCAGAGACCACGAAGGAACCTCCTTAAAGACTATTAACTTGAGGGTTATTAACTTGAGAGACAATTTGCACCCTGATTCTAGTTGAGACCCAAGGAACCATCAAGAATTACAGCAAATTCTTCTTGGATATCACGGTGTAGCAACCTAGACCAGGGGGATGTAGTGTATATTGATGTCAGGTCAGTTGTGAGAAAACTCATTATTATTCTCAAATTGTGCTCAAGTTATATCAAGCTTCAGAGTGGTATAGTAGAACATTCAGACCTGGTTTCCATGCCAAGGAGCAAGCAAAATCCAGGGAAGTTTCTTTTTTTTTTTTTTTTTTTTTTTTGAGGGCAGTGTCACTGGCCCTCACATGTGGGACCGAACTGGGGACGCTGGCTTCCCAAGCCACTGCTTAACCACCATGCCACTCGGCCGGTCCCAGGGAAGTTTCTTAAAAGTTAGCTTAAATGTTCAAAAGTTCATGGGTGGGACTTGCATGAGGCAGACCACTCTGTGACCTCCCAGATCCATTTTAGCTCCTTTGGAATTTTCTGTTCACAACGTGCTCAAGAACACTGAAACGCAAAACTGACTGAACACTTTGGTGCCATAGATGTGGCCAATTCTAACTTGTTAAAGGATAAGAGCACTGTCTCCATGCCTGAAAACTGTTTAGACGAGTCTCAACTGAACCCATGTCTTAAATCAATACATGACAGTCTCAGGACACAATCCCCTGTAATAGCATAAAAAAAAACCACACACACACACAAAAAATGCAATAATTAACATCAAACTTACATGGCTTGACATGGGAAGATCGTGATCTATTAAGCCAGTGAATAATTTTCTAAAAAGTGCTTTATTTTCCAAAGTGTGTCATAATTGCCTTCTAGGAACCTAAATGATGCAGAGACTATAACATTTATTATGAAGAATTTTTAACATATTTTGAGACTAATTATGATGTTAAATAGGACAATGTATCAGAGTTCAGATTTTGGGCTTCATCTTTGAATCACATCATTTAATCCCAAAACTTATCCTGCCAGAGATGAGTCAATAATTCCCAGATCAACTTTATTATGAAGTCAGCTATTTCCATCCACAAACTCACAATCTCAAGGCATCTGTATTGCTCCCTGAAATGGTCATCTCTCAACAACTCACAGCCTGTCACTGAGCTGCCTGCTCAGAGACATTTCCTGACCTGCCTTCTCTAATGTAGCTATTACTATCACCCTTTATTCCCTTGAATCTCTTATCTAATTTTTCTTCGAAGGACTTATACCCTACTACTTTTTTTTTAATTCATAGTTTGTTACCTCCATTTCAATATAACCTCCATGATAATGATTTTGTATGTTTTATATATCTTATTAACGCCAACATTCAATGGCTAATCAATAAATATTTTTATTTAATAAATCCCTGTTTGAAAATTTCACTTGCTTCTCAGAATAGCAGTGCTCCAAAAAGAATCCAAGATCTTTTTCTGTATAAAGAAATATTTGGTTCTTTCCAGGAGTTCATCAGTTCAGTAAAGAATAGCAGTTCCTCCAAGCTAATAATTCCCAGAAACCAGGGAATTTATCTCAATATTTCCATGTTCCTAAATTTATACTCATTCACCAGTTTTTTGAAGTTGTGCTTCCTAGTTCCCATCTGCTTGCCCAAACTATTGCTAAGCCACCTACTAATTTATAATCCACACAGTAGCTAAAGCAATATTGAACTGACACACCACAGTAGATTATGATACTCTCTGCCACTTAAAATCCTTCAGGCAGTGTCCCAAATCATGAAATGATGTGCCACATGATATGGCCTTGACTATCTTATCTAAACTCATTTTTGCAATCGTTGATCTATGATTAATTCATTTATAATTTCTTTCTGGTCTTTGAAATTGATGCTCTTATTCAGTTCTCAACCTCCTCATATGTAAAAAAGGCTTATACCCTCACATTCCCAAATCTTTGCTCATTCAATCCAAGTTATCCTGGTTTCAACTTAAAAGACATTTCCTCTTTGCACAATTGAGTCTGATTAATTACATAATTTTTTTAATGTCTGTTTTTCATAGTTCAATAAGACACAATTTCTGCTTTGTTTCCCAATCTATCCTGAGTATTAAGAACAGTATGTAGAAAATTCTGAATAGATTTTTATATTGTTGCTATTAATCAAGAGATAATGTGTGTTGGGAGCCTTGAAGTATTCAACTACAGCAGCTGCATTTATTAAATAAAATTTATTTCTCTCTATAGTCACCTCAGTTTTTTGGCATTAAGATTTCATAAATTTATCAGTCTGTTTTCTAGAATAATGTACTTACAAAGTCATCTGTATTATTTAACATAAAATACATGGTATAAAATATCTTGGAAATTAAGTATGTGATTTCTTGTTATGGGTGATGGGGAGCTGAAAGAACCATAAACTACATCTACTATGCTACTTAGGAAACAAATGGAACTTTACCCCAAAATATGAAGCTATGTAAGTAAAAGAAATATTTACTAGCTGAACAGAGAAGACATCAACATTTGTGTATGTAATATAATATGCCTTCAGAGAAAACTGTTTAATACATGTTTGGAAGTAATATAAGTACATGAAAGAATAAAACTATAACAAAATACACACTTAGGCATTTGCTCACAAGGACTCTAAAGAGAACAGAATTGAGGATACTTTTTAAAAAATATTTTAACACAAAATGAAGTGCCTTCAAATTTCATCAATAAAAATAATAACAAATAATACCATCACATCATATGTGATGAGCTGAAAATGTCAACAAATATTGACCAAGATCATAAAAATGTCCTTAAACTGCAAAAAGCACAAATATGACAAATTGGTTTATCTATATGTGATTGAGACATAAAAGAAATTACACTGAAAGGGTTATAAAGGTCTATGACTTGCAAGGCATCAATTATTGCTATATTTGAGATAATTTCACAACTTCAATTTAACATGAAATATGCTGATTCATAGTAATTTACAGTATTCAGAGAGATATAACAGCAAGTCTTTCCAGACTATTGTAAATCTAAAGTGAAAGATTTTGAGACCTAATGAGGATAACTTGAAAAGAATATTTATGGTTAGCTGTCATGAGTCCTCAACTCAGAAAAGAAATATGATTGTTTCAACACTCATCTTTTTATTTTACCAATCACATTGTTATATCTTAATCAGTTATGACTTTAGACCTTATCAGACTCTGCCATGAATATAATTAGATGCATATATATGTGCTTTCTCAGTTAATTGTGAACAACTTTAAGGAGTTGAATTGTATCGTAACTCATTTTTTCTTGTAACATCACAGAATGCTTTATATATGGAAGGGGTTCAACACATTTTGAACATTTAAATATAAAAAAAAGTGGAGATTTAATGAGATTCCAAGATGCAATTAAAAATTATAAAAATTTCTGTGTTTAAAATAATGCCATAAATAAAGCATTTACCTCCTCTTCTTTGAATGCAGTAAAACTGAGGGGAATATGAAACAGTTATTCCATCTTAATGGAAAGTAGGGCAATCTGTCATCATGAACATAAGAATAAAAAGAAAAATGCCAAGCTCAATAAAAAAAAGAAATAGTATTACAGAATTCAAGATGATACAGGATAGATATCTTGTACTTCAGAAATAATGAAATGTTGACAAGGTAAAAATTCTGCAAAGTAGGTACACATCCTAAAAACCCAAAGCAAAGCTCTGTTATTTGAACAGAAAGATCAGAGTGAATGGATGTGACTCACGGAAGAGCAGAGGGTTGCTGGTGGAACAAGATTTCAGATTATCCATGTGAATGTGACGGGGAGAGGGATAACTGTGGATGGTAAACTCTCTTGTTGATATTTGTCGTTAACAGAAAGTCAAGATTAAACACACACACACACAAACACACACACACACATACACACACACACACACACACATACAGGAAAAAAGAGAGAGAGACAGACTTTTATTCCTGGAAATTGCCTGCATATTCTAGAACACTCTTATGACTCATCCTAGAAGATATCAGTTTGCAAATAACTTGTTCAGGAAGAAATCTGCTTTTTGAAATATGAATTATTGCAGCCAACCATTATTGGCTGCAAAAAAGTATGGAAGCTAAATAAGGATATAAAACAAAGGACATTACTAATAAGTAAATTCACTTAAACAACTGGCATTATTTTTAAAAATGACTATATCTCTGGTAAAAATGTAAACAAAAGTTTGCCATGAACTCATAGGACCTAATAATTAAGTATTGCATTTTTGAATTTATATATTATTTACAATATATAAGAAATAAAATCACAGCATAAAGTGAAAAATCAGCTAGCATTGTTAAGGAAAGAATCCGATAAGAAAAGCGACAGTGTATCGGAAAGAATTAAAAATAGAAGCAGGAAAGATAGGATGATCTAAAAATGAAGTCAGAGACATGTAGACATGAAAAAAAATATCTTTAAGAATATGGGTAAATTTAAATGGAAAACATGAAGAATTATAACCCCATGTATTTACCATGGACTGGCTTACAAGGGGCTCTACATACTGCTGACTTTGGGACTTAAATTAGTTAAACATTTAAATCATTTCAGCAAATTAAAACATTTAAATAAATTTGAAAAAGAAAACATAAAATTGAGCAAGCCAGGAGTAAGGTTTTAAAACATATACATACACACACACACACACACACACACACACACACACACACACACTGAATTGGAGGGAAACAAAATGTGCATATCTCATATATAATCTTGAAAAATATATTTGAATAATAATTTAAAAACAAAAACTAGATAAACAATTGATTATTAATCAGGTTAAAGAAAATAGGAATTACTAAATCAAGTAATCAAAATATGTTAATATCAAGATATACAATGGAACTTAAAAATATTTTGCTTAAGTTTTATAGTTAAAAGAATTTGTAATAAGAGGAAAAAATCAGGAAATGTATTCCACAAGATGAATACATAAGCCGAGTATATAAAATACTAAGTACAAAACTGAGAAAAAAAAGACACATATTCATTTTGTTAAATTATTTCAAATCCTAAGCTGCATAAATGTTTATTTCGTTATATTTTTTCATTCTGTTGTTTACCTTGTTAGTATAAAATCTGCTTGATTTTTGAGCTTGTTCTCTTAAAATTTATTTAATTGGTCTTAAATTAGACATTCTTGCTTTTCTTTGGTGAAATTGTATTCTAGTTTCTCTCTTTGAATCCTGCTAAGTGAGTTTTTAAAAAATTGTAAAATTAGATATAATCTGAGGACAATTTTGGAGCAAAATTAACTTAAGTATATAATCTTTTATTAAGATGGATCTAATGTGACAAAAGAAAATCACAGAGATAATTCAGCTTATTTGTGACACTTATTGAACATATCAAAATTAAAATTTTAAACTAATGCATTTGTGTTTAATTTAATTTCTGAATTACTTTTAGACTTATTACCAAGTCCATGAAATTATGACGGGCATGCTAAGGGGCACAAAGTTATGGTTGTCCAGTTTAACTGACCTGGCTTTAAACCTTGGATCATTCACTGCCTTTGAAAAACTGGAAATAACTTTTAATCTTTTTTTAATCTAATTTTTTTTCATTTTCCTAATTAGTTATTATAATAATTAAATGACCTAGTGTATGTGAACATTTTACTATAATGAATAATTCAGTATGGCTTTTAAAAATCTAAGGTAATTGATCTGCTTTTCTATTCAGTTTTGAAGTGGTAGCCTTTTCTTTTAAACTATTCTATTTTAAAACATATATTGCATTATGGCTCAATACTCCCACAATAAGAAGCAATGTCACGATTTTTTACCAATCAGTAAATTTCAGTAACCTATTTAAGATCTCAGAGTGAGACTTTAGGTTCACTTTGGTCCCAGAAGATATTCCTGATATGGCCTATGATTAAACGTGCCTACTGACAAGTTCTCACCTCTGATGAAACATGAAGAAAGCAGTGGTCCAAAGGGATCTCAGAGGGTACAAGTTCCTGGTTCTTTTTGACAGTATTAGCAGTCCTATAGGAAAGGTAAAGGTGTAGTAACCCTTAAAAGGGAGTTCACTCAAAGGGCGTGGGTGAGAAATGCATTAAAGGGTTTATTACTCTAGACTATTCTTTAGAAAAATAGAAGACTTTCATACCTACTGTCTTGGGGCTGAATTCTGTTAGACATATTAAATTTACACAAAATCATAACATCACTTAGGTAAGACAAATATTTGTTCATGAGGTTCTTGTTAAAAAGTAAATAATAAACTTATAAAATCAAATTATAAGTAAAAGGAATGGGACAATCTCCTGATAATAAACTCCATTTTAGCCCCAAATTCCCTGAAATAAGAAGTTCAGTATAAATACACATAGATGGTATAAAAGAGGAAAAAAAAAAAGTAACTGTTTTCTGAGATTATATATTACACAAAGAAAGGCAATCAGTGGAGTAGTTCATTATTAATTATACTTTCATATACTGGAACAACATGTATTATATTATTTTAATATAAGTATGATATTGTGACTTATAAGATATAATAGATTTTCATATCTATTTTGTATTCATACACAGTTCCTGGTTCACAGTTTCTAAAACTCTTGATATTTCCTAAGTGTTAAGAGAGATAAATATATATGTTACATTATGTTATGTTATGTTATGTTATGTTATGTTATGTTATGTTATGTTAATGAGATGACATTTGGAAAGAACCTAAGGATGGGAGTTGGTTACCAGTGGAGCCAGTGGAGCCATCCCTGTGATTAGTTGGTTGACATTTTTATTCCCACTTCCCATCCTCCAAAAAGGAGAGAAGGGCCTGAGATTGAGTTCAACCACCAATGGCCAATGATTTAATCAATAATGCCTATGTAATGAAGCCTCCATTATAACCCAATAAAGATGGGGTCCAGTGAGGTTCAGATTGGTGAATACATAGAGATTTATGAAGCATGGCACACCTGGATAGACCATGGAAGCCCCCAGCCCCTTCCCACATACCTTGCCCTATATATCTCTTCCATCTGACTGATGCTGAATTACATCATTTTAAAATAAAATGGAAATCTAGTAAGTAAAATGTTCTTTGAGTTGTGTGAGTGCTCTAGGAAATTAATTGAACTCCAAGAGGGTGTATGGGAATGGGTGACAACTTGGACTTGCAATTTGCTTCCTGATTTGGATGGGGTCATTGGAACCTCCAATTTGCAGCTGGTCTTAAGCCCAACCTAAGATCATGACTGGACTCTGAAGGTGAGTGGGCACTTTTGTGGGACTGAGGCCTTAACCTGTGAATTCTGATGCTATCTCTCGGTAGACAGTGTCAAAATTGAGTTCAATTACAGGACACCCAGCTAGTGTACCCAGCATTGCATGTTGTGTGGAGAAATATACAAAACATGCACACATGCATGCACACACACACACACCACACCACACAAACACACACACTCACACAAACACACACACCACACACACACACACACACACACACACACACACACACACACACACACTGGAATTGCATCCCAGAACTCATTACATTTAGGAATTTCTCTATTATGGTAACTTTAAATAAATGGCTTAACAATTGAATATGTTTTTAAATAAAATCTTATAAAGTAAATAAAAGGAAATACATCTTGCACAAAATAAATACCCTCGAAAGTCATAGCAGCGAAGAAGTCAGATTGATAATCACTTAAAATATCAATTTAATATTTATCTTATCTCTCTGGGGAAGAATTATAAACAATAATTCTATAGTTTATTTACTTTTCCTTACTTTAGCCTCCCATAGTTGTTGCCATAACCACTTAAATCATTTGTTCTGTGATGTTTTCTTCATCAACATTGCACAGAATAGCAAAATGTTCATCATACAGAGAAAATTCCTGACAGTAGCTCATGGTTTTTAAAGATGAATTCTTATAATACTTCATTGAAAAGTATTGTACAATGAAGAAGTAAAATGAGCTCCATGATTCCTAAACATGGTCATATGTACATTAAATTGAGATATTTTCATGTCTTTTAGGCAACTGCATAAACTTTTAATCACATTATAGAATCTCAGCCCTGTAAATACATACATACATACATACAACTTTCAAGAGTTAGATGAATGAGGTCAACCGCTGGTTCAGTTCCTAAATGAGTCAGTAATGCTGCGGCCTCTACAGCTAAGATGGTGAAAAACAGCTTGACCTGGAGCTGGGCTGCCGTGAGTGGCCGTCTATGGTGTAGGCTGCAGTAGGGCTGCAGTGGGCTGTCGTGGGCTACTGTGAGTGGCCAGCATTTAGTGTGGTTGGCTAGCAAGCAGCTCGTGAGAGCTGCCGTGAGCTGCCAAGAGCCACTGTGAGCAGCCGTCTAATGGCTGGCGAGTGACTGCCGTACCCTGGAAGAGTGCAATGATAAAACCAACATGGGCCAGTGAAGCAATGTCCTCCACAACTGGACTGCAGAACAAAAGGACAGCAACTTATCTGTTCCCCTCCCCCAATTCCCCCAAAAAAGAATTAAAAAAAAAAAAAAAAGAGCTGACTCTTTTCACTGACATAGGCCTTACCCCCAGTCAGCCTAAGGGTCAATCCCAGTCCCTGTTGTGACAAAAACAATCAAGGCTCAACTATAATTGGAGGGCACACACAGCCCAAACAAATGATACCTTCTGAGCCTCTGGATCAGGTGAACAGTAAGACTGTGCCACTGGGCTCCACAGGACACCTAGTACAGAAGGCCAGTCTGAAGAGACTGCTGGATGTAACAGAGCAACCTAATACACATAAACTCAGGGAAAAATCCAACGTGACGAGATAGAGAAACATGTCCTGAATGAGAGAATAAAACAAAACTCCAGAAAAAGAACTAAACAAAGTGTAAATAAGCAATCGACCAGATGCAGAGTTCAAAACACTGGTTATAGGGATGCTCAGTGAATTTAGGGGAACAATAAATTACTGCAATGAGAACTTCAACAAAGAGATAGACAACATAAAAGAGAACCAGTCCGAAATGAAGAATACAATAGCAAAAATGAAGATTGCATTAGATGAAATCACAGCAGATTATAGGAAGCAGTGATTCAAATGAGCAATTTGGTATAAAAGGTAGCAGAAAACACCAAATTGGAACAGCAAAAAAGGAAAAAAAAGAAGAAAAAAGTAATAAAAAAAATAAATGAGGATAATTTAAGGGTCTAGAGCTTTAATATCTGAAACAGGAAATAAATAGGGTGACAGGAGACATTAGTCTTCTGAACTTTGCTCATGGTGGATTGTTACTTGTGTGATTAATATGTATTTTTTCTTTTCACACCGTTCTAAAGTTGAAACCTGCACATTACTGAATAAAAACTATCCTTCTTAGATGGTTTGGAGACCTTCAGTTCTAAGTTTTCTGTGGTAATCTATCCCCTTCCTGTACTCAGGTGTCAGCTTTAGCACACAGATGAATGTGAGTGCAATTGTCAGAAACATCTCCAGTCCCCAGAATGAAACAGAAATCCTCCCAGCTAAAGCTGGTGTTGGTGCCCTCTTACAGCCAAGGATTCATGGTTTCCATTTACTTTTGATATCTGTGCATTTTTTTATTTTTTATTTATTTATTTATTTTTTTTTTTTGAGAGCAGTGTCACTGGCCCTCATATGTGGGACCGAACCGGGGCCGCTGGCTTCCCAGGCCAGCTCTTAACCACTGCGCCACTCGGCCGGCCCTGATATCTGTGCATTTTAAAATGCTATTCCTGGGCTGGCCGAGTGGCGTGGTGGTTAAGCGCTGGCTTGGGAAGCCAGTGGCCCTGGTTCGGGTCCCACATATGAGGGCCAGTTGATGGTGCTCTCAAAAAAAAAAATTTTAAATGTTTTTCCAATTCACCGTTAGATTTTAAAATATTATATATTTTAGTCATGAGAATTGGAAAGGCTGTTCAGTGAACCTAAGAACTGCCAGAATTGGAAGACAGAAACTTTTTTTTTTTTTTTTATTAATTGTATTGGGAAAAAGCCATGGTCACTGGCTACATATTGCTTTCATGCTGCAATGGCATAGTTGACACTTTTAGGGAGGGCACAGCTGACAGTGGCCCATGCAGGGATCGAACCAGCAAACTTTATGTTATCAGCACCACGCTCTAACCAACTGAGGTAACCAGTCACCCTCACAAACTCATTTTTATCATCTAATTTGCTTAAATATCCTTAATCACCTTTAGTATTTGTTCTGAAACTACAATCAATGCCATTTGAAACAGCTTTCTTTCATTAGGTGTTTCTGGTTTAATGTGTGTTATTTTTCTCTCTGGCTGCTGGAATAAAATAATAGAAGAGACATGGTAAGCCTTAGAAAAATGTCTGATATATTTTAACATATTACTGTTACCTATTACATAAAGAGAACTATTTATTTTAATCTAATATTAACTAAGATATTTTAGGTAACTAAAATTTAAAAATATATATAAAGTAATACCAGAATTAATAGACTTATGTTTTAAACACAAATCATTTTAGTAAAAACAAACAAACAAACAAACAAACATAACGTTATATGTACGAAATACAGTGAGTCTAGAGGAGTTTCAAGATAGGAACATCATCATATATAGCTGTGTTCTCAATTGGAGAATTGGTCCATGGAGACATTTGGTAATGTGTGGAGACTGTTTAGGTTGTCACAATTGGCTTGAACGTATTCTAGCAGGTACATACAGGGATGCTACCAAATACCCAACATTGGAAAGGACAGTACTCTCTCTCCCCCATGCATACACATACACATACACACACACACACACACACATGCACACACACACACAATTATACAACTCAAAATGTCAGTACTGTCAAGATTTGGAAATTCTGGAATAGACCTATACAATTTTATAGACAATGTTAATGATACTGGGAAAGTGGAATGGAGGTGGCCAGGCAAGGTTTAATTACCATTAGACAAAGGTAAGCTAAGAGGAGATGAAGATGGGTTAAAAAACTAGTGATGGGGTCTGCTGAGTGGCTCAGTTGATTAAGAGCTCATTCAAGCGTGCAAGCTCTGAGTGACAGGTTGCCAGTTTGATTCCTGGCCCGAGCTGAGACATTGCTGAGCTGCGGACAGGTGGTAGGATGGCTCAGCCAAAAAAAAAAAAAAAATACAAAAAAAACTAGTGACGCAGGGAAGAAGTAATTTTAGTAACTCTAAGGAGGAACATTGAGATGCATGCTAAAACAGATAGCAAAAATAAAGATAAATCATCTAATCAGCCCCAAAGGTATTAACAGTAAAGTCAGATATATAACACAAATGGTAGAAAATATGATCCAGAGGGATAAAACATAGACTCCTAAAAAGCAGTTTTGTTTTGACTCTTTGGGAATTTTTTCCTCCAAATTTCAAGTTTTTAGAGGAAAAACTTTTAAGTAAGTTGCCCAAAACTTGCACAATACATAAGAAGGGAAACCAAATTCAGAAGTGAGAAACATTGATTACATGATTCATTCGTCTACTAAATTTAAGTAATAAATATCTCTATATCAAATATAATTTGTTTATTTTCCTGCAAAGTATGTCGTTCAGCATTTTATTCTAATGCAGAGAATGTTAGTGTGTCTTGAAAATTCCTTCAAAAATTAGTTTAGAGTCATATGAGAGTTTTAGTAAGAATATTTTTATGCGTTGCTTCTTTCTAAGTAGCAAATGGTCACTATAATTCACAATTATAAGAATCAACTTACCTATAGACTACCTGTAACTCTAGCCTTTTTTTTCTGAGAATAAAATATATTTTTATAATTCTGCATTTTGTAAACTGAAGGTCAAGTCAATGTTCAAAAATATGTACTTTCCAAGACTATATTTATCAATCAATGACTTTAATTCAGTATAATCCCATCTTAATTATTTTGTAGAAATCACATTCATTTCTACTTTAAACTGCTTACATCTTAGATTTGGCATAAATGTCACATCATGAAAATATCCTACATACACAAGAAGATGCTAGAAGTGGTCATCCTGATTTAGGGCCAGTAGCAGAACTAAATTATCCCTGCCATTAATGCTGATGTTACAGTGATAATTACCACATAATATCTAGTGAAATTATTCCATGAGAGTAATTTCATACTGCTTTGATTACACCTGGATTCACTGCTTTCTAATTGCTTAAGTAGTAGAAACAATAATTGAAGGAAAAAGAAAATAGCTTGTATTCATTTAAGGACACACAGATGATTCAATCACTGAGAAACAAAAACAGAAGTTCACTCCTATCCTAAAATTTTACATCATGAAATTTTGGGTATATGAGTATTAAAATTATGATTTTGGAATTACATATTATAAGATGTGTAAGTGATTATTTTAGTGAGTGAAATATTTCTAATGAAGTTTGGGTAAGGAATATCTTTGAAGGATACATTAGGCTTGATTTGTTCATTATCTTTTAATATTGCTTGAAACAGTTTTGCTTGCCTTTTTAAAATTTACATATGCTTAATTTATTCCATTTTTCAAGGCTATTTCAAAATTATTAAGAAATAAGCAATGCAATATATAAAATGGCAATATATATTCATTATATTTATAACATTATTATTTTCATATGTTAAAATACTAGAAAATCATTCAAACTATCAGTCATCAGAGAGTTTCTAGAACTATAAGGGTCATATTAATTATCATGAACATGCTGATCAGGATGTCCCATGCATGTGATTTAAAGCTGTATCTATACTTTATTGCATGTTTATACTGACAAACTATAAGCTAAATTATGGATATAACTTTCCCAGTACCTATGCCACTTAAATAATAAAACATTGGATTGCAAGTAACGTGGCTTGCAAGTGTTCTGCAAGATGAGCAAATATTTCTAAGTACATTTTAACTTGGCAAATGAGCGATGTCTTGCAATATGAGTAGTTTGTTTCTGGAAAGAATTATGCTCATAAACCAAGTACATTTTAACATGGTAAATAAGCGATGTCTTGCAATACCAGTAGTTTGTTTCCAGAATGAATTATGCTCGCAAACCAAGTTATTACTATATATATATATATATATATATATATATATATATATATAGACCTTCTAGTAAATATGAATCTCACTTTTTGAATAATCTAAAAAGAATGATAGTAAGACTTTTTTGCGAATGATGGCATGATACAAGAAAAATAACTTCTATATAGGTTATTATATTTTATGAGAAATATTCAGTTTTAAATAATAATGTCTCAGATAAAAGGAAAATTATCCTAGCATTTTTTTTGTGAACTCACTTATCAGATATTAAATTAGATAATTTGTATCTACTAGCTCCCAGATCTGTTACATTGGTATGAATGCTCTGAGGAAAGATAATTCTCATGTATTTAATTCATCCCTTAAATATGTAAATTATCTTGAATGATAATTCAAATTCATATATTTGTAATCAGGTAGTTCATAATGGCTTGATATGAAATAGGAATAACCTATGCTTTAGCTTGTATGGTTGAGGTTCAGATAAATTTAGCATATCTTCCTACATAGGATTTATATGTTAGAACATATTAAATTCATTCAAATTACGTTTATTATTTGAAATCTGAAATAATTGGTAAACAACATTTTGTTTCACCTTCAGGGTAATAAAACATATACTGCCCAACAATATATTAGGTAAATTAATATATGATAAATACAGAATAATCATAATATCATTTTTTGTTTTAGTTTTTACCTTAAGTGTATTATGTAAATGATACACATAGAAGGGTTGTACAAGGTCAAATGTGGAGACATATGACATCATTGAAACTGCATCCATCTGGAAATAGAGACATATCCTTGAAATTAGGTACATCACTTTCTAACAGTGTGTCATTGGGTCAGGAAATTAACAACTATAATCTTTAATTTGAACTTCTGTAAAATGATCTTTTCTCACACTTTCTTTTTAGAATGAAAAACATTCACATAGAACTTAGAACTTCATAAACCTTAAATAATTAGTAGCAAGTATAATAATGAAAAGAAAAAAATAACAAAAATAACCAAGGAAATATGTCTGTTTCCACAGGTGAACAAACTTTTATGTTTGGATATGGGCTCATAATTACAATTTTTTTTCATTTATTGAAGTACACAGTTGGCTTAACCAAGTGAGTAACTGTATTTGGATGTGCAGTCTATTTTAGTCAATATAATTTGTTAAGAAAATTGATTTTAACCCACTGCTGGTTTTATAATTTTCTTTGATTTCATGCTAAGAAGCTATAGCAAAGTTGTATTTAATTATAACTTTCATTTAATTTTTAAGGGTCTAAGTGCTAATATCGTGGAATAGACAACATGAACTTTATACTATATTATTTTAAATTGAATATGCATTTTTATAACAGCTTGCACGTCCCTTTAGAAACATTGATCATATTTTAATTATAATAGATCCTTGAAAATATTTTAGATTTGTTTCACAGTTCAAATTTTTGAATCAGGATGCACTCAACAATAAATGTGAAAAGCAACTTTCAGGCAGTGAAGTACACTGAGATAAAGGTGTCACTGACCATAAAAAGAATATTCATCCATACATGGAAAATTCATATTTTTACAGTTTTATATATATATATATACAAAATATGTGTGATTTAATAGAGTTTGAATTTAATTTCAGTCCTAAATGTTATATGGTAGATTAAAAAAAAAAGGCTATTGTTAAAGTTTGGTTGGAACATTAGGCTGGTATATATAGTAAAGGGCTAATTGTCAATGTACGAAAATATAACTGAAAATTTAAAGAAACAGAATCATATGGACCATGCTATCTGGTCATAATCAAACTGGAAATAAGTAACAGAAAGACAAAAAAAAAAGTTCTGAATACATGCAGAAAAAAAGTTTAGTGAACATGAAGAGGTAGCAGTTAAGATTATGTGAAGTAAAATACATAAGGAAATAATACAAAATATGTAAGAATAATATCCAAAAAGAATAAAGCATCAGTGAGCTGTGAGGTAACTCAGCTAAATTTTTATTTATTTTTTTAATAAAAACTCTAAATCTTTAGATCCAAAAGCTCACTCTCATCCAAGTACAAAAAATGCAGGGCGAATCATAATCAAGTTTTAAAGTCACCTATAAATATTTAATCTTAAAAGCAGATAAAAAAATAAACAAAATGTATATGCCGAGGGGAAAAATAATATATAATCATTATGTACTCAGATAACCTACTCTCATTGACCAATTCCCTCTAACATTTGCCAGTACTTTTCCACTGACTCATCCCAATGCTTAAAAACTCTCCTGAAACTAATACCAAATCAAAACTTAAAAAATTAAAAAAAAAAATGTATTGCTTACATAACAAACAAAACAAAAACACACACACTCTCCTGCCTGTTTCTGTGGAGTTCAGTTCAGGCTCTCTCCCCTATTGAAATAGTTTTGGAAAGTTTTCCATGACTGTTAATTCCATCCAGTGCAATTTTTCTCTGACATAAGAAAAATATTTTTAAAACAGAAGAAAGAGACAAAAAGTCAGTTTGGACACTCAAATGTATAAATATGATATTAATAAGGTCAATCTTAGTAGTTTTAATTTTTATGTAACACCTTTATCAAGATATAATTCACATTCAATAAAATTAATCATTTTAAAGTACTCCAATCAGTTTCTTTAGTACATTTACAGGGTTATGTAAACATTTCTAATTAATTTTGGGATATTCTCATCACCCCCAAATAAAACACCATACCCATCAGGGGGAGTCACTGCCAATCCCTCCTCTCCAGTCACCAATCTATGGATTTGTCTTTTCTGGACGTTTCATATAAATTGAATCATAACATTTATTGTATTTTGTGACTGGCTTCTTTCAATTACTGCAATATTTTCAAGATTCTTCTGCATAACATGTATCAGTACTTACAAACCTTGTTGATGAAAGATACAATACAGGTTAAAAAAAATTATCCCACTATGTCTCTACTATCCACTCTTGAGTATTTCAGACACAGTCTTACTCAACCTATTCTCATAATGGAATGTCACAGACTGCTTAAACTGTGTTTTAAATAGAGCACGAGAAATAAAAGCTTAGCACTTGAGATATAGAAGGAAATAGTTACTTTAAGACATGAGGGATATAACTAAGTCAGAAGAAAAAGGGGGAACTCAGCTTCTACTTACCCATGTGCTTTCCACCCATAAATACCAGGATGCCAAAAAATGCAGGCACATGAAATGCATTCATCTTTTGTTACTGGTGTACATTGAGTATTGCAATTTTAATACAGTCTTTTCCATTCTTAAAATGTGTATACATTTTTTTGGGACTCTCTGTACTTCATAACTGTATGTTTAGTTAATTAAACTAAACTAGTATTGGTTCTCTGATGAATCTAAGTAGGTAGGAAAACGTGATAGAAGCTCTGTATACATCACTGATATACAGTGATCCTCACACTTATGTGTTTCCCTCGCACTTAAAAATGGCCTAATATATATATATAAAACAAGTTTTGAAAAGTTGATGAAAATCAATATTTAGCAGGAAGGATGTTTCTACTGTATTACAAACTCCTATGGATACTTTTCCATCTTCATCTTCGATAACATTTTGAGTAGAATTAGACAAAGCAGAATGGCCTATTCATCTTAAAATTGTCTTCTGTGTGCAACAGTAATCATGTAACTACTGTCTAGTGTTAGTGCTATATGCCTCTCCCAGTATATAGGAATGGTTCCTGTGAATGAGCTTAGCATTGCCAATTCATTAATTTCTAGACTTTTTCCAAACTTGTACTTCAATTATCCATTCCCTTCTATTAAACCTTGCTAATGCATAGACACCTAGTTACCATATTATATCACAAAACATAGCTGTGAGTTTATTTTTTAAAATGCAATGTCTCCCTCATTCTCAACCTAATTTATTGCCCCAAAATTGTCTTTTTTTTTTCCTTTTAACAAAGCAACTATATCTTTAAAAATACTAATGTTCCATCTGGATGTTACTTCTGGTTTCTTCTATTTCCTAGGTAACAAAGAGGGTTCAGTATTATTTGATAAGTGTTGACAGAGAGGCTAGTTTGACTGAAAAGACACACATGCTCACCCACATTAAAATGGTTTGTATTTCAGAGTATCATATTCTCAAATACAACTGTGTTTTAAGTGTAACAATTCAGTTAATGGACTAAACAACTCATCGAAGCAGCAGCTTGAAAACAATAGCACTTGGCACCAAATCTTAGAGCAGCTTTTAACAGCAAAGGGGACAAGTACGTTTCAAAGCTGCTGATTCTATGGTTTCTCCTAGAACAGAGGAAATGTGAAAAAAAAAAATCTCCATGAAAAACTCTTCTACTTTGGCTTTGGAAAACTGTATTTTCTTATCTTTTTTTTATTTTTATTTTAAGATTTTATTGGGGAATTGTGGGAGGAGAACAGCATTGGGGAATCAGGGAAGGGGAACAGACAAGTTGCTGTCCTTTTGTTCTTCAGTCTAGTTCTGGAGGAAGTCGCTTCCCTGGCCCATGTTGGTATTATCATTGCGCTCTTCCTGGATGAGGCAGATCAGTCACCAGCCATTGAATGGCTGTTCATGACATCCCACAGCAGCTCATGAAAGCTCATGCCAGCTGCCAGCCAGCCCCTCTGCAAGCCTACAACTTTGGTGGTAAATCACAGCAGCCCAGCTCCAGGTGGAGCTGTTGTTCACCATCTTAGCTGTAGAGGGCACAGCGTCACTGGCCCTTATGTAGGATCCGAACCAGGACCCTGCTGCTCAGAATTGGTGTCCCATGCCAGCTCTTAACCAATGAGCCACTCAGCTGGCCCAACACTGTATTTTCTTTTCTGTCCTCTTCATGCCTTCTCAGGTTCTCTCCCAAATTTCTTTGTCACATATATTAATACACACACACACACACACACACACACACACACACACACACCACTCCGTGGTGTTTCTTATATACTAGACATTCTTCAAGGTGCCTTACATTAGTCCATAATTCTCAAAGCAAATGTATGCAATATGTACTATTATTATCCTTATTTTACAGATGGGGAAGCTCACACAGAGTGGTTAAGTAACTTTCCCAAGGTCACCCAGTTAGTATGTGGTGAAATCAAGATTAAGATCCAGGCTGTCTGGATTCATATTTGGTCGCTTTTAACCATTATTCTAAGTGGCCTATCACTAGGATACGTGTCTTCCTTCCTATCCCAAATCTTATATTCATTGTTGGAGTCACTGCCACCTTCATAGGCTATATACCCTCAACTTAAGGAATATCGCCCTCATGTAACTTTACCCATGACAGGCATTTTAATCACTTAGACTTATTTTACCTCACAGCAATTTTCATTCTTTCCTGCCTTCACTTACTTCTCATTCTAAATTATGTTGCCTGCTTCTCTGGTCCATTACTTCACCCAATAATTTGCCAGTTGTAGCAAACCTGCCATAATGTTTTTCTACATCAGCTGTGTGACTAAATCTCATCCCTAATCTCTCACTTGATGGTTACTCTGTGTCTAGGTTACTGAAAACATCTATTTGATTATAGTACAGTTTCTTATTGAATGACTCAAAAGCATCTCAAAAGAAGCACACGAGTATTTTAATTTTAGCTTGACTTGTTCTATGAACTTAAATACAGAGATCTCCTACTTTTGGAGAATCTAACATGTGGCCAAAAACTCAACAAGTGTCTCACTTATAAAATAAATCTAATTCCATCTAATCACTGCCTGTTGTATTTGATGTAAAAACTTAAATCCTTGAGCCCTTTTGTGAAAATTTAATTTATATCAGTAATGCTTTACAGATTTATGTGTAGATTCCTTCATATTTCCCATAAGATTTATATTCAGGAATTTTATATTTTTAGTGGTATTTTGAATAGTCGTGTTTACATTTCATTTTCTGTTATACAGAAATGTATACAAATTTATGTTAAACTTGTATTCAGAAAACTTTCTAAACTTATTGTTAATTATAACTTATCTGCAGACTGTTTCAGATTTTAAATGTATGCAATAATATTGTCTAAGAATAACAGTGTTTTCATTAATTTCTTTTGACTCCTTGTAGCTTTTAAATTTCCTTGCCTATGAAACAATGTTGAAAGTAATGTTTTCCTGCCTCTTTTCTAACTCACGGGAAAGCTTTCCACAGTCTTCCATTAAGTGTGATGCTTGCTGATGCTTTTAGTAGATGTGTATTACCAGGTTCAGGAACGTCTCCTTTTCCTGGTTTGCTAAGCATTTTCATTATAAATGGAAGATGAATTTCATCCAATTATTATTATTTTTTTGTATTTATTTTTCTCTCTTTTTTTATGTTAATATATATCACACCAATTGATTTACAAATGTTAAACTAATCTTGCATTTCTGGGTTAAATTTCATTTGCTCATGATATAATAAGCTTTTCATACATGCCAGATTCAGTTTGCCGATGTTGTTTTAGCATTTTGGTATTTATGAATGACACTGCCTGATAGTTCCCTTATGGTGATCTCAGGTTTTGGTACTAAGGTAATGCTGACCTAATTAAAACATTGGAATGTGCTCACTCTGTTTTTATTCCTTTGAAGACTTTGTGTTATTTAGAATTATTTATGTCTTTACATATTTGGTAGAATTTGTCAATAAGACCAGCTGAGTGTGAAGTTTCCTGTTTAGTGAAGGTTTAAGATGATGATTCATCTAAAAGTAATAGGATGGAAGAAAGAGAAGAAGTCCTGCAATTTTTACTTTTCTTTTATTCAGAGATTCCTGAGTAGAAAGACAGATGACTATCAAGAAAACACATTAATGGTTGGCCTCATCAAGACTACACTCAGTTTTACTACACTTCATGCATTAGGCATCTGGTATACCCTTCCTGATAGCCTGAGCTGTGATGATACATTTGTCATTTTCGGAATTTTCTTTGACTGTATTAAGAATTAAACTTTGCAAGGGAAAAGAAAAAAAAATCATATGGGATAACATCAAACTTGAATTTTTTTTCACAGCAAATGAAACCATCAATAAAACAAAAAGGCAGCCTACTAAATGGGAGAAGATATTTGTCAATGATATATCTGATAAGGGGTTAATATCCAAAATTTATAACACATTCATTCAACTTAACACAAGGAAAACAAACAACCTAATTAAAAAATGGGCAGAGGATATGAAGAGACATTTCTCTAAAGAGGACATACAGATGGCAACAGGAATATGAAAAAACCTCACTAATCATTAGAGAAATGCAAATAAAAACCACAAAGAGATACCACCTCACTCTGGTCAGAATGACTATCATCAATAAATCAACAAACAAGTGCTGATGAGGTTGTGGAGAAAAGTGGACCCTGGTGCACTGTTGGTGGGATTGCAGATTAGTGCAGCCATTATTGAGATCGGTGTGGAGGTATCTCAATGAACTGGAAATGGAACTACCTAATGCCCCAGCAATTCCACTCAGATATCTATCCAGAGAAACCCAAGATGCTAACTTGAAAAAATATGTATACACCCTTATGTTTACTGTAGCAATATTTACAATAGGCAAGACTTGGAAACAACCGAAATGCCCATTGGCAGACAACTGGATTGAGAAGCTGTGGTACATTTATACAATGGATTATTACTTAGCTTTAAAGAAGAATGAAATCTTACCATTTGCAATGATATGGATAGACCTAGAGAACATTATGCTAAGTAAAATAAGTCAGTTGGAGAAAGACAAATACCATATGATCTAACTTATATGTGGAATCTAAAGAACTGAAAAAAATGATCAAAGTAAACAGAAATAGTCTCAGAGACAGAGGAAAAACTGATGATTCCTAGATGGGAGGGGGGTGGGGATGAGAGAGAAAGGGAAAAGATTAGACAGCATAAATTGGTAACTACAATATTGCCACAGGAATATGAAAGACAGTTTGGGGAATATAATCAATAATTTTGTAAAGATTTTGTAGGATGTCAGATAGACACATGTGTTGTTAGGGAGACCACTTCATGGACCATGTAGAAACTTGACCACTGCACTATACATCTTAAGCTGAAATTGAATAATATTGAATATCAACTATAATTAAATATATATATATATATATATATATATATATATATATATATATATATATATGGAGTGGAGCAAGTGGAATTGTAATAGATATACACAATGTCCAATGTCAGAGGGGCAATAGATTGGAGAGAGGAGTTATTACTTTGTGAGGGGTGAAAAGTATAACTAGTGTATTTTTTGTACACCTAAAACTAAAAAAATAATCCATACAAAAATATAATTAAACTTTGCTATTGTGAGAAAAGTGAATTACAAATTAAAGCATCATTTAAACACCACTGCACACCTACTAGAATGACCAAAATCCTAAAATCTGACAAAACCAGCTGTTGGTGAAGATCAAGAGCAAAAAGATATGCCATTCTTGGCTAATGGGAATATAAAATGATACAGGCATTTTGGAAGACAGTTTGGCCATTTTTTACAAAGTTAGTACAGTGTTATAATAATATCCAGAAATCATGATTCCAAGTACATATCCAACTGATTTGAAAATTTAAGCCCACACAAAAACCTGTATGTGATTGTTTATAGCATTTTTATTCATAATGACCCAGAACTGCAAAATCTACTTCAATGATGAATGGATAATAAATTAGCACATCCATACAATGGAATATTATTTAGCAATAAAAAGAAAGCAAGGTAGGAACAGATATAGATGGATCTTAAATGCATTTTGCCAAGTGAAAAAAGTCTGTCTGAAATGGGTATAGTGTATTATTCCAAAGATATGACATATTGGAAAAGGGAATGCTATAAAGGCAGTAAAAACTCAGTGGTTGTCAGGTAGGAGAGAGGGAGGGAGGGAAAAGGAGAGAAAGGAATCACTGAAGCACAGAGAATATTATTTTAGGGAAGGGAAACTATTCTATACGTAACCTTAATTGTGGAAACAGGATAGCATGAATTTTTCTAAACCCTCTGAATATTACAAAAAAAATGAACAAACAATGTATGCAACTGTGAAGTATCCTTTAGCTGTCAAGGGAATCTCAGTCTGGTATGCAGACTGTGACAAACTAATCTAACTGTATTACAGATGGATAACAGCCTCACTGATGAGGATGGAGATATGATGCTGACCTAGGTAACTTTGGAAATGAGAAGACTTGTAAAGCCAGCAAAAGAAACTGTAGGTAAAAGCACTTCACCCTGGTTGATGAAAATGTTTCCTGCATCCCAGACTAAGATATATGAAACCACTAAACATTACACTGGAACTAAACAGTTAAATAAATCACTGGATGATGGAGGGTGCCAGGTTTCTGACTGATTCGGAAGTTATAGATAAGCATGGGGAGTCAGGTAGAACATCCATGTTATGATGGATCATAATTGAAGACATCCGTATGAACCCACATACAAAGAAGACATTTTTAGTATGTTTAGCACACTGAAGATGAGATAGATGATGATTATATAGCATAATAATGATTAGAAAGATGATAGATGATGATCTAGGTGATAGATTGATAGATAGATAGATAGATAGATAGATAGATAGATAGATAGATAGATAGATAGATAGACAGACATACACACAAGTTAGTATACACAAGTCACCATATTCCCTGGAACACACTAAGTGCACTAGGTTCTCACAAGGAGGGTTTAAAGGATGACACCAATAATTTTTAGAAATTTTGAAATAAAAGTATTGATAAGATCACAGAACATATCTATATCTATATCTATCTATCTATCTATCTATCTATCTATCATCTATCTATCTATTTAAAATACCCACTTTGAGCATTTTCAAATGTAAGAATGCCAAGCCAGTTTTCTAGTCTCCTACCATCTTCTTCCCTATGTGCTCAAGGCATCTCTGATCACATGCTCCAATATATGTGAATTGCAAAAGGTAAACCCTAGACATTCCTGGACTTCCTGGACACAGAAACTCATATTTTTTTCCATTCATCTGAAAATAGCCTTTAATCAGTACCTTATGCTTAGTGAAAACAAATTTTCTCTCATTAAAAAAAAAAAAAAGTTTGTCACCCAATATTTCAACTCTGGCGGAGGTATTCTTTAAGCCAAAATCACTTAAGGTGGAATAAAATCTTGAAAACTCTATTCTGAAATAAAAATATTGCATTTAGTAAGACAGGCATGGTGACTGATGCCTCAACCAACTGCATAACCATGGAATAGTAGAAGATCTGATCATGCTAAATTTTTCATTTAAGTTTAAAATGGCTCTGACATAAAGCTGTTCTTGCCGACAAGAGTTAGTATCTGAAAAAATTAAGGTTCTCTTCTTGCTCGTGAGTATTTCAACAGAGTGCTTTAACATTCCGTAAAAAAAAAAAAATGTTGGTGTTTTGTGTTGGTAATTGTATGCAATAGTCTGAATTCTGGCTATACCATGTCACCCACAGACAAACAAAATTACAGGCTATTGCAAATGGCCTAATGTGGCCTAGTGTGATAAAAGAAAATACAACAATTGAATTACAAACTAGATCTGATATCACACATATACATAATATGAAAACTGAACTAACACATAGAGATTAACAATGGACTATGCTCAGGATTGTACCATTATCATATTGGTGGTGTGTGGTCACACAGCAGCCTGGCCGTCTGCCCCCGTGCGCCTTCCCATAACAACAGATCCTCTTAGAGACATTACTTCAACATCATGCCTACTCTATCTTCCTGTTTGGCCCCAGAAGATGGCTGGTTAGTCAAAGACGGATAAGACCTTTCATGAGAAGGGCAATCCAAGCCAGACACAGTCACAGGAATGCCACAGGAGAAATCACAGAGATGAGAAAAATGGGCAAAGAACCTTTGTCTTAGGTGCTGACAGCTTGCCTGTGAAATGACCTAAAAAGGTGATAACATCTGTCCTCTGTGCATTCTTATCAGTGAGTCTCGGCATGAGATATTTCTGTCCCTTAGGAGGTGCACGTGTACATATCATGGGACTTTCAGTAATGGCAGCCTGCAGTCCATGGGGTGATTTGACTCTGAGCTAAGTTCTCTGGTATGATGTATGTGAGTTACAGACCGTGGAGAAAACAATGCTACTTCCGTGTGTGTATCCCAATAAAAGCCTTGAAGTGGCTCAGTTCAGGGCTCTTAGTCCAAGAGTCATTGAGTCCCCTGGCTAGCACTGCTTTTTCTCTTTTTCTTGTCTCTCTCTTTATTTTTCTGTTTCTCAAGTTTTTGCTGTCCCTTCCAAACTCCTACGGCCTTGTCGTGCGGGACATGACCGTGGTGCAAAAGCCCATGCCTAAAACAACAATGTTACAAAAGTAACATGAAGTTTTTGGATATCCCCAAGACATTTACTGGACACATGAAGAGGATACAATGGCACTTGGAGAGTACTGCCATTTTGACATATACATGGGTATGCATATGTACCTTAGGGAGATGGGCATGGTGCCGTATAACTCTGGACCAGTTTACAATGTACAGATATATTTACTCAGTTCTTACCACTGCTACCATGGGTTCTATAGAATGGTCTCAGGACACTAAAGTGTTGTTTCCTTTGGTGGGCCAATTGCATATATGCTAAGGCATTGAATGAAAACCTCTATTACACGAGTTGCATGTGATGTGTACAAAATTGATGTAGTATAATAATTTGACTCCCATCCCAGCTATATGTTAATCCCAACATAGGTTATCCTAGCTTTCCCATTCCAGTTACACTGAAATACAGAAGGTATCACAAAGCACAGAAGTGGTAATCCAAGGAGACAGGTTTTTCAACAAAACCCTTAAAAAATGAATATAGACATGCTCTACAAGGGCCTGACTACCGGTGAAGCACATAAGTTCCCAGGAGTTTGAGAGTGGAAAGCAAAAAGAGAAATCTATTAGATGTAATAGAGCTGAGAGCATCTGAACCCCAACAATATTCTCCTTTTTTCCCCCTGCCCTGATCGTAGGTAAAAGGGCATACAGTGAGAACGACTAGATAGAAACAACTTTGGAATATTTTTTTTCCACAATGACATTTGGTGGCCATGTACACTGAAAGTATAATTCTTACTTTATTACCATCACAAGTGTTTCCACAATCCTGCCATGCATGATGGCTTTTACGCTTTTGAAATACATTTTCTCTCTTTTGAAGCCACTGTCCCATTTTTAAGGATTACCTTGAGTGAGAGATGTGTAAGCTTTGTAAGTTTTCTAGTTTAAAGCTCCTTCCTCTAAGAAAATGAACATCTGACTTTCAGAAGGTAGATGACACATCTCAACATGTGAGATGGAGGACACTTGTGACCCTGACATTCAGATAGAAGCAGGCAACCCTCAATAACCTCCTGTCCCAGCTGGAGCACAGAAAATCATTACTCTGTTGGATATGCCTTCATTAAGTGAATAGAGTGGTGACAAACTTCACTAGCATTCCTTCCCAAAATTGACTTATGAACTAATATCACCCTGGCAGCAGCTGTCATCATTCCTGGCATAATTTGATATGCTCAACCCACAGCATCAGCTCTTGGGTGTTACGGGTGTTATGGGATCTGAGATGGACAAACGCAGAGTAGACATCTTACATGTCCTCACTGGCAGTTCGTCAGCATTTACTTTATATCTAGTTTAATCATTCTTTTTTTTTTTTTTTTTTAGCTGAGCCATCCTGCTACCTGTTGACAGCTCAGCAGCTCAGCTCGGCTAGGCACCAAACTGCTGTTGCTCAGAGCTCAGCTCGCACTCTTGAGCGAGCTCTTAACCAACTGAACCACTCGGCCGGCCCTAATCATTCTTTTAAAAACCATTATTAAATTCAGTGTTCACCAGAAGAAATACCAACATTACCACCAGGCTCCATTAAATTGATCTGACTTGGAGAGCAGACAGTTCTTTCTGACATGTTGGACTAATTTTTTTTTTTTTTAATGGAAGGCATGTATGTCTTCTCTGATTCATGCACAATAGAGGAAACTAAGGAAATTTACTGTAAAATAATATAGTTTAATCTTCAGAACTAATCACTTGCATAGGCCCCTTCCAAGTCTGTGGGGCAATTTGTGAGAATTTATCAGTTGTAATTTTGTATTATGACTATAAAAGCGTACTAAATTGTATGAGTGACAGGTTCCATAAAATCAAGAAAATGCTGCTAATCATTACAGTAACTGATCACCAAGCTGGCTTTATCCCAACTCCCAGTTCTAGCTTTTGTTATTGTTAGGGGTCCCCAGGGGCAGCGGGAAGGAGTCGAACCCCCTACCCTTCTGAAGAGCTGCCAGACATCCTCTTTTGTAAAAATAGTGCACATCTGACCAATGGTCCACAGAAAATTTCTGCAGCAGTACCTGATCTGGAATTATAATGGCTCATGTAAGCTTGCAATAATTTCACCTATCACTTACCCTATACACATCCCCTGCAGACATCTGCAGGCTTCTGATGCCAGTTTTAGGCTCAGCCCCGACAGGCAAATAAAGCTGCTTGGTTTGAACATGTGCCTCAGACTTTGACTCCTCGGTGAACCTTTGATTTTGGTGCCGAAACCTGGGATGGAGTTATGACTCCGGGACAGCGCTTGGATAGCCCTCCCTTTTCCCCTGAGGGCTTGATGCACACCCGGGACACTCCCCCTCTCGAATCTGTCGAGGAGATACTCAGAGATACCCATTTTCCATTGCTGGCTCTCCCAATTCCTCCTGGAGACCTCCACCTGGGGTGAGTGACAACTTTGCCGCTTTTCATTTTCCCGTCCATCTGTCTTCTCTCCTGTCCATACAAAAGTCCTAGCACTAGACCAGGGGGTACCTCTGGTCCTTTGGACCTCAAATTTTCCAATTTGGGGATGCCCACTTTGGGGGCCAGTCGAACGTTTCTCACCGGTGGTCTCGGTGGCGACAGGGATGCGTTCGCCCTCTGTGACCATCTCCGCGGCTCTTTGTCACCTCATTATGGGCACTGGCCCTTCTCTCTCTTCTAATCCACTCCCTTGGGTTGTCTTTTGAGAAATTTTGACACCCTGGGCTTGCAGAGTGAAATCCGGCCCAAACAACTCATTTTCTATCGTAATATGGCTTGGCCTCAATATAAACTGGACAATAACTCTCAATGGCCAGAAAATGGTACTATGGGTTTTAACACTCACCGGAATTTGGACAATTTCTGCCACTGCAATGGAAAATGGTCTGAGATCCTCTATGTCAAGGACTTCTTTGCTCTCCACTCAGGACCCTCTCTCCGTCAGTTCTGCTCCACCTTTCAAATCTCCTTGCCTACTCAAAGTCCCACCCTCCTATTACAGCCTCCTGAAGATATCATGTGATCTAAAAAACATAAAGTAGTTGATACTAAGGCTGGTTTCTTGGATTTGTTAAGTTGTATTAAATGATAAAAGTTATTAACTATCTAGGTATTTCAAAATAACAAAATACTGAAATATCAATTATTCAATAAGTCTGAGTTTCAGACTATTAGTCTATTAGTATCTTAACCAGGTCCTTGGTTACCAAAAGAAACTAAGCCTAACAAAGATGTTTTGCTAAGAGTTGTGTAAATCTCTGTATTCTAGGACTACTGGTGTTCATCCCTTCTTATGTCAGATATAAGCCAATATAAACAATTACAAGTGGTTTTTTAATGCCAAAACCTACATTAAGAAATTAAAATATTCACCCAGTCCTATGACCTTACCTGGCATGACCTTTATATTATCCATTTTCTCCACCCTCTTACTGGAGGAGAAGGAACAAGTCGGGCTGGCTGCCCAGGGACACGTTGATGAACTCCATCAGCAGGTCCCCCAAAGCCCATTGGTGCAGTTGCGGTGCCCCGCAAGGAGCCCAATTGGGAATACCCACACAACGACCCTGGAAGGGCCCACAGAAAACACATGGTCCCCGCCTCATTGCGGGTCTCCAAATGGCCACACATAAGGTGGTTAACTTTGAAAAGATGAAGGAAATCACTCAACAGGCCCATGAAAATCCGGCCCCATTTCTGTCCCACCTAAAATATACCCAGGTAGATCCCACATCTTGGGAAGGCATTAATGTCCTCAATACCCATTTTATCTCACAATCTGCCCCAGATATCCAGAAAAAAATCAAAAAGACTGAAGAAAGCCTTCAAATCCCACAACAGGACCTTTAGCCCTGACCTTCAAAGTCTTTTACAATTGGGAGGAATGGAAAAAAACTAGAGAAGGCCTACCAGGATCAGGCAAAATGCAGCTGCTGGAGGTGGCTATCAGGGGCTCCGACCGAAAGGGAGCTCCTACCAGGGCACCAGGATCGCCACCAGGGGGCCCACAGAAGGCCCTCCCGGACAGTGTTTCAAGTGCGGCAAGGAAGACAACTGGGCACAAACTTCCCCGGTCCGCGGACCCCATCAGGGCCTTGTCCCTCCTGCAGAAGCAGGGGACCCTGGAAAGCTGATTGTCCTTCCCAGAGAAGTTGTCCCTTCCCCCAGTAGACAAGTCTTATCCCGTCCTGCCGAACTTGGCCTTGCTGCTGAAAACTGATGGTGCCCAGGGCCCTCGGCCCCATCTCCCATCACCACCTTGGAGCCTAGGGTAACGCTTCTAGTGGCAGGTAAGCCGATCTTTTTAATAAATACAGGGGCCACCTTTTCAACCCTGCCTGAATTTTCGAGACCCATGTAACCCTCCCATATCTCTGTGGTGGGAGTTGATGGCCTAATATCTCAACCTCTCTCAACTCCCCAACTATCATGCACCCTTTTTGACGTTATATTTCCACACCCCTTCCTAATCCCGATGTTCCACTCCTCCACTAGGAAGGGACCTCCTTTCCAAGTTTAGGGCCTCACTCTCCTTCTTGATACCGCAGCCTCCTCATCCCCTCCAATACACTGCCTCCCTTCTAAATTTTCTAGCCTCAAAGGGATACCGGGTATCACCCACCAGCTGTCCACGCCAACCATCACCTACTTAGGAACTCAGCTCACCCCAACCCAGAAGGCCATCATGACAGATCACACCGCTCTCATTAGGGACGTTATGCCTCCTAACACAAAAGATGAGATCCTCTCCTTCCTTGGACTGGCAGGGTTTCTCCGCATCTGGATTCCTAATTTTGGTCTCTTAACTCGCCCACTCTACCAGGCTGATAGGGGTCCCCTTTCAGAGCTCTTAGACCCCGTTGTCAACATTGTCCCGGCCTTCAGAGCTCTTCAACAAGCTCTCCTCTCTGCCCCTGCCCTCTCTCTCCCAGACTTGTCTAAGCCTTTTCTCCTAATATACATCTCTTTATGACACATCTTCAGGGAGAATTTGACTGCCCATGGGACCTAATCAGTCACTTAATAGACCCTTACGGGGAGGTCACTCATGGACAAGGCCTACATAACATCCTCCCTTCCTCTGATTCAGATTCATAATTCTTTGGCTCTTCCTGGTTCCTGGAAGAGGGGAATGGCCCCTCCCAGCCGTCCTCACGGCCACCCACCTGGAGCAGGCTCTTAGTTTCACTCAGTCCCTATTGTACTCTGCCTATTCTTCCCTAGCCTCTAACTGCTGCGCATGTCTCTCTCTCTCTCTCTCTCCTCTTTGGCCTATACTGCTCTACCCATCTCTCTAGCCATAACCTCTGGCCTTACCACCCGACTAGCATTTGCAGTCCAGAAGGATGCCACCCTCATTGATAACTATCCCACTACAATGGCCAACTGGGCCTCCTTTCTATTTCAAGTCTACATACATACCCTCAAAACCCAGGATCTGGCAACTTCCCCAGCTCAAGGACTGGTCACCCATGACACCCCCTTAACCACTAAGGCTCCCCTCTGCTTTACTAGCTCCAATGGCCAAGCCCCCATTGGACAGATTCCATGGGACCAATGCAACCTCACTGTTACAATCCACTACCCCAAAGGATGGCTAAACCTGAGAATAAACTATCAGGTCTCTCCCCAGGCTAGTGGCCTCTTCAAACCACCGGTATGGTTCATGGGGCCTCCCTTAGTGCACACTTCCTCACTAGATTGCTCATATCCTCCTCTTACTTACACCCCTTGGATATCCCCCCACCTCGCTCAAGTGATATGGCAGGCGTGAGGGCTCCTGTCCACAAGGGGATCTCCCATCACAAACGCCCCTCTCACTCTCCATCTCCTCCAAGCGGCCCACCTTCCTGACAGGACTGGAGTTATACATTGTAAGGGCCATGAGAAGGGAAGAAACCCCATCTCAATGGGCAATGCCAGGGCAGATGAGGAAACGAAATGTGCTTCTCTACTCCTTGCCCCCGCTACTCAGCTCCTAGTCATATCAGCCCGAGGGGCAGTTCCCAAAGGAGATGGGCTTCTCTTCAACGTATGATATATAGATATATCCTCCCCAAAGCCCAGGCTAGGTAAATTCTAACAGCCATTCATCAATCCTTACACATTGGTTTCAAGCCTCTATATCATCTTTTAAGGCCTCTACTAACCTGTCAACATTTTCCTACTATTCTCCACAAAATCACTGATGCCTGCACTATGTTCCACTGTCTCCCCACCAGGGGCAATCTGGCCTCCACCCTTTCCCACACACCAGCTCAATCAAACAATGGCCCTGCTTTTCCTTCCCAAATAACCTAGCAGGTATCTGAGGCTTTGAATATCCAGTGGAGGCTTCACATCTCCTAGAGGCCACATTTCTCAAGAAAAGGAGAGAGACAAACCCAGGAGAGTTATTGGCTGACCACCATTTGGGCCTCCTGGCTTCTCCCTTTAATTGGACCTCTAACCTTTCTGTTTTTAACCTTAGCATTCGACCCCTGCCTGTTACGCCTCTTAACTCACTTCTTCCAGGATCGTCTTCCAGGCCTTCACTGATGGTACAGTGAAAGAAAACCTACTCCTCACTATAACTGCCTGTCTCCCAGGCCTGGGGATCCTTCTAAACCCAGCCATTCACCATAGCTCTGACACCGTTCCCTCACAGCAGGAAGTAACTCCAGAATAGACACAGCACCCCACTTTCCTTAACAATTATAATAAAGGTTGGGATGTTAGGGGTCCCCCAGGGGTACCCCTCACACACAACCCCCCCACCCACCCACTGAAGAGCTGCCAGACATCCTTTTTTGTAAAAACAGCGCACATCTGACCACAGGTTTCCTGATAGAAATGGGACGTAGCAGAACTGTAAAAGTCCACAGAAAATTTCTGCAGCAGTACCTGATCTGGAATTATAACGGCTCATGGACACTTCCCCTATCTCTTAGCACTACCTGTTCTGCAATTATATCTGCTCATATAAGCTTGCAGTTACTTCTCCTATCCCTTACCCTATAAACCCTCCTGCAGACACCTGCTGGCAGCTGATGCCAGTTTTAAGCTCAGCCCCGACAGGCAAATAAAGCTGCATGGTTTGGACATGTGCCTCAGACTCTGACTCCTTGGCGAAGCTTTCAGTGATGTAACCAAAGAAATATATTGAGTGTATAGACACTCCTTCCTATTAATCTGTAAGAATTTCTGTAGGTTGGTTTATGTAAAGCAGAACATAGATTCTGTAACCTGTCTACCTCTTTTGGAGAGATTGACAGTGAGAACTTCAAAGTTCTTATTCTTGTTTGAATCTACTCTGCTCAGAAGAGGTATCTTCTGTTGTTAACCAAACAATGCTAGATTCCTTCAACTTTTACGTAATCCGTATGCTCCATGAGAAACTCCAGATTCTGGGCGTCAGAAGAGACTGAAGTGAGGAAAGTAACCCTGGATAGACTTGTTACCATGATCACCCTCAGTAATAACCTCAAAGGGTCTTTGAGCAAGTAGCCTTAGTAGTGTTTCAAAGCATCCAGTTGAAACTATGATGGATATAATTCACCAGAAGACAGCCTGTGAAAACAAGGGATTCTGTCTCTGAGAAACATATAATCTCATTGCAAAGTTTAGGATTTTACACATTTAGCAGTGTCTCTTCTTAAATGCCCTCAATATGTTGGTTAAGCAAAGCTACTGTGTTTAGACCTAGGAGAAAAGGGGCTAACACTTCCTTAACAGAGTGTTAGTAGTATATGAAAAGAGGAAAATTTAAGGTCTAGAGGTGAATGATTTTAAAGTAAACCTTGTAAAGAAAGACAGTGTTTTTGAATAGGCAGGTTATGATATAATAGCACTGAATGTGTGGCACAAAAATGCGAGGGTCCTGAAAGGATTTTTTTTTTTAATTGAAGTTTATTGAGGGTGACAATGGTTAGTAAAATGACATAGGTTTCAGGTGAACAATTCTGTAATACATCATCTGTATATCACATTGTGTGTTCACCACCCAGAGTCAGTTCTCCTTCCATCATCATATATTTGATCCCATTTACCTTCATCTACCACCACCCCCCTCCCTTCTTCCCCTCTGGTAACCACTAAACTTGATTAGATAGATGTTAGTTCTAAGAAGTAAGTTGTTTAGGAGGTTCATGATCCTGTTTTCCAAAGCAGGGATTTCCTGGAGCAAGAAGCTATGTTTGGTCTTAGAATATATTATGTAGCAAAAGGAGAGACAAGTTTGTCTAGTCCTAGGAACAGGGATTTATGTTGGTTTCAGTTTTTACCAGAGACTGCCTGCCTCTTAATCTTCCCTGAATATGCCTGGGAGCAACCTCAGTATGAATTGCTACTTAAGACCAGATATAAAGTATGGGTATTTGCATGGGTGCTGATAGTCATGTTATTCTAAGTTTCTGTTAAAAAACAAACAAACAAACAAAATCTGCTTTGAAACTGACATACATATATGTTGATTTTCCCAAAAAGTAGTCGGATGACTCCATTACTGTAACTCCACTCCTTCCATTATTTGTCTAGTGAGGCTTTTACCCCATCATCCCATCAAAATTTTTCAGATATAAATCATGGGAGGAGGCAAGCACAGCATTTACCTACTCTGCCATCTTGACCAAAATCTCAATAGTATTTCTTTTTATGTTTTTGAACAGAGAAAACTGGTTACAAGTTACAGCAAAAGAGCCAAGATTTTTAAACAAAGAGATATGTTTAGTGAAAATAACTGTCTTAATCTCTCTTTCACTAATTAGTCAAATCTCTGTAGTTAAGCACTATCAAATATAACTTTGAAGATACAAATTACAAATACATGTCTCTTCAAGACCCTGATTTTAATTCTTTTAAATCATTGTACCACCTTTCACAATAGCCAAATATAGAAACAGCCTAAGTGCCTACAAAAACGTGAGTGGATAAAGAAAATGCAGTGTATACATACAATGAAATATTATTCAGCCTTTAAAACAAAGGGAAAAAAAAGGAGAATTCTATTATTTGCTACAACATGGATGAACCTGGAGGGTATTTTGCTTAAGGGAAATACCCCAGTTACAGAAGAACAAACACTTCATGATTTCACTTACATGAGATATCTAAAATAGTGAAACTCACAGAAGTAGAGAATACACTAGGGGATGGCGGAAATGGATCCAAAGTGTCAGTTATACTAGATGAATAAGTTTTAGAGATCAGCTATACAACTAGTACCTATAGAATGTGTGTTAAGTGTTCTTGCCACATACATACAAAATAGAAAACAACAAAACAAACAAACAAGCAAAAACAGAGAGACAAACAGATGTAAAGTTTGAGCTCTGGGAGGCATTGCATATGTCTATTATCTTGATTGTAGTGATGATATCATGGTGTTTGGCTATGTCCAAGCTTATCAAAATTGAGCACATTCTACGTCATTATTTGTATATCAATTATATCTCAATAGAGATGCTAAAATAATTAATCAGGAATACATTGGAAAAATTCTTTCCCATCCTACAGTCCAGTGAAAGCATGTGCACAACCAACTATAATGTAAATCATACAATGTAAGTATAAAGTATATATAGGCATATGTGTAATGCAAGTTATCCAATACACTGAAAATTCATAAAATAAGGATAAAATCCTTGGATAGACTAACTAGAAACACAATGGGAAAATAAGTAAACTATAGATAGATAAATGTTTAAGATATCTTCAGAAAATATTTTATGTGAACAATAGTATAGCGGTAATTTGGGCCATGTAGGACATCAAGGAAAAAACAAACAAACCAATTTTATTGAACTAAGTGAACTAACTTGAAATTTCTGAAAATTTCCAATTCTGAAATACATAATTAAACATTAGACAGTAGGTAGTATATTCTTGATCAAGCATAGACTGTCTTTAGAGAAGCATCTATTTACCACTATAATTAAGAAAATAACAATTTTGAAGGTTGTGGTAAGGATTTGAAAGAGTACACATAAGGTGAAATGATACAGTACTTCCAAGGAGGTGTTCACAGTATCTTAGCAGTAGATATGATCTGAATGAAGTAGTATTCTAATAATGTGACTTGGGGGTTGATAATATAAAACTGATATTTGAGGAACTAGTTTCAAACTACCCCCTTTTTTATAAAGTATTTTTAGCAACAATATCAAATGAGAGAAAATAAATAGAAACAGATTAGTTTCTTAGCAAAATACTATCCTCTTTTTGTGCAAAAGCACCAGGGATATAGTACAGCAGCAGAGAACACAGAGACCCAATATGTCACCTCAGCAGACTGCCCATTAGTTACATTTCTGTACTAGTGTTTAATGTGGAGCATCAGCAGATTTTTAAGTATCCTGGAATAACTGCCAAAAAATCAGCAAAACCACAGTAAAAACGAAACAAAAACATCATAAAGTACCAATTTAAGAAAAAGATAAAATGTTAACCATATTACAATACACAGTAAAAAATACACTTGGTTTATCCTAACATGTTGGCTTCATAGGATGATTTGTGGGGCGCACATGCTAACTACTGTGTCCACACTAGCACCTCCATTTGCCAGTCCATCAGTTGATCATAAAACCGGTGCTTCTGCTGCTTTATCGCAAAGAAAAAACTGCTAATTTGGCTATTACTCTACTGCACAGCAGCTGTGATCACAACCTCCTGAGTACTGAAAATACATCCTCCCAGACTCATGTAAAACTTTCATATGGAAAACTTCCCAAAAAGCTAAATATGCATATTTCATAATTTACTGAGATATATTTTGCATCATGCTGTTATATTCTGCAACTCAGCAAGAATAAATATCATACCCTGGGATTTTTCCACTCATAAAATGTGTTACAACAGTCAAGTGCAAGATATACCTTTTTGTAATCAATTGAGCTTAAGTGGCAACCCTGGTGAGAAAATTAAAAAAAAAAAAAAGGCATAGCTAATTGAAGACTCCCATAAATGTCATCTTCCACACCCCATACAGTTTATACATTTTAATTTACATAGACTTTTCATACCTTTAAGAGATTTATATAAATTCCCATAGTTTTATTTTTAATCTAGATTGTTCAGATATTTATATTTGAAATATAGTTCAAGGATATTAAGAATATTGATATAATATGGATAGGGGAAATGAATTTTGGAAATAACTACTTATATATATTGGTATGTGGTAAAAACCAAGCTTTTTTGTAGTGAATGATAACAAAGGATATTTATCTGAATTTTAAATTTAAATTTTAGTGAAAATGGTATTGTCATCAAAAGAATAACCTCTCTTTTGATCATTTGAAAAAAATTCAACCACATGCTTCTTTAAAACAGTTGTTGTTTTTTTTCTTTTTAATTTCCTTAGGAAATAAAAAGTCAGAATTATTCATAGATAGGTTAATGCCATTTTTGTTTTTCTTCTATTATACTATAAATAGAGATACTATAAATAGAGATGTCTCTAATTTATTTATTATATAAATCAAGAACAAAGAGGTTGGGTAACTTCACTCTCATTTTTTTCTTTTTCCTTTTTTTTCTTTTTTTCCTGTGGGAGTCGAACCAGTAGTTATGTTGTTAAGAGCACGTCCACTGAGCCATCCTGGGGGCAGCTCAGGTTAGGTGCCGAGTTCAGTCCCAGCCACGGGCAGACATAGCCCACCATTGAACAGGCAGTCTTGTTGTTAGGAGCATGTGCTGTCACCAACTGAGCCATCCTGCCACCTGTTGGCAGCCCAGCTAGGGTGCAGCATCACTGGCCCATGTGGGAATTGAACCGGCAGCCCAGTTACTCATATCTCATGCTCTTAAGCTAACTCAACCAACTAAGCCACTTGACCAGCCCTCACTCTCATTATTTTCCATGACTTTTTTTGTTTGTTGTTACTACAGAGCTTAAGTTAAAAAACAACAACAAACAAAAGCAACAACAATTTACAAATCAATATTCCCTACTGCCTCATTCTACAGCCCAGTAATGGGTTTGTTGACTTTGTGAGGGAGTTGAAATATCACTTTATGACTGCCAGTATTTTCTGCTCTATATTGACTCAGTTGTGTATTCCCTGCAATATATATCCAAAAGCTAGGTTTTTTTCCCTCAAGGAGCTACCACTCTAATGTGAGCAGTTCCTGTAGAATGAAAAAAGAAAAAGAAAAAAAAAGAAAAATAAATGAAAACGTCAATTTTATGTAATTTCAGAAAAGCCATTTAACAAATTTTATCCTCATTTTATACATTTATGGCAGCTGTAGCAACAAAGAGGAAGTATATGCTAGGCTCTCTACTTTATGTTATTTAACTTTTATCATAACCCCATGACACTTAGTTCTACAATTAAAGAAAGAGTAGCATCTAAATAAAGTAACATGCCAATGGCCAATAAAATGATCAGATGGCTCAGCAGTATTTCCACCTAGCAACGTCTGACATCAAGATATGTATTCTTTCTAATACAGTATATAATATGGGGTAATAACATCTAGTTAGTAAAATTATATTAAGTACAACAAGGTATTTTAAAAAGGGATAACATTGCAGATACAAAATAAATAATGTGCTAACTGTAAAAGCGCAATCATTATGAATCTTTCAGAAAGCTGAATGTTACTAAAAATATTTAAGAAATATTTGTGCAGAAAAAAAATTGGGTTTATAGGTAGATGAGGGAGTCTGAATAACCTGGATGTTAGGTTAAATAAGCTATTTTCTATCTGAGGAATCATAGCCAAACTATTGAATTTTCATTTTAGTTTTCTCATCCATAAATTGGATGATGTCATTCTTCCTGCCATTCACTTTAATTCGACTCATAGAATTTAGAACCAAATCTGTCCAATTTGTATCATCCAGTATTGAATTAATGCTATTAGCAATATGATATTAAGGATATTATTAAGTAGCAGGCTTCTAAGTTACACATACATTTGACCCATAGATAATATGGGCTTGAACTGTGCTGGTCCACTTGTATGCAGATTTCTAAAAATCACATATATTATCTCATGATTTTTCTTAACATTTCTTTTCTCTATCTTACTATATTGCAAGAGTAAAGTATATAATACATAGAGCATACAAAATATGTGTTAATTTACTGTCTATGATATTGGTAAGGCTTCAGGTTAACAGTAGGCTATTAGTAGTTAAGATTTTGGGAGTCAAAAGTTATACAGTAAAACATTGGATTATGAGTAACTTGGTTTGTGAGGATTCTGCAAGCCAAGCAAACATTTCTAATACATTTTAACATGGTAAACGAATGATGTCTTTCAATACCAGGAGTTTGTTTCCAGAACGAATTATCTCACAAACCAAGGTATTACTGTACTTGAATTTACAACTGCACAGGGTATTAGCACCCTTAAACCCCATATTGCTCAAGGGTCAATGGTACTGTCTTTCAAAGCTTAATAGAAATCGTTAGCAATTAAGACAATGTGAATTTAATCATATGTAATAACTCTCAGAAAAAATATATCAATTACTCAGAATAGGTAGGCCAGAAATACCCATATTTAAAAGGTCAACTTATTTTTGACAAAGGGGCCAAGGTAATTCACTGGGTAGTGTTAATATTTTAACAAAAGGTGCTAAATATTAAATATACATATTTTAAAATAATGGACTTCAAATCTTATTTCACACTGTAAACATTGATCTTGACCTAAATAAAAAGCTAAAAATGTAAACGTTCCAGACTATAATAATAGCAGAAAATATTTGCGATATTGTACAGGGCAAAAATTTATTAGATATGAAAAGATCTAATATGAATTTATTAAATATTTAAATGATATATTGTATTTCATTAGATATTTAAGACATTTTATTCAACAGGCACTTTTAAGAAAGTGAAAGGGTGAGCCACAGATTGAGAGAAATATTTATAAATCTTATGCTGACAAAGTATTGCTATCCAGAATACAAATTGAAAAAAAATCAGACAAAAATTTGAATATTTTCAAAAATATATATACATGAAACCTGTGAAAGTTCTCCACATGATTAGTAATGAGGAAAACATAAATTAAAGCTACAGTGAGATACTGTTGCACACTGACATTAAAGGCTAAAATTAAAATGACTAATGATACCAAGTGTTGTCAAAGATGTAGAGGAACTGGAACTTTAATACATTGGTTTAGGAATGGAAAATGGTATAGAAACTTTGGCGGAAAAAATTGACATTATGTGCACATGATGCCCCCCAACTTTATTGAGGTATAATGGACAAATAAAATTGTAATATAAATTGTACATTGTGATAATTTGATATATATTGTTAATTCCCACCATGTGCATAGTTAACCATCATTTATCACCTTATATGCTTAACCTTTCTATTTTCTTGGGTGGGAGGTGGAACACTTAAGTTCTACTCACATAAAATTCCAATTATACAATTTAATATTATCAACAGTCACCATATTATATATTAGATTTTCAGAACTTATTCTTCATCTTAGACATGGAGGTCTGGAGGACCCTTTTACTATCCTCTCCCTATTACCCTGGTCCCCAAGCCCTGGTAACCACCATTTTACTCTATTTTTCTGTTTACCTTTATTTATATATATATATATATATATATATATATATATATTCTACATATAAGTGACACTATGCAGTAGTATCAGTCTTGTGTGTGGGTGTGTGTATCACCTTTTCTTTATCCATTCACTTGTCAATGGACATTTAAGTTGCTTCCATACTATGGTTATTGTGAATAATGCTGCTATAAATGTGGAAGCACAAATATGATGTTCAAGATTTCATTTCCTTTGGCTATATTGGATGCCTTTCATAAATATGTAATTTAGAGATTATCTATCTTGGTTCTCCTCATCTTAATCTCCCTCACCTCAAATACACTGTGAACATTTGAAGAGTGTTTCCCCCCCTCCTTATGTGTCTCTGTACTTTCTGGCTCTGACCATCATTGCTTTTCTCCTTTATGTCTGACTGATATCCTGATCCTTCATAGACAGGCATAACTATTATTTAGTCAAAGCTTTTATCCCTCCTCACCCAGAGATGCTACCTTGATGCTAAAACTGTTTTCTCTTTGTCCTTTTCCCAGCACTTAATACAACAGATTGTACTTCTTCAACATGTGCTTTTCTTGACAAAGAGATTGAATACATGTCAAGGGTACAAGAGCATGACTTACTCTACTTTGACTTTCTCCTAATGCCTATCACATTGCTGACACATAATAGTGTTCCATAAATATCTACTGAATAATTAAACACAATGACTTATTTGACTGCATTGTATTTGTCTAACTATACAGGCATTTTGCAGAGTCTAGAAGTGGAAATGAATGAGACAAGACACTTCAAGATCTTTACTAGCCTTTTAAAGGCATTGGGGCACTGCATATTAAATCATCTCACTGAGCAGAAAGAGTTAATACAGATTTTAAAGTTAAATTTATCATTATGCATTAGGAAGAACGAGATCACAATTCTTTGCAAATTCTCTCTCTGGCTATGGTGGAAGAAACTTTTCACTTAGTATATTCTATACATTTAAAAATTGTATTGATATTTTTATTAAACAAGTTAAAAACATAATTTGATAGCTAAGTAGTAATTTTTATAATGATGTGAAATGTGAAATATATTGAAAAATCCTCTGAATGACCCCATAATTATTTTATGAACATATTAAAAGCTGAATACATAAAAACAAATCGGATGACAATAGAACAGGATTATTAAGGGGTAACATACTTTGAAATCATAAAACAATTAAAAGAGTAGAATGGCATATATTAAAAAGTGTTTAAAAAGAAAAATAGATTGTATTTAACTATTTCATTTATTCACTAACATATTTAAGAATATCTACTGTTGATTACTTGGTGATAGATGATGAAAAAGTCAGAAATAGACCTTGGCCTTATAAGAATAAAGCTTTATTATAAAACATCACTGTTGTAAATTTTCAAGTGTAAATGTTGATTCTGAATTGTGAAACCCCTGCTTTCTTAAAATGAAGTGTTACCTGAGGACATACAATGTAGCGGCAAACACTAGAAATCATTTAACAGAGTCAGTCCTCATATTTTACAAATTTAAATAAATTGTCTAAAGGCACAAAATTCCTTGGCATAAACATTGTAAACAAAAGGCAGCGAGTGTTTTGTTTTGCTTTTTAATAATTCATTGTTCCATAACGTAAGCTATTTTCTATTCCGGTGAAGAAAAACAGTATCTGCATATGGCATTTACTTTTCTACTCACTAACTACTGTAGTTGTTCCCAATGTTAATGTATAACTAACACTTATGCTCTTATCACAAATGTAAAACATCTTTTACAAAATATGTTATCTTTTTAAATGTTATATATCTTGGGAAACCTGCCATTTATCATCTCTAACAATCAAGAAATATGAGTTTTAACCTTAAATGTCTCTGCTGTTCACCAACATTTACTAATTATCATGAGAGTGCAGAAAAGGTCACTGAATGTAATATTCAAAAAAATAAATGTATACAGATAATTAAAAGGCACATACAATCTCCTTAAGCACAGGTATATTCACTCATTTAGGATGAATTCATATCATTTAGCTAACAATTACTTATAGCTTATACCTAGTTCTGTACTAAGTAACAGGAAAGTTTTAGTGCAAAAGAAAAGAATCTTTGCCCTCATTGAAATTTATGTCTTAATGGTGCCAAAACCTGTTAAAAATTTGATAAACAATCTTACAGCTTTCTACCCATGGATATTTTTGTTTAATTTTCAGGAATCAAATCTGTAAATTAATTTGGGGAATCTTAAACTGTAATGGGCAATCCCATTTCCTGAAACCTTGTTTGCATCTCAATATTTTCTTTAGCTAAATTGTCTTCTCCATATTTAAAAAAGGCTCTTAGGTGATTGGGAAATTCATTTGGACCTTTTAAACCAGCTCAGTAATCTACCCACATTCTCACTGTGCTCTCACTTTTTTTTCTTATTATTTCAAAACTTCTCTGCAATTCTAAAACTTTCCATCTGGCCTGTCTTTTACTTAACACATAAAACAGAAGCAATCAAATAAGGGCTTCTTCCATTTCTTTCCACCCAAACAATAACTTACCTATATCGACTTCTGTATTTTTAGATATCCCTCCTACAACTGAAAAAAAAACTGGTTTGGCTTATTTCTTAAGGCTAATAGTTCTGATATACAAGATTATATTACATTAGGCCTCTCAATAAGCAAAAAGACTATTTATTATTCATGATCACTCCTTTTGAAACCTCTCACTTCCTACTCCTCATTATATTTCTCTCTTTCCCCTCAATTAAGAAAGCAAACTTTCTTAAGGGTTGTGTAAAGCTAATTTCTCTTCTTAATCCACTCTTCAAACTGCCGAAATTTGGCTTCTACTTGCACAGTACAGTAGAATTCTTGAAAAAAATCACCTACTAGCCCTGTTCTGAAAATTCTGGTTTGTTATTTCAAAATATGGCCTGGCAATCACTAACACCAACTGTGGGGCCAGTTTCAGGGAATTTGAATCAAGCGTTTAGGAAGATTGAAAAATAAATGGATACTTCAGTTTTTGAGAGTAACAGACAGAAGCGATTTTTTTTTTTTTTTTTTTTTTTTGCTCTTACTTTTTAACTTAGTTCTCTGTATGGCAGTACCTACCCTGGCACATTCAAGGTAATACTAATAAAGGTCAACACTCTTTTTTAAAGAATAAATAAAAATGTTTAATTACACAGTAAGCTCAGAATTCATAATCTTAAATTCTTGGAAGAAAAATTGTATTCTGCTGTCTTTTTTGTGAAGTGTTCAATACATGTTAATTAGATCCAATGGGTTGATGATGTTGATTAAGTCTTCTATGTTTTTTTGTGAAATTTATATCTATTAGTACTATTTATTTCTAAGAGAGGAATGTAGATGTCACCAGTTGTAATGGTGAGTTTTCTGTCTCTTTTCAGTTTCGTCAGTTTTGCTTAATTAATTTTGAAGATCTATTATTAGGTGAATATATGTTTTGAGCTTAAAATAACCACCATCCTGGTTATTTGAACTTTATATCACTATTTTTTGTTTCTCTTTAGCTCTGGTAATATGTTTCTGTTTCATTTCTATGCTTTCATTTCTATACAGGTTTCTTTTAATTAGTGTTTGTATGGTATGCTATTTTCCTCCTTTAACCTTTAACCTACTAATGTCATTATATTTAAGTGGGTTTCTTACAGGGAGCATGTAGTTGGGTCAGTTTTTAGTCCATTATTATAATCTTTTATTCTAATTGGTTTTTATAAGAAATTTATATTTAATATAATTATTGATGCGCTTGCAACTAGCTTTATGCTTTTACTATTTTTTCTGTTTTTTCTCCCCTTTGTTTTCCCACTCCTCTCCTCTTTTGGGCTATTTGAACATATCTTATGCATTTTTTTTTTAAGTTTCAATAAAACAGGAAGAAATTTAATAAATTAAAATTCAATAATTGACCCAGAAAGAAGACAGTTAAAATGAGGCTCAACAAAAATATATGAAATCATGACTGTCTTGATAGAGTGGACATGAAATTTCTTAGAATATTATAGAGCATTAGGCTGTGTGTACTTTCCTCAAGCTTGAAAGTGTTCAGTTTTTCAATATTCTGTCTTGCGAAAACTCTACTCTGGCTTCCTTCTCTTTTGCCATATTGTGTATCCCAAGTATCATTTACAGAAACAAGCCCATTCTTTTTCCACATGCAATTATTCTACTAAAACAAAAAGCAAGCCAAAAAACAAAAACAAAAAAAAGCCGACTCATGGCAATATTCCAAATATATATGAAAAAAAATGATCTCACTTAACATAATAGTCTCTAGGTCCATCCATATCATTGCAAATGGTACGTTTTCGTTCTTCTTTATACCGGAGTAATACTCCACTGTATAAATGTACCACAGTTTCTTAATCCAGTCAACTACCAATGGGCATTTTGGTTGTTTCCAAGTCTTTGCTATTGTAAATAGCACTGCAATTAACATAGGGGTGCATATATTTTTTTGAACTAGAGACTATTATGTTAAGTGAAATAAGTCACTTGGAGAAAGACTAATACCATATGATCTCACTTATATGTGGAATCTGAAAACCTGAATGAATGAGCAAAGTAAACAAACAGTCTCATAGATATAGAGGAAAAACTGAGGGTTGCTAGTTGGGAGGGGGGTGAGGATGAGGGAGAAGGGGAAGGGATTAGTATAATCCCTTAATAGGGAAGCATAAATAGGTAACTACAATATTGCCACAAGGATATGAAAGATAGTTCAGGGAATATAATTAATAATGTTGTAAATATTTTGTGGGGTGCCAAATGGTCACATGTCTTTTTAGGGAGACCATTTCATAGATGGAGTAGAGGCTTGATTACTGCACTGTACACCTGAAGCTGATGTTGTATAATATTGTATACCAATGGTAAGTGAATATATAGATAGTCATGGGATGTGGATTATACTGTGCAAGGGAGTCAGAAGAAATGTAATAGATATATATGATATGGGGGAGGCGGAGTTGGGGGGCAAATTGGGGGAGAGGGGTTTTCACTTTGAGGGATAAAAGGTATAACTATTGTGCTGTGTACAACATCTGAAACTAATTATAATAAATAAACAAATAAAAAGAACTATCCATTTTAAGAAAACAAGAGGTGGTAGACAGTTGGGTTTTTCATGTAGCTATATTTTACATAGTTCAATCAGTGTTATTTTCACTTGCAAAGTCACTTTTCTTGATAAAATCTTCTGATGTACAACCATACAGATTAGAAGCTCAATTTCTAGTGGATAATTTATTATTGCAGAATCTAAAATAGTGTAAAATATTAGAGTGATTTGTGAAATGCTCCTTAGAAAGAGATAATTTCAAATCTGAGTTTAACCTGTGTCTATGAATCCTGGAAAGATGACCATACCTCCTTATGAAACTCTCTTACTTAATCCAGTGGAAAATGCTACTGATGTTTTTTTTTTTTTTTTTTTTTTGTGAGTTGTGAAATATATACAAAACTTATCATATGACCATTTTAAAGTATAAAATGCAATGACATTTAGTTTATTCACAGTGCTGTACAACCATCACCACTATCTGATTCCAGACTATTTTTAATCACCCCAAAAGGAAACCCTGTATCCATTGAGGCATTCCCTGTATCTCCCCTCCCCCAATCAAGGCAATGACAAATCTATCTGTCTCTGTAGATTTGCCTATTCTGAGTATTTCATTCATATGAATGTAATCACATAATATGTGGCCTTTTGAGTCTTCTCTCACTAAGCATAATGTTTATGATACATACATGCTGTAGAATGAATACTTCATTATTTTTATTAGCAAATTATTGCCATTTCATTCTATGTCTTGACTATGATTTGTTTATTCACTCATGAGCAGAGGGATGCTTGCCTGTTTATTTATTTATTTTCACCTTTTGGCTACTGTGAATAGTTTTCTTATGCATACATGTATTAGTTTCGGTTTGATCTCCTGTTTTGTTCTTATGGATATATATTCAGTAGTGGAGCCATTGGGTCATATGGTAATTTTATCTTTACCTTATTAAGCAACCAAGAAGCTGCTTCCCACAGTGAATTCAACACGTTATATTCACACTAGTAATGTATGAGCATTAGTTCCTTGAATATAAAGACAGGACTAGCCTGGAAAATAAAAGATGCATCAGGCAAACTGAACTAATATCCATTATTGTGATATAATGATAACTTTATTATTAATGCATCTTCTGGAACATAAAGTTAATTATAATCCCTTAAAAACCAGAATCTTGATGGTGAAAATTTATCTGTGTAAATGATGCCACATGGTCTATACAATTTTGGTAACTTAGATACTCCAATATACAGGAAAGGCACTAAACGGTCTTATCACTTTTCATTGTAGTATCAAAGGAGTGAATGTATGCCAGCAAGAAGGCATATGGATCCTTCTTTTCTCTCCAACATGTTGAAGGGTAGATGAGGTTACACTAAAAAATAAATCCATTTCAACTCTTTGATACCGTGTTCCCTGAAAATAAGACCTAGCTGAAGAAGAAGACCTAGCGTGATTCCTCCAGGGTAGAAGGGTGCCTTTTCCACAAACTACTTCAACTTAAAATATTCAGTATGCCAAGGTGCCATATTTTGGCACCTAAAATCATGCAAGGGCTTATTTTTCGACTAGATATTATTTTTGGGGAAACAGGACAGTGTTCTCTTAATTATCTTCTCAAAACACCTCCTACCTATATTGTGTTGTGAGTAATATTAATTTGATGCATCCCTATATAACATGTATTAGCAATAAGTATTATAAATTGTGTCATTGAGACTGCTTAGTACTCTGCGTGGCTGCTCGCCTCAAGTATAAGCGCAGTACAAGCTCTGCTATGATTTCCTTCCTTGGTTGGTTCCTTGAGCCCTTGTGTTTCCTGAATATGCTAGAAATGTCAGGATATTTTTGCTGATGTGCTCACTGACTCTTCTCATTATAAATGTATTTTAACGACAGGGATATTAGTTCAGTTTGGCCGATGCCCTTTTTATTTCCCAGGTCTACCTTGTCTTCATATTCAAGGAACCAAGAGATGGGTCCTCCATCTTCCTGATTTAAAACAAGTAGGGATTTTATTAAATAAATGTAACATCTCAGTCAGAGAATTTGGACACATGTTCTGATTAAGATGTGTGTGACCATCACTTTAGACTTTCCTTGGATGTAGAAAAGCCACTTTGATTTCATCAGATATGTTTCCCTGAGCAGAACTTTATCATATCATTCTAGGTTGCCTAAACTTTTAATAAAAAGGTGGTAAATTGTTTCGACTTGTTAACACATGACATGAAAAATGCCTGGACAGATTTTTCATTGAATTTGGAAGTTATGTTTGCGATGATCTAACTTTAGGTACAGAATACATAATGCCTAAAAAGTTTACTCTGACAAGCTCTGAAGTAGATAAGCTTGCAGACCGAGGCATCACTAACAAAGAAGGGAATCCAGGTACAATAAGAGTTGAATTTGAATGCAAAGTAGGAAAGACAAGAGTGCACACAGATTTCACTGAAATAAAAAAATAATAAACAATGATTTTACATATCAAAAGAAATTGAATATGCTGACACTTATTTTGCAGACATTGATTTGTGATCAAATTGATTCCCACCAAGACACTTTATGTCAAATATTCCAGAGTGAATATATAGATTTAGGCATTTATGTAATTGACAACACTGACGATCCACTTGAGCAAACCAGGGTAGAAAAAGTTGCTACATATTATCTCAAAGCAATTAATTAGCCATATTGAAACAGCCACTTAAAAACATGTCATTTGGGGTAGTAGAAAAGGAAAATGCAGAGTTTTTAAAAAAAGAAAAACAGCTAATGTGAAATTAGAGTAATGGAGTACCAAAATGATGTTAACCATTTCATTATATTTTTCTGATATTAATGCAGATAATGTTTAATTGGTTTGTGTTAAAGATTATATGTGTATTGGCACAATATAAATGAAGCTTTTCTGTGTTTCAGCGGAAAATTTGCACTCATGCTGTCTCTATAACTAACATTGCACAGGATGCGTCACAAAACATATATATAGCTCCAGCTTCCCAGAGATGTGCTTACTTCCTCACTTTAATGACTATTTCACTTTCAAATGGATTTATTAACAGAAATGACTACACTCTAAACAGATGGTTGTCAGAAATCTGCTTACTTCAATAAAATAATTGAGAGTTAACAAACATTTGCAGCTCAATGTGGTATAAAGCATCACTGCATTAAGTTGCCATAAGGAATGAGGCACATAGAATATTTTATAAAGATAACTCATGTTTATGTAGTTTTGATTTCAGCTATATTAAATACATAAAGTGCATGAGCAAATGACTAACCCAAAACTAAAAATAATATTCATTAAACATCTATAACCCTCAAAGCTTACACGAACTCTGATGAAACCCTCTAAAAAACAGGATCAGGTGCAGAAAAATAGGGAGAGATTAATTGTATTTCTTACTCCATAAAATAATAAACCAAATGTCTGAATATTTATGATTGATTTCTGTTAAAACTTTTTTCTTGAATCCTGCTGTATCATAAAGTAAATAACTTTGAGAATATGTAAAATATCTCACTGCAATAAAGTGTCAGATAAAATGCAATATTAATCTTTCTATATCATATTAACATTCTGTGTAGCTAGTAGCATGTTGTTGCAGCATATGAAGGTAAGACATTATGATTATGATAAAGCAGAACTAGACAATTTTTAGTGGGTTCAATATTTAAAGTTAGTGATTTTGTTTTAGGAGCTAAAGAAAATTAAAGAACAAACTAAGAAAAATAACATGCAGAAATAAGTGTGCCGTTTCTTCTTCCAGGAATGTATGATCTTTCTTTTTGAATAGAGAGATATACTATCCATTCTCTGTGACTCTGTGATTTATTCCAGACGTATTTGCCTGAATTCCAATTTAGTCTAACTCAAAGGGATTAGATAGATAATAGATATATAGATAGATAATAGATAGATGATACACACATACACTTATATTAACTTGCTTTTAGTTAGCATTATTCACATAACAATTTAAAATTCTCCCAGTAGACTACAAAGTACATTAGATTGCTGAATTCACACTTAACTAATTACTCAAAAAAGAAAAATGTTGAGATAAATGAATGCCAGTGGAATACATGGGGAAAAATATTAAAACATATATATTTGAAACATAATTTATGAAATTAATTTTGCTATAAGGAAAAATTGTAAAAATAAATTAATTCTACTAAAATTGATACATTGTGTTTTTTAATTTATAATAATAACAGTCTAAATCCTTAAAAAAGAGTATCTAGTAACAAAAGTGACCCTGTTAAAAACAGAATTAGTTGTTTCTCATCTTTGTGTTTTAAATAGGACAAAGGGAGAAAGGCAATATGAAAAGCTGAAATTTCTGTTAGTTTCAATATTTTCTAAAATATCAGTAAGAGGATCTGGTCTTAAGGAGGTAGGTTAAGTACTTTATCAAAATCAATCTGATGTTTTAACTGATTTTGTTTTGGAAAGTTAGAAAAATATTTCTTTCAAAGTAATAACTAGTAATTATAAACTCCAATATTTCCTATTTGCTCATCTATTCTCTTGGTATCCATCATGTATCTTGCGTGGATGGACATATGCCGTCAGGGAAACTGGACAGCTCAACTATGTGGTGGCATTTGAGTAAAGGGTTAGAGCGGTGCGCTGGCTCTGTGTCCAGACACAGCTACAGTCTTGGCCACCAGTGGGCGCTGCACAGTCAGTGGGATGACAGTCAATCAGCACTTGCTGAGAATGATGATCACAGGATTGGTGTGATTAGAATAATGATACATTCATTATTTGGAAGATGGTTTACAACACCGAATAATAAAAATCCTATTGGGCTAAAAGAAAGAGGGTTTTATCCTGTCTTTGGGTTAATTGGTGGAGTATTGGGATTGAGCAGGGACCTTCTCCTCTTCCACAGAAATAGTGCTTTAATAGTATCCTCCTGTGTTTGCAATTTAACTTTCGTGATATTCAGTGTAATGAATTTACCTTTAGAGATGTTTCTGAGAAGATATTCATGGGGCCATTATCCCTCAAAGAACACTTTTTAAGAATATCCTATATGGCATTAATCTTTCTTTCTATTTCTTCTTTAAGTTGAATGATTTTATTTCTTAGCAAGCTAGGGAACGAAGAGAGATAGAGAGACAGAGATGGAGATAGAGATAGAGATAGGGAGAGAGAGAGAGAGAGGAGAGAGAGAGAGAGAGAGAGAGAGAGAGAGAGAGAGAGAGAGAGAGAGAATCAGTAACTTTTGATGAAGGAAAAGAAGGCAGAAAGACCTAGGTCTCATCAAGTGCCAAAGTCAGGTGTCTTCAATAGAACATGGATTTGATAAGCAGGCGACAGAGTTTACAGGAAGACCATGAAGGTACACAAAAGCAGTCATAGGTGGCAAGATATACTGATCATACATCCCTAAAAATGCCTGAAACTGATCATACGCACTCCTAAGTATGTCTGAAACTAGATGAAATTAACATACTTGAGGGTGGTTCCTAATTGGATGAAAACAATATATTAAACTAAATGTATTAATTTCTTTTCTTCTAGGTTGCTTTGCCCTGATCTTCTTTAGTGCCATATTGGTGTAATTTCCTGCAAGTTTGTGAGTGTGGGCTATAAATGAGTTTACTATTTGCCAGTTTAACAATAGAAATGATAATGTTTTTTTCTTTTTTTTTTCTTTTCAATGTATGTTCTCCTTTTACTAATATTATACATGGCCATTGTATTTATAAAATACAAACTTTTAACTTGAAAATAAAATCATACTTTCAGGCAAGAACAATCCAATCTGCTTTTGAAGGAAACAAATAGAAACAGTATTAGAATCTAATATTTAGTATGGGAAAGATGTTTAAAATATGTGCCACAAATAATGGTAATAGTTTTCTATTAGTAAGATCTTTGCATTAGAAATGTCTTTAGTAGTAGTAGTATGATTTAGTGATGCTATTTTCACAGTGTAACTGAAAATTGCAATTAATCAACTTAAGTTCAGAAAGACAAATCTTGTAGTTACTTTTTGTAATCCTCCTTTTAATGGGTAATAAAATTAAACAAAACAAAATTATACTACTAAAGTATTACTTCTATAATTAGAAGCTTTACAGTTTGTCTTCTGTAGACTTATGTGGAAATTCATCAGAATAAAACAAATCATTACCAAAATATATATTTTTGAATACTTTGAGTAGACAGTATATTAAAAAATAGATACACCTTAAAATTCTGCCTGCATATGAAAAAAGTTAGGTAGAATTGAAACAGTTACATTACTGTTTCAATATTTTCAATATGTTTTATAACACAGATTTTTTTTTTTTTTTTGAGGGCAGTGTCACTGGCCCTCATATGTGGGACCTGAACCAGGGCTACTGGCTTAACCACCGCGCCACTCAGCCGGCCCAAACATAGATATTTTTATTCATGGTAATTTTAATTAATCAATTTAATTTTAATATATATGAAATGGTTGATACTTTCAGTTATTTTATATTAGTGCCAAGTAGTTTACCTAAGTTTTGCTTTCTTGTATACATTGCTTTGCTTTCTTGTATACATTGCTTTTATTCCATCAAATAATTATTCTACATTTTATCTTTTCACACTTTATAATGGTATTATCTATTTTTAAAATTTTATTGATATACTAGAGATTTGAATATACATCCTTAACTTATCACATTCTCTGTTATAGTTGAGTTTAAGTTCTTCTGTATTACTCTTGGGTCATCTTGGAGTCTGTTTTAACGATGGAGTAGGGGTTGTAGTAGTCACATTTTCCTACTTCCTGGCATGTCTAGTATTTTGTCAGATATATGTTAGACGTAGTAAATGCTAATTATGTTGTCTTCATTTTAGGGTTACTGATTATTGTTATGCCATGCGGTCCTATTGCTGGTGGATCCTCTTGGTCTTTTCAAATATAGTTTTGTGTTTTGTGCCGGTCTATTTCAGTTTTGTTTTATTAGTAGCTTTTAGTAACAGGTTGTGACCTATAATCTGGTAATAGGCCTTTACCTATTTTGCCTTGTCTCATGTGAATGGCTGAGTTGTTAAGGAAAGTCTCTTCATTCTTCTCTAGGGGAGTCCCAATATCCCCAGCACGGCATGACTCCCTGTATCTCTGGTAACTACCAGTGCCTGTTTTCTGCTAGCCTGAGTATGGACTTGAGAGAAGGATTATATTCTGGGAGAATGGAGGGGCAATTTTCCTAATTCCCTTCTTAGGCTCAGTGTGGACAGAATGCATGCATCATTCTCCTTTTTTTTTTATTCCTACACAGTGCCAGTGCCTAGGAAAAGTATATATTTTGTGAAACATTATTAAGTGAATTTCAGTGGTGAAAAAGCACTGGTTAACACAGTCATCAGAGGGAAATTAGGACAGGTTCTTGACTTTACTCTGTAAGGGCAATTAAAATAATACTATATCTTATTTGAAATATGCAACAAAAAGTTGTGTAGTGTAATACTTTGAAAGCTGAATCTTTAGTTATTCCCATATTTCATCTTTGTGGATACATCTATATTTAGGCATACATTCATAACTTTTATTTCCCCCAATCATGATATTTCATATCTCAAACAGTGCTGGAAAGGATTTTAGAGTAATACTGATTGATATGTCCTTTCTGACATATCCTTTACAAATAAATCAGATTTAACAACATACCAAAATTCTTCCCTACTGGTCCCTGTTTTTAGAACTACATTAAAAAGAAAACAAAAACAAAACTTAACACCTACAATATCTTAGGAAACTCGTTATATTTCTAGGGCCGGGTAACAAATTAAAGAATAAAAGGGTCCCTGGTTTTCACATATAAAAAAACATATCTAACAGAATACAGTTCCTGGCTGGTAGAGAGCAAGAACACTGAACTTCAGTTAAAAGATATTGCAAAGAACATCGTGCCTATTAATTCAAGCAATCCGATAAACTGGCCTGTCTCCTGCAAGGTGAAGGACACTTCAGAAGCCTTAATGAACACCTTTTTGAATAGCAGTTACAAGCTTAGTCACTCACCATGGAAGACTGATTAAGTAAGGAAGGATATTACCTTTTTATCCAGTCTGTCTGCTCACATACTTAGTCAGTGAGATTGAACTCACTAGTGTCTGCAGTGTAAAGATAACATTGCTCAAAGCATATGTGTTCTGTAAATCCACAGATAGAATCATTTATTTAGAAACTGTTTTGTCAAAGTTCCTGCCAATGATTATGTAGCTGCCCTGTACATCCAAGTAAGTATTAAACAGTATGTAATTCAATGGGGAAAGTGATAAAAATTATTCTTGGACAAAATGATATATACAAAGAAAAGAATGATTCTTGCATGTCAATGCATTAAAGTGTGATTTATAATTTCTCATTAGGTAAAACAAGATCCCATTATAATGAAATAGTGCCATCTGCGACAACATGGATGGATCTTGAGATTGTGCTAAGCGAAATAAAGCACACAGGAAAAGTTGAGAATCATATGATTTCACTGATATGTGGTACATAAAACTGGAAGCTACAAAGGAGCAAGACAAACAAAGAAACAAAAAGCCATAGACACAGACAACAGGTTAGTCGTTACCAGAAGGTAAGAGGGCAGTGGGGTGGTAGATGAAGGAAAAAGGGATCAAATATATGGCAATAGAAAAAAGAACTGACTCTTGGTGGTGAACACACAATGTGCTATATAGATGATTTATTACAGACTCGTACACTTGAAACCTTTGTAACTTTACTAATCATTGTCACCCCAATAAATTTTTTCCATAAAAAATCCCATTGTATTTAGAAAGTGAAACTCAATTTTCCTACTAGATTTATTAATATTTGAAAGTTTTAACACTTAATAGTGCTCAATGTACACATTGCAACAATCTAGGTTGTCAAATAAAGGTGAATCACAAAAGATAATAAAAATTATATTGCAAATCAATACATGTCATATCTACAGAACAATAGGGATTTAAATGTCATCCGATAAAATCTTATTTATAAAGCATGTTCATCATTATCTAAAAGGATTCACTAACCTATTTATATTTGCTATATATAATTGAACAGAATTGATCCAGGTTAATCTTTCTAGTAACCCCAAGATAATCATAATGACAAAATTAATGATTTCCCATAAACTAGCTTTTGAAACAGAAGAGTGTCATTATTTGGACAACCAATGCCTTCATGGTTTCCTTTCAAAGGAAGTGTCCATTTTTATATTAAGGAAAACACTATCCAGCATTCTTATGTCAAAAATGTTCTTACTTTCACAGTGTTACACATATCAAAGCAAGTCAAAACTGTATTCCTTTTTTTCTTTAGTTTTACTTGTGTGTTCTCCTTACTTAGAATAGGATTACACTGATTATAGTCAGTGAAGTTTTGGGTTACTTCTAGATTTTAACTAATGCTCATACAACAAATAATTAATAAGCATCAACTATGTTCTAGGCCCCATTCAAGACAGAGAATATATTAATTCACAAAACAGAAATCCACATGCTCATGAAACTAGCATTCTACTCAGGGAATAGAGATGATTTACAGGATAAATTATTGAAAATATAACTGATGGGAATGGAAATAACTATTAAGGAAAAACAGCAAAAAAGAGGGACAGAGAGGTGTGAAGGGCATTACATTTTAGATAGAATGAACAGCAAGACTCATTAGAGCATGAGCAAAGGCTCTGTGGTGGCAGTGTGTCAGGCCTGTTTGAGAACCTGCTGAGCTCCTCAGCATATAACCAATTGTTGACTTTAAGGTTCCCGGGAAGCTGAGGCTGAGAGGGAAATAGAGGTGAACAGCATGCATTAGTAATAAACACCCATGAAGTAATAGGAGAAGTAGCACAGAGTAGAGGAAGAAGATGAACTAATGGTATATAATTCAGGTCTGACAGAGCTTCAACTGACATGAATAGGAACTCTGGAATGTACATTTCCCTATAAGAATGTGCACCATCTCTCTGAAATGCCCAGGCTTTTCTTCGCCACTACTTGTGGACTGACATGGAAAAGGTATGGCCATGGGCCAGGGGGCACTCTGCAGCTGAGGCAAATTCTGAAGGAATTAGGGCTGGAGGCTGCCTATTGACCACCCTCTCCTGGTGTCCAGGCAGAGTCCTTCCTTTAAGGGGAAATGGGTAGTCCTCGTGTCACTCCCACGAACCTGGTACCATTGTAAATTAAATGTTTGCCTAGGGATTTTTTTTTTTCTCACATGGACAATGAGTGAATCCAATCCTCAGCCATTGTTACATGACTTAACAGGATTTCATCTAGAATTTTGCTAAAAACAGCTTTATAACTGGATCTCTATAATATCCTGCAGTAACAACCTCTTGGTAAACCTTTACTGAATTTAATAATGTAGCCATTCTTCAACTCAACATTTGTTTGTTTTTTTAACCCTCTGATATTCCTAAACCTAGAGGTGTTTCAGTAATATCTTCAATTTTAAGTTGAAAAGGCTTTTTTGAATTAAAAATAAATTTAGAATCTCAATTATGTAATGACATTTTTTTAGGATTGGAATTTAGGCATTTGATTTTACTTTATTCTTGCACGAATATCAAGCAAATACGTGTTGAAAGCTTTGGTATTCTTTAGCATCTTAAAATGTGTTTTTGGAATGACTATTAGGTAGTGAGTTTGCCTACTGCTTGTTTTTTTTTTTTTTTCCCTAATACGCAGTCACCACATGTTTAATTCTTACCCCATTGATGTGCTTCCATATAATCTATGTTTTGTGATTTGGCTTATGATATTATATTAGAATAAATATGGGGCTCATTTACACAATTGTTTGAGTCCCACTTTGCATGTTACTATTCTATTTCCAAGTGATTATTGAAGGAATGTATGGATAATAGTGCACATCTCCCCTTATCTTCAACTAATATAAGCAATCCTTGCTTCAATATTTATTGGAAAAAAATTGAATATTACCTGTAAAATAGAACTACTCTGACATATATGTAATCAAGATATTTTTCTTGATTAATAAAATATTAAAGGTTTTCTTAAGATTAAGCGAGATTGAAAGAATCCATAGATATTTAAGAATTTCCAAATATTCCCCCTCTTTTCCCAATAAGAAACTTCCTTTCTTTCTCGAAATTCAGTTAGAACAAGACAAAGTACTTTATGCTCTATCTTCAATGGAAACAGGAGTATCATTTAATGAGTAAATGCGTTGGACTTCAGTGGGAGAACTTTTCCTTTAGAATCAGTCAACTCTAGAATACTTTTTTTTTAAAATGTTGGTGAGAATAACGCATCCTCTCAAATAAGTCAAACTCTACTTATTATTTACAAGCCATTTTCTGACACTAATATGTGCTCAGTCTTCTCTACAGTGCTCATATGTCCTATTTGGATTCCTATTATTAACATCTATTTCATTAATCAGTCTGAAAGTTACTTTTTGTATTCTATGTTTCCAATGAGACAAATATTGAGAAAGTTTTCAATTGTTTTCATAACATGCCATTATCATTCATGTTTATGCTTCTCCAAGTTTGATATCTTGCATCAGACCACCCTTCCTAACATTTTATGTTTGGGCAATACCACTCATCTATACAACTTATTTTCATTTGCAACCAACTATGTTTTCATCCTCTCTTCTGTTATATACCCGGTGTTATAAATACGTTAGCAATAAATTGTATTTTGGTGTTTGTCTCCCTCACTAAATGATATTATCTTCTTGAGAACAATAGGTCATGCCTTATTCATGTTCGGATGGTCATGGTTTCATCCAGTGCTTGAAACACGTAACTCTAAAGTATTTCTTGCATAACTGAGTGTTATGAAATGATCTATTTACAAGCTCCCTTCTTTACATTACTAAGATTTTGAAATGTCTACAAAAAATTGTCTACGAATTTCACCAGAATTTTTCATGCTCAAGAACCAGCTGTGGTCTCCAGGAGATATAAATGTGTAGCTATAATCAGAAATTAAACATGTCCATGGCTACAGGAAAAATAAAGTCTGAGAGAGGATAAAGTGGGGACCTAAAAAAACCAAAAAATAATGTTTGGGGGAAAAAATATTTTCTGAAGAAAGGAATGATAACGGTTTGTTTAGAGTTGATTAATAAAAGACATATTCTGTGACATCAAGTGACTGGTGAATTATTCATCTAAGAATTATTTAATGTGATATCGCATTACTTCTGGATAATTGTTCAGTATTATGTCATGTGATATATGAACTACGAGCAACCCATAGCAAATACCCTTACCTCTAATAAACCATGAGAAAATAGAAGACAGCAACCTCCCACAAGAAAAAATCCCAAACCTACTAGTATAAATAAATATTGTATCACTTTTCCTCCCTGTTATAAAAGAAGTAGCCTTTATACTCAAGGCCAACACCATAAAAAAAGAGAAGCCCCTTTCTGCCTTGTCAGGAAACTAGTTTCTTCATATTTGTATTGTCATGACTAGTTTTTTATTTTTATTTTTTGAGGGCAGTGTCACTGGCCCTCATATGTGGGACCCAAACCGGGGCCGCTGGATATTTGTATTGTCATACATGTATTTCTCTCTGCTTTTTCTGATATACAAACATTTACATAACGCCTGCTATTTAATATGCTCTCTTCTAGAGCAAAGAGTGACTCTGGTGAAAGAGAGAGACATAGAAACAAAGTTCCTTTTCTCATGAAACATATTTAAGCTTAAGAAATAAATACAAAAAATAAACATATTTTAGACACACACTATGCTGGAGATTAAAAGAGGGTATTATTCGGATTGTGTATACATGGGAGGCCTGAGTAAAAGGGTGACACTTAGATTGATATATGAATATTACTTTGTGAACAGCAACAAGGGAATGCACTAGTAGATATGAGTATGTTTTTTGTTTTGTTTTATTTTTGTTTGTTTTGTTTTTCAGAAGAAGTTTAAATTGTGTCAAGATAGAGAACATTAAACATGCATATTTATGTTAGGTAGAAAGGAAAGAAAAGTTGATGTGTCAAAGAAGGAACTGTAGAAGCAATATTCTTGGAGTCAATGAAGAACTGAGATACAAAGCCTAGTTGAAAGAATGTTACGTGTATAGCAGCAGGTATCTTCAAAAGCAGGTCTTTATTTTTGATTAATCTAAATATTCATTACTCATATTATCAGCTTAAATTTTAATTGTTCAAATTATGATTCCACAGATTATATCAGATTCTGTACCTATAAGCATTAATAATATCACCCTGTATTTTACAAATACTTCATGAATACATAAAGGACAAATAAATATCACTCCCAAACATACAATTAATCGATCTCGAACTCTCGCTATACGTGGTATTGTCCTTCCTCCCTTATAGGGACATTTCCGTCCTCTGTTGACCTTCTAAGATTTTGAATCTTAAAATTCATCTCAATAATCAATAGTGCTTTCATTAGTGTTTTGTAAATAGTAAATACCCCTTAAAGTGAAGGTTAACCCTTTTGATTTTATTTAAAAGATGAGTTGGATGTTTGAAATTATTTTTGCTTGGTGGATTACAATGTTTCAAATCAATGTTTCAAATGGAATTATGCGCAATGTCAAACAACTTACCAAAATTTGAAATGTGAGTGCTTTATTGGTAAAAATAAATAAATTATCATACCATATTATCAGGTAAACCATGAAAAGCAGAGTCATGCAAAACCTAAATATTTTAAGTGCAACATCACTAATTATGTTTAAATTTTTAAATTTGTCATCATAATGTTTTATCAGAATAAAGGATTAGAGCACAGGACTCCTAGTAAAATTACTATATCAACACTTTACAGAAATTTATATTGACCAACCATTCAAGAAAAGACAAATGACATTGAAAGCTAAGAATTAAAATAAGATTTATGGTAAATAAATATTGTAAGTATATAAAAAATTGACTCAGCTTTCCATGGTATTGGGTGACTATAACTTGTAAAAACTACTCTAATGCTGGTCAAGGATATAAAAAGAATTTCAAGTTTGACTGAATTCATGGAAAAAAATAGTTTTCAAACAATTGCACTTAGAAATCTAACCGTGAATAATGGATTTAAAATCTTTTTCTGTATTCTATTAAATGTCATAGATCATTTCACTGTTGGATGTCAATAATACAATGTAGCTTAGATATATCAACAGCTGAAATAATCACAATGTAAGGCAGTTTTTCAAAAATGCAGGCACATTCACACAGTGCGATCACACACACACACACACACACACACACCTTCAACACATAAATGTTCATAAACACTAATTTACATTCCCCTCCAAACACTGTCCAAGGTGCTGATCCATACACTGGCACTAAGCAGAGAAATGCTGAAGCCAGACTCCTCTTTATGGATCAGGAAAAATAACTGTATTGTTGAATGATTTGGGGAAGATTATACAATAGCAATCTTATTTCTAACCTGGAGGTGCCAAGGTTTCCCAGATGCCTTCAGGTACTACCTCCATGTTTAAAATAATACATGGCAACATGGTTTCTAAGGGAGAGCTGTATGTCATTTAGAGTGGAGCTTTTGGACAGGAGGTTCTCTGTCTCAAAGAGAAATAGCCCTTTCCATTTTGAATTTGTTCTTTTCCAAAAGGGTGAATAAAGATTTTTTTCTGTTTTTTTTAATTAACTGTAAACAACAAATGAATAAAGATTTTTAAAATCCATCCACATGAGATAATGTGACCCAAATCTAGGTAATCATCTGACATAATTAAGGTGTTGTATATAGATGTGAAAGATCTGGCTCTCTCCATGGTAATAAAGAATTATTTTGGCCAATGTGTAATGAGAAAAATCCAGGTAATAATGAATCAACAGGGAAAAACAAAATATCAGGAATGGTCAAGAACACATAATTTATAGCCAAAGGAATTGGAGCTATTTTTAATTCTAGGTTTCATTCCTGAAAAACAATGGATATTGGACAATTTATGTAACCTGTAATTGGGCAAAATCTGAATCTATTTCATTACCTGTAAATTGGGATAAGAGCAATTACACATGTTTAGTGTGAGGGTATAATAAGATAATTCATATAAAAACAGTGACTGAGATGTTAAATTCTTAAGAACTGATCCTAAATAGCGTTACTAATTATTACCTTATTACTACTCCACTAATGCTTTCCAGATTTATAGTCCAAGGAAGATTCATGTTTATTATAAAAAAAAATGTAAGGAAGATTGCTCTTCAAAGATAATTTCAGCTATGATATTTAATAAATATTTGAAAGTTCTGTTCAATGTGCTTCTGTTTTATAGTCTTCTTACAAAATATTTAAGCATAAAAATGTCACTATTTTAAAATAACTATTAACAATCCTAAATGTTACTTAGTAAAAAAAAAGAATACCAATAAATAGAAGTTATATAGAGCTTGTAAACATAAATTTGAAATTGCTGCCAAGTTTGAGGTGTGCCTGAAATTATACATTAACACACATTATTTTCAATATTAAACCAAAAATGAATAATTACTACAACAGATTATGTCATTTGATTGAATACTCAAAATTTGGCATTATTATGCTCCATTATTATCCCCATTTTATCAATGATCATATATGTATATAGATTATATATAATGTATACATATGTGTGTGTGTATATATATATATATATATATACACACACACACATATATGTGTGTTGGACAATTAAGTTCATGAACTTTCCACCGTGTATACACACACGCATTCAGAAAATAATGGAATTTTTTTTAAATTCCTATCTAGTACTAGTACATAAGTGGTGCGGCTATCATGTAAGTGAAGGTGTCTGACATCAGAGTTAGGCTCAAGATAGTGACTAATTGTTTAAAAGCTACTGTAAAGTCTTACGATACTGGAAAACAGCATGATCTATATAAAAGAAAGATGAATTTCCCCAAACATGGTATAGATGTGGCCAGTCTGACTGCCTCTGTGGAAGACTATTTACATTGCTTTAGAAGTGAATTGAAGAAGATATTCCAGGTGAATTTTACTGAGAATAGAAAGGTACCTCACTCTTAAGCCTGACAATTTTATTGTCACAATAACAAATCAACACTAGAACTAGTTTAAAAGCTGTCTGAACAATAATAACTGGCAGAAGTCTCATGCCAGTGAACCAGTTTATAAGGCTGACATCAGCTCAGTCCTCTCCCTAGCTCTGTAACTAAGGGAAATGCAAAAGGAGTGCATTTCAAAAATTCAACATAAGATCTGGACTTGTCTTTGCTTCATGAAATGAAATGTGCCCGGGTTAGATTCCCTTACATAAATGAGGAATATACTTCAGCTTTTACTTTAGATATTAAATAATAGTTTTATTCTCAGTACTACTAATATCCACATCACATAGAGGGGTGAAGGTTGAGTCCCGGCTGGTCCTAGTTGGGGTGAGGGGTGGGGGAGGCAGGAAACGAAATAAAGATGTCCTCAGTCCAGACTCTATAGGAAAGATAACAGAGTGGAACTCAATTTGGTACTTCCACCTAAATCACACCACGGATGACCACACCAGACCATGAACCTGGAACAAATAGAATTTCATCGTTTTTGCTGCAAAGCACACAGAGCGACACTAGAGGTTAGGAGTCTAACCGCAAAGTCAGAGGAATGAGGGGGCCGCTCTCCTGATTAAAAATAATATCACGAAGGCGTGGCGCAGTGGTTAAGCGCTGGCTTGGGAAGCCAGCGGCCCCGGTTCGGGTCCCACATGTGAGGGCCAGTGACACTGCCCTAAAAATAATAATAATAATAATAATAATAATAATAATAATAATATCACAAACAGATCAGTTATGCTTCTGAGGATCCTCCTTTGGCCTCGATGTCTTGAAGAATAAAATGAGAATAATAATAACTTTTTCAAGGGGCTATCTATCACAGTTATTATTGGAATCATTATGCACTTTTTTTTTTCCTTTCAAAAATGCAACTCCGAGATTTTTATTTAAATATCTAAAAGGAAGAACAGACATTGGTATACTCCCTGGGACATTCGAACGTGGAAGCATTAAGGCCACTGAATTAGAGAAATGAAGTGTTTGTGCGTGGAGGTTATTAAGAATATTTTTTTTATAATAAGCGCTTACTACATGATATTTTTGTTGTTACTGTAGGAGCATTAATAGCAGTATTAACTATCAGCATACTAGAGGACGTGATGAGGACGTTAGTAGAAGTAGCAATGAAAGTATCTGCTGTGTGATTTAGCAAGCCGCATGTCTCTCTTGAATCATTGGATGGATCTCTATCTGAAAATTTAAACCATAATACACCTAAAAATATGTTCTCTTTCTTATCAGTACTTATGTATTTGAAGACATATAGACTATAGTGATGAAAGCAAGGACTTTGAAGTTTGTAAACACCATTTGACATTTTCAAACTTTGATATTTTTTGTTTTTAAATAACTAAATTAAACATAAATGGTAAAAATAATAAATTATACATTTATTGCAAATAATTATTTCTGTTTGTTCCTAGAAACACCATATTTTTCTTCTCTGTTAGATAAAACTATTGCTCTTATTAAGATGGACAACTTTATAATTTATTAAAATAATTGATAGTGACAAATACCATTTATGAAGCAATAGTGGCTTTACAAATATATTGAAATATGTAAAAAGTGATATCTTTTGATAATACTGACAGCAGCTCATCCTGTACTTGTTTCAAATGAATGTTCAAAAAAATCATGCCATATTTATCTGAAGTGAAAGATGAGACCAGCTAGCAAGTAATAAGATTGTAATTATGGAAGGACAGATTTTTAATCATTAAACAGGACTATCTTTGGGAATAACATACATAAATATGGCTTAAGAAAGTAAAAATATAGAGTTTGTAAAAGCAGATAATCCAAAATGAAAATAATATATCAAAAAGATCATCTTCACAAATATATTTATAGTGATGAACGGAAGAAAATAAATGATCAGGTAATTTTAAATATGTCCTTGTATTTGATGAGTGGCACCTTGAGAGTTCCCAAATTATGACAACGTGTATCAAAATCTATAGCTTCATGGAAAATGTCTTCAATGTATTAATAAAAAGTATTTTGAGGCTATCATTGAATGTTCTCAGTTAAGTGTTTAGTCCAAAAAAAATGCATTCAGACATAAACCGATTCCCCAAACCTACGTTCCATTCAAGTTTAAATGTTTTCTTAATTTGAGAAATTTTATACACACACACATAATTGAATTTATATAATATAATTATATATTTAATTTATATTTAACATAATTTATATTCAATATAATTATATTTAATATAATTTATATTATAAAATATTATATTATAATTATTATGAGTATAATCAATATTATATATGATATAATAATTACATGATATGAATAAGTATAACAACAGATTAATAACATTACTAAATATTGGGCTGTTGGAAAAGTCATGACCCATTTTTGCAACGAAAAACAGAAAAAATACATCATTGCTTTTCCAACAGCCCAATATTTTAAATTTTAAATTTCGTTCCATAGGCATGTAAGTATTTGAAAATGATAACAAAATTTTAAATAAAACTAATGCTTCATCACTGTGACTCTCTGGAGGGATCATGTTTGTAAAGTACTTATAACACAATGTTAACAGTTCAAATGTTTTTATAGCCATCCATGATGAATGAATTAGTGGTCCATTAATTATTTATGGAATCCTTTTAAAATTATGTTTTTAAATTACTTTTTAAAATATTGCCAAAACATGCATGTTCAAGTAAATGGAGAAAATGCTGTTTGTGTGTTGTGTGTGCAAGTTCACAAACACAAAGATTAGATAGACACACCTGTCTATATCTCAACTAATTTAATTGACTACTAATTTGGTCTGATACTCTATTTCTATATTTATTTGAAAAAGAATAAAATTTGGGTGACTGCTGTCTTTGGAAGCATCCAAAATAGATTTCATGTAGCTAATAATTCTAGTATTGTCAAAAGCAAATAAGAACTTTCAGTTCAATGAATCAGTCATTTAATGGCCTTGCCTCTATAAAAACCATAATTAAGTGGGCATTTTTAATTATTCATAACTATGAATAAGTATTTAATGAAAAAGTCCCTCTGGACTTTGTTCTAACAGCTACTACAAAATGATTCCCATAATTACAATTATGTTTAACATTATTTTACAATAAAAATGCTTATATAAAAATACATAATTAAAATAAATTATTTTCAATTATACCTAATTAATTACTGATATCATTCATGTACTACATTATAAAAATATCATTCCTTTACAGTCATTATACTCAGCTGAACACTTTCTTAAAGCCACAATTAAAAAAAAAAGTTGAAACTGAAAAATTTCTCATGCTATTACCTGTTAGTAATCATCTGTTATTTTAATTACCTTGTTTGTTGCTAAAATGCATAATAAAATGTGATTATTTAAAAACCATTTATGGTACTCTAGAAAATAAAGTTAGTTGCTATCAAATAATAAATTAAGAAATATCATGACCCTTTGCTGGCTGGCAAATCTGATATCACATACTGAGTCAGACCTATAATATTATCTTCTTAATCCAAGGTGAGCAAGGTTGACATCCAAATATGTATTGGTAACTATTGCATAGTTTTGTACATCTGTAACTATTAATAATATAAAAAAATAAATTTAAAAAATAAATAAAACTTTTTTAAATTGGTAATTAAAGATGAAAAATAAAGCTCATATCATTTCAAACAGTTTTCTGGGATAAACATAACACTGAATATAAAAAAAAATATGCATTGGTTGTTGTCCAAGCGATTATCATTATTATTATTATCTTTAAATTAGTTTTTCCACAGTGGTTTTTGCTACCATCTTATCAATATTAAGCAAGTAATACCTTAAGGAATTAAATACATTGCAAATAATGCGAAAAAACAAGTGCTTAATGACTTAGATTATATTTTAGATACATGAATACAGCAGAGCAATTCAGGTCACTTTAGTTTTTAAGTTGTTGAGACATTGAGTGATTGAATATTAGAAAGATCTAGTATTATAATTTCTTTTCATGAATTTTTATTAGTTTAATGAAAGACAAAGAAAATATTGTATAATTTTTTTCAAATATGTGCAGTTTTGTTGATGTAATATATAAATGTATATAATAAAAGTTTAACTTAGTTGCTTCTGTGTTTCTATAATACTATATATTAGTTAGTGATATTACTTGCACTTTTGCATAAAAAAACATATGGCAATAAATTTGAGTAAGCTACAACATATTCTTAAAATGATCAACAACACTGAACAGCATTAGCTTTACATGTCAGTAACTCACTGTGACTAATGTGTGTTTAAAGGTTCTCATTAAAAATTGTTTACGGATATTCATGTAAAAACATTCTGATTTTTGCATGCTGAGCAATGAATATTAATAGGCAGTCTACTAACATGGAAACAAGGGGACTACAATAAAATACCTACAACGTTTAGGACAGTACATTTATACAGTAGCGGTTCAATAAATACACGGTAAGGTCATTATGGTCTTAAGATATAGTAACTCCAATTTCATGAGAATGCATTATTTATTTATAAATTTAAATCTTCCTCAGAAACATTTTATATTAAAGTTGTATTTCTACATGGTTAGTGCGTATTTAATACTGTAGTATCTAAGGGTTTGAATTTTTAAGGCACACATTTTAAAGGATGTGTCTAAAATGTAATGGGAATACTTTAGTTATTTAGGTGACTAGAGTGATGATGTGATTGCCTTACCCTTATGATTGTCATGTTTGTCAGGACATAGAATAATTTGTAATAAGAGCTTTAAATGCAACATTTTTTATTTTATTTATGCGTACCCTGGTTTGTTTCATTAAGGATTTAATACACCTGGTTCTTTATGTTATCATCATGTATATCAGATTTAATACACTACAATTGTCCTATAATAATAGAAGCCTTCAACATTAAATGTGTGTATATATACTATGGTGATAGATAGATAATCCAGCAAACCTCTCACGGATATGCCAAAGAATATGTTGTTTCCAATAAATATGTATCAAATTCATGAATATATTTTATAGCTAATATTCTCACAGGAAGAAAAAAATAAAGAGCCTATATTTATATGAAGAAGTTTTAATAAAAGCACAGGGTTGTTGATATGGGCCACAACTAATTAGAATCCATTCATGCCAGAAGGAATTATTTGTTGCATAGAAGCTTCAAAGGCAGTAGTTAAGGCTTCCCTTGCCCCCCCTTAAATCTATAATCTGGAGTATTATTAAAATAATGAATGGATTTGAGTGCATTTTGCTATATTCTATTTAATCTTTCTTGGAATTGTATACATCTATTTTGCAACTTTCTTACATTTGGAAAGAACAAAATATAATTAATATTTTAATAAAAGCTTTTCTGTACTTTATTATTTTCCTCTGAATACTGCACTCTTGAAATAATAAGTCCTACAAGTTAGTAAATTTAGGTGAGCTAAATTTTTTAGAATGAATCAGTATACTGAGTGCAAATAGCTACAGTTTAAGTAGTTTTGTATTTTTTTTTCTTAAATTATCACTCCCATTATATCTATATCATCTTCTATATCTATCTATATCTATTCATCACTCTATATATGTGAGAAGTAATCATTTCTATAGCAGTAATTCAATTGCATATAAATGACTTCTTTTAAAAAGTGCAATAGAATTAACTTTGACCAATTTACTTTTATATCTAGATATCTTCATCTTCTTTGGAGGACACAGACACCTCAAAATGATATGACAGGTATTTTTAGTGTTTTTAATGCCAGTTTGTATTGACTGAAAAATACAACAATTCATAGTTTGTCTTTTAGGAGCTTATGCTAAACAGGAACCTACAAGTAATGGTTTAACCATAAATTGACTATGTATTTGATGAGAATGTACAAGGAGTGCTAAAGGAACCATACACTACCTTCAATTGTGAAAGTTAGAGGCCTTTCCATAATGTTAAAACCTTTCATAAGATTTACGGAATGGAAAGAAGTTCCGCAAATAAGAAATCAATGTTGCAAAGGCAAAATGAGAATAGGAAATACGATCTATTTAGTCAGTCATCAAGTAGGCACTGAGCATTTATCATATTACCAGAGCTAGGGGTATATATTACATATATACAGATGGGGTGCCAATAAAATGTATACACATTTTAAGAAAGGAAAAAACTATTAAGATTGTAATACTCAATATATACCAATAACAAAAGATGAATACAAGTCATGTTTGACTTCTGCAATTACAAGAGGTGCTCAAAGTGGTTACCATCAGCTTTCAGACACTTCTAATTACGGAAAACTACAGCTTGAGCAACATTGACAAAAGTGTCTACTTGTATACATTTTTTTGAGCTCCCCCGGTATTATTTTATATATATATATATATATAATATAGTAGATATAGATATATAGACATAGACATAAACATAGATATAGATATAGATATATAGACAAGTGGATATAGATAGATATACGTAGATATAGATGACATAGAAAGAAATGGATATATAGATATAGATAGATGTAGATATAGATAGATGTAGATATACACATATATGATATAGATATAGATGTTGATGTAGGTGTAGATATAGATAAGTAGACAGATTTATGTAGCTATAAATGATATATATATAGATATGTAGATATAGATATACATGATATATAGATGTAGATACAGTTGTAGATATAGATAGATATAGATAAAGATATAGATACAGATATAGCTATAGTCATAGATATAGACATAAGTATATGAATGAGAGGTGCAGAATTGCATATATATAGATACAGCCCCTAGGGAAAATCCCTGTCAGTGTCCAAGCATGCTCATTTATGCTGAGTGTCAGCCTTCCTGTACGCCATGTCCACACAAATGTTGATTGTCAGGCATGGGCACAACTACATGTGCCATCTTATATACAAGCTTGTTTTCATATCTGTAAACCGAAACGTTAAGATTTGATATTATAAGCTAATCAGACATACACATGCAAATGTATATCAAGTTCCCCAAGGAGACAGCTAATTTCATATTCAGCTACACAATTCAAAGCAATGTCAGGAGCCTCCTTAGGTTCCAGAACCTCTGGCTGGTACCATTTTTCTCAATCTTTGATGTACTTTTTCATAACCCTTATCATTCAGGCTAAACAAAGCAAATATACAAGGGTGAAGGAAAATTTAATAATAGTAAAAAGGTTCATACACGCATCAAATAACAGACCCAATCTATGAAAACACGGAATATGGACAGGAACACAGATGCTTCATTGGCACTGGGGTATAATCCTCGAATGGCAAGTCTGTCCCTGATTATGTTTGAGAGAGATTTCCTTGTTCATGGCTTTCCATGGTGATACCTGAGACCAATTACTAGGGGAGAAATCTGCAGGCGTTTTAACAATCCAAGTTGGTCTGCTTTACAACGCCTCCAAAATTACCTTAGCAGTGTAACAATAACCAGCTCTTTGGGGTATTTCTGAGAATACAGTTATCTTAATACACTTAGCTGCTCTTACATTTTAGTTTTGAGGGCTCTCTTAACTGGTACTAATTTCAGAATCTTGTTGTTAGGAACCTGCTTTTTCTTTTTTTTTTTTTTTTTTTGAGGATCTGGTCCTTGAACGATGTCCTTGGATTTCGTTCATCATTTTCCTCAGCTTTACCACATCAAACCAGCCCCTATTTTTTGTGCATATGCCTTACACCTTTATAGATATCTAATATTGGCCTCAGGTTGTGTCCTATTTTATTTTTCTTTATGATGGATAGTATCAGGGACAGAATGCAGGACTAAAGCACACAAGAGGGACTGGCTCCATTTCTCCGTTTATTTCAGACTCTCCCCATTACTGTTTTACATAATATCTTTAGCAAGGGAAATTTCACTTTTGCAAAGTGTAATGGCACATGGTTTCTTGAATCTCATTAGTCTTAGATCACAGGCTATATTCACGGAACTCCTCTCCTAACAAAGTCACATCCGTTTTATTCCAAGAAACCAAGTTGGAAAAAAATACATTTTTCTCAGTATTACATCTTATGGCTGTAAGAAGTACCCAACATCCTCTTGTGTCTATAACCTTTTCTATTATAAGAACATGGTCAGAATCTGAAGATAAAAGGTAATAATTCATAGTGTGTTCACTCTGACCTAACAGGAAAGTCTCACTTGACCCGGCAGGGAGAGATCCTTGCCAATTATTAATACTAGACCAGCTTGAGCCAAGCAGCATCATACTGGAGTTTTATTTTTCAGAACACTACATGCACTCCACACAAAGGATCTATAGTGAGACTCTTCCCAAAAGTTGAAAATGTAATTTAACCAAACATAATGAAAAAAAGTCAGGATAATTTATTGCTCAGATAATGATTATGTCCTATATCTTTGAGGCAGGCACACTGTCACTGGATAATTTGAATAAAAATCACAAGTATCATCTTGATTTTTCTTCTCTTCTTCTGTCTGACTTTTAGCTTAATTTTCTCAGGTCAGTTGGAATCATAGAAATATATTGGGCTGTTGGAAAAGTTATGACTCATTTTTGCAAAGAAAAATATAGAAAAAAATATGTCATGACTTTTCCGACAACCCAATATATAAGTGCTCGAATCTTCATGTTTTCATACAATGTCTTTTTTGAGACAAGAAGGAAATAAAGACGAAGGTAGAACACTTTATTTCTACCCTTCTGTCAAATTTCAATTACACAAAATTTATCAACTATAATCACCAATTTATATATGAGATACTCAGACCTTACTTATAACTGGAAGTTGTGCCCTTTTACCTATCTCTCCCAATTTCCATCCCTACCCCTAGCACACTCCATCAATCACCATTCTATTTTATTTCTATGAGTTTGATTTTTTTTCCTTTTTTTCGATTCCACATTTCGACATATAAGTGATAACATGAAGTATTTGTCTTTCTCTCTCTGGCTTATTTCATTAGCAAATTGCCCTCCAAATTCATCCATATTGTCACAATGATAGGGTTTCCTTCTCATTTTAAGGCTGAATAAATATTCCATTATATATTATATGCTATATAATATATATCATATATATATACACACACATATATAATATTTTCTTTATCCATTCACCTATCAGTGGACACTTAGGTTGTTTCCATCATTCAGTTATTATGAATATTGCTGCAATAAACATGGGAGTGCAGATAGCTCTTCGAGATAGTAATTTCATTTTCTTCGGATACATACCCATGCTGTGATTGCTGGATCATATACTAGTTCTATTTTGACTTTTTTAGGAACTCCCATTCTGTTTTCCATTGTGGCTGTGTGTCAATTTACATCCTCACTAACAGTGTAAGGATGTTCTTTTCTACATTGTCACCAGCACTTGTTCTCTTGCCTTTTTGATAATAGCCATCCTAACATGTGTGAGGTGATATTTCACAGTGGTGAAACTGATTTACATTTCCCTGACGATTAGTGATGTTGAGCATCCTCTCATGTGCCTGTTGAACATCTGTGTGTATTCTTTGGAAAAAAAGTTTATTAAGCTCTTCTACCCATTTGTTAATGAGTTTGCATTTTAGTTGTTGAGTTGTATGAGTTCCTATATAATTTGGATATTAACCCCTTATATATGGCCTGCAAATATTTTATCTCATTCTGTAAGTTGCTTCTTTATTTTTTGATGGTTTCCTTTACTGTGTAGAAGATTTCTAATCTGATGTAGTCCCAGCTTGAGCCAAGCAGAAGTTTATTTCTGCTTGCATTGTCTTTGTTTCAGCATCAAATCCAAAATACATTGTAAAGCACAATGTTAGGGAACTTAACCTCTATGTTGTCTTTAAGGGCTTTTATGGTTTCTGGTCTTATGTTTAAGTCTGAATTTTGAATTTTATGTATGGCATAAGATTGGAATCCAGTTTCACTCTTCTGCATGTTGCTATCTAGTTTACCCAACACCATTTATTGAAGAGACGAGTTCAGTTTACCTCTCTTTGCAACCTCAGTACAGGTGTCACTTCCTAAGAGAAAATTTTTGTGACGTTGCCAGGTTTTTATGTAATAGAGTGATAATGACAATAATGTGAAGTAACATCATCTGTATAGCACTAATTATATGTGCCTGGACGTGCCCTAAATGCTTTTCCCATGTTGTTTAATCCTCACAAAAACCCTATGAAGTATGAGAAAATTCATGCAAGATGAGAAAATCAAGACCCAATTACTCGGTGCAAGCTCTCTCATTTAAAAATTGGTAAAATGTAGATTGAAACAGGGCAAGATAACCTTTTTTTTTGTTTCCCCAAAATAACCTCCATATAATTTATAATAGATTTTGAGAGTCATGAGAGAGTGTATCCAAATTATGGTAACTACTGATAACAATGTCAGATAATGTCACTACAAGAAAAGAAAATTACAGGTGAACATCCCTGATAAATATAGATACAGAAATCTTCAACAAGGATCAGCAAACTGGATTTAACAGTATATTAAAACAATCTTACAGTATGATCAAGTAAAATTTATTCCTGAGAATGCAAGTGTTTCAACATATGCAAATAAATCACTGTGATACACCACATTAACAAAGGAAGGTAAAATTTCCTATCATCTCAATAAATACTAAAAAAGAATTTGATAAAATTGAACATACTTTTATGATAAAAACTCTCAACAAACTTGGTATGGACAAAAGGTACCTCAAATAATAAGGGCCACATACGACACTTAATGTCGTACTCAATGATGAAAAGCTGAAAGGTTTTACACTAAGATATGGAACAATGCAAGGATACCCACTCTCGTCACTTTTCTTCAACAGAGTATTGGCAATCCTAGCCAGAGCAACTAGCAAGAAAAAGAAACAAAAGACATACAAATCAGAAAGTAAGAAATAAAATGATCTGTTTATGGATGATGTGATGTATAGAAAACCACCAAAACTCCACCAAAAACTGTTGGAACTAAGAAACAAATGCAGTCAACTTTCAGGATATAATATCAATAAAAACATTTGAATTTATATGAACTAACAACAAACTATCAGAAACAGAATTTAATAAAGTGATCTCACTTACAATAGCATCAAAACAGTAAAATATATAGAAAGATTGCACCATGGAAGTGGCAAATCTATACACTAAAAACCATAAAACATTGCTGAAAGAAATTGAGAAGAAACAAACAAATGGAAAGATAATCAGTGCTCATGTATTGAAAGAATAAATATTCTTAACATATCCATATTGCCCTCAGCCATCTATAAATTTATCTCACCCCAATAAATTTTAATTAATTCCAATGGCATTTTTACAGAAGTAGAAAAATCCTAAAATTCATATGTAATTACAAAGGGTCCCTAATAGCTGAAACAAGTTTGAGAAGGAAGAACAAAGCTCAGGCATCATACTTTGTGATTTCAAACTATATTTGAAAGCTATAGTGAAAGCAATTGATGTAGACAGACACATAGATCAGTGGAATTGCTGAGTCATAAGGCAGTTCTATTTTTAACTTTTTGAAGAACCTTCATACTGTTTTCCATAGTGGCTGCACAAATTTGTAATCCATCCAACAGTGCAGGAGGGTTCCCTTTTCTCTGCATCATTACCAGCATCTTGTTTTTTGATTTATTGATAGCCATACCAACAGGATTGAGGTGGTTACTCATTGTGGTTTTAATTTGCATTTCTCTGATAATTACTGATGTTTAACATCTTTTCATATGAGATCAGACAATTAAACTCAAAAACTCATCCTAAAAAAAGTGCTACATACATCGTTGCTGAATATCACTATGGTCACCTCTTGGGAAGCTATGCACTGAAACCAGTGCCTAGTCCACCCTTCAAAGCAATTTTGGAACTCTCTTTATGGAATGGCCATCAGAGTTGTCGTTGTATTGCCCTTGATGTCCTGAATGTCATCAAAATGTCTTCCTTTCAATATTTCCTTTATCTTTGAGTAAAGAAATAAGTCATTGGGGGCCAGATCAGGTGAGGAGGGAGGGTGTTCCAATACAGTGATTTGTTTACTGGCTAAAAACTCCTTCATAGACAGTGCCGTGTGAGCTGGTGCATTGTTGTGATACAAGAGCCATGAATTCTTGGAGAAAAGTTCAGATTGTTTTCGCCTAACTTTTTCATGCAGTCTTTTTAGCACTTCTGAATAGTAAACATGGTGAACTGTTGGTCCAGTTGGTACAAATTCATAATGAATAATCCCTCTAATATCGAAAAATAGGCTAGCAACATTGCTGCAACAAGTTTGTGATTTTCTTTGTCAGATCTGTATGTCTATTTGTCTATTGACCATATGTATGTCCTCTTTGAATAAATGTCTATTCAGGTCCTCTGCACGTTTTTATTTTGTTTTGTTTTTTTACGTTGTATTGTTTGTATTTTTAGTGCTGATAGTCTTCAAATAACTTGAGTCATAATAGACCACTTTGTTTAGACAGGACCTTAAAGGCCATCTGATATAACCACACATCAGATCCTTGAATTTGAACTTTTTGTAGGGGTTATTACATTCTGAGATCCATGATACACACATCTCATGAGCACACCTGACCTTTTTCTCCATCAATAACTTGAACATCTCTAAAATGTTAAATTATTGTAGAATAGCCTATATTTGACCATCTACTAATATTGTTCCTCTTGCTCAAATACTCACATGGGAGTATTTTTTTTTCTCACTTTTTTCTTTTCTAGTGTATAATCCCTATTAGTATAATGATACAGGTAGAACAAAACAAAATTATTTTAAAAATTACCTCCCCATCTTTATGTAACTACAATTTCTTTTTAGGATATATTTTGTAATAATTTGGTGAGCTTAGTTAGTGTTTCTTTTTGTCCAACTCCAATTCATCTTACAAAGCAATATAACCACCTTTTCACCTACTATTCCACTAACGTTCTTTTTACCAATAACAGCAACAGTCTCCAAGTTTTAAAATCATTGGACTCTCTCTGCCATCTCTTATTCCTATTGTCAGTGATTTATTTATTCTTTTAATTAAATTTATTGGGTTGACAATGGTTAATAAAATTACATAGGTTTCAAGTGTACAATTCTGTAATGTATCATCTATATATCACATTGTGTGCTCACCACCCAGAGTCAGTTCTCCTTCCACCACCATATATTTGACCCCCTTTACCCTCATCTACCACTCTGTCCTCCACAACCCTCTGGTAACCACTAAACTGCTGTCTGTGTCTATGAATTTTTGTTTCTTTGTATGTTTGTTTTGTTCCTTTGTTGCTTTCAGTTTTATATCCCACATATGAATGAAGTCATATGGTTCTCAAATTTTTCTGTCTGACTTATTTCACTTAGCATAATAATCTCAAGATCCACCCATGTTGTCGCAAATGGCAGTGGTTTGTTTTTTCTAATGGCAGAGTAATATTCCATTGTGTATGTGTACCACATCTTCTTTATCTAATCATCTACTGAAGGACACTTTGGTTGTTTCCATTTCTTGGCCACTGTAAATAATGCTGCCAGTATTTTTTAACGTGGTTTATCAAACCATCCTTTATGAACCACCTTCATTTCTTGATAAATCTAACAACAATATCTCATGTGTGGTTAGTTGTTTTGCTTTTAATATATAAGTAGGTCAGCTTTCTCATCATACATTGGATATTCTTCCTTCATTACTTGATCTCTAAAGGTTAGGATTTCTCAGGGTTCAGTACTTTAAGTTCATATTTTCTCCATCTACACTTCCTATAAAAGTGATACCTGTGATCTGATTATTTTCAATATATACAAGGGAATCACATATTGTCCATATATAATTATAAAAAATGTATTAATATGACCAAAAATAAAACAATAAAAAAGAAGGAAAAGAGGTTAACCTTCCTTCAGAAAATTATAAAGAAAAATTTCTCCTAATAACAATTTCTATGTTAGTATTTGGTGTTTTGCTCGAGAACCTAATATAATTGCTTGTGCTGCTATATTTTCAATCCATCAGTGATAAAAATTAGAAGTAATTTAATACCAATTATATTAAATTACTTACCTTGATATTAAAACATGTCATCTAGAATCCAAATTATTATCGTAGCTAGTTATAAAAATATAGTTAACTGTCATTCTAAATAAAACAATATAAGTTTAATTTGAATTATGAAAAATTCCTAGATATATATATTTTCTTAACTAATTATCAATTCCTTTTCTTTTTTCCTGTAATGTTGGATTTATAGCTATCCAACAAAAACTGCTGTCACAGATAATTAGTAAGAAAATACTAAATGCATAGACACTTTCATTATATTTTGTTATTTCTCTCTATATATAATATATATTTTAACTAATAACTTCTGAAGGAAAAACTGGAAATTCAATAAATTTTCATTTTCTTTGAATTGGAAATATTTAGACTTTCTCACAAATTTAATCTTACATCATTTTTATTGCTAATTACTTTTAAATTAGTAGCATTTGGGGGAAAATTAATTCAGTTAGAATCCATATGATTATCAAAGCTGGTTATGAAATGCTATAACACAGCTAATATATAAGTTAACCATGCATACTCTGAATGTTTTTGAACATTTAAATAGAGGCAGAGTGAAAAATGACAGAGCAGTTATAAAAGTCTGTAATTTTAGAGTTGGCAGTTTCAAATAATAGGTAAGACTTACATCACTTACTATGAACCAGATATGATTATCAGTGCTTTTATGCCATTTATCACGTAAGGCCTTTAGACCAATTCTCCAATCTCTCCTCTACCTTGAGAACCTGAGCTTTTTGGGCTATACTCATGGGCTGAATTACATTTGGTTTCCAGTTGGATTTAACCAAGGTGAAGGTATGACAATATATTAATAAAAAGGAATGAGGAGAGTAAGGAGGGCATATATATTCCAATAGCTTCATTCCAGTATGATCACTTTGGGATGGTTGGGTCTTCTAATTCACAGGTCCTTTCAAGGCTGCCAGTGTATACATGTCTCTGTATAAAACTTGTAGTTACTGTAGTAGCTTTACCTTCTGTGGTTCTTTATTATTTGGAGTGGCCACATCTCAGCTATTACTGGTCCTAGGGCACTGAAATATCCCCTGAGTTTCTTTCATTCTCATACATTTGAATAATTCCTTTATTATATCAACTTTGGATCATTCTGCATGTATAAACTTTGTTTTTAACCTAACTGATTGACACTGACTAAGGTATATATATATATATATATATATATATATATATATATATATATATACCTTATATATATATATACCTTAATTTCTCCCAATAATTATTTGAGATGGGATCAGTTTTATCTCCATTTTGCAGATATGAGAATTGCGGTGAGTGGATTTAGGTCGCACAGTAGGTATGTAGTAGAATTGAGACGCAAATCAGTTAATCTGGCACTAAATAAGATTTATCAATAGCCACACATACATGCAGCACAGATACACACAGAAATATTACATTTCTATCAAGATTACAGGAACCTTTTAATAACTTTCTACTACAAAACAACAAAGGGATAGATCATTTGCACTGAGGATTCTAGCCCTTCTACTAATAGGAATTGGGAAATATATTTCAATGAGGACATGGACTCAGGTGACCATGCTTGTCAAGGTCACATATAGCTGGGTAAGGATTTCTAGGAAGTTGATAATAAACTGACATGAACCACGCTAAAGGGTGTGGTTACATTACTCCTTTGTTAATCATAATAGACAGTAGTGGGAATAATTTGAGTGCCGCAGCGAGGGAAGGATGGAGTGTCTAGACAGAAGTACACAGAGCTCTGGAACTCTTCTAGCAAGTGTCTCCAGGGCTGCAGAGGGTCCTTATTCTGAGCACATGTAACACTACATTCCTGCTTACAGCAGCCTTTGAGCAGATGACATTTTCCAAGAGGCTGGGATCCCTCTAAACTTCTTAATAATTAAACTTTAAGATGAATAAAAAAATGAGAGCTTCATTTAGATACTATGCATAACTAAAAGTTGCATTCTATATTGAAGAAAAGCCAAAAGCTGCAGAAAATAATCTGATTTCTCATGACCAACAACTAGAAACAAAGTCAAACTCACAATTTCTGTGTGTCACTTCTCTCCTTACTTGTGGCTAATAATCCTGATGAAATCATTGTTTCCTAGGCAGACCTGCCCTTCCCTGGTGACTGGCCCTCCTACCACCACTCTGGGTTTCACTGTAAGGGCAGAATCTTTTCCCTAATTCCTCTAATTGCATTCTTTACTATGAGACTTATTGAACAGTTACTGAAAATGGCAAGAAAATATAATACAGATGATAACTTTAATTCCTGCACAGGCCTTCATATCATGTACAGTCCAGCTTCTTTAAGCCTCTTCATGCCTAAGCATTTGTATTAAATATACAATGACCCAGAGAACAAATTAATTATTTTTTTGGCCCCAGGATGAGATCAAACTCTTGATATCAATATTTCCTGTCATAGGCATGAATCATGATTTACCAAATGCCTTTTCCTTTTCTTATTCAATAACCTTCTTAGGGTATCATAAACCATGCCCACAGAAAATATATTGTGTCTAGTCTATGCATTCAAAATCCTTCAAGTAAGAATGTACAAGTTTGTATATACAAGTTTAACTTATACAAAAAATAAAATGAAACAAAACAAAAAACAATTGTTCTTAAGTTAGAGACCAGGACTTGCATAATAACCTCTTTTTCCTTTGCTTATCTAGCACCCTACATACTCATTCTCCAGATATCTGATTTGCTTCTCATTATACAAATGATTATACCTCCACCCATACTCCCCTCAAAGACCTTTGTTATTTTGCCTGCTGGAAATCTCTCATAGGAAGTTTGGTTAGAAATTCTTCCCCATCCCATATCAGGTCAATCATTATCACTGACACCTTTTCTGATCTCGCTGACTGAGAAATTAATATCTCCACTAATTCACTTATACCACTTTTATTTTTAATTTATTTGAGTTATTATTTCATGACTCCCTGTCTCAGTACACTTAGGCCCTATATGAGGTGGTTCATGGCTTGTTTGTTTGTTCAAAGTAAGATTCTCAGCTTATAGTATAGTCCCAGACACACAGTATAGTCCCAGACACACATTAAAATAATACTTGTAAGAATATAAAATAATAATAAATGGATTCATAGCAATGCAAAAATATCTGTCCTCTGGGCACATTTTCTGACTAACAAGTGTATAATCTGACCCTATAATCCAAATAAACCATTCACATACTAATGTGACATTTATCCATTTTTGCCAAACCAAATTTTTCAGTGCCATTAATTGTTATTTTGTTACATCATACATTTTCATCAGTATTATTATTAGTAGTAGTATTCCTATTCTTCCAAAAATAATTTGGCTTACAATTTCTATTTCTAAAAATGTTTAGCAAAATACCAATCAATACCTGACCTTCAGTAGATGTGTTCTTATTCGTTTTCAATAATTAATATCCATCATTTTTCTGTGTTATAAAAGATATTCTCCTATCAATAAAATCTACTTAATGTTCACCAACCAGTAAATATGCATGAATTTTATGTTTCACTTTTTTTTTTTTCCAGAAAGTATGTTCAAAATGAATAAGTTGAAAAGGTATAAGTTGACCCTTGGATAAAGGGTGGATTCTAGGGTGGGGTACATGGTAAAGTAGTAGCTCTTTAGTGGTTAAACCTAGCAAACTTTATCTTAATCAAGTGATTAAGGTTAACATTGCCAATTATCTTATGTAAGTGTCATGTAAACCCTGATACATCGAGATGAGGACACTGAACCTATGTGGTATCATTTTTGAAAATCCATAACCTCTGTGTAAGCATGAAAACAAAACAGGCAAATCCATATTGAGGGGCATTCTACCAAACCCCTGACCAGTTCTCCTCAAAACTACAAGGTCATGACAATCAAGAAAAGACTGGGAATCTTTCACAGCCCAGTGGAGACAAAGATAAATGATGCCTCAATACAATAGAAAGCCCTCAATGTGATTTTAGAAAAGAAAAAAAAATCTATAATGATGTAAAAATCTGGTGAAATCAAAATAAAGATTAGAGTGTAGTTAACAGTAACAAAGCAAATTTTTCCTCATTTTGATCAGTATTTTCAGGTCATGTAAATTAATAGCTATGGGAAACTGGGTAAAAAGTATATAGGAACACATTATGCACCCTTTGAAGCTTTTCTTCAAATCTAAAATTACTCCAAATTATAACATTTACTTAAAGAAAATAAAGCTCTCTAATGATGTTGATAAAGTTGCCCCAAAAACTTTTAAAAAATAACTTGAATGTTTGTTGTCTAAATGATTATAGTTTATACCAGTAAGCATTCCTAAAATGATTTTGTACTATTAATAAGTTCTTCTTGTTTATTTTCCTGTATACTACCCCTCTTCTAGTGTTAAGCTTTTAGCTTAATTAAAAATCTGGAATATAACATAAAGAAAAAGTATTCTAACAATTCATTATACATCTGTAAGTATGTCCAATATTTAGACATTTCATCAGACAGATATCACCATACATATTCAACTGCAAATGTTGTGCTGGCGATATGCAGTTGCCCAAATTATGAGTTGGTATCGCTGCAATGTAGTAGAATGACAGAATGTTTCTCTAACAATATTTTTATAGAAAATAAATTATATAATCCCCTGTATTTTAGCTTACTTTATCTTTCATTATGATGAAAATATGACAAAAATTGCAATTGCTTATTCAAAATACGTTTTTATCTCCTAACAAAAGAACAAAATTGGATAATTGTCTATCATATGCTAGAAATTATATCACAGGAAGTCTAAGATCCAAAAAAACCCTTAGAGTTGTAACTTTAATTGTCTTAATTTTATTTTTAGTAAGAAAGCAGTTTCTGTACTTTTTGAGAGTTGTATATTAATATAAATATTGGCATACTTATCCATGAAAAAATATGGGATTCTGAATATTAATATTATGAATAAATATAAATTCTTGCCAAGTAAAATAGAAAAGTTTTATACCAGCTATGTGATGAATGTCTGATTCCACACAATTCCTTATCTACTTTTATCCCTTTTCAAGATGATTTCTACTAACTTCAGAGGGTGAGGGTAACATTTTCTAAAGCTTTATAAGCCTTAAATCTTTCAACAATATGTGCATACTCATTTTGAGCATTTTTACATTCTTTTTCTATAAACATTGTGATATAAAACACTATTTCTTCCATTTGTTAGCATAGTGAGAACTTTAATTAAATATAGATTCCCCCAATACTTGTTTAAAAAAAGAAAAGAAAATATTAATAACTGATATAAGAACAACTATATATGATTAACAAAATAATACCTTATTACTACAGGGGAGGCAAAATTTTACCTTCAGCCAATTAGGGTTTTTCAACTGGGCTTGAGAATGAAACTGACATAAGACACATTAACAGAAGAGCATACACACTCATGTAACTTTTGCATGACATGGAGCCCTCATAAGAAATGAAGACCCAAACAAATGGTAGAACCTATATCCTTTTATAGTAGGTTAAACAAAGAGAGACAATTATGAAGAAGTATCTAAAATATCTATGTGGGGAAGCTCAAGAAAGATAATTATTACAACAAGTTCTGTGCATAGAATTGTTTGTGTACAATTTTCTTGGTCTTAACTTCTTGTCTTTGATGATAAGAATGTTACTTCTTTTGTGGAACAGGGAGGACATTTTTTCACTACGGAATTTCATCTTGTGCTTTTAAGAATTTACAGAGGGATGTTAACGTTTTTTCTAGAAATGTCATTAATGTGAATATAGAAAAAATGAGGTTTATTCCTAACTCGTAAATACAAGTTATTTTAAAGAAATGGTATTTAAATTAAAATTTATTTTTCTACTATTACATTCAAGTACAAATTAATTAATTTTAGACCATGTAACGTTACTCTACTAAACAGTTGCTCTTCCTAATGTAGGAACACACCTTAATTTGAAATTATGATTAAAATGCTAACTGTGAGGCTTCCATTAAATTACTTAACTCTTCAACACTTCAGCTTTGCCACATGTAACAGTTGAGATAATTAAATGACTTAAGCCTTGTGAAGTGTTTAGCACATATTACACAGGATATTACGTATTCAGTGATTTTTGAAGGCACTATTGTTATTAAAATGTAAAATGCTGAGACACATACGATGAATATCAAGCTACATACACAGTTTTTACCAAAAGCAGCAGGGGTTCTTGGACACTTAAATTCCAAGCATGTTAAAGAAATTGAATTTCAGGACCAATTTGATTAATATTTTCCATATATATATATATATATGTATCCCCAAACTTTATTTCCTGCAGTTGAAATACATGAAATCCGATTCACTATAAGAAGCTGACTTCACATTTCCTCTCTCTACTAAGTAAGTTTGAAATGATTCTTTAGTGAAACAATGTAACAACAAATTTTGGAGAAATATGTAGAGAATATGTATATTCAATAAATATATGTGATACTGTTTTTCCCTCTCTCCTTTTAAAAGTTGATGAATATTTGGGGATCCTGGTAACCTAGAATTTGGAAAACATTAAATCCAGAGAATGCTGAAGGTGCTAAAGCATGCAATCACTACTCTCATATAAAACTGTAAAGGCTTTTTCTATTACCCACTTTTTTCTTCAGAATATTTTCTGAAGTCATGTAGTTATTTTAAGCATTCTACTTTATTGGTTAGGTCCTGCAGTAAGTTATTGGAAAAACTGTTGAGTTTGACTAGTTTAGCTAATATTTTCTTCACTGAATTCTATCATCTTTTTTTTTTTTTTCTCTAGGTAGGGGAAGATCCATTTCCTTACCATTTTTGCAATCAGGGCACTAAAGTCCCATCAATGATTTATGAACTATAATTTCAAATGTATATAGTCTAAATTCTACCAGATATCACATCATCACATGTGTATAAACAGAGCAGTAGAACTAGAAAAATGTTATGGCATTATTCAGGCATGCAGTCACCAAAAGCTTGTTTAAATCTAAGTTGAAACTTGAATTCTTTCTATCTTTTTGTTTCCCAATAAACTTTTCTTTTTCTTTCTCTCCGTCTCTTAGTTTCTCTATGTCTCTTACTGTTCTCTCTCTCTCTGTCTGTCTCTCTGTCTCTCTGGCTCTGTCTCTCTCTCTCTCTCTCTCTCTCTCTCTCTCTCTCTCGCTTTGCTCTCACTCTTGCTCTCTCTCCGTCTCATAACGTAAAAAGCAAAAAGCAAGAAAACTGTGTTGACGACATTGATGCAAACCATCTCGTCATATAAGGTATTCAAAGTCTTCAGTCTGGACCACTGGGGTTCTAATTATGTCCCTCAGATTGTGAGACTGATTAATATAGTACCAGTATGACCAGTGTGACACTAAAGTTTTCATTATACTAGTGTCCAAAACATTTTCAAAGTCAAATTAATTATAAGGCAAACTCATGCTTAGAAAAATAGAGAATGTAACAGTTCATCATGAAAAAAAACTAAAAACAATTAATTGTGCCTCATGAGTAAAGAGACGTGATGTGTGCTTTTGTCAACATTTTGAACACTAAAAATTCCTCACCACCTAAATTAACCAAGACTTATTTCCTTGTCATATTACTAAATTCACACTACCTGTTATACCATTATTTCCTGTAATATAGCTGCCACTACTGAAAGCAGTTTATCTGTTTATAAGGAACATAATATTTTCCAAAACTACTAGAATGAGATGAACTAGAAAATGTGTACAGCTTTCCCAAGAATATAAACCTTTTCTATCATTTTTAAAAATCCTTCTCTCCCCTCAATGTTGTTGGTTTTTTTGTTTGTTTGTTTGTTTTAAAGATTTTTTATTGGGGAATTGGGGAAGGGGAACAGACAAGTTGCTGTCCTTTTGTTCTTCAGTCTAGTTGTGGAGGACGTCGCTTCACTGGCCATTGTTGGTATTACCATTGCGCTCTTTCCAGGTGAGGCAGTCGCCTGCTGGTCATTGGATGGTTGTTCACCGCAGCTATTGGCAGCTCATGCTGGCTGCCGGCCACTCACTGTAGCCTATGGCAGCCCACTGCAGCCTCACTGCAGCCTATGCCATCACTAGCGACTCACGGCAGCCCAGCTCAGGTTCAGCTGTTCACCATCTTAGCTGCAGAGGGTGCAGCGTCATGGCCTTAATGTGGGATTTGAAATAGGGCCCTGCTGCTCAGAGTTGGCATCCCAAGCCAACTGTTAATCAACGTGCCTAATGGCCGGCCCTCAATGTTGTTTTAAGACTGAAAACTTTCCTCCTAATATCTTATAAACATATCATTTTGAAATTAATGTATGTAGTATTTAATATATAAGTGATACACAGTGTTATTTCCCAGAGAATTATAGTGGGAAAATTGTAGTGATTATCTGATTTTCCAAAAGGCATTCTGCTGTTGAACAACTCTACTTAATGTGTGAATAAATCCATGTATTCACATCTCAAACAGAAAAATAAGAATATCAGTCCCTAAAGAAAGCAAAAAATAGATAAAAGTTTGACCTGGATTGTAGGAGACACATTTTATATTTATTGATGATATATATTTCATATTCCAACACACAAAATATTTATGTAACATAACTAATGTTTATGATTATGTATTATTATCTTATATTTACTACACTTATTCACCTTCTCCAAGAAACTGATATCTGCTGTGGATCCCTAGCTAATCTAGCTGATTCATAGTGAACTGAAGATAAGAGCTAAAACACAGGGGATTACTGTGACATCCCAAATTCATTTAAAGATATATACGAGAATCTAGACTTTAAAATTGTCATAGACCCATGTTCTTATATACATCAAGCAGCAGGCAAGGAGGTTTGGCACTTCAATACTTATGTTTTGGATGTACTTACCTTTACAATGAATAAACCTTAATATTTCTGGAGATATGACCTAGGTTTTATTTCTTAATATCCCAATTTGTATAATTAACACATGACAAGATATTAAGCTCCTATACGAGATATAAATATCTGAAGAACAAATATTTGTTTAAAAGATAAGCCATATAATGTCGAGGTATACAAATAAAATCTATCTTCAATCTGAGGAATACCAAGTACCTCTAGGCCACTGTTAGGATTGCAGATTCATTCTAAGTGCATTGCCTTGAGATGAATGTCATATTTCTACCAATAAATGGGGATTACAAAAGGTGTCTAGAATGCTCCTGTGTTCTGGCATTATTTACTTAATTTTTCTTTTTACTATTTTGTAGAATGAATCACACTTTTAGAAAGTGTTTAAATCATACATATTTAAATTAATAGCTATGAAGCATATTTTCTATATGCTTAATAGACTGATTATGGTTAATAGATTATCATAAAAGAAACTGCATAATTAATCATATTATATTAATAAATACATTCATGGACACTAATGTAATCACTATGACTTTCTTGTTGTGATGTTTCAATCCCCTTTTAAATAAGGAGCACATTTTATGCCCTAGAATAAAAACCAGATAATCATACATCATGTTCACTTCCATGAATTTTGAGCCGATGCCAAAAAAATACATATAAAGTGCTGCTGTGTCAGAACATATAATTTGAAAACTTTTAATCAAAGACTTTTGTAAATTCAACTGTATAAATATAACATTTAAAAATCCTAAAACACAAAGGTTAATGTAATTTAATTTTACAAGATTATTTCAAGTCATTTTAAAAATTCTTTTTAATCTGAATGACAATTATGTAGAATTGTTTTTTTTCCTTTTTTTATTAAATAAACTATAATTTTAATCTATTTTTTTTGTCTCAAATAGTAAATACCTGAGGCTCCTCACAATATTTAAGTTTTTGATAACCTTGGTATCACACTGTAAATTCTAGCTTGCATATTCTACAAATTGCAGACCAAACCAAAATTACACGCTTAAAGCACTTGAAACCTTACTAATGATTGTGAAATAAATTGAAGTAACTTTTACAAGATACATCCATGTGTTTTTAGTTTATTTATGTTTTGTTCTTTTTAAATTTTTTTTGAATGGTAATAATCAAAGAAAGTTGTTTCAAATTATATTTGAGTACCAACTGATACCTGCTCTTTTGAATACTGAAAAAGCCCCATTTTGATATATAAACTATAAAACGCAATTTCAACTCTTACTCAATTGTGACAGAGTATGTATTTAAAACACTGTACACTAAGCATGTATTCATTTTCAGATGGCATTTTCCATCTAACTTCTCACTGAAATAGCCTAAGGAATATATATAAATGGTGGGTGGTGTGGAGGGACTCTATCAGAAGTCAGACACTGGTGATTTCCAGCAATCCATAGCTGAATATAAGGATATGGAGATGGAACTTAACAGAAAGTTTCCTGCTATCCTAAACTGTGTCCCATAAGCTTCTGACGCTCAGTGTGGCAGGAGTTATGACTTCATGAAGACATCTGCCACTGCGTTTTATTATAGACCACGTCAAATGATCTCAAAAAGAAAATCATTCAGAATATAGAAGAGACTAGTAACACAGAGCTTGTTGAATAATGGAAAACATACTCGTTACAACATTGAATTGCAAATGAGTGAAGAGTAGATTTTAACATAAAGAAAATTGGTCCATACAATCTCAGCCAATGACCTAGCTCACTACCTAGCTGATTCTGAGGGGAAGAAGCCAATTGAATTCTACCCACCCCTTCCATGATTTGTACACACCTCATCAGAATCTGTACCCATAGAGCCTTTTGTCACTGGGTGAGGTATGCATACTCTTATCTAGAGCAAGTATCACTAGGTATTCATGAAATCATAACCCTTTCATCTATAAAAGGTTATTCTAAGGGCTTGCTGAGTGGCTCAGTTGGTCAAGAGTGGGAGCTCTGAGAAACACGGTTGCCAGTTGGATTCCTGGCCTGAGCTGAGCAGCTGCTGAGCTGCCAACAGATGCCAGGATGGCTCAGCTAAAAAATAAAATAAAAATAAAAAAAAAATTAAAAAAAAATAATTCTATTTTTACCCCTTTATCATTATGTTTAGGGGATTTTTTTTTGCATTAATTTATGTACTTGGTATGATTTCTCCTATCATACATGAATACAAAATATTTCCATGATTTCAGTTTTTCAACCAGCAGTACCATGCATATTTCTCCATTTTCCTTTATACAAAAATATCCACTGAAATAATTATCTTTACATTTCTATTTCTTCAAATCCCATAGATGAAAATATAAATTGACATAATTTTGGGAAAAAATTGAGTTATCTAATAAAATTGAAAATTATAATTCAGCAATTTACTTCTAGATATATAACTCATAGCATAGGTTACATAAAAGCAAATGTAGAAAGCATGTGACGTTGGTGAGAGAAAGAGAAAAGGTACAACTCAAATTTTTATCAATGTTCATTGATAATCAATGAATCAATAAATTGTAATACAGTTATAAAGTAGCATAGCCAGAATATAGTACTGAATACTAGTAAAATTCAACCATACTACATTCAGTAACATAACTGAATCTCAGTAATAAGCTTTTGTGAAAAACTAAAGGTATCACAAAAATGTGTAGTGTCAGTATAAATAGGTGTAGACACCATGGGAAAAAAGTATGGAGTTTCTTTAAAAACTAAGAATAGAACTACCATGTGACCCAGCAATTCCTTTTTTGGGTATTTATCTAAAGAATGTGAAAACACTAATTTGAAAGACATATGCATCCTTGTGTTCATTGCAACATTATTTTCAATAGCCAAGATATGGAAACAGCCTAAGTGTCCATTCATGGATGAATGGATAACACACACACACACACACACACACACACACACACACACACACACACTACTCAGCTAGGTAAAAGAAATATTGCCATTTTGGAAAACATGGATGGATCTTGAGGATATTATGCAAGTGAAGTAAGTCAGACAGAAAACAACAAACTTCTTATGATTTCAGTCATATGTAGAATATAAAACAAAAAAAGAAAAAAAGAACAAAAACAAACTCATACATTCAGAAAATAGATTGGTGCTTACCAGAGGGGATAAGGGGGCAATATGGATAAAAGATGTCAATTATAAGTGATGAATAGAAACTAGACTTTTGGTGCTGAGCATGTTATAGTATATACAGATTTTGAATCATAATGTTGTATACCTGAAACTTGCATAATGCTATTCATCATTGTTACTTTAATTGAAAAAAAGAAGAACAAAACATGTTAAAAGAAATATGTGTTGTATATTCCATTTCCAAAATTCAAAACCAGGTAAAAGTACAAATATTTAGGGATTCTAACTTAGATAATAAAACTCTCAAGGTCAGCAAGGGAATTTGACAAACAAATTCTGGATAGTAAATACTTTTGAGCATAGAAAACTTCAACAGGATCTAAAGGGGCAGACAGGCGCTTCAAGGATGATGGTAATGTTCCTTGTTTAAGCTGGAGTTTGAGTAGCACCTACTCTCTATATTCTCATTCTTTATTCCTAACATATATTTATAATTATCCTTTTCAGTATTAAAATGTGTTGAACATAGTAAATTTATGTTTTTCTAAGCTAAATAAACACCTGAGTTTTCAGATCACCAATATCTGGCAAAATTAATCATGTGATCAATGCCAGATAACATTTCAGTGTTGAATTGCTTCAAAAACACATAAAAGTTCACTGAAATGAGTACATTTTTATAAGCGTAATATTATAGCAAGAAATCAATGAGCAATGCAGATGGATGTATAAAAATGTTTCAAGTTATTATATTTGCCAAACAAAGGCAATACTATCTGGCAAGATAGGATAAGGAAAGTGTTATACAATTTTCTTTTAATCAAGGAGATAAAAAGAAAAAAAAACCACATGAACAACAGAAAATTGGACAATGAGTAAAAAATAAATATCTTGACACTCAAGGGTTCATTCAATCTAGCAGAATCAGACACAGACAAACAAAGATCTCAAAGTCATGCAGCTACTGAGTACTCTAGAGTCAAATCCAGGTCTGCCTAAGTGCAAAGACCATGCTGTAAATATCAACAGAGCAGAATTTTATCAGATACAAGGGGGAAATTCCATATATTTATCTCCAGAGTTTCTAAAATCTTTTAATATTTAATATTTTAATTACAAAATCCTGTAATTTAAGAAGACTAAAAAATTGAAGCTACTAGTAAATAATTCCTTTATCCTTGTGAAATATTGGTAAGCATGTCTTAAAGCTACTGAGAAATTTAAGGGCAAAGTTGTGCTTCCTGCTTAAATTATCCTTTTTATCTTGTATATTCCACTATTTTCTTTCATTGAATTATTTTCTTACGTTTTTAAACATGTTCATCTCTCTCCATTAAGGAAAAAAAAGAATGTAATTGCTGATTACCTCATCCCACTGCTTTTATTGTCTGGCTCATTCCTCCCTTTACAGCCATACATTTAAATGTATGTACGTATGTATGTATGTATGTATGTAAGTATGTATGTATGTATGTATTTTATTTATTTATTCATTCATTCATTCATTCTTTCATTTATATTCTGGCCACCTCCATCTCATCTCTACTAACCTCTCAAACAAATCTACTCAATAATAAGCAACAACATTCCCAGAATAAGCACTCACTAATGTACCAATAAAGTTTACATTCGTTTACAGAGCAGACAGTGTCAGTCATTTTACTTGACATCTCAGCAGAATTAACACATCCATATATTTTCTCTCCTTGACAACATCCCATTCTTTCAATTCATGGACAAAACAGTATTCTGCTTTTCCACCCACTTTTTAAGAACTGCTCTGTCCCCTCTTTATTGAACTAATCTTCTAATGGAATTTAATGGTTGGAATTATCAACAGTTCTCTTTTCTTTCTGTAAACATTCTCCTTAGGACATTCTGTCTATGGACTACAACTTAGTGATTATTAAAGAAAAAAATGTACATTTCCATTCCATACTTCTCCTTCCCATTCCAGAGCCCCCTAAACACTTTTGTAATTAAATTCTGTTATGGTTTTCAGGAAATAACAGTGTCCCTTTTATATCCACTGAATCGTGAACAATTGAAAAAACGAAGAATCAGGTAAATAGAAATCAAAGTGTCATTTTTACTGTAGAACAAGCTAAGTTGTAAGATATAGATTGGATATATAAGCAAATGACTTTGAGTTTCCCAAATGAAACCATCTATTTTATAGAAGGCATAACTGAAAACATATTATAACATTACACTCAAAATTGAGAAAAGTCACTCGTTCTCTCCAGTGGAAGAGTGAGAAGGTTTAGTATTTCATTGAATAACAACAACAACGACAAAAAAAATAAAATATGTTTACTCATTGTCTTGATGGGTAATTGGGTTGTAACAGTTTTGGACAATTACAAATAAAATTCTTATATACATTTGTATACATATCTTTGTGGCCACAGACACTCATTTCTCTGAGGTACCTATAACTGAAATGGTTAAGTCATGGGCTGGCCTATGTTTGCTAAGAAAGATACTGACAAATTTTTCCAAAGCATCTATGCCAATTTACACTGTACCAATTTACACTCTCTTTAGCACTGATTGACAGTTCCAGTTGTTCCCCATCTTTACAACACTTTATATTGACAAGCTTTTTTTTAAGTTTAGCCTTTAGGTGTGTTTGAAGTGGCATCACATTGTTTTAATTTGCATTTTCTTGAGGAGTAATGGGGCCAAACACAATTTCTTATGCTGACTGTGTCTCTGTGTATCTTCTGCTATAAAGTGACATACAAAGTTCTTGATCATTTAAAAAAAAACTTGTACTGTATCTCTTTGCAGGAAAACTTTTTGTATTCTGACTATTACAATAAATGCTTTGCTAGTTATATGTTTTATAAGTATGTTTGTACTATTTTTATGATCTGTGGTTTGCATTTTTACTCTCTTACTGCTGTCCTTTGATGTAGAAATGGTCTTAATTTTAATGAAGTACAAATAATTAATTCTTTTATGATTAATACTGTAATGGTCTATGTCAGAAATATGTTCTTACCCAAAATTATAAAGTTATTTTCTCATGTTTTCTGGATGCTTGTTTATATTTAGCATTTAAGCCTGTGATTCATCTTGTGTTTTTTTTGTTTTTTGTTTTTTTTGAGGGCAGTGTCACTGGCCCTCTTATATGGGACCCGAATTGGGGCCGCTGGCTTCCCAAGCCAGTGCTTAACCACCACGCCACTCAGCCGGCCCTGTGATTAATCTTGAATTTACTCCTGTCTCAGATGTAAAATCTATTTCATTTTCTTTTCTTTTTCCGTCTAGGTATGTAGTTGCTCAATCAATGTCTATTGAAATGGGCAACACTTTTGAGTGATTTGCAGTGGTATCTTTGTCAAATATTAAATGACCATATATGAGTTCTGACAATTAAATTGGCAAACGTGTTGCAATAATGTTGTTAACCTTTTCTGATATCAGAGGGATCATTCATTATAAATTTGTATGAACTGGACAAACAATAAACCATGCTTACTATTTGGAAGTGCCGAAAAGGCTGTATGAAAATGTTAGATGAAAACGACCTGAACTTTTGGCCAACAATTCATGACTCTTGTATCATGACAATGCATCAGCTCACACGGCATTGTCTGTGAGGGAGTATTTAGCCAGTAAACAAATAACTGTATTGGAACACCCTCCTTCTTCCCCTTATCTGGCTCCCAAGGACTTCTTTCTTTACCCAGAGGTAAAGGAAATTTTGGAAGGAAGACGCTTTGATGACATTCAGAACATCAAGGGTGACACCACGACAGCTCTGATGGACATTCCAGAAAAAATGTTCCAAAATTGTTTTGAAGGGTGGATTAGGCACTAGTGTTGATGTATACCTTCCCAAGGGGACTATTTTGAAGGTGACTGTAGTGATATTCAGCAATGAGGAATGCAGCACTTTTTCTAAGATGAGTTTGTGAATTTAATTGCCTGACCTCATATATATCTATTTCTGTGTCTTCCCTATTCTGTCCCATTATTTTAGTTTTGCATCTCTTTTTACCAATAACTAATATCTAAATTGTTTCTTTAAAAAAAGTCTTGAGTCCTCACAGTAAGTCCTTCAAGTTTATAATTCAAAATAGCAATGGCATTCTAGATCTTTTGTTGTTCAATACACATTTTCAAGGGCTGGCTGAGTGGCGCGGTTGTTAAGAGATGGCTTGGGAAGCCAGTGGCCCCGGTTCAGATCCCACATATGAGGGCCAGTGACACTGTCCTCTTAAAAAAAATAGAATAAATAAATGCACATTTTCAAATAAGTTTGTTAATTTACAAATACATATAAGAACTATTACTAAAATATTTATTGGAATTACATTAAATATATAAATTAATTTTAAGTCAACTAATACCTTAAAAATACCGAGTATTCCAAAGTATAAATATATAGTTTCTTATTCTTAAGTAGTGTATAAGAAACATTTATACACTCAAACATAATTACATAAGGATGGCCATACACTACACAGCATGCTGGGAAAACAGAGAGTAATTCAGCCCTTCACTGGTGGGATATAAGCAAATGAGGATGCATAATGTGTGGAGTCATTCATATATTTTCTTTTTCTGAAACACATAAATCTTTTCAATCATACCTCCTCTCCTAAACAGAAGTGAACAAAAGTGTGAGCAGAATCCTGAAGTGGTATGTTTTTGGAAATTATTTCATATGAAAGCATGATAAAAGAGAATATATGATGTCCCATACAAGGTCATATAGATAATTCAACCACATCTCAAAATATCACAAAATACAAACAAACACACACACACGCAAAAAAAAATAATAATAATAATCTTTTTAAACTTGATCTTCTATTCCACTGGTGAGGTCTCAAGCCAAAAAATCATACTTGAAATATTTCTGAACCCATATCTAATTTGTCACTAAATATTGATGTTAATTTTACCTCAATATGTTATGCCAAATATGTTTCAGCAATACTATTTTCTAATGGCTCACATAAGGCTTTGTGATAATAAGTTATATATATACAAAATATAAAACAAAATTTCAAAAACATAGAGATGCCCAAATTTTGAATCCTGAAGTTCCTCCCATTGTGAGTGTTGCAGGGATAATACTAAATTCCCTTTCCTAGTAGGTTCAAGTCTATAAAGCAACTATAAGCAATACTCTGAAATGAACTCTGATGCGTGGTCCATTTCCAGTTCAATCAGCAAATTGTGGTGATGATTTTTCAAGCTAAATATTTTTCATTCTTTATTTTTCTCTACTTATACTACTTATAATCGTATCTTTGAAAAAGTTTTTATCAGTCATCTGGACCACTAAAATAGCCTCCTAACTACTGTACACTAGTTTGCTCTACCCCTCCCTCTGGTGTTCCTTCTGTTTATTGTGGTTGGAGAATCTCTTGAAATACAGGTCAAATTCCTTCATTATCCTACATCAAAGCCATCAAGGCTTCTTATTGCTCTTAATATGGAGGCAAAATGTATTAAAGTAGACAATAAAGTTTTTAGCTCTTAATGAACACTGTCATTGGTCTTATTACCAGCTTACTCCATAATGTGAACTAACTCTGTATCCCTGCTCAGTTCCTTATTCTTTCTAAGCTCACTGTTGAAGGACAGACAGAGGGACAGCATAGGAAAAGGAGGAGGAGCTTAGGAGAAAGAGGAAGGGAAAGAGAGAGAGAAAAAAGAAAACAAATGTAGTAATAGGTGGTGACTGCAATACCTGACGTATGACAAAGAATCCATGCAAGTACCAATGATAAGAAAAACATACTATAAACTTATTTTTTTTTTTTTTAGCTGAGCCATCCTGCCACCTGTTGGTAGTTTAGTGGCAGCTCAGCTCAGGATGGGCATTGAACCGCTGTTGCTCAGAGCTCAGCTTACACTCTTGAGTGAGCTCTTAACCAACTGAGCCACTTGGCTGACCCTTATAAACTTTTAAAGGAAGGCTAAAGTCTCTAATCTGAAACTGAATAGATATCTCTTCAAATACACCTTTTCAAAATCGGATATATGAGAGGATATCTTATAGATCAGCAAAAGTTTTTTTTTTTTTTTTAAAGTCAGTGATACAATGAATGGTGGATCTCCTTGTAGCAGCTACTCCAGCAATTATTCTTTATGGCATCATTATGCGTACCCAATAGATTTTCTAATAAACTGGTCTTTTAGCATTTTGCCTGTCTTCTTGGTACTTCCATTTACATTCCAAATTAACTATAATTGTTTATCCTTTAATACTTTGGTGGCAAAACACATTGTTACACACACACACACACACACACACACACACACACACACATATATACATTTCCTCCTGCACTGCAGTTCAGAGTAAGATACTTAATCACATATATTCCAAAGATGTGCTCAAAATCTGTTTGAAATATTTCAGGTAAAACTATCTCTGCCAAATATAAAATTGCTACATTTTCCTGAATACATACACACACACACACACACATACACACACACACACACACACATATTTTTTCTACTCAAAAACCACTAGTTAATCTCTCTTACTCCAAGGGTATTTTCTCATTTGTCTGGTAGTCTCGAAAATTATGAGAAAAGAAAAAGAAAAGGCTAAGAGAGGCAAATAAAAACAAAGAAAAGAGAGAAAAAAAGAACTTGACAGATACTCTAAATTTTTCTACATTTAGTTTCACAAGATGCTAAACAGGATGCACATTTGTAATGTTAGTGTCTAATTGGCATTTGAAATCCTTGGCTGCCTATGAAAGATAAGCAAACAAAGCTCAAACAGTGACCACTGTTCACATATGTAGGTTTATTTTCTTTAGCTCAATGATAAGAAAGATTGTAACCTATTCACCTTTTTATTCACCATCAACTTAAAAAATACTTATCATACAATTTTTCTCACTATGTGGGAGACCCAGTAGTGAGAGAAGTTTCTGTGTGATCTTGAGTTGGAATCTAGAGCTATTTAACTTCTATATTTATACTCCTGACCACCCTTCAGTAATGTTAGTCCACAAGGTTATGAAGGATGTCAATCTAAATATCAAAATAAATGTGTTGTAAACATTTTTATTTTTAGTCAAGTAAATTTTGGATTTGCTAGTACGTTATTGGCAAAAATTGCTCATCTCCAAAGCTAAAATCTTAATACTCTTAAAGAATATCCAAAGAAGAAATTGAGAAATCATCTAGTAAATGCAAGCAAAAAAAAAAAATGTGCATTTAGACAAAAGTGAATTTGAGGAGCGTGAATTTTTAGATTTCTCATAAAATCATTCAGTTGTCCATTTCATCGAACAAAAAATAATCCCAATTTTTAAGAATACAGTTTAGCTAAAAACCATATTGCATAAATGTATATTCACTGTATATATGAAGAGTAATTCTTCAAACAGAGACTTGCATATTTTCACAGAAAGCAACTAAAGCAAATCTAAATTCATTCCAATAATTAAAAGGGTCATATACTCTCGGAAATGCTACATAACGCTCATAGTGCTTATGTCTTTATCTTAAGGTGTTTATTCAATGATCTCTTGCTACAATTAGGATTAAATATTATGCACATTAAAAAAAATAAAAAGTTTGCATTTTCTCAGATGACCTCTTGCCTTTTCAGTAAATCCAACATTTAGCTGATTGTGTTCAATCTAAGAAGACACTGTCAACGAGGAAACAGAAAATCTGAATTAGAAACATCTTTAGAAGGCAGATGTTATAAAGCTTTATGTAATAGTCATACTCATACTCATACACACAGACACACACACACAGGGTGCCAAAATATATATATACACATTCATACACTATATTAAAATTAGACCCATGGTAACGACTTTGAGAACCTCTTGTAACTGCAGAAGTCAAACGTGATTTTTATCAGTATATATTGAGTACTACAATTTAATACAGTTTTTTTCCTTTCTTAAAATGTGTATATATTTTTGGATGGATGGATGGATGGATGGATGGATGGATGGATGGATGGATAGATAGATAGATAGATAGATAGATTATATATATATATATATATATTTTTTTTTTAATTTCTTTTTTTGAGGGCAGTGTCACTCATATGTGGGACCCGAACCAGGGCCCCTGGCTTCCCAAGCCAGCGCTTAACCACCACGCCACTCGGTGGGCCCCAGATGATAGATATTTAAATCTGCATCATTTATAGTCTTCAATCTGTCTGCAAAGGAATGAAAAATAGTTTGCTGAGTTCCTGCCACTAGAATATTCACCAAAACACTGGATATAAACCATCAAGAGGACTGGAAAAGAGACTATTTACCTCATCATTTGAAAGGTGCAACTAGACTTGATCAGTTGTTTTAGTTCTGCTCCAATCGTCCATCATGCCCTCAACTTCATATCAATACAGTACACATGCTCTATGAAATCTTTAAAAGGTTTTTCAAAGATTAAATAAATGAAAATATCATCAGAAAAACTTACATACTAATGTCAACAGAGTATGAAATTATATCAAATTATCCCTCACAGTCTCTCAGGTCCAAGTTACACACTATATCCTTAACCAGGATTAATCTCCACTTAAATCTTCCAATGAGGAAATACAAGTATGACTTCAGTAAAGCATACAAATTAAAGGATCAGTTGCATGATGACTGATAAGGAAACTACCACAATTATTTTTGAATAATACTTTATTCCTGAATAATTCCCTTTGAAACATGACTCTACATAATGTTAACCTGCAATTACAAAATATGTAATACATCTATTTTTTAAACACAATCAAATAGAATACAAGTGGTTAAAAATTATGTTTTTAAACATTGGGAAAACAACTTTAATACCTGCCTTCTTTTTCTATAGGAAGTTGTGCATACATTGAAAAAGAGATTTTCCTGACCCCATTTTCACTGGACTGCTTTCTCTACAAATAGCAAAGGTCTAGTTATTATTAGCCATGCCCAATAGACCTAAGGGTGAAAGGATTATTGAATATGGCATACATTTTGTTAGGAAAAGGCACAAGAGATAAAAATACAGCTGTGGGATTATTATAAAAATTTGCTTTTGCTGAAAGGTAAATTGTCAGGAATTTTTTTCTTCCCTATTTTAATTAGGCAATCTTGGGCATAGTTTATGTTCAGAATAATATAAATGGTGTGGGAAATGAGTGTAATTTAGCAAGCAATAATTTTTAAAATAGCCCTTTAAGATAGTTTTGTAGGTCTCTTGAAGTTCCAACAGCTGGTTTGCAATTACAGAAATGTAGTAGAGCCTATCACTCTGGGACAGCTGAATTACGGAAACGTTGTGGAGTAGGATCAAAGGCTGACAAGGGGCTCTGCTTAGAAGATAAAGAAAGTGCAATAGGATTGTGAAAAGTTTTATTTGAGATCATTTCCTTATCTCTTAAAGACTGAATAAAACTTTTTGAATCATCAGCAATCCAGAGCAATACACTTTCCTCTGACCGGAGTTTCCATAAGCCAACTGCTGTAGTTTAATACTTCGATTTGTTGGGAACAAAAACAAAAAGGAAGGAGAAGAAAGGCTGGTTGTGCTGTGCCAGCCAGGCAAAGCAAACCGTCGTATGCAGTTACATCACAAGGTGAGGTGCAATATTTATTCAGATGTGCTTTTAATTAGGGAATTCTTGTATTACATATTAAGTTACTAAAACTGATGAGGTAGATCTATATGTACAGATCTGAGAATGCCCTGGCTTTTTCCATCTTTGAACTTCTTGGTGCACCTGTATGTTCACAGGCACCATCCTTTCTCTCTTTGGACCAGCATTATCTTCTCATCTCCTATCTCTGACTCTCTAAGAGAGCAGACTGGCATAAACATAGTTAAATGTACTAGGTATTAGGAATGTTCCCCACATCTAATTTATCATGGTTTCATTAACATTTCAATGAACTCAGACTTAAATGTACTACACAATTGCAAAATTTATTTGAATCTTCTGTTTTGTGAGTGAAAGCTTACCATGATTTGTATTACAGATATCAAATTTGGATATTTTTGATCATTTGGTGGAGAAGATAAAATACATAGGCTCAGAACTCCTATTCCATTAAAATAGGTAGTTCATTTATAAAGTGATTATATATAACATTCATTAATTCATAGAACATGAACTGTTCTATGAACATGAAATTACATCACTTAAAGAGGTGGACCTATCCCATCCTTGAAACTTACTTAGTTTTGCAACAAATTTTGTGTGTATGTTTTTGCTTTTGTTTTACAGTTATCAATAATTATACAGATAAATCAATTTTAATTTAAATTCAGCTTTAAAATTTTGTATTTTGAATAAATATCACTTTATCAAAGATATTTCTATCTACTCATGCTATTAATAATTATTTGCATTGTGTGAGTAAGAACCAGAGATCTTTGTAAATTTTACTGGAATGATATTGTAGGTTATTGTATTTCTAAACAAAATTTGAGTACCGTTCAGTTCTTTCTTGATAGTTGTATAAACATTAGCTTTCCCAAAAGTTTTAATATAATCATCTATTGAGTTAGGCTTGATTTCACATATTCATTCATTGGACTCTATAGTTAAAACAGGTTTATTTTTGTTATTCTAGGCTTGACTACATACACTTATCTGTGCTATGTTTCTTTCTAGTTCTATCCAGAAATTCAAGTGTTCATTGCATAGCAGTGAGCCATTTTCATCTGATTTTGATTAGAGTTTTTTTAGGGTTATCTGTGCATCTATAGCCATCATTATCTATCATTCAACAAGCACTTATACAGGAAGAGTGATTAATGTAATATGATGTATATATTTGAAAGACTACACACTTCAAATACATCCATCTATCTATCTATTTATAAATTTATTTAGCAAGCATTTCTATGTTTGTACTGTCTAGGCGATATTTTAAGTGCTTTGCAAAAATATTAACTCACTTAACCTTTACAAAGAGCCTATGAATTAAATAATGATTTTAGAGATGAAGAAATGGAGGCCAAAATATGGTATGTAACTGCTATAGCAGTTCAGCAAGCACAGTGGGAGAGCCAGAAATCAAACCATGTTCCTGATGTTTTCGCCAATTTACTATGTTGTCTCTCATATGGGTAAACTATTTTGAGACAATAAATTTTGTATTCTTGTTTTTCCTAGTCTTCCTTTCTTACTGTCTCTGTATTTGCTAAATCAAGAAACTAGTTAAGATTTTATTAAGATTTCACTTACATATATTTTTCTACAACTTAAGTTTTGGATTCATTCATATCTAAGAATATCATTTTTTTAAAAACTCTTTTTAAATATACCTTTCTCCAGCTGGAACTGACACTAGGTCACATCTTGAGTTCCAGGCAAAAAAAGCTTCATGACCTTTTTTCCTTGAGTAAAATTATAGTTGGGCATTTATTTCTTTTACTGTCTTCATATTGGGGGTGTAAACACTAGACAGAAGTTATGATGAGGTCCAGTGAAAATAGGCCTCATAGTATCAAAGGATTTTCAGTTTATCTTCTCAGTTCTGCTTGAGTAGCAAAGATGTTACCCATGGGCTTTGTCCCAAATTCTTCTTAATGACAAACCGAATTTGCCTCCTGTGCAGAGCCAACTATTAATGATGTCTAGCAAACAACTGGTTCAAACTCCAGGCACTTATGATCCCAGGTACTTATAATCTCTTCCCATCACTTGAATCTAATTACATATGTTCTAACCTGTTAATCATTAGATTTGGGAATCAAACATATTTAACAACACCAAAAACTTTTACTCACTTGTGCGTAATTCTCTGAGTGAAATTAAATAAATGAAGCAAATAAAGATGTAGGTTACAATCCCTTTACAGGAAAGGATTTTACTAGCCTAATTTCTGTATCATGAAATGATTTTTTTTTTTCAATTCTGGCTATACATCTCATTTACTTAAGTAGTATTATAATACAACAAAGGAAATTTGGTCCCCTTTGAGTTCATTGTAATTCGATGTTCAGTATAGTGGAATATGTTTAAGAAATAATGCAAAACATATCATTACAATAATTATAAAATGAACTGAAAAAATTTTAGTGTTGAAAATGGAAAACCTCAGTTTTTCACTTCCCTATGTAAGTAAAACCTGGATTTCTTCTGTGTGTCTTCTTTACTATTCACACAGAACACTTAACTTCTAGGCACCTGATGTGTGGAGGTTTTACCCCACACCAAGCAATTTTCTGTGATACCAGCTTGGCGTCCTACCATTCAACTTAATTCTGACACTATCTTCCCAGAGATAGCATCAGATTCCACAGATTAAGGGCTCAGTACCAGAAGAAATGCCCCCACCCCCACGTCAGGTGGCAGTACTAAGCACAGGTTATCACTTGTGCTTCTGACTGACTGGTGACAGGTTAAAATTTCCAATGACCCCTTCCAACTCAAGATACAAGTCCAATTGTTATCTGTACTTTTGACCCGTTGGCTATAAATCAAAGTTTCCCATGACCAATTCCTGGCGTTCAAATAATTTGCTAAAGCAGCTCACAGAACTCAGAGAAACATTTTACTCACAAGATTACTGGTTTATTATAAAAAGGATATGTATCAGGAACAGCCAGATGGAACTGATGCATAGGGAAAGACATGAAGAAGCGGCCTACAAGCCTCCATGCCTTCTCTAGGCAGGCTGCTCTTCCAAAATGTCCCCGTGTTCATCAACCTAGAAGCTCTTTGAACCCCATACTACTGGGTATTTTATGCAGGTTTTATCATATAGGCATGATTTGATCATTAACTCCATTGTCAGCCCTCCTTCCTTCTCAAGAAAATGGAGATAGGGCTGAAAATTCCAAGCTTCTAATCATGCATTGGTCTTTCTGTTGACCAGCCTTTATCCAAGTCATCCAAGAGCCCACCCAGAGTTGTTTCATTAAAACAAAAGATAGACCCTGGGGGCAAGATGGCGGCTGTGAGGAGGGCGCCATGAAATCTCCCCTGGAAATATCCACAATTTGAACTTCTAATACGCTTCAAAGAGACATCTACTCATCACACAGAGCAACTAAGAGTTCCACACAAGGATTGCTGGAAGGTGGGCAGGCCGGGCGAGTAGGGGAAGAAGGCAGCGAGACGCGTGAGGTGCAGCCCACACCCGCGGCTGCTGAGTCCCGGTGAGTGTTGCCCCGGCTCGCTCCCTGCAGCCCGCGGCCCACCTAGAGTTCAGCCAGAGCGCGTTGGTTTGCAGTCTGAGGCAGAAGCTCAGGCCGGGCAAGTGCGGGAGGAGAGAGAGGAGACGACTGTGCAGAGGTACGAGCTGCACCCGCGGCTCGCCGGGTCCCAGGAAGCAGGGTGCAGAGCCCCGCAGCGACAGGGCAAGATCAGTCCCTGCACCCTCCCGGTTCAGGGATCAGTCTCTGTGCCCACCGGGTCCTGCGGAGCGCAGAAGCCTGAAACCCGGGAGCAGGGGGAAACAGAGGACTCGCCCGCGGAGAAGCAGCACGTGGGGCGGAGACGCAGGTCCCCGAGAGATGGAGCGGGGATCTGAGCCTCCGGGCAGGGGGTGTGCAGTCCCCTAAATCCCGGCAGACCATTTGGGAGACCAGCAGGAGCACTGCGCGGGCGCGCGCCAGCTCCAAGGCAGAAGCCTTAAACCCGGGAGCAGGGGAAAAAGAAGACTCACTCGGACACGCAGCGCGCCGGGCAGAGACGCAGGTCCCCGAGAGACGCGGAGTGGGGATCTTGGCCACACGGTAGGGTGCTCGCAATTCCCTAAATCCCGGCAGACCCTTTGGGAGAGCAGCAGGAACTCCGCTGGAGCATAAGAGGCAAAGGCCTTAGCTTAAAACAATGTTGGAACTGTGGCTTTATTTTTATGTTTTTTATTTTTTTTTCCTTTTTCTACTCTTGAACAGAAAGCAAAAAAACCCCAATAACTCACCCACTCCCACAAACTTTGGCCCCCGCCAAGACAGTCTTAAACTGACTCCTGAAGGGATCAATAGGGGCAGACTAGGAAGATATCCTTACCTGCAGGGGGTTGAGAATTTCCACCCAGTAAAGGCTGCAGAGTGAGACTACCTACCCCGCCCCCACCTTTAGGCAAGGCTTGGGAGGCAGAGCAGGTTCACCTGCTGAGGCACTAATTAACAGATTCTTAGCAGCAGGCTTTTGGTAGTGAGGAATTCTTTAATTCTCCACAGCTGTCAACCCAAAGGGTGCCCAGGGACACTCATTGAGCCTTTAGGGGTGCACCCTGCCTTGGGATAGGCAAAAGCAAAAAGGCAGTGACTTTGTAAAAACCACCAATCACATGTCACAACCACACTCAAGTACAGCAAACCTGCAGTGCCAGGATCACGCTAGGCATCAGGTGGCCTACTGTTCCGACAAGACCCACAGGAATTTTTGTACAGCAGACAAACTGAAAAGAGCTTGGTGGACTTTAGCCTAGACCGGCACGTTTGGTTTTATTCTGTTTTGTTTTCCCTTTATTGGCTGCTTATCTTGGTTGTTTTTGGTTTTTATTTCTATTTCATTCTAATCATATTGTAGTTTTTAATATAGGCATATATATAGGTGTATATAGGTGAATATATGTCCATATATATGGGTGTGTAGACAAATATATATATATTTTTTTTCCTTTTTTCTTTTTCTTTTTCTTTCTTTTCTTTTTCTTTTTTCCCCACCCTCACTTTCTCTCTTATTTTATTCATTCTTCTCACTGCTATACTTTTCCTCTTTCCTTTTTTCTGCAAATTTTATTTTTTAAAATTTTCTTACTTTTTTTATTATTATTTTAGTTTATTTTTATTTTCTATTTTTTACGTATAGCTAATCAGTTTCTCATGTTTATTCTATTTTTTATTTTAGGATATTGTATTTTATTTTGTTTCCTCTTCTGTTATTATTGAGTGTGTGGTTTTGTTTTGTTTCTGTTTGTTTTCTTCATTAGTATAATTGATATTTCTGTACAAGTTGACTGTAGTTTGATGCTTGGTTTTTTTTTACTTGTGCGAGCATTTGGTTTCCTTTGGTGGCTGCGGAGGTTGTTCTTGTTGATCTGTTATGCTCTAAAATCACTCTGCAGCAGTGGGTGCAAACAAACAGACACAAGAATCATCATACCCGGAGGCCAACTTTAGATAAAACCAGAGCATTTCTGGGTTTGACATACAAGAGTCACACCCAAAAGGAAGTTGCTACAGGTACTAAGACCCATAGGGTCCAAGTTTCACCAGAGGGGTCAATCCTCTCACAGCAGCTCATACACTGCAGACGCTGCTGATTCTCACAGCTAATCAGTCTGGGAGTCAATCCCACCTACTGACAAACCAAAAGTAATCAAAACTAAAACTTCAACAAGTGAGGACGCACGACACAAGGAACACCTCATATACAAGCACAGGAGAATAGGGAGACTGAGTAATTCAAATATAAAGGACACACACCATATAAGTTTACCCAGAAAAGACTGAGAAATCTGGGGGATCTATCTGTTATATTGAAGCAAACACAAAGAGTAAGCCAGAATGGGGAGACAAAGAAACATAACACAAATAAAAGAACAGAAGAAACTTCCTGAATCAATGGAAATAGAGGAAACAGAGGTAACCAACCTATCGGAGACAGAGTTCAGAACACTGATTATTAGAATGTTCAAGGAAATTAATGAAAATATAAAGAAGGATAGAGAAATCATGAAAAGCAACCAGCTAGAACTTAAGAACACAATTACTGAATTAAATAACAAACTTGATGGAATCACTAGCAGATTGGATGAAGCAGAAAATTGAATCAGTGACTTAGAAGACAAAATAGCAGAGATCACCCATGCGGAACAACAAAAAGAAAAAAGAATGAAAAACATGGAAAATAGTTTAAGAGAGCTGGGGGACAACATCAAACGCAATAACCCACGGGTCATTGGAGTACCAGAAGGAGAAGAGAGGGAGCAAGGGATTGAGAATATATTTGAAGTAATAATGTCTGAAAACTTCCCTAACCTGGCAAAGGACATTGAAATACAAGCCCAGGAAGTGCAGAGAGTTCCAAGCAGGATGATTCCAAACAGGCCCACTCCAAGACACATTATAGTGAAAATGGCAAGGGTTAAGGACAAAGACAGAATCCTTAAAGCAGCAAGGGAAAGGCAGCAAGTTACTTACAAGGGTACCCCCATAAGATTATCAGCTGACTTTTCTACAGAAACTTTGCAGGCCAGAAGGGAGTGGCAGGAGGTTTTCAAAGTGATGAAAAATAAAGGCCTACAACCAAGATTGCTGTATCCAGCAAGGTTATCATTTAAAATCGAAGGCGAGATAAGGAGCTTTGCAGAAAAAAATAAGTTAAGGGAATTCATTACCACCAAGCCAGCTTTGCAGGAAATGCTAAAAGGGCTTCTTTAAGTAGAAGAGAAAAACAACCTATGAGAGACTACGAACACAAATAACAAAATGGCAATAAATACACACCTATCAATAATCACATTAAATGTAAATGGATTAAATGCTCCAATAAAAAGACATAGGGTGGCTGAATGGATAAGAAAGCAAGACCCCAGCATATGCTGTATACAAGAGACTCACCTCAGATCCAAAGACTCATACAGGCTGAAAGTAAAGGGATGGAGTAAAATATTTCATGCAAATGGTACTGAGAAAAAAGCTGGAGTAGCAATACTTATATCAGATAAAATGGACTTTAAATTGAAGAATATAACAAAGGACAAAGAAGGACACTTCATAGTAATGAAGGGATCGATCCAACAAGAGGACATAACTCTAGTAAACATCTATGCACCTAACATAGGAGCCCCTAAATATATAAAACAGATATTGTCAGACATAAAGACAGAGATCAACAGTAACACTATCATAGTAGGGGACTTCAACACCCCGCTGTCACTAATGGACAGATCCTCCAGACAGAAAATCAATGTGGAAACAGCGACCTTAAATGACACATTAGACCAGCTGGATTTAACAGACATTTTCAGAGCATTTCATCCCAAAGCTACAGCATATATGTTCTTTTCAAGTGCACATGGAACATTTTCTAAGATAGACCACATGTTAGGCCACAAAACAAGTCTCAATAAATTTAAGAAGATTGAAATCATTTCAACTGTATTCTCTGACCACAATGCTATGAAACTAGAAATCAATTATAAGAAGAAATCCGGGAAGCTGACAAATAAATGGAGGCTAAACAATATGCTATTAAAGTGAGTGGGTCACAAATGAGATCAAGGAGGAAATCAAAAGATACCTCGAGACAAACGATAATGAAAACACCACGACCCAAAATCTCTGGGATGCTGCGAAAGCAGTCCTAAGAGGGAAGTTTATAGCAGTGCAAGCCTACCTAAAGAAGGAAGAAAAATCTCAAATCAACAGGTTATCCTTACACCTAAGGGAACTGGAAAAAGAACAGCAAAAGAGGCCCAAGGGGAGTACAAGAAAGGAGATAATAAAGACCAGAGCAGAAATAAACAATATAGAGAGCAGAAAAACAATTCAAAAGATCAATGAAACCAAAAGCTGGTTTCTTGAGAAGATAAACAAAATCGACAAACCTCTAGCCAGGCTCATCAAAAAAAAAAAAGAGAGAGGACTCAAATTAGCAAAATCAAGAATGAAAGAGGGGAAATAACTGCAGACATCACAGAAATACAAAAAATTCTAAGAAATTACTATGAGCAACTATATGCCAACAAATTTGACAATCTGGAAGAAATGGATAATTTTCTAGAAGCATACAACCTTCCAAAGCTAACACAAGAAGAAACAGAAAATCTAAATACCCTGATTACTACCACGGAAATTAAATCGGTAATTGACAAGCTCCCAAAAAACAAAAGCCCTGGACCAGACGGCTTCACAAGTGAATTTTATCAAACATTCAAAAAAGAACTATCACCTATTCTTCTCAAATTATTCCAAAAAATCCAGAAGGAGGGAAGGCTCCCAAACTCTTTTTATGAAACCACTATCACCCTGATTCCAAAACCAGATAAAGACATCACAAAAAAGGAAAACTACAGGCCAATCTCCCTGATGAATATAGATGCAAAAATTCTCAATAAAATATTAGCAAACAGAATTCAGCAATACATTAAGAAGATCATACATCATGGTCAAGTGGGATTCATCCCTAGGGCGCAAGGCTGGTTCAACATCTGTAAATCAATTAATGTGATACACCACATCAACAAAATGATGGATAAAGATCACATGGTCATTTCAATAGATGCAGAAAAAGCATTTGACAAAATCCAACAGCCATTTATGTTAAAAACCCTTAGAAAAGTGGGAATACAGGGATCATATCTCAACATAATAAAAGCCATATATGATAAACCTACAGCTAACATCATACTCAATGGGGAAAAAGTAAAACCATTCCCCTTAAGATCAGGAACAAGACAAGGCTGTCCACTTTCTCCTCTTTTATTCAACATAGTGCTGGAAGTTCTAGCCACAGCAATCAGACAACAAAAAGAAATAAAAGGCATCCAAATTGGCAAGGAAGAAGTAAAATTGTCATTATATGCAGATGACATGATACTGTATATAGAGAACCCCAAAGACTCCATCAAAAAACTATTGGAACTGATAGACGAATTCAGTAAAGTAGCGGGATATAAAATCAATGTTCAGAAATCATTGGTATTTGCATATACCAATAATAAACTAATGGAAAGAGAAATTAAGAAAACTGTCCCATTTACAATTGCGTCAAGAACTATAAAATACGTAGGAATAAATTTAACCAAAGAAGTGAAAGATCTGTACTCAGAAAATTATAAGACACTGAAGAAAGAAATCATAGAAGATACAAATAAATGGAAACACCTACCATGCTCATGGATAGGAAGAATTAATATAGTTAAAATGTCCATACTGCCTAAAGCAATATATAGATTCAATGCAATTCCTATCAAACTACCAAGGGCATTTTTCACAGAAATAGAAAATATAATCCTAAAATTTATATGGAATCATAAAAGACCCAGAATAGTCTCAGCAATTCTGAGAAATAAAAACAAAGTCGGGGGGATCACGCTACCAGACATCAAAACCTACTACAAGGCCACAGTAATCAAGACAGTTTGATATTGGCATAAAAACAGGCACATCGATCAGTGGAACAGAACAGAGCGCCCAGAATTAAATTCAAGCATTTACGGACAGCTAATCTATGACAAGGGAAGCAAGAATTTACACTGGAGTAAAGATAGTCTATTCAATAAATGGTGCTGGGAAAATTGGACTGACACATGCAAAAAAATGAAACTGGATCATCTCCTTACGCCTTATACAAGAACAAATTCAAAATGGATTAAAGACTTAAATGTAAGACCTGAAACCATAAAAATCCTAAAAGAAAATATAGGGAGTACATTTGCAGACATTACCCGGAGCAATATTTTTACTGATACATCCCTACGGGCAAGGGAAGTAAAAGAAAAAATGAACATATGGGATTATATCAGACTTAAAAGTTTTTTCACAACAAAGGAAACCATTAATAAAACAAAAAGGAAGCCTACTGAATGGGAGAATATATTTGCCAACGATATATCTGATAAGGGGTTAATATCCAAAATTTATAAAACACTCATGAAACTCAACACCAAAAAAACAAACAACCCAATTAAAAAATGGGCAGAAGATATATATGAAGAGACATTTCTCTAAAGAGGACATACAGATGGCCAACAGGCATATGAAAAAAAGTTCAACCTCACTGGGCATTAGGGAAATGCAAATAAAAACCACCATAAGATACCACCTCACTCCAGTCAGAATGGCTATCATCAACAAATCAACAAACAACAAGTGCTGGCGGGGCTGTGGGGAAAAGGGGACCCTGCTGCACTGTTGGTGGGACTGCAGATTGGTGCAGCCACTATGGAAGTCAGTATGGAGGTATCTCAAAGAACTGGAAATAGAACTACTGTTTGACCCAGCAATTCCACTCCTAGGTATTTATCCTGAAAAAACCAAGACACTTATTCAAAAAACGTTATGCACCCCTATGTTCATAGCAGCACAATTTACAATAGCTAAGACTTGGAAACAACCAAAATGCCCATCAGTAGATGACTGGATTAAGAAACTGTGGTATATTTATACAATGGAGTATTACTCCGCTATAAGGAAGAATGAAATCGTGCCATTTGCAATGATATGGATGGACCTAGAGACTATAATGTTGAGTGAAATAAGTCAGTCAGAGAAGGACAAATACCATATGGTCTCACTCATATGTGGAATCTGAAAAGCTGTATGAATGAGCAAAGTAAACAGAAACTGTCTCATAGATATAGACGAAAAATCAGGGTTGCTAATTGGGAGGGGAATGGGGATGAGGGAGAAGGGGAAGGGATTAGACAGCAAAAATAGGCAACTACAATATTGCTACTGGGATAGGAAAAACAGTTTGGGGAATATAATTAATAATGTTGTAAATATTCTGTGGAATGTCAGATGATCATAGGTCTTGTTAGGGAGACCATTTCATGGTTGGAGTAGAGGTTTGATCACTGCACTGTATTACTAAAGCGGAGGTGGTATACCTACTCTAATTGAATATATATAGATAGTCACGGGATGTGGATTATACTGTGTAAGAGAGTCAGAGGAAGAGTAATAGATATATATGATATGGGGGAGGAGTGGGGTGGTGTATTGGGGGTGGGGGGTTGTCACTTTGAAGGGTAAAATGTATAACTATTGCACTGTGTTGTACACCTGAAACTAATTTAAAAAAAAAAAAAGATATTACTATCACATAGGAAATTACAAGGATTTCAGCAGCTCTGTACCAGGAACAGAGGTCAAAGACCAACATTAGAACAAGTCATGCTCCTATTTTTCTTATCACTTAGGAAATGACAAGGGTTTTAGGAGCTCTGTGCTAGGACCAGGGGAGAGACCATTATGACCAATATATATTTTCTATTATCTGTCAAATGCCATATAACGGTGGTTGTTAGGTCCATTCAAATGCTTCAAATTTTTACTCAATTTACCTTTTAAGTAATATTTAATGACTGGCAAAATTATAGTTGCAAACCTTTTAGGTATAAAAATAAACTATGAGACCTTTATAGTCTTATAGACAGAATGAGATAATTTCAATTAAAATATAAATAGATTTAATTCATTTCATTTTTAATATTGAGTTTAAAAATCCAAATAATATAATAATCAAATTTTGAAATAAGAACATCTGAAAGGAAAACAAGATTCTTGTTTTAAGTAATATTACTGTGATTATGTGTAACCTATCACCCTTAATAGTTTTCATTCTAGTCACAGGAGATCTGGTACCTCTAGATGGCACTTTCTGCAATATCTTCCTTCCCCTCTGCCTTCCTTTTTTTTTCCTGAGCACAGTGATTCCTTCCTAAATACTCCAGTAATAGGCCTCTGGCTCAGACCTTAACTTCAGTCTTCTATTAAAAGAATACATAAATACTATACTTTAATTAGTTTATAATCTTCACATCTGAATATAACTCATATAGGCACAGAAATTTTGACTCATTCTATCTCTGTAAGTTGTTCGGCTGTTGTTAAAGCTACACCAATTTTAACTCACTGTGAAAATTTAGTTTTTTCTCAGAAGCATAGAGAATTTCCTTTTTATTCCTTTGAATAAAAATAACGATATATTTGAGTGATCATTCTGTTCATAAATTAAACTAAAACTAGTAAACCATACTTTTATAACCTTAATTGCTTAAAATTTATGAAAATGTTTTTTTATTTAAACCTTTGATTATTGATTAAAATACATTTACTTTTTTCTAGAGATTCCATTATTACAATTGAGATCTATGCTTAATATCTTATGCTTAACAAATTTATATTATTTTATCCTATTAATTTTCACCATTTTCCTTCTTTTTCATATTTGACTTTTCCCACCAAATGAAAATTTATCATGTAAATTCTTTTTAATTCTTCCAATAATTATATTATTGATCACATAAATGTACTTTAATTGAGATAGTGCTACTCAAACATTTGTAAGATAAATGAATAAACGCAAATTTTGGAAAAGGCCATTCCTTTTCATTTATTTATATTTTTTTCTTTTATTTCCCTCATCAGGTTTTAATACTTCAATTGAATTAAGAAATACAGAGAAAATAACCACTGTTTGTTTTCAACATGAAATAATGCAATTAATATATATAAATTTGAGCCTCTATTTCAAAAATGGTGGAAAAAGTGATTGTAAACCATAATTCTGTTCTGCATTGTTGCTCAGTGATATGATGCATCCTGCTTGATTTTATACTCTATTGTTTTTCCTATTTATATGGGTGGTATCTGTATAACCGTAGGAACATTGAAAAATGCAGTTCTAAAAAAATTAAAAATTACGTTACCCTATAAACTTAGCTTGATATTATTTACCATAATTTACTGGCTTTCCTTGGTATATAGTTGGATATAGAATATGATATAACTAAGAAAGAAAATAAAATAGTGTTTCCAAATTAATCTTACTTAGAGAATAACATGTTAGTAAGAAGTAAAGCCTCATATGTCTTTATCTTAGTATCAAAAAAAATATTGTTAATGAGTACACAACAATGTTTAGATTTTAAAATCACTCTTTTTTTTTTTTAAAGCAGTGTCACTGGCCCTCATATATGGGACCCAAACCGGGGCCGCTGGCTTCCCAAGCCAGCGCTTAACCACAGCACCACTCGGCTGGCCCTAAAATCACTTTTTATGATAAACGTGTCATCATAAATAAAAATTATATTCACATCTAAAATAAATTTTGCTTTATTTAAAAAGTCATAAAAATTGAGTTCTGGATCAAATTTCATAACATTTTAGAAGTTTTAATGTATATTATCAAATTGCCTTTCCCAAAGTTGTACCTTATTTACAATGTTGTCATTACAGTGAAAATCTCTAAGCTAGATATCTGTCAGCTTTAAAGAGCACCGTCAGCTTTAAAAAGAAATAGAAAGAAATCCATAACTAGAATCATTATAAGAATTATTTAAACTGTGCTAACTTAGAAATATTGACATACATATCCTATCTTGCCTTTATACTTCCAAGAAAAATATAGTTTCATGTAGATTTATTACATTTTCAATTTATTATTAATTTTCTTTCATTTCACAAAATCTAGGATAATAAAGGTATCACTGACTTAGGACTGAAAAATAAATAGAAATTACACACACACACACACACACAGAGTCATGATTGGCATTCAAGGTGAAAATTTTGTCATTTCATGCCTAGACCAATAACATGGATGACTAATTTTATGAATCTTAGAAAATCTCTCAACTTTAAGTCAGAAACTTTAGACAATTTCTTATTATATAAACTAGAAAAAAGTGTTGAATGGGATCAGATTTCTCTGTAGAAAATTATCTAGCCCTCTTAACAGTGGTGTGCAGAGAGCCTGCTCATACAAGTCTATGGAAGCTTTCTGTAACATATTCAAGAATTTCCCTAAACAGTTAATAACTATCATTTAAAAGTGAACTACATAAACTTATAATTAAATAAAGAATAATAAAAAAGCTAATACATATTGAAACCTCATCATTACCTAATTATTTTATTATCTTTTACATTATTTCTGCTTTTGAGATATTTATTTATATCTATTATATCTGGTGAAAATATTATATAATGCTTGCTATTGCATATTATTAACAGGTGTTGTATTCAGTGACATCATGTTGGTATCTTAAACTTAGCTACAGTGGGTGTGTCTATTCCACAGAATAGTAAACACTACAAGCCAAGTCTTTGTTATTTCCTAGAGACCAGTTAAACATTTACCAGCACATCACTGTACAGACATTTACACATTTATATGTGTGTGTATATTCACACACATACATTTCCTCATTAAATTTATGTAGTTTAAACATTTACACAAACAAAAATACACGCGTTGGAAAAACACATTCAAAGTTTGCAACTGGGGTTGGGAATATGAATAAGGCATATGGATGAAATTGCATGTACAAATAAATCACCTTAAGGATATGGTCCACTGGAAAGATGTACTGTGTCCATCGTGATGATCATTACGGTCTAAAATCTTATTTCATGACTTAGGCTGTAAAGAATTACCTTAAATCCTTAAAATTTATTGGTTGCCAAATAATAAATATTGCATCAATATATCTTGATGTCATAAAACCAGAACTTTGGTGTGTTTTCTGCTATTTTTCCTTTCTTTCATTCTTTATGTCACATGGGTGCAGACGTAACAGAGAGGAGATGTCTTATGTTGGTAAACAGAGTTTGAACCTCAGGAGACAGGATGCCTCTTTCAAAAAGGCCATTGGAATTATTCTGATTTTGCAGAAGTGGTTAGACTTTACCACAGAAAACAGAAAAATGCAAAAAATCACTGATCACTGATGCCACTGGGGGTGTATTCTGAGGATCACCTGGGTAGTGTTATGGCTGCCTAGGACAACAGGGAGGAAACCCTGGCTAGGGGATAAAGCTCAGCTACTGCTAAAAGGCTGGAATTACTTTCAAATATAGTAGAACTTTTACTCCACTGTGTGCAAAACTAGTAAAAGGGTTATAGAATAATCAGCATTGAATTTTGGAGAAAGTGAGAAATAAGTGGGCACTAGATTTGGCCTTCTCTTGCTATGAGATTCCTAGGTGCTGTCGAGTTAACAGTGATAATCATGATCAAAATATAAATAATTTAAACACTAAAATATTGCAGAGGCAGTTCATCCATACTGAAGAATATGAAATTGTACATTTTTGAGTGTGTGTTGTATTTCCTAGTATATGTATTTGGTGGCCTAAAAGCATTATTCTCTCTTAAAAACCCATTTATTCTGCAGGTATTGTAACCTCATTAAAATGCAATTGGTCTTTCATCTATTCAACATAATTTATTTTTGTTTCATTGGAAGTATACCCTTTTATCTTTAGAAATATACATTTTAAGATATATGGCCAGAATAAATTTCATACCTTGAGGTAACTTTAACTGGAAGAAATTGAAGAAAGTAAACTAAAATAGTTGCTGTTCCATTGAGAATTTAACCCAAAGCACATGCCTTGGGGACATGGCCTACAAAGGAATACAATTATTTGTGTCGTATAAATGTATAAGTTGTTATTCAGTGAAAAGAGCACTGAGAGTAAAATAAAACCCAGTTTCCAAGTCCTAACTGTGGCACTTGCCCATAATATGGCCTTGGACAATCAATTTAAACATAATTTATTACCCTGTACAATGACAATAATAAGCACTCTCTTAAGCTTTGTTCAAAGAATCTTGCATGTACCTACAGTCTGTACAATTCTATGATTACTTTACTGACCATCATATACCACTTCTAACACCTCATACAGAGAAACCAAACACATTCTATAACTAGCAATAAAATTTGTGTTATTTTCCATAAATGTATTTTCCAACAAGATAAAAATCTACTTCTTTTAATTATTAATAGTTCATAAGTCAAATATGAGGCTTTAAAGTCTTACTGAATAAAAAAATGGAATTCATAGTATAAAACTCTAATAAAACAAAGAACTTTGCACATATATTATAGATATTCTACTAAAAAATTGCAACCATGTTGCCTAAAATATTCCTAAAATTCAGTACAAAAGATCATTTAAAGTCAAAGAATGAAAGTTTTGAATGTGATTCATAATGGTGATGATTTCTTTTTATTCACTGAGGCAGGCATAATTCTAGGGATGATAATTAAAACATTTCTGTTCCTTCCATCTCCTTTCAAATACTAATCTAGGTGCCATGGCAGAAATTTTCCAGATGTAATTGAGTTCTCAAATTAAGATAAGGACAGCTCAGTGGGCGTGATCCAATCAGGGTAGCTCTTTAGAAGCAGAGAATTTACCTTGCTTGAGGGAAAAGGGAATTCCGAGAGAATCAAAGCACAAAGAGCATTTGATACACTGTGTGTGTGTGTGTGTGTGTGTGTGTGTGTGTGTGTGTGTGTGTGTGTGGCTTTTTTGGGATGGTATGTGAGTGTGATGGGTGTTCATTGGCAGGGGCTCCTATGACAAAGTATATGGACAGCTTCTGGACGCTGAGAATAGCCCATGGATGTAGTCAACAAGAAAACAAGATCTCAATCCTACTACCTCACAGAAATAAATTCTGCCAACCATTTGAATGATCTTGGTAATGTATTATTCTCCAGAGACTCCACATATGATCCCAGCCCAGCCAAGCCCGTGAGTTCAGCCTTGTGGAGCCTAAACAGAGACTGTTGAGCTTGCCTGGATTTCTGATCTGCAGAGTTATTAAATAACGGGTGGTATTGTTTGAAGCTGCCAAGTTTTTGGTGTTTGTTACTTATCAATAGAAAACCAATATGTTCATTGAACAAATAGTTTTTGTGTGCCAGCAGGATTTAAGCCACTATGTTGAATTATGTAAGCAAACACGCATTAATTAATTAAATATGTAGTTTGCACTCTGAAAAATATGTAAATTAGTTGAGGAGAAAATATACATAAATAACTACATAAGATGTTTATTCCAAAAGATATATGGAGAATTGTGTTGTACTTATGAAATTGTGGTTTTGAAGTTCTCAGAGATAAAGAAGTTTCAAGGTTTTCTTTGAGCTTCTCTTAAGTTATTTCTAAGATTTTTAATTGTATGAGAAGTAAAATTCAATAAGATTTATCACACTCTCATACAGGATTAGGGAGGCAAAAAATAAGGTACAAAACTCACAAACATGAATGGGTCCTGTTAACACCCAATTATTTTCTTTTGGATCCTTGAAAAGCTACTACTCTCCAAATGAATTCTAATTGAAAGTAGATTGGATCTTACAAACATTGAAACCCACACTCATACATCATTATCTGACCGGAATAAAACCTGTAGTCAAATTATTGGTCAAGAAGTTCTGCAGCAAGATAAGCTTTATGTAGTCTCACAGAGGTGGGGATATAAAAATTAGAGTGACTTGTCCACCAAGACTCATGAGAATCAAAAACATCCTGTCTCTGTAATCACTAAAGGGAAACATCTTAATAAGTAAAGGGAATTCAGAAATAGAAGAACCTTCCAAAGATTAAAAGCCAGCATCAAAGAAATAAAATCTCAGACTGGATTTAGAGAGACAAATATTATCATAGCTAGTTTTTAAATAGCTTTACAGTTTTTAATAGCTACCATTCAGTATTCAACAAAATATTATCAGAGGATAAAATCAACTTGGCAAAAGGCAAAAGATAAATAGAACAAAATCCATTACAGATGCGAATATCTAAAAAATTAAAAAGCTCTGTTTGTTCCACAAAAAATAAATAGCAGGCTGAGAATTTCAGCAGAAATTACAAATAATGATAGTAGGAAGAAGGGGGAGGAGAAGAAGAATGAGGATGGCTGAAGAAAAATAAAATTATTGAACCAAAAATTAAAATAAATAAATCTAAGAATCTAACAGATGTACCTAACATAAAAGTAAATACTCCCAAAAAGAGGATTAATAAACTGAAATACAGATTGACATACAATACCCTGAAGATAGAGGGAAAAATATAAAACAACACAATACAAAAATTTTGAAATTAGGAAGAAACATTTAGGATGTGTTGAAAGGTCTAACATTATATATGATTGACAAGTGAGGAGGCATGGGCAGATAAAATATGGTGAAAGCACTTGAAGATATAATGGCTAAGCATTTTCTAATAATGGATAAAGTTATCAAACCATATATGCAAAACTGTTGCAACCCCCAGTAAATATTAAAAATGGTAGAGAAAAAATGACCTTAAAAAAGGAACAATAAGAATTACGAAAGGCACCAACCAATTAAATGATATTTCCATAAATACTGGAATTCAAAAAGTCACCTAACACCCAGTTAGGTACTTTCTAAAATGAAACAGAAATACAGAATATTTGGACTAAGGTTAACTGAGTAAATTTATCCTAAGCATATACCAACTAAAGAATTATAAAAAACAGACATTCAGATAAAGTGAAAGTATCAAATTTTAAAGGTAATGTACGAAGCAATGGAAATGTCTATATAGAACAAGCAAAGCATTTATTGAAGAGTTTTAAATATATGTAGAATTAAAATATATTATAGGAATAATTCCTGGGAAATACCTACATAGAAAATAAATGGATTTCATGTGTTTTAAAGTCCTCTCATTATCCATGTAGTATAGTTACTAATTTATTATAGACTTTCATCAATAATGTTAGTTGAAATATTTAAGCAAAAAAAAAAAATGAGAACATGGTTAATTCACGACTAGAGAAAAATGAAAGCAAAATAATATTAAATAAATAGTCTGAACAGGAATCAAACTAAAGTATGGTATTTTAAGAATTAATTTGTAATTATTCTATTAAACATAAGTTGACACAATAATTTAAATAAAAGATAAAAACAATAAATAAAGATGAATATGTGAACACATATATACTATTAGTAAAATAGCTACACTGTAAATCATCATAAAACAACAACATAACCCGCACTTTTTAACACATTCCCTAATTCAATCAAATTATTACTAGAGGTCCCTGTCATGAATGATTTTTAATCCTGATTAACAATTGCGGAGCCTGGCTACTAGTCAGGCTTCAGGGACTCCTCATGCGTTTGCTTGGTTTCTTTTTCCTGTCCTAACAAATGTTTTCAATGCTGTGTAGGTCAACTCATGCCCTATTCTCTGAAAGTCTTCTCTACTATTCAGTCCAATCTCATACCCCAAATAATCAAGCTCGTAACTAAGCTATTATGTAAAGACATGAAGGTGTTGATTATAATATAATATTTCAAAGGTACTGTCTTGACCCAGATTTGAAGTCATGGTAAAAACTTAATTCTCCTTCACAGACAGCTTGATAAAACTCCACTACAAAAACTCCCTATATTAATTTGGATTTAGAGGGAGGCTATAAGACAGAAAAATATCTATTTATGAAAAAGTAATTACATTATTAACTAAGCTCCTTCCGGTAATAATATAAATATTTCCAAATGTTTTAACTGGTAAATTTGATCTAACATATAAGGATGACATAATATCAATAATACCAGTTCTACAAAAGCGCTTTCTAGAAAATAGAAAATAAGGAGATAGTTCCCAACTCCTTTTATGAAAGCCAGTACTACTCAACTACTTAAACAAAAACATTACAGGAAAAGAAAACTACAGAAATAAATTACTCATAAACATCAACTTAAAATCCTTTAACTAAATATCAATGTGTGTAGGGCATGTGGATTATCTCATGATGGCTTGTGCTAACGTGCCAATGGTGCTTAGTCTGGGTTGATCCTCTTAGATGCAAGTGTGGAATAATATGAAAAAAATGAATGAATGGGCAAAACAAACCCAAACAACAAAACAAACAAAAAGCAACCTGAGTTTGGGAAAGAAGGCCTTTTTCTCTTCCTATTTCCAAAGATGATATGCTCATGATATGCTCAAGTTTTGTCATTTATGATGTATAATTTTTGCCTTTCAATATGTATAATTACTTAAAGTTTTAATGTCAACATAGTAAACATAAACGTTAACCAAAGCTCATTTTTTCAACAAAAAATCACCAGTTGCTCACTCCATGCCAGGCACTGTGCAACACGTTGATCATTCCATATGGATCGCTATATATACACTAAATTTATTATCAGGGAAGATATTAAAATATTTAACACAGGGATGACATGTTCATGGACCTCATAATCTCTGTTGGCTCAATTAGCCTGTATAATATTATTATACAGCAATTTTTAAAACATTTGTTGGTCTCCTTTGACAGACCATGTGCTCCTAAAGGCAGGAAGTTGTCTTTTTCACATAGTAAATATGTAATTAATATTTCTGAATGAGTGAGTGAATGACTGAAGCAACAGCTATATTGAGATTAATATAATGCCCCAAATCTATCAGGATCTATTGGTAGATTTTCACGAGTTGCTAATATTCTGTATCTAGGTTCAAAAACCTCATTTTGGAAACAGGGAAATTCAGGCATAGACATATTAAAATAAAATATCCACAGTCTTATGAATAGTGAGATAAGAAAAGATTAATTAGAATTCAAGTTTTCTTTTCTTTTCTTTTTTAATTAAAATTTAGTGACCTGACAATAGTTACTAAAATTGCATAGGTTTCTAGTGCACAATTCTGTAATATGTCATCTATTGGGTTGTTGGAAAAGTTATGACATGTTTTTTCTATGTTTTTTGTTGCAAAAATGCATCATGACTTTTCTGACAACCCAGTATATATCACATTGTCTGTTCACCACCCAGAGTCAGTTCTCCTTAAATCACCATATATTTGACCCTGTTTACCCTCATCTAACATCCCCCTTCTCCCCACCCTCTGGTAACCACTACACTACATCTTTATCCAACCATCTATGAAAGGAAACTTTGGTTGTTTCCATGTCTTGTTCACCATAAATAAAGCTGCAGTGAACATCAGAGCACATATGAGGACTGACTATTAGGTTCGCAAACTCATCCTAGAGAAAGTACTACATACCTCATTGCTGAATATCACTAAGATCACCTTCAAAGTATTCCCCTTGGGAAGCTATACACTGATGCCAGCACCTAGTCCATCCTTAAAGCAATTTTGGAACTCTTTTTCAGAAATGGCCATAAGAGCTGTCATCATATTACCCTTGATGTCCTGAATGTCATCAAAATATCTTCCTTTCAGTATTTCCTTTATCTTTGGGTAAAGAAAGATGGCATTGGCTGCCAGATGAGGTGAGTAGGTGTGTTCCAATACAGACATCTGTTTACCGGCTAAAAACTCCCTCAAAGAAAGTGTCCTGTGAGCTGGTGCATTGTTTTGAGAAGAGCCATGAATTGTGGGCGAAAAGTTCAGGTCGTCTAACTTTTTCACGCAGCCTATTCAGCACTTCCAAATAGTAAAGTTGTTCACTTTGTCCAGTTGGTACAAATTCATAATGAATAATCCCTCTGATAACAAAAAAGATTAGCAACATCATTGCAACAATGTTTGCAACTTAATTGTCAGACCTCCTATATCTTTAAGGATAAATGTTTTAGGATTTTTCTGGTATATACCCAGGAGAGGGATTGCTGGGTCACATGGTAATTCTATTCCTAACTCATTGAGGAAACTCTACACTGAAAAAGAGTCCTCAAGGCAACCAGGGAAAAGAAGATGGTAACACACAAAGGAAAGCTCGTTAGATTATCATTAGATTTTTCAGCAGAAATTCTACAATCCAGGAGGGAGTAGAATCAAATATTGAAACAATTGAAAGAGAGAAATTATGAGCCAAGAATAATATATGCAGCAAAGATATGAAAGAATAATAAAGACCTTTCCAGACATACAGACACTGAGGGAATTTTCTAATATATGACCTGCATTACAAGAAATACTGAAGGAGGCTATTCGACCTGAATCAAGAGTGAAAGAATACAAAACCATGAGTAGTATTACAAACAGACAGGCAGAAGCAGGAAATGGCAACCCCTACAAAAAAATAGAACACTTTATTCTTAAATGTAACATACAGGTTAAAGAAGAAAAAAACATTAAAAAAAAGAAAAAGGAAAATGACAACTTGCTACTTACTACAATGCAGAAATCAACTGACAGCATAAGTAGGGATAAATTGTGACAACAAAAATAAAGTTTTCTCAATCATATTCATTCATTCAATAAAATTTATTGAATACCGACTCCATGTCAAACTTTCTCCCTCTTGTTTTATTCTTTATCATAAGTAAAAATATAGTTACATTTTCAATATATATGCTTAGTGTTTTTTGTAGTGCATAGAGATGTTTTCTATCTTCAAAATAAATTTCATCTGGAATTCGGATGGTCAGAGTTGCTTAGGAGTATACAGTTTTAAAAAGTTCCTGTTTAGAGCATATGTGCAAAATAACAGCACCTAGTTTGAGTTAGAGCTTATCTATTACAGTAAGATAAAAAATACAGAATTAAATCAATTTTTAAAAGATAGTACAAGCTGATTCAATTACATCAGTATCTCAAGTTAAATGTTGACTCTATGTGAGAGATGAGTTTCCTCCTATAGAATAAATAATCTTGGTGCAGCTTGTTTGCACTAATAAATTTTAATTTTACAGTATGTGTGTTAACATAGTAAGTGGCACTGATGGGAATATTCTGCCCAAGCAAGTTTCTAGTCAAAAGCGTTAAGTTAATCATGGCCATGAAGTTAACTTCTTCCATTTCTCATGATTATTTACATGCAACCTGTATTTCCAAAAGATCTAAGAGGAAAAAATAGGGGAAATTCTCATGTTTCCTTATGATCTTAGAACTTGAAACATTTTAACTAATGGCACTGACCTACATTAATTTTTATCATTTGTTTTGGTTTTCTAGATTGCACTTTTTCTTCTTAGATATACATCCCAGCAGCCATTTCAATACAACGTACAATATATTTTAAAAGTTGTACAGATTTATTTAAAAAGGCACAAAATTTGAAGCAATTTAAAACCCTGTCTTATCCTATGAGATTTATAACATAGCTCTTAGAGGTATAGTGTCACCTATAAAAGGCTAGGATAATGAAGGGATCAAAGCCTACCTGTTTAAAATTTAAAATTGCCAGAAATAATTTTCAAGGCTTGTAGGCAGTAGCAGTTTAAGCTTGCTGAAGGGAAAGTAATAAAATCAGAAATGGCTTCAGTGGCCAAGTGCCAATCCACTACCGCGATCTGTATGTAGCACGTCATGCTTGAGAAGTTCTTGGCCAAACAAGGTGCAGTCTGGCTATGCACACCTCCCACAATCTGATGTACTAACCATACAAAGGAGCGAGCTTAATGAACTCCTCACTATGATTCTGGGCTTCTCAGGATCCCTTCCCAGATATTCTTTTCCCAGAAATAATACAAAGCTCCAATAGGCCTCATTGGAGGGCAAATTGAAAATATATGTATGTTCTCATCCCTAATAGAACATAGAATGTTTATACCAGAAGATGATGCACAAAATATCCAAAACAGCTCATCTGTGAGAGCCTAAAACTGCACACAACTCAAATGTCCATCACACATATAAAATTTTATAATGCATTTATAAAATAAAAATAAATGAACTACAGATACAAGCAATCGCATGCATGGATATCACAAACATTTTGTAAACTGAAAATATTCAGACACCAGAGAAATATACATAGTATACTTCTATACATCACATCTAAAAAAGTGCAAAGCTACATTATAGCTTTTCAAAAGATAGTAGGAATAGCTGGCAAACTAATTAAGCTGTGTGAATATTTTTGTATGTGTTTTATATTTAACAAAAAATGTTTTATGTGGCTTTTTTTAATGCAGGGAGATACTAAAAACTGCTGATGGGTTCTATTATTCGTGTAAGTTTTGTTCACTTATGGTTATATTTTATTGAAGTTTACAATATTCCCAGGATATCCTGAATCAGTTAATAGCAGAAACCTCATGTTAAAACAAGGAAACAAATATATAATCAGGAGTCCATACTTAGTAGGTCAGGCAGGCTTCATGGTTTATTTACTTGGTGGCACAATATTTTCACTGGCCAATCGAGTTCCCTTGGTTTCAGTACTTTCTTATCCATAATGTCAGATGGCTAAGCCCCTAGAGTACGTGAGGCCACTTTAGCCTCCCTGTGCACATATTCTCAGAATTGATCACTTCTAGTCAAAATGGTCTTCTCCACACAAAAGGGAGATAAACTGATACTTCATCCAGTTATTGCTGCTGGCTCCAAATCCAAGATACATGATACATAGCATTGTGCTCACATGCATCAGAAAATGCATCTACCTGCAACAGGCAATCTGGCAAATATAACAAAATGTCTTAGATGGGAAAGGGAAGTATAACAACTAAAAGAGTAGAATTACCTACTTAAGGTTGTTTTGGTGTAGGTGTGTGTAATAAACATACACTACAAAAGCTCATACGATTTCCTGACTTCATTTGGCAGACTCTGGTTTGAAAATCTTGCAAGTGTTATTATATTCATGTTTTTCCATGAACATATCTGACTTGGGACTGAGAGGATTGTCCTTTTGGAGACTACACTTCTTTGGATATTCATTCTTGAATACCATGAGAGTTCAGGGATATTTGATTGCTTTAGCAGTTCAACAGTCAAAAGGGTACTGTTCATCAACCTCTAGGCTTCTTTGGCAATACTTAAAACAATGAATTCCCTATCACAGGGGATCAAATCTGAAAGGAATATAGAGAGTTACTATATTGTGGGGCTAGCCGGGAGCAGGAAATGGAGGGGATGCACACTGAATTGCAGCACAGGTTGTGAGCGCTCAGACAATTTGGAGAGCTTACAGTTTGGAAAGGCTGGTCTCTGCAGGGCACCAGAGCATACTCAGAGTAAAGACGGTATCCATGAGAGCAGTCCAGCACAGATTGTCATTAAAGAGAGGTGAGGAGGATAGCCAGACAGAAAAGGGGGGCAGGGATGACAATAAGAAATTGGCTTCACTTAGGAGGTGTTATGGGCTGAATTGTGTCCCGCCCACAATTCATATATTAAACTCAAAAAGATGGCCATAGGGTCACTACAAAGGTGATTACTTTAAAATGAAGTTATTAGGGTGGACCCTAATCTATTATGACTGATGTCATAAGAAGAGGAAATCTGGGCACAGACATGAAAAGAGGGGACAGCGTGAAGACACAGGAAGGAGATGACCACCTGAAAGCCAAGGACAGAGGCCTGAAGCAGACCTTTCCCGCAAACCAGCCCTGAGAAGAAACCAGCCCTGCTGGCTTCGTGATCTTGAACTTCCAGCCTCCAGAACAGTGAGAAAACAAATGTCTATTGTTTAAGCCACCCAGTCTGTGGTATTTTTTTATGACAGCCCTAGTAAGCTAATACATGGCTATTACTTGAGAAAGTAAATATACTAAGGAAAAGGGAACCTGAGTTTCTCACTATCAGACAAGGGAGTTATCAATGTGGAAAGGCAAAAACTAAACATAGTCTGACGGTTTGGGATGAGAACTGGAGGTGACACTATGGATTCATCTAAATTGATGTACATATCCTGTGCAATATCAGGTGGCCTGCAAACTGCCATCTCACACCTAGAGCCTGGAACTGAGTTATCAAAAACCACTTGCCTTTAAAAAAAAACCCAGGGCTCTTAGAGAAATGACTGATTCGAGTTCAGTGTCAGAAAAAGAACAAGATGAATTTGTAATATCTTGTGTGCAGAAAAGAAAATAATTACTTTAACAGTGATGGGGTCACACAAAGGGACACAAAAGTCAGCTTAGAGGTATTTCCACAAGTGAAATCTAACACAATCGGAGCATCACCACAGGCAGTAACAGGGCTATTACCAGTGTAACCATTTTTAATAAGAAAGCTATAAACCAATAAGGATACAACTAAGTAAATTCATGAGGAAAAATTTCAAAGTACTTCTCCATAAGATATTTTTAAATACAAAGAGAAACAGAATTAATTCTATAATAGAGATGCCCAGCAGACATAACCTTAATCAATCAATGATATGTGGTGGGACAAACTGGAATTATGTTATACCTTACACACAGTATACAAGGAGAAGAGCACAGCACACTTCTGCTGGTGATATATAATCCATACCTAAACATCACAAAACATCATACAAATTCTCATTAAGGAGCATTTACAAATAACTTACCTGTGATCCTCAAAAGGATTAACATCATGACAGTCAACGAAAGATTAAAGTGAGTTAATACATATAAAGCTTATTTTTCAGTGGCTGACCTGGCACGTACATTCCAAATACATTATGGCTACTAGTAATATGTGTTACAATAAAGTATTTAAAGTTTACAGAGTGAATTATGTTATACATTGCATTATTTTAACATAATTAGATTTCTCTTCAATATTATATTTCCATTTTTATGCACATTCCAGAAGTAACAATGACATACTTTCTTTTGATTCTTTAAGAATCTTATACAATACTTGGTATGTCATTTGTACTAAAAAAAATCTGTTCCATGATAATATTTTATAATATTTCTGAAGATCACTCACTGACTTGTAAATATATATATTTTTTTACCTTTATTTTATCGTGGTAAAAACACTTGACATGAGATCTATCCTCTTAACAAAATTATAAGTGTATAATACAAAATTGCTGATTATAAGTAAATATTTTTAATACTTGATTAAATTTAGGGATATAGAATGGTTTGGACTGTGTTTTAATGATGGTTTTGAAAAGTGGTAAAAATCTATAAGGCTATTTGTTGTAACAGAAAACCATGAATTTTAGGAATAAATAATCAATAACATTATTCAAGTCTTCAAATGAATTTCTAGTTTGGGCAGAAAATAGAAAGGTAGGCTAATCATATAGAGAAGAAAAGGAATATCTAAAGCAGCCCCTTCTTTAGCTTATGGATAGTGCTCATGACCTATTTGAAAAGTCTCTCAATTAGCCTGCAGATGGTAAACACAGTAGTTAGAGATAATATTTCAGTGATCTGAAAACACAGGTAGTAAAATAATATATTTATTATATATCAGCTGCAATGGCTAGAGGAATCAGGCCTTAACTGTGTTGATTCATTACAGATAATGTACATCTTTCACTACGAATTAAAGCCCAGAAACCCCTTTAAAATATAAAGTATTAATCAAATTAAAACTAGAATGATTTCATCATTTCTAACATAATAATTAATTACCAGACTTATATATAATATCAGAATTACTGAGGATTCATTAAAAATAAGATAAAAAACTTCACTTTATATATGAGTTTACATTATATATGACCGGTACGATTCATGGCTACAAATAAAGTTTTACAGTCATAGGGAAAAAAAACAACAACAACAAAAAAAAACAAGGGCCAGCTGAATATCTCAGTTGGTTAAGAGCTCTCTCAACAGTGCGAGCTGAGCTCTGAGCAACAGCAGTTCGATGCCCAGCCTGAGCTGAGCTGCCACTGATGGCTCAGCTAAAAAACCCCAAAAAAACATTATATGTAAAAACCCATTTTATTCTATTTACTCATTATACCACTATTTAGTTATAAATGGCAATTTAAAGTACACTTTCAGGGGTCAATAAGTATAAATGCATCTTGTTCATAATTTTTCACCAAAAGCAGTCTCAATGGTCATATATAACCCAGGTTATATTTTTAAATGTGCTAAAAAAATATTCAATCCGTAACATGTCAAATCCTGAGCATTATCTATTTAATACCCATTTAGGGAATTTCAAAATACATATTAACATTTTTAAAATAAAATTAATTATAGGCACACTAATTACAAAAAAATTACTAAGGTTTTATTTTAATTACATGAAAATACTTATGTTTAAGTTGCTAATATTGAGAATTTATGTAAATTACCGTATTTTATTATTAAGTGGACTTCAGAGCTCTATATAGCCTAAAAATAAAATGCTGAAACAATTTAAAAGCTTCTATACCAGTGATTTTTGCAAATTTTACATTATTATCTTTATTATTTTTCCCAAAGAAACCCTTTTACCAATAAAATAAAAAAAGCCTAAAGTTAAATTGTAAAATTGATTAAAATGGGATATAGTTTATAGTTTTGTGGGTTTCAAAAATCATATGTTAAAAAAAGAACACGTGTCTAGTAAAAAAATGAACCTTGGGTAGAATTACTAAGATTTCACTGATGATAACTTCCTATATTTTAAATTCTATCACTGTTCTCATCATCTATTATATCTCTGGCATATTTTCAAATTAATTTTAAATATTTTAAAATAAATACCTGACTCCTATGAGTATACACAATGGAATACTACTCTGCCATACAAAACTATGAAATAGTACCATTTGTGACAATATGTCTGGATTTTGAGATTATTATGCTAAGCAAAATAAATCAGAAAAAGTTGAGAACCATATGACTTCACTGATATGTGGTATATATAACTGAAAGCAACAAAGAAACAAGACAAACAAATAAAGAAACAAAAACTCATAGACACAGACAACAGTTTAGTCGTTACCAAAAGGTAAGGGGGGAGGGGAGGTAGTAGAAGAGGGTAAAAGGGGTCAAATATATGGTGATGGAAGGAGAACTGACTCTGGGTGGTGAACATACAATGTGATATATAGATCATCTATTACAGAATAGTATGTTTGAAACCTATGTAATTTTACTAACCATTGTTACCCCAATAAATTTTAATTTAAAAAAAAAGTAAAAAAAGAAAAAAAGAAAAGAAATACTTAATGATTTCTGATCCCAAGGAACTAGGCAATCCCTTCTACATTTTCACGTCTATGGATATTTATGCTGTGTTACTTCTATTCAGAATTTAAATGAGAAGTTTTCCAGGCTCACCAAAAGCTTTACTTTTGGCTGTGTAGGTTTTTAGAGGAAAAGTGACTTGATTAGTGGAGATTGGGGAGGTCTGCAAAGATAGAAGTAAAAGAAATGTGATAATGAGAGAAACTTTCAGAGCTTCTAGAAATGAGGAAGGAAATAGGAATTTTTAGATCCTTTTGAAGGAAATTAAAATTAAATGACTTGACTGCATATGCATCCATGGAGCTGAAACAGTTGAAATCACCTGAAACATAGGTTCCCAGTCTTGGCTATGACTCCTTTGTTACAAACTTGGAATAAGGAAGCCAAGCTCTCTGCCTTCAAAAGATCAAGTGTGCTTATGCAAGGCCCATTTCATCATAACCAGGATAGGCTAAAGATAGAGAATACTGTCTGCATTTTGCAGACTATTAAGTTTCCCTTGGGGACTTTGAAAAGTTATGGAGAATGAAATAAACCCCCCAATTATAATAAAGTTTTCATTTCTCCCAGCCATATTAATATAGGAATATAATAGATTGTGAAATGTAGAATAAACTGATTTCTAAAAAAATTGACAGGTATATAAAATCCCAATATGCTTTTTCACTTCCTTATCAATTACTTTCTTTTTCATTAATGTTCTTTTTCTTCTCTTCCTTGGAGGTGATATCATGGCTAGAGGCCAAGTGTATGGTGGGATTGTAGAAGAGGCCACGTTACCATCAAGGAATCAACAGTGGAGCCAGAAGTGAAAGGGGAGACTTGCTTATTTGGGGCATATATGGTTACTTAGTAACTCAATATATATATATATATATATATATATATATATATATATATATATATATATATATATATAGGGCTTAATGAAAACCAATTTCTCATTGTCAGAGAAAGGCGTTGCAAATATAGAAAAAAGGAAAAACTATGAAAAACAGAGTAATACAAACAATGAACTTCTTAGATGTTGGATTGGAATCACAGGTGCTGGTGTGAACTCAAAGATAGTAAAAATAGATAGATAGTCTGGTAATAGGTAGATAGATAGAACGATGATAGATAGGGAAGAAATAGCTAAGCATGTGGATATTTATATATTGATATGTGTGTGTGTGTGTTTCCAACTCTAATTCACAAGTTTCATTCTAGCTTTCACCCTCCCATTGCTATTTTTAATTTATTTTACTGAGAGTGAAAAACTTGACTGCCATTATCGGCCATTCATTTAACCATTTGTTTTGTCCTCTAATGCATCTCAAGTAGTTTCAGAATTGCTAACTTATATCCATAAGTAAAACACAATTAATAGAATAATCATAAAGAAATGATAACATAGAATAAAGGATGACTGTCCATTAACTTGACTTAATTGACATTTATAGAAGATTCCACCTAAAATAGCAGAATGTACATTCTTTTCAGATATACATAGGACATTTACCAAGATATCATAATATGAGCCACACAACAAGCTTCAATATACTTTTCTAAAACCCAAGTCATATGATAAGTTCTCTGATCACTGTGGAATTATATTAGAAATAAGTAACGGAAAGATGTCTGGAGAATCCTCATTACCTGGAAAATAAATAAAATAAATCTATTTTCTTTCTTTCTTTCTTTTTTAATTTATTATTTTCTTTTTAGCTGAGCCATCCTGCCACTTGTTGGCAGCACAGGGGCAGCTCAGCTCCGGCTGGGCATCCAACTGCTGTTGCTCAGAGCGCAGCTAGCATTCTTGAGCAAGCTCTTAACCAACTGAGCCACTTGGCCGGCCCTCTAAAATAAATCTAAATAATTCACAGGTCAAATAAAAAAGGAGAATAAGATACTATTTTTAAGCAATCACTTTATTTTGAATTTAAATAAAATACAATATATAATAATTTCTGGTATGCAGCTAAAGCAGTGTCTGTTGGGATACTTACAGCACTAAATACTTATATTAAATATATGAAATTTCTTAAAATGATGACCTTAGATGGAACATTAAGAAACTCAAAAAGAACAAATAACCCAAAAGTAAGTAGCTGATATGAAATTAAAAAAATAAAAATAAAAATGAAATAAGAACAGAAAGCATTGATATAGGAAACAGAACAACAGAACAATAGTGAAAATTAACAAAATAAAAGTTTGGTTATTTGAGAAGACTGATGAAATGAACAAAAATTGCAGCCAGAATAATTAGGAAAAAATATGGAAATTACTAATCTCAGAAATGGAATAGAATGATAAATCCTGATGTATACCGACACATACAGTTCAGTTTATTTTGTCAAAGCTACCAAGATAATTCAGTGGTGCTGGAACAACTATACAGCAATATGAAAAAAAAATAATAATAATAACCTTTTCCCTTTATATTCCACCTTATACAAGACTTAGTTTAGGTATATTTACCATACACCTAAATATAAGAGTCGAAACTATAAATTTCTGGAAGATGCAAAGAAGGGAATTTTTTTTTTTTTTTTTTTTTTTTTTTAGCTGAGCCATCCTGCCACTTCTTGGCAGCTCAGCAGCAGCTAAGCTTGGGCTGGGAATTGAGCTGCTGTTGCTCAGAGTTCAGCTTGCACTCTTGAGCGAGCTCTTAACCAACTGAGCCACTTGTCTGGCCCCTGAAAAGGGAAATCTTAATGACCTTTAGTTTGACAACGATGTCTTAATTATGCAAATAAATAAGCACACCTAAAACCCAATTCATTAGAGAAAAAAAAACATTTATAAATTAAACTCTATCAATATGAAAGGCTTTATTCTTTTTATGACACCGTTAAAGAAAAAACAACCAAACCTCAAACTAGGACCAAATAAAGAACTTGCATCTATAAAAAACTCTCAAAACTCAATATTTTTTTTTCTTAAATGGGCACAATAGTTGAATAAACAATCACCCAAAAGACATATGAATGACCAATAATCACATGAAAAGATATTCAACATCACTAAGCATTTGGGAAGTGTAAATTAAACTCAAAATGAGAGACCTCTGAATATCTGCTAGAATTACTAAAACTAAAGACTGACCACATCAAGTTTTGACAAGGATGTGAAGCAACACTACTGGTGGGAATGCAAAAGGGTATAATTTCCTTGAAAAATAGTCAACAGTTTCTTAAAAAGTTGAATACATCCTTATGGCACATACTAAATTATCTAGTCACTATAGAACGAGGTGTTTACCCAACAGAAATGGAAACATTTGTCCAAAGATTTGTACCTCACTGTTTATAGCAGCTTTCTTTGTGATCACCAATAACTGGAATCAATCCAAATTTCTGCCGACTACAGAACAGATGTTTATATAACCACACAGTGGAATAAAAAGCAGCAATGAAAAAAGAATGGCTACAGAGACACTGATGGCATGAATGAACTCCTAAATAATGACACTGAGTGGAAGAAGCCAGAGAGTAGATTATTCTATAGTAGAAATTTCTAAAAAATGCAAATTAATCTACAGTGACAGAAGTCAGGTCAAACATTTCTTGTGGACAGGGGCCAGGTGACAAGGAGGAATGGGAGACAGATATTACAAAAATGAACAAGAAAACCTTTGGGGGTGATGGTTTTATTTGTTTCCTTGGCTGTGGTGATGGTTTCACAAATGTATACATAAGTCAACATTTATTGAACTGCCCACTTTAAATATGTGGGTTTTATTGTTTGTCAATTTTACCCTAAATGAAGCTGTTAATTTTAAAAAAGAGAGAGAGATATCATGAGATGGGGCGCTTTCTGTTCTTTGTCTCTGTTTTTGTCTCCTCCTCTTTCTCTGGACATTTAAGTAAATTATCTCATGGTAATAAAAAGACTCAAACCTTGTATTTGCACCATACTTCTCTAATACGTGTTTAATAATTCCTTCTGTTAAGAGATGCATAATAATTATCTAGCAAATGGCCAAGTGACCCTCAGGCCTGCAGTGAGAGAACGTGCAAGAGTCCATGGGCAAATATCTATGTATTAAGATAGCTTCTATTTATTTGATGAAATTCAATGCAGTTTATCTTTGAAATAAAATAGGTTTCTGCCTTTCAACAATTATTTCACTATCCCTAAGATTATTTACCTGTTGTCTTAGTATGTGAGTGCTGCTGTAACAAAATTCTAGAGATTGAGTAGATTATAAACGACAGAAAGTTATTTCTCAAAATTCTGGGGGCTGGAAAGTCCAAGATCAGGGTGCCAGAATTGTCAAATCAGGGCACTCTTCCTACTTCATAGCTAGTACCCTCTGACTGTGTCTTCTCATGGTTGTAGGGCTAGAGAGCTCTGTGGTGTCTCTTTTATTAAAGTACTAATCCCATTCATGAAAGTTCCTCCTTCACGACCTAAGCACCTCCAAAAGCACCCATGCCCTAATTATCATATCAGGCTTTATAATTCAACATATTTCCATATGGGGTGGGAACACAAACATTTAGACCATAGCACTGGTAAATTTCTAACTATGTCAATATTCAGCATGATGTAAATTAGGATCAATATATAATATTAGGCAATTAACGGAAACCAAGAATTGTACACACATATACATATATGCATATGTGTGAATACATACTTTATATTATATAAATAGATAGTTAGATATATGAGACATTCCTATAAGGTGAGCAAAGCCAATAAGCTAAAGATTCAGAAAAGGCCAAGTATAAAGAATTATTCGCAAGGAATGGTAATGCTCAAAATAGCTTTTATTTTCCAGACAAGATTGCCTAGTTCAGGTATAATAAATATACTTGGAATGCATCTCTCCTAGAATAAAGTTGATCCCTGTTCCCAGAAAACCAACAAATATGATATCCTTGGAAATATATTATGTCCCCTCTGGACATTTTATAGCAATCCTGGGGCAAAAATAATAAGAATTTTATAAGGTTTTTAACACTAGCATATAGGCCTTCACCTTGAATATCAGGCATAACTGAAACTCAGCCACCTGTGACATACTTAGGATATTCACTTCATGTAACTTAACGAGATCACATCAACGTGAGTATGTATATTACAATAGGTTAAGCCCCATTCTACCTGACTGCACAATATTCTATCTTAACAATTTATCCTATCCAAGTGGCATGGTCCTCTCTAGGGGATGGTTTTTGTACTCTACTAGTCTTTCTTGGATCGTATTTAACTAACAATCTAGTTTTCTGGTTCTGTAATGATCTACCCAGTTGCAATGGGTCATCCTCCTTTGTATAAATCAAGATGGCTATTCAATGGTTAAACAGGAAACAATAATCAATGGAAGTATGTGATATTATACCACAGGTAGTATAGTAAAATTAAAGGCTCCTGTGCACTGAAGGAATTTTTCTTGTATAGTCTTAGTGGAAAACTTTTTATGTTGCCAAAAAGAAACAGCAGATTATACAACTTTGGTCAACGTTATGGCAACTCAGAGTAGAGAGTATCGGCATAGCAGCACTGAGAGAATTAGAAAAATCATTCTACACTGCAAAGGCAGGAATATTTTTAAGGATAATTTTTTTTTTTTTTGAGGGCAGTGTCACTGGTTCTCATATGTGGGACCTGAACTGGGGCCGCTGGCCTCCCAAGCCAGCACTTAACCACCGCGCCACTCGGCCGGCCCAGGAGATTTTTTAAAAGATCAAGCTATCTTACGTTCCATAATTGTGTATGCTTTATGTGTATATGTGTGCGTGTGTGCATGCATGTCCCTGCATATGCACATATATGTGCATATATGTATATGCAAGTCTGAATACATTAGGGACAGAAATAGAAAGAAGTTCACAAGCAAATTTAAAATAAACCAACAACTTAGAACTACAGATGAGAGACTGAGACTCTGCTATTTGGATTTTTTTTAAAAATAGGACAATAGACAATATAAGTAGACAAATAATTTTTACATAAAATAGAATAACCTATAAGAGAATAAATATGACACAGTGCCAATATTATTTCCAAATAAAGCCTGTCTAACACCAAAGTATGATTGTACTAATTCCTGTTTGCTCACACTTTGTTTACATGTATAGCTTCCTTACCCACTACAGCCATGCTTCTCTGCAGGAAGAATATATTTCCCAAACTCACTAATTCTGAGCTAGACATACAATTGGCTTTGGTCAATGGAATGCAAATGGACGCAACAGATAACATGTCTAATATGTAATTTTAAATGTCATTGGCTTGATTAGGCACTGCTACCTGGGCCCATCCTTGAGCGTTGACTTTCTGCTATAACAGGCTGAGAAGATATGCAAAACTAACTTCAACCAAATGTGGCCATGAATTCCACAGTTAAGCCCGTAGAGTCACTGCCAAACTCATGTAATAATATCAAGGAATAAATGTTCACTGTTTTAAACAACTGAGATTTGTTGGTTTTGTTGACTACAGCAAATGCTGACTAATATGCCTTAAAGGAGATTGAAGTAAATATGAGTACCATGCTTTCTTTTTTAATAATTAAGTTTTTATATATACACTGATTCTATTTACTACATCTAAATGGTGTTATTTAGATATGCTATCTAGCATACTGTACTTTATTTATTCCAACATTCTGGTTAACGACATCACATTTCTTGGTAGGTTTTTTGTTTGTTTTGTCTGGTTTGGCAATGTAGTCCCAGGGTAACAAGTTAACGAATCTCTTCAAGCATTGTTAAGGAAGAATATACAATTCCAAAGAACCAAACTAATGATGTATGGTCAGGATTTTAATGTCATGGGTGCACAGTGCAAGTTCGCAATCTTCTTTACTAAGAAAACGGAGTCCTTGTAAAGGTTTATTGTTAGGTGGATTTGGAAATGTCCTATACTATGCACCATTTAACATTCAATCTCAATTTGTAATGCACCTTTACTGCTCCTTTTCCTAAATCATTACTGTTTTTTCTTTTAAAATATGGGAATTGTCAGTTAATGACTTGCTTCTGAACATAAGTGAAATTTAAATCGAGAGAAAACGGGCTAAAGGGGAGAGAGGGTCAGTACTTCAAGGTGTTGAATTATTCTAAGCCCCTAAATAATATTTGCAAGAGGGAATAAAAATAATTTTTAACATATCATGTTTGTTACTTGCAAAATGCCTAATAAATAATACTGCATTTGTTATGTGCAAACATAACAAAGCAAAACGACTGCTAGTTAATTACATATTTTTAAAAAAACACATGTTTTTCCAATATGTGCATTGTGAGGATAACTTTGAATTTTATATGATTTGTGTATAAAACGTAAATATACAAGGCAGATCATAATTTTTTTTTTTTTTTTTTTTTTTTTGCTGAGCTATCCTGCCATTTGTTAACAGCTTAGGGGAGCTCAGCTCAGGCTGGGCATCGAAATGCTGTTGCTCAGAGCTCAGCTCGCACTCTTGAGCGAGCTCTTAACCAACTGAGCCACTTGTCTGGCCCTGCGGTTCTTAATTTTCAATGTGCAAGAATAATCTCAAAGCTATCCATCTTTCTACACAAATAGTGTTCAATTTTAGGTTGTATTATCACTAAGCTTATTAGCAATTTCTGAAATGATCAAAACAACAGAGGGCCCCACCAAGAGCCCAGACCTAAATTAAATAAAACAGAAAGAAAAGAAAATTAAAAAAAACTGATTGAGACAAAATATTTGTATTTGAGAGTAGCCTTATTCCACACAAGAGTGTGTCAGTCCATAATACTATCCATTGCCACTGATCCCCCAAGTCAAGTAAGCTCTACAAAAAACTGTGGTTTAAATGCTTATGAACCATACTATAGGTGAGATTAAGGACTATTAAGATTATGAATATAGTGCCGGCCGAGTGGCCCTGTGGTGGCCAGCAACTCCGGATCAGGTCTCACATGTGAGGGCCAGTGATACTGCCCTCAAAAATAAAAGATTATGAATATATTTGGGGTCATTATTCCCTACAGGAAAACACTGGGGTTTTAAAATACTGCAGTTAAGTGATCCATGATTCTCTATCTTGATTTTGTTTGGTTTTTTTTTGTTTTCTTTTTTCCTATCCCTGTAACCCAGGTCTTCATGCAGTTTCCTTAGCTATGGGTTTAAATGTCTGATCTATTTTTCTTCTAAACGTTTTGCTTTTCTGTGTTAACCTTTTTATCCATCTATATTTAGCTTAGTCTGTAAATAGTAAAAGTGCTGACTGAACTATCTCAAAGGAGAATAAAGAAAATAAACGTGGACCTGAAAATCAAGGAAATAAAGAAAATAACATTAACCATTTATAGTCATGCTTAGGACAGTATTTAATAGTAAAATAGATTGTTCTTGACATGACAGCCCACCAGAATATCCCTTACAAAAGCTAATGGATCATTAGCATTTGGCATAGCTTTAGAAAACACGCAATCTCAATTATTTTTCTTGATTGTATAGGGAAAAAAAAAACATGTTAGAAAGTTAAAGGTCACATAAATAGCAGCTTAGTAGATTGATAGATATCACAAAATGTACTGATTTCCATTGAAGCATATTTTCAGTTTAGCTGTGTTTCTTGTAGTTCATTCATGCATTCTTAGGAAGAATCCTTGGATAGTCATTCAGAATAGCATTTTGTATTAGGAACTGATTCCATATATTTGGTAATATGTTTTAGGGACACAGTATAAGTTTCAGTAATTTTTACAGTATTTTTCTTCTAAAAAAAATTGCCATAGGACCTCCAGTTTGTGCTCAAACATGTAACAAACTCGGAAGTAATAAGTTACTTCTTCTGAACAAGAAAAAAAAAAAAAACCTGAACAAACTGAAAATCAATTCTTTTTAGATCCATCAGAAAGTTTAAATCAGAGTGCAAACTGCTGCCCTGAAAACTTGACAAACAGGCAAATATAAAGAATTACAGTTCATCACGAACAGAAACTGTCACTAGAGCCAGTAACCAGTAGGAACAAATAAGGAATAATTGAGTAAATGCTTGAAACTAAGTGTGGCCTAGCTTGAAAGATAAAATCTCCTAGGAGCCTTACCTTAGGGGTGTCTCCATACTTTTGTGAGTTTTGCTACAAGAAGCCCCATAAAATTCTTAGGGTAAAGCACAAAGAAAATTCACCTCTTACTTCCAGTAGGCACGATGAAAATGTAACCAGTTTGAGATAAAGCCATGGGTCTCTGTTCTCTTTAACACAGGTCTTCCTTCAAGGCAAACAATTTTGTCAGAGATTAATTGCTTTCACCAGAGCCTAATCAACCTGGCAAAGGGAGATACCCAACACCAGCCTGCATATGCATACTGATAGCAGCTTTATTCTTAATCGCCAAAATTGGAGGCAACCAAGATGCCTTTCAACAGGTGAATGGATAAACAAACCATGATACATTGATAAAAAGGAATATTATAATAAAAGGAAACCAAGTCACAAAAAGACATGGAGGAAACAATGCCTATTTTAAAGAAAAAATAATTATGAAAGGCTACATACTCTGTATTTCTGTCAATGTAAAATTTGCACTGGATAAACTTAAACAGGCAGGGAGAATTCATTCAAGACTATTGCAGTAGAGGAGAGAGACTAAATTCAACTCCATTGAAACAAAAATCAGGAGGGTTTTTAAGCACTGGGACCATCTACAAGAGAAGTACTAGAAGTCAGAGGAGAGATTGATGAGATGTGTCCAGTGCAGTGGGTGACTCCAGAGTAAATGCTATTCCTGATCAAAAGAATTTTCTCTTAATTAGAACATCTGTGTATGATAGTTGGTACCAGTGTAAGTCAGGCTCCTACCCTGGCACACAGACAGGAAGAAAATGTTGTTATCTCTTTCTATGTTCAGATTTCAAAGAGATGGTTCCAAGATCCTTAATGAAGACATTTTCTAGGCTAGTGGCTGGGAGAAGACATACATACACTTCAGAAGGGCAGAGAGAGAATTTATAATTATAAGTTATTTAAATTAAATGTTCCAAGAAAAGGAAAGTTAGGCATGTGTGGTCAGAAAGGAACCTGTCTAAAGGTTAGTTAGGCTAAGGGCATTAAGGCAGTGTTGGTCAATTCCAACTATATGATATTCTGGAAAAAGAAAAAAAAAAAAAAACTACAGAGATGGTAGTCGAGATCCTTGCTTGCCAAGGCTGTGGGGAAAAATGAAGGAGGGCAGGGAAGAATAGACAAAGCACGGGGGATTTTTAAGGCAGTGAAACTGTTCTATATGATATTATAATGATGGCTACAAGACATCGCATAGAACTGTACAACACAAAGAATGAACACTAATGTAAACAAGGGCAATTGGTTAATAACCTATGAATATTGACTCACAAATTGTGACAAATTCAATATGTTAATTATAGGGGTGATTGTGGGTGGTGACAGGGGTAATGGATTGAGGGGTATATGGAAACACTTCACATTTTATTGAAAGTGTAAAGTTAAAACTACATTAAAAAATAAAACATATTTTTAAAATCACCATCATTTTTCATATTACTCAATTGCTTCACCATTTTTTTGTGTTTACCATTCATTTCCTCAAAGCAGTATCAGATGTATTCTAAAATTCGCTATATATCATTTGGGATTAAATTATACTTACGTAAAATATAAAATACATTGCATAAAATATTATTAATAATTTTGAAAAAATTGAAAGAGTTTATTCCACACATTTTTATACTACTGATTTAATATACTTATTTGTTGTGTTTCATTTAGAAAGTTTCATTCTAAAGCTTCCCTTACCTGAATTAACTGATTTTTTAAATTATATTTCCTATCATTTCATCAGTTTTGAAACAAACTCTATTATATTCAGTGTGTTTCTGTCTACAAATTATGGATTGATAAAATCTGTTATTTTTTTCAAGGACAACATGTCTTTGCTTCTACTAAGTAATATACAAAATATAAATCTAGAAAAACGCTTGCTGCTTATAAAATTGTCCTATTGCATTCATATACAGCTATTCATATTTTGTAATTATAAACATATTAGGTCATTCTTTACCCATGATTAAAATAAAATTTAAAAATTCTAATATCGAGATAGGCACAAAACAGATTATTTGACAAATGATGTTTGATGCTAGATTGCAAAAATAGTATCTATGCCACTACAGATCCCATTGCTGGTGAGGAAACCATCTAGAAAGCTACTGAAGATGACATTCTAAGGCCCATGAGTTACAAAGACATGATGTATTCTGAACGTGTATTAAGAGGTTGTCTACCTATCTATGAAAGAAAATTTCAAACTCTTTATGATTAGTAAAATATCCATATAAGGATCTTTTTTTACCCTACGGCTCATACAATTTTATGTGCTGTGTTTTTTTTTGATTCTCAACTCTTAGCATATCTCCAACAGGGGGGAAAAAAAAAAAAAAAAAAAAAAATATATATATATATATATATATACTTTTATATATATATAACATATATATATAAATATCAATATATATATTAAATATATATATATATTTTTTATATATTTTTTATTTTTTTTTTTTTTTTAATATCCAAATTCCCACTACATGTGACGGGTTTGATTTAGTGCTACTCAAAGGTAGGTCCCTGGACTCAGGTAGATTTATTATAAATCATTATAAGTCCTTAACAAGATATATTTAACTTTGATATCATTTGAGAAATATAGATAAATTATGATTCAACTTCATAGCCTTTTGATAGAGTAAAAATGTTTTTGCTAAATATAAAAAGTTACACTTATGGCTTCTATTTTGCATCTTTTTAGTTTTATTTTTCTAGTGTTTTACTGCCATAAAATTTGACTAAAGATCTATTGGTAATCAGCAAATTTTAAATCAAAAGCAAAAACAAAAATGTTGCTGGTTATAACACAGTTCTTTGGTTGATTTGCCTCTCTCAGCTCTCAAGAACAGAGACCCTGAAGTCAATCCAAAGTCCCGATCCCAGGAGTACTCTTCTTTTCTGTGAGACACAAGGTGGTTATTAACCTGTGTCTCTCTCATAATGTCCATGTGCATTTATTGTAGTTCTGTGCCTGACATCACCTAAATGATCAACAAAATGTCAGTAACATCTATTACTGTTATTCTCTAAGTCAAAGAGAATTTCTCATCCCACTTTCTCCCAAGTGAATCCTGTTTCAGTTCTGCATCCTGACCTGAGAAAAACAAAACAAAACAAAACAAAAACCACAAGACAGGTAGTTTTTGTCATACGAGTGCATGTGTGTGGGTGTGTGTGTTTGTCACAGAAAGTGCCAGAAAAATGTATACGCATTTTAAGAAGGGGAAAAACTGCATTAATTGTAATACTCAATATACACCAATAAGAAAAGGTGAATACAAGTCATGTTTGACTGCTGCAATTACAAGAGGTGCTCAAAGTGGTTACCATCAGCCTCCAGACACTTCTGATTATGGTGAACTGATGCTTGAACCTAGATAACACTCTTAAAATGTGTTTACATTTTTTGGCACCCCTGAGATAGAGAGGGGTGTGTGTGTGTGTGTGTGTGTGTGTGTGTGTGTGTGTGTGTGTGTGTGTTCTGGCAATTATTTCTGCTTTTTTGATTATCAACTTTTTTGATTATCATAGAATTTGGGTAAAACTATTATAAGGCATCTTCTGGCCAATTAATTAACCAAATGACAACAAACTAAGCCTTTTTGACTCTAAAACAGTATGCTTTAAGTTTGACATGTAAACCATCTAAATAATAAAAACAACAACAACTAGGGGATACATTAAACATGAATATTCCAAGCCCTTAACTTTTGAGAAGCACTGGTATGCAGGACTCTATTTTGGAAATGCCATGTGTCCATTTCCTTTTAGTTCAATGTTACGTCTCACACTAACCACTGATTTTTTAAAATACCGCATTTATATTAATCACCCTTCTTTTGTTGAAGTCACATTTCTTGAAACAACCTGACAAAGGCAGTGAACTCACACTCAAAAATAAAAAATAAATGTACTGATAAACATATGCATAATCATGGGGGATCACTTTATGGACTTGTATGTACCTGACCACTGATCTATACATCTGAAGCTGAAGTAGAAAAATATTGAATGTCACCTATAATTAAATATGCATAAATAAACTGATAGTCACAGATGTAAAGTACAGCATAGGTAATATAGTTAATGGTATTGTAGCATATAAGATGTCAGAGGAGTAGTATTTTGGGGGGGTGGGATGCAAGGTATCATTTTGTGAGGAGTGTAAATGTCTATTACATAGCTTTGTATACCTGAAAGCAATTAAAAAAAAAAAAGGATTACATGAATGTTTAATTCAAGGGAGTTATAAAGTCCTGAGAAGAAAATGGACCCCAGGTTTAACAATTCTGGTTTATAAGGCGTTCTAAACTTCCTTCTCCTCTATGTCCACATACAAAATCATTTTTTTCTCATAAGTGATCTTTTTCATAGAGCTTATGGGCTCTAACTTATGTTTTTTATGTCATATATTCAGATATACACTTAAAAATATCAAACTACAACACATTTCCTTTAAAATATGTTTTTATAGGAATTTAACAAGGAATCCTCCTGTCTCTTTTAATAGTAAGTTTCACATTTGAATAGATCTATGTTTTATGGGTCATGTTTATCTTCACTCTTTTTTTTCTTCTTCTTTCTTTCCTTATATCATAGTTAAGAGCTTTCATTCTATTTCTTTTCTTTTTTTCTCTACTCATATTGAAATTGCATTACAACATTTACAATTGATACTGTAAACTATAATTTTTAAGTTGATACTGTAAATGCTACACACCCATTTTAAAAACATACAAATAATTCAATTATTTTATTCTTGGAGGATGGAAATATTTTTTTTTGTTTTTTTAGCTGAGCCATCCTGCCACCTGTTGGCAGCTCAACGGCAACTCAGCTCGGGCTGGCATCGAACCGCCGTTGCTCAGAGCTCAGCTCGCACTCTTGAGCGGGCTCTTAACCAACTGAGCCATTCGGCCGGCCCGAATTATTTTATTCTTATAATTCAAATTTAAAAAAAAACACATTAACTCCAAACTTACTTTCTCATATTGTTTGGTACTGGTAGAATTTTAAAACTCAATGTTTAATCATTAACATATGGTTTTTACAAAATACAGTAAAACGTTGAATTGTGAGTAACGTCGTTTGCAAGTGTTCCTCAAGATGAACAAACATTTCTAATACATTTAACATGGTAAATGAGTGATCTTTTGCAATACAAGTAGTTTGTTTTCAGAATGAATTATGCTCGCAAACCAAGGTAATAACTGTATGTATACAAAAACAGTCTTCTTATAAGTTAGTTTCAGTAACATCATGAGTACAATAATGGTTAGGAGAAATTGGTGTGCATTTTATTACTATGCATCTTAACTACTATTATGCATAGTTATGCATTTTAATCCTTTGGAGATGACTCCTGAATGTTTTCAACTATAAGAAATTATTCTATTAGATATTAAATATTGTTTTCTCCATTTTCAATGTATCTTTTTATAAGAATTTATACTAGACATCTGACTTTTTGTTTTCTATTTTACTAAATTTCCTTTCATAATTTATACCTTTTAACACATCTTCCTCTGATATGTATACTTTTCTTTGATTTATTAAAACACAAATTCTCCTTTTAGATATATTTAGCCAACTGCTAACACATCTATGGCAATTTTCCATTCATTTAATTATGTTTTATTCCAATGTGACTATTGTTTTCTCATATTGTCATGCAATTGCCTTATGGTTTCTATTACTTCCTTTACTTGTTTACATTTTAAACTATCATAATTTGGAAACTTTTCAAATTTTTATTTTGTTTTGAGCTGAGCCATCCTGCCACCTGTTGGCAGCTCAACAGCAGCTCAGCTCAGGCTGGGCATCGAACTGCTGTTGCTCAGAATTCAGCTCACACTTTTTTTTTTTAAGACAGTGTCACTGAACCTCATATGTGGGACCTGAACCGGGGCCGCTGGCTTCCAAAGCCAGCGATTAACCACCACACCACCTGGCTGGCCCTCAAATTTTTATATTGTATGCTATTTTGGTAAGGAAATTATCTAAACTGTATGTCAGCTGACTTCATTTCCTGAAGTTTTCATTCCTAAGTAATTTGTAATTTATTTATTTATTTATTTATTTATTTATTTATTTATTTATTTATTTATTTTCTTGACTCAACATCATTTGGGTTGTTCTAATGAAAGATCCACCTGTCTTGTCTTGTGTAGACATATATGGAATCTTAGTCTTGATATAAATATAAGATTAACATCTTAGTTTGATGTTACTGAGCCAAGCATTTAGTGAGATTTTGGGTCTAACATACGTTTACTGAGTCCACTCTATGTTCACTTTTTGAAGAGTAAATGTCTTCCCAGACTACCCCTGAACCTCTGATCAACAAGATAATTATTTGCAGCTTCCCAATAATAGTGGGTGAATTTATAATCTCTGTTTCACAGATGTGACAGAGATTTGCAGATCTGCTTTATACAATGAGATCAGTTGCAAGCTCAGTTTTAGCTTTCCCTTTTGGCAAGAGCCTAGGAATCATCTCCTGTCATCATACTGTAATTAAAATCTCAACTCCACAATCAATGTTTTATTGTCTTTTGACATTTTGTGAGCTATTCCACTTCAGTTTGTTCTCATTTGATGTGATTTTTGGCAGCTGGGGTGTTTTTATTTATATTTTCTACTTCAATATTTTTTAAAATGTGGTATTAGGAAGTGTCCAGCATTTTATGTGTTTTTAATAAGAGAGACAGTCCTTCTAATTCATCTCACTTGGCCACACTATCCAGAAGCCCTCATTAGCACTAGTATACATAATACATTACTTGAAGTGTACAATATTTTCCCTGACATATCCATAAATATAGGAAACTTGGCATTAATTTAAATCTCAACTGATTAGCATATTGAATAGTTATTTTCAAAAAAAATTTGGTGTTAAAACTAAATACTGGCTAAAAGTGTATGAAAAATCATTTTCAAAGATTATTTAATACATTTGAAATTTAGTGTGTTTCATACCATTTCCATGAAAATGGCCCGTTTGTTCTAATTTCTCTTAATATGCATTTTCTGTGGAATGCCTGATCAGGAAAACTGAAGATCTAAAGTGTTGAAAGAAACTCCTTTTTAAAATGTAAATCTGTTGTTTGTTATATTTTCACTCCAAATATTATATACTTTTTGTTGTGTGTTTTAAATAGAAAGAAAATATTAAGGTGTCATAAAAGTTTATAAACGTTTTACTTGTAATGCTTATATTTATAGAACTCATTCAATCTCAAAATTGGAACACACGAACTATTCCCAATTTTGAATCACAAATGTGTATATCATGAAAATAAGTTTCATGCATTTTAACTAATATTGAAAAGACTTTTTTTGGTTTATGCATGCCAAAATTTATTGTGGTATGCATATTAAGTGTATTTTTCCAAATACATAAAACATACCAGGAATTTGTATCCTATTACAAATTAATGAGAAATTTTAATACATTAAGGAATTGATAATTAAGTGATATAACATGAAAAATTTGGAGGCTGACCTCTTCAAAGTCAACATGAAATACTACTTAATAGTGTCATCCTCTACATTTTAAGCAATGCCACTTTTACTATAAATGTAGAAGCTATTATATTTGTGTTCATTGGAAGCTTTTAAATACTTGACATAAGACTTGGCAACAATTTCAAGTTACAATCTATGACAATGAACAGTATTGATTAAAGAGAATAGTGAAAGTATCTCTATATACCATGCTATTTGTGTTCTGGGTGTAACAACATTTTCAGAAGAGAAAGGGGAGGTTTAATTATGTGATGAATTTGGTTAGTTGCTTCAGCCTGAAAGAGTAGAGCAAAAGAAAACATTTCTCATCATAAAGATATATATTTCTAATAAATAACTTCACAAATGCCAATCATTCATTTTATGATTTCTTTCTGATATCTAGTGAAATCGATTCTCAATTATTTTTCAAATGGTGTTCATTATTGATTATAGAGTAGGAGAATTATCAATCTCTATTTCCCATAACATATAGGTAATTTTGTTTAGCTGAAAGTAAGACATTTGTCAGCTTAACAAAGAAGATCCATTAACAGCAGGCTTTTTTGATATTGGTAGGTTGTGTCACAAAATGGATGGCTAGGAAAAACAAACAATATATTTTTATTCAAAACTTCCTGTCCTCTCATACCACGGGGCATGGGTCTTCCATAGCTTCTCCTCTTCTCCCCATCAGATCGAATGTGGCGTTGCGTTCTGTAGGCACATGTACTTTTATGAGTAGCAGGTTTCATTTTCCCACCAGATTTTCCACAAATAGAAGGGATATTTCCAAACTGACTTACAGGGGCTGATTAGATCAGTATAAGTGTCACATTCTCTGTGAGTATGTAACCTGATGAACTTTTAGATTGATTTAAGTACAGGGTTAGAGGAATACATTATAGTATACATTATAGCATTCCTTACTAGAGAGCAGAGGTAGACTTGAGGTGTTTTTTGTTGAGAAAAACAATTGAAGAGTTATGCCTTTACGTATTTGTTAAAAGTACATGCTCTTAAATGTACACATTTTAATATAGTGTTCCTTGTAAGTATCTCTGTCGTTTGTCATAAAAATTTTTATCACATGCCATTGACCATTTTCTTTGGCACGTAAGTGAATACAGATTGCCACAAAAACTTGGTGGAGTTTTGAATGGATAAAATATCTAATCTAAACTTAATAAAAATTTCAGAATTAAAGATTGACTTAATACCCCAATAACAAAAACTAGAGACATAATAGAAGTCAAAGTGAAAAACAAAATAGAAGTGGACTTTCTGCTTTTCGGTTTATTTTTTCTCCTCACTGTCTTACCTTACCCCAAAAAATTAGTAGAAATCACCCCAGGAAAAAATTCTCAGGTTAACTGAACTGTTACTTAATATTTGCCTTAGCGTTACCAATGGTTCCCATAATAAGGGATAAAACAAAGACCTATTTTATAATATATCTGGAAGAGAATTAAAACGAAACTTGCTTCAGGCAAAATCACAAGCTAGAATCAGTCCTTGGAGGTTTTAATTTATTTTGCCAGGGGTGTTTTTCCACTGCTCATTATCTTTTCTCAAAGAGTGCATTAGAGTCCTTGAATTGCTGATAAGGGGTTTACCCCTTGGGTAGAATCTCCTAGTAATTTAAACCTCATAGTTGTTCCAGAACATGATTCTAAAGTCCAGGCTCAGAATTTTTCATACAGTACAGCCTTAAGTGTGTCAATCTACAGTATATTTCTGGAGAAGTTACATGGAGTAGAAAGTCTTTGTGTATACTGCTGAAAGATCTCTTAGATGATGACTGGTATTTGGAAGGAGATGGGATAAAAAAGTAGTTAAGAAAATCAGGAAAAAATGTATGGTGCGACTTTGGGTATTGGCCATTGAGTTGTTGTGGGAAATGTTAGTTCAGTCTAGAAATGTGGGGCATTAACTTTTACAACTGCATATGTGTTTAATAATTATTATTATTATAAAAAATGTCATTTACTAAATGCTTACTATTTGCCAGGCACTCTTGGTCACATTGACCATATAGCATTAATGCTAACAATATTTATTTAAATTGATACGTTTTATGGGGGACACTGGAGCAAAGATAGAAAATATTTTAAAAACGAAAACATTATTTTGCTAGGAGTTTCAGAAAAACAGCTTTCCAGAAAAGATGGTGTTCTTAGAATGTCCTTAAGGACACACATGGAATACTTAAGTGAAAAGTTGAGAGGAAGAAATACAAATTTTAGATGGAAACAACAAAATGTACAAAGCAACTCACTGCAAACCACAAATATACACGTTGTTCAAAATGACTGGTGTGCAAAATGAGGAGATAAGGAGGGCTAGGTTTGAGCCGGGCGGGCTTTACATACAAGCTTCCTGGTAGTTGCTGATAATGACTCCGGGTTTAAGAAGAAAATAGAATTGAAAGTATCCAAGGAAGCTCACAAAATAAAGGGAAAGTCTACAGAATCAGCCCCAGAAAATGCGCGCAAGCCAACCAAGGAAGAGTCACGTTGTAGAATAGAGCATCCACAACATGAGCCTGGCCTGCTCAGAACACCTCCATCGGCTGTTGGTAGGTATCAGTGGCATTGCCACCACAGACCTCCCAGCCCTCGCAGGACTCTGTCCACTGCCACTGGTCCACCACCTTGAATAGCCTCCAATTAATGTGAACTTAAGAGTCATTTCCTCTAAGCACTCCTGCCTAGGAGCACCTGTTTGGTCAATTTAGGTTCACAAATATATGTCTCAGCTGTTAGCTTGCTGCTGAGAGGTATTTTCTACCTGGTCATAGTTAGCTTGTAAAGGAGGACACAAGGATGTTTCCCACTGAAACTCATGCAATGGAGACATCCCATATACAGGAAAGGGGCTAGGTCTTGGACAGTCGCTTATTGGAGGAATCATTCTAAAACGAGGCTTACATTTTTTTGTTTTTGTTTTTGTTTTTCTTGTTGTTTATTTAGCTGAGCCATCCTGCCACCTGTTGGCAGCTCAACGGCAACTCAGCTCGGGCTGGCATTGAACCGCCGTTGCTCAGAGCTCAGCTCGCACGCTTGAGCGAGCTCTTAACCAACTGAGCCACTTGGCTGGCCCGAGGCTTACATTTTTAATAGAGGCAGTCTGCGTTTTGCAAAATTCTGATATGTTCAAAAGTTCAGTTACCAAGCTTTAGTTAAATCACAACAGTTCTCCAGCAAACAGTTCAAATTCTAATTGGCATTGTTAAATTAAACAAGGAGGCTGATAAACTGATATGCCATAGTGGCCTACATATGCGAATCAAAATCTGAGCCTATAAATGATGCGTTAGGGTTATGAAATCAAAATGCTAAGGACAACCCATCACAAACAATCAAGTAGGCTTTAAGCCAAGCAAATGATTTCCTTTTTTTGTTTTCACACCTTCTGTATATAAGTCTTTCCCTGGCTCTCAAGGACTTCTGGTCTGGCGCTGCCTGATTAGAATCCATTTTTGCTCAAATCAACTCTTAAATTTTTTAACGTGGCCCAGTTGATCTTCTCACAGCACATTAATTATGAACAAATACATAAAATAAAAATGTTGCTGCTAGTTCTTCAGTCCACAAATGACCATACAAATAACAAAGGAACATGAGAGTCAGTGACCAATTATGTGACTTCTTTCAAATTTTATCAGTGATTGGTCACTCTGCATCTGTTAATAGGTTCATGCACAGATAGCAAAGCATGAAATTGTGCTACTTCCATGTCTCCTAGTAATAAACCCACACATGCTTTTATAAAAATGAATAACTGAAAGAAGTAATTGGCCAACAAATTTGAAAGTGCAGCAAAGAAATGGAAAGTGGTATCACACAGTAAGTGAGATTTAAGCATACTTACGTAAGAAATAGCTGATTCTGGTCATGTTGCACTGCTGCTCTTCAAGAAGCTATGCAGACACAGGAACTCAGGGAAGATGTGGTTGTGATGAGAAGTATGAAGACGTCCTGAGATTGTGAGACCTGCAGAAAAAATCATATTTAAATAAATCTCATACATATTCACAATATGAAACAACATAGGACAAAACACTGGAAGCTGATCTAAACTTAGAAGTACGTCAATTTGCCTAAGCATAAAAGAAAGGCAAGCCCATGTCATAAATTATGAGGGAGAAAATAAGCAGAGTTCACACTGCTTTTGATACATTTTTACAAAGGAGTAAAACAATTTAATTCTAACATTTTAAAGTTTTAAATACAGTGTACTACATAAGTATTGATTTTAACTTTTTTTCATTTCCACATACATTTATAACCAAGAGTAAAATAGGTTTTTGTTGTTGTTGTTGTTGTTGTTTTAATGTTTTGGCAAAACACTTAGAGTTACAAAATAGCCATATTTTTTTCCATTGACTATTAGGATATCTTTGTATAGTTTTCATCTTGCACAATCATGTTTACAATATTACTCTGTATGATGCAAAGTGAGGACTGATTTTAATACTTTTAAAATACTCTATTACCCCTAATTATCATGGTCTGCATTTCCTAAAATGGGTGCATTTTTTACCTACCCAATAATACAATTATCCAAATCAGGAAGTTGATATTGTTAGCAGTATTTACTTATTTAAAGGCCTATTCAAATTTGTCAATTGTCCTGAAATTATCTTTTATGGAAAGTGGAAAAATGTTTTTTTGACCTAGGATCTAGTCAAGGTTCAAAAGTTTCATTTCATCATCATGCGTCTTTAAGTGTTTAATTTGGAACAGTTCACAAGTTCTTTTTGTCTTTTATTACTTTAAAATTTTTGAATTATGTTTCATATTTATTTGGGTTTGTCTAATATATCCTCATGATCAGATACAGTTTATGTAGTTTGGGCAGGAATATCAGAAGAGACAGAGTGCCCTTCAGATGGAAGCATATCAGGAGGCCATTGAAAAATATTTGTTCTTTCATTTATATATTTATTTATTTATTTTATTACCCACTTATGAAATGTGCCCCCCCCAGAAAAAAACAAAACAAACAAACAACTGTGATGAATACAAGAGACTGCATCTCCAATTCTATCATTCCTTCTGCATTTATTAATTGGCATTCTAATATAAAGAAGGACTTTTCCTTCATCCTCTTTTGTTTATTTATGCATATATTTGTTTGTTTCTATTGGTGAGGATCAATGGATTCTTATTTCGTTCTATGGGTTACAATCCATTGCTCTCATTTTATATTTTCATGCCCTTATTGCCCCAGAATTAGACAACAAGGACCACTTCAAGCTGATCCCTGACACACTCCTCTGTCCTTTAAACATGGTCCAATCATTCTTTGAATATGTCCTTAATTTCAGTCACAAGCTTCTCAGACCAATCCTGTATACCCAGCCCCATACCTAACTATACCAGCCAATTCTCCAAGGAAGTGTCATTCCTTTTCATGAAGTATTATATTTACAGATTAATTTTGGGTCAATTTGTGCTCACTGTTATTGGAGTATAATTACTTCTAGATTCTCTAAGTGAACAGATCTTGGAGTCATATTTAATTATGTCTACATATATAAAATAAGTTATATCTATTTATATCTATCTATCTATCTATCTATCTATCTATCTATCTATCTATCTATCATCTACCTACCTACCAATCCATCCATCCATCCATCCATCCATCCATCCATCCGGAATCCTGAGTTTATACTGATACCCCCATTTCAATCCAACAGTACAGGGATGATTATAGAGTTCTGCCTTTCCAGATTTGTAACACCATTGTCTGCTTATCAAACTTGGTTATCATTATTAACAATGCATTAACTTACATTTCAATGCTAAAGTAAACATAAAATAGTTATACAACTGCTAATCAATATCTCTGGTAAACATAAACTACAAACTACAGTTTAATATTTGTTGAGGGTTCTTTTTACATTCGACTTCAGAGTATAGTCCAATTACTGTGTTTGAGAGTTACTTGAGTTAGTCTCCCCAGCCTGCCAGTGTGATTATATCTTTTCTTTAAAATACAATTAGGGGGCCGGCAGAGTGGCGTGGTGGTTGAGCATTGGCTTGGGAGGCCAGCGGCCCCAGTTTGGGTCCCACATATGAGGGCCAGTGACGCCCTCAAAAAAATAAAATAAAATAAAATAAAATTAGGTATATTTGTTTCTGTTTGAATTCCATTTTTTCCCATATTTGAAGATTGTTTTAGTCATCTCAGGCTGCTTTTAAACAATAGTTTATTCCTCACAGTTCTGGAGATTAGGAAATGCAAGATCAAAGTAATGGCAACTTAGTTCTTGGTGAGATGCCACTTCCTGGCTTGTAGACAGCCACCTCTAGTTGTGTGTTCACCTGACCTTTTCCTGGTATCTTTGCCTAGAGAGATGTTTCTGCCTTCCTAGTCTTAAAAGGGAGCTAATCCTATCATGAGGCTCCCGAATCTAAACCTCATTAACTCCCAAAGGTCCCACCTCTAAATACCATCACTTTGGAGTTTAGGTTTTCAACATATGAATTTTCTGAGGATATAAACATTCAGCCAATAACAATAATATTTTATGTGAAACATAACATAGATCTAAAAAGTGATGTAAATGTTATACATAGAGAAATATTACCTTCTCTCCCTTCTACCCCATTTGTTTCATCCCCATCCTATCCACACATTCCAAGTTCCCCTGTAGGTGAGCAATCTCATCATCACTTCATGTATCTATGGGTGTGTTTTGTTTTGCACAAATGAGCAAATATGTATATATTTTATTTGATACCTTTATTTCATACATACAACTTACATGGATGCATTTTGTTTTTCACTTAACAATATATACTGAATATAATTCCATATCAGCTCATAGTGGTTTTTATCAGTTCATAGTATATCATTTTATGAATGTGCCATAATACAGAGGATGCTGCCAAAGAGTATACACATTGTAAGAAAGGAAAAACTCTTCAAATTGTAATACTCAGTATTCACCGATAACAAAAGGTGAATGGACTTTTGCAATTACAACAGGTGCTCAAAGTGGCTGCCATCAGCATCCAGGCACTTCTGAATTTAGTGAACTACTGCTACAACAACGCTGACCAAAGTGTCCTCTTGTATACCTTTTTGGGGCACCCCCAGTATATTCTACAAATCTCATATCTATTGGTATTGTTCACTATATTTTCCAATTTCAAATAATGTACAATCAATAGACACGTTCTTATTTTCATATTGCTGAAATTGTATTTCCTGGGTAAGATACTAAAAGAAGGATAATGAATCTAAACATAAATCCATATTTTTTTTGTTATATTTCAATTTCCTCTCTATATAATTGCTCCAATTTGCATTGTCATCAACAATGTATAAGGGTGACACTATCAGTTTATTAACAGAATATATTGTCATTCTATCTTTTCCTTGTTGCCATTTGGATAGGTGAGAAAAGGCATTTCAAATTCATTTTCATTTTTACTATCTGAGTGAATTTTAAAATTGTTCATGTTTTAAAAGTATTGCTTATGTTTTTTATAAATTGTCTATTCACAACTTATACCAATTTTTATATGCTATTGTTTGCCTCTTTCCCACAATTTTTAAGAGTTTTAAATAGTATCGATATTGTACTTTATATATTGCACATATTTTTCTCTCAGTCAGTCAGTTGTCTTAATTTATTTTAATATTTACTTTTGCCAATCTAAAGTTTTCTTTCATTTTTATTAAGCCATGTTTATCGATTGTATCTTTTCCTTTTCATGTATCTTTTTCCCTTGAATTAAGTTGTAGAAAATATTTCCCAATGTTTGGGTTATAAAGAAAATCACTCATAATAAATTCTAGCACTTACATTTTTTATTTTATTTTTTTTTACATTTAGATCCATTCTCAGTTTGGGGTTAATTCTCATATGTGATGTGAACACTGGATATAATTTAACCTTTTTAAATGGAATTCATCTTAGATTTTAGGACAAATATTATTTAATAGTAACTCAAAGTATTTTATCATCTGAAATGAATTGACTGCAGATTTCCTAGAAATAGGAATCTACTTATAATAGAAAAAGGAGTAAAGCTTCATGAATAATTATACCATCAGAGGATAAGAATATAATTCCTAGCCACAAAGTTATGATGGGGTTATCATTGAAATTATGTAATAAAACCCATGGTATATTAGAGTATTTTTTTGAGAAGTTAAATTTTATATACTCTACCAGTTTTAAAAGTAATATCCTTACAAATACATATGGTGAATATTAATAATGTTTACTACTTTAAACACATGAAAACGCTCTTTCTTAGACTTAACTTATAGATAATGCTTGGAATTTGCCCTGCATCTTAAATTAATTTTCTGGTTCTGTTTGTAAGATATATTGAAGAACATAAATCAAATAAATTTTCTTTTAAAAATATGGAAATTTACTATATATTTTTTTAATTAGTGTTTTTATGTAATAAAATTATAAATTTATAGTTCAAAAGAGTTAGATTAAACAGAAAAAAAAATGAAAAGACTATAGCCAAAGTCTCCTTTCATAGATGATTAGATAAATAAGATGGGGTATATATAATATACACAATGGAACACTACTGTGACATAAGAAAGGATGAAATACTGCCATTTGAGAAAAAATGGTTGGATTTTGAGATTATTGTGCTAAGTGAAATAAATCAGACAGAAAAAGTTGGGAACCATATGACTTCACTGACATGTGGGATATAAAACTGAAAGCAACAAAGCAATAAGACAAACAAACAGAGAAATAAATACTCAAAGACTCAGACAACAGTTTAGCAGTTACCAGAGGGTAAGGGTGGTGGCAGGTGGTAGAATAGGGTAAAAGGGGTAAAATATATGGTGATTTAAGGAGAACTGACTCTGGGTGGTGAGCACAGAATGTGATATACAGATAATGTATTATAGAATTGTACACTTGAAACCTATGTAACTTTACTAACCATTGTAACCCCAATAAATATAATTGGAAAAAAACCACTATAGCTTCCTCTTCAATCTTTACTTTTATCTGAAATGGCTCTTAAAAACTAGCCCAAAATAATTAAATATATTCATTATGTATTAAATATTATACACACACACACACACACACACACACACACACACACACACAGAGGTTGCCAAAAAAATGTATACACATTTTAAGAAAGGAAAAAACTGTATTAAAATTACACTGATGGCAACCACTTTGAACACTTTTTGTAACTGCAGAAGTCAAACGTCACTTGTATTCATGTTTTGTCATCAGTATATATTGAGTATTACAGTTTTAATAGTATTTTCCTTTCTTAAAATGTATGTACATTTGTGTGACACCTTCTATACATATATAAGGAGAGAGAGAGAAACATAGTTAGCTTACACTTGGTCCTAGTACTACATAATGAGATAGCTTCCTAGGTCACTTTGAACTCCCGATAGGTGAGTGTTAATGGTGGAATGACCAATGTTGTAAGCTATGGTATGTCCCACTGTTTACATAGAATCACCTAAGGCTTCAATTTGCATCAAACTGTCTAATCCCTTGAGCTTTTCCTCTCCTTGATGGTTTTTCTTTGTTCAATTTCCAATCAAGACAACACTACTTAAATGAATAAATGACTGAATTAATATTGTGATTCCACATTTATTTTTATTATCTAAGCTTGTATTTTTCTTTTAAATTTTTGATGTGTCTTGAATAAAGTTGTTATTTCTATTAAGCACATACAGTTCAACACATTGTGATCTTGTGAGTTCCAATGATTTCCAGTTGTTCTTGCTTCTTATAAATTATACTTTAAGGAAGTCTTCTTTTATTGTAACAACCTTTATATCCAACTGTGGTTTCCACTCAGTTAATTAAAGTATTTTGGTAACTATGGGCAGACTTCAGAAATTACATCATGAAATTTTAAATATATAAAAAGATCTTAGCAGTAGTTATTTATTGTTCTCCAGAGGAAACAAATGATAGAGAGGGAGGGAAGTTCAGAGCGATAATTATGGTAGCAAGCACAAAAATAGTAAGAATTGTCCTCCCAATTGTTGTGCTTGAACTCTTTATTTAAGATGATGTAGCTAATAATTCCAGTTTAATTATCTTAAGAAAAAAATGTTTGAATTCACTGTGCTAGTATGTTTACAGCATATGTTTTAAAAATAACTACAGAACTTTTTGAGGAAAGTTATTTTCTACTAATGGTAAATGAAAAAGTCATTATATTCAAGGGAAATCAGTAGTATATAAATAATAAATAGCAGCATGCATATCTAAATTTCTTCTTCCATTAATAGGATAACTAAGGCTGCAGCAATTTTCAAACCTCTTCAATATCAAATAAATATTATTATTGTTTTGGATTTTTCTTTTCTCTCAACATGATATTGTCATCTTCAGACACTGACTTGAATTATAAATTCAATAAATATTGGTCAAATGTTATTAGAAGCAACACTTTTTACTAGGCACTAGAATTCAGAGAAAATTCATTATTACATAACCAAGGCTTCAACTTCAGTTCTATTACTCCAATTCTTGACATTTATACACAATATTTAACTGAATTGGTTGCATGTTTTTGCTGGGGTTTTTTTTGCTGTTATTTTGGTTTTTCTGTGATTCTGTGATATACTGATTATTTCCCCACAAACTAATATTCTAAAATTCTCCACTCTTAAAAATTGTTCTTTACATATACTGATTTTCCACTAATTTAATCACATCTTATTTTCTCTTCTGTATTTAGTAAAAATAGTTTATATATTATGTATTCATATTGTTTTTATTAAACTGGAATTAGATATCAGGCTTAACTTCTTATACTTTTAATCCTTTTGCATTCATGTCACTGTTCAGTAAATGGGGAACCCTTGCTAAAATTCTTTGAAAAAAGATCTCATCTTCAAAATTCTGATTGTATATAACTCAATTTCTTTTCTACAACCTTAAACTAAATCTCATTTGCTCTGTGCATTTTTATTTTTTGAGAGGGTGTTACCATATCGTTGTTTTTTAAAAAACTAAAGTTCATTGGGGTGACAACTGTTAGAAAAGTTACATAAGTTTCAAGTGTACAATTCTGTAATACACCATCTCTGTATCATGTTGTGTGTTCACCACCCAGAGTCAATTCTCCTTCCATCACCATATATTTGATCCCTTTTACCCTCATCTATTACCCCTCTCCCCCCTTTACCCTTTGATAACCACTGAACTATTGTCTGTGTCTATGAGTTTTTGTTTCTTCATTTGTTCATCTTGTTTTCAGATTTATATAACACATATCAGTGAAACCATATAATTCTCGACTTTTTCTGTCTTACATGCTTTGCTTAGCACAATAATCTCCAGATCCATCCATGTTGTCCTAAATGGCACTGTTTCATCTTTTCTTATGGCAGAGTAGTATTCTGTTGTGTATATATAGCACATCTTTATCCAACCATCTACTGAACAACACTGGTTATTTCCATGTCGTGGCCACCATAAATAAAGCTGCAATGAACATCGGAGCACATATATCTTTACAGATAAATGTTTTCAGATTTTTTTTGGTATATACCAAGGACAGGGATTGCTGAGTCATATAGTAATTCTATTTCTAAATTTTTGAGGAACCTTCAAGCTGCCTTCCATAGCAGCTGCACCAAGGAACCCTCATACAGTGTTGGTGGGAATGCAGATTGGTACATTTTGTTTATTAGAAGTAGTAAAGTCCAGACATAATTCACTTAATTTATGAGTGTATTAAAAAAAACAAATAAATAAGTTCCCTCCATATTAGAGGAGACTCAAACAGCATAAACTCTTCCCCAACATTTTAACATTTGGATGTTGACATTTGACATTCCTGAGTATATTTTTTAGGAAAAATACATCTTAAAATTAAATATATCCAATGTCCCCTAATTTATACTAAAAACATCCAAGTCATATTCATAAAAATATATAATTATGAGCAACTGAGCCATTGGTAAGATCAGAATAGATTTTAATATATTAATTTTCTGATACGAGGATTTACAAATGGAAGTGACCACTTATTAAATTTAATGATGAAAACAAATAAGGTCATATTCAAGGTAAGAAATTTGGTTTAGATACACTGGATGATTAATTTATTCATTTACTAAAAATATTTGTGTGCCTGCTGTGAATCAGGCGATGATCTTCACAAAAAAAGATTCAGGGATGAATCTCTCCTCAGAAAGAATTAAGAGCCTTCTAATAAACTTGACTCATATGACCAAGCCATAGCTACTGGACTGTTTATAACACAACACTTTAAAATATTTCTAAATAAAATTCCTCTTTGTTCCTTCATCGTACCTTATCTCATGCTTATGTTGTTTAGATCCTCTTTCCAGAAAATTTCAAAAGTTTTACCTGTATATATGTCATGCCCACCTCGTCACCATCCATTCAATTAACTTTCCCACTCTTATCCCTCCATTAATCTGTTATTCTTAAGGTCACTATTAACCTTTGTATTGATAACATAATCAACCTTTTTAGTTCTTGTTTTACTCAGTTCTCTGCACATGCCCACATTGACCCTCAGCTCCCACTCTTGCTATAGTTAACATCATTGGAGAGAAACGAAACAAAACAAAACAAAACCCTGAATACTTAATAAAAAGTCTTTTAATTCTTATAAATTGCAGTATATAAGAAAGCAAGAGAATAGTACTAATAAGCCACACCCTAAATCTAACACACTAATTTTTAAACACTTCAAAATCAGGGACAATCTAAAACCTAACCATATTGAGGTTAGAAGAGGATGCATGACAAAATGTTCAGGTAATAAAAATGAAACCTCCTAAAACTCAGCAGGAAAGGGAAGGTAGGTGATCGGGTTGTAAGATGGTAAGCTTTAAAAAGGTTATTTGAAAGTGTATTTCAGCAACTTATCTTCAAAAGAGGTCCCAACATAAGTCAGAGATATCCAGTAAATTCAAAAATTTTGGTTATGGTTTTAACTTTTAGAGAAGATGACATATAATTATGCTGACTATGTAAAAGTTTGTTTTCTTTGAAGTAAAACTATATTGGTTTACCCCTTTGCATACTCCTGTGTTTTCTTCATTGTCTCCATATTTTCTACAGAAAATCTGGAAACACCAACCATATCTATATTATAAATAAATATTAAATCGATTAATATCTCCAACCTCAATGCAACCAAGGTAATTCGAGACAAATTGTATTTTGCTGGTACTATTGTGACAGTCTCCTTCCTATTTTATGTTTTCTCTCCAGTTAACCATTATCCAGTGAGCAGTTCAAAAGAGTCTCCTAAAAACATAATCTGGACCTTTTTATTCTCTTGATAAGAGCTGTCTTCACCACACCTGGAAAAGAATCCAAACTCTTATTGTGGCCTGCAGAATTGTGCATAATTTGGACTACAGCTTTCAGTTCAAATTCATCTTATTGTACTTTTCCTTTACCCAACATACTCCAGGCACTGTAGCGATCCTTAGTTCCTAAAAATGAGTTGGTCTTTCCTTAACCTGAAATATTATCTACCCTTATTTCCCATGTGCATTTGCACAAGAAAGAGGGTGTTTCTGTTTAAGTAAACTAAAATGATTTTTTGCATCTAACATTAGAGCAGATATAACTTTCTTCACTGAAGAGTCAACATACCAGTATTTATTATTATTAGGATAATAACAACCATGAATACAATCATTTGGATTGATTGCTAAAAACACAGTAGTATGTTGCAGTCATTAAGTTTACAAGATTTAACGGTTTATATTTTAGCTCCTTTAATTTCATGATATTTTTAAGAGACCATGTTAAATTACTATCATAGCTAATAGAGAAGTTCTGATGGGAATTAAAATGCTATATGTTTTTCGAATTTACAAATACATATACATCTAAAACTTTGTGTGTATATGTGCTATCGTGTTGCCACTCATACTTTCTGGACAAAAGTACTATGACTTGAGAAAGAAAAACAATAGGGTTTTAAAATAAGGTGGAAAAAAAATAAAGTGGAAAAAATATAATGAAGAACTATAGAAGTGTTGGTATAAACTATATACATAAAATCTTTATAATTGAATCTTTTTACCAACATTTTTTTTGTTACAATTGCTTTCTTTTTACTTACTTTATTACCTTGATTAACTTGATTTGAATATAAATTAAAGCCAGTATAACACTGTTAAGGGAACAAATACTTTTTATGCTATCAAAAAAGATAAAAAAGAAAGCAACATATTTTGAGAGTATCAACTATTTTTTGCCCAAATCTCCATTCCATATTATTTATAAAACATATGAAACACCTACATTACTCAGCCTCTGGGCATTTACAGACTAGAAATGGATATGGCACATGAGATTGAAGGAGAAAGAGGAAAGAGTCTGTATGCCTACAACACAAGAAAATAGAGAGGAATAAAATTGGAATGGTTGCCTAAAGAAATTTTTTTATACTTTTTCTGACTTTTCATAGGAACATTTCAAAAAGTTTAGTTTAGAGGGCAATGAAGAACACTTCTAATTTTATCCAACTGGAAAAAGAAGGTCATTTTAGGTTGTTGAGGAAGTCACAGAACAAAAACAGAAATTGCTAATTTCTATAAGAAGCTTAGTCTCTTACCTGTAGGTTGATAAGACTTATCAAATGGTTTGCCCACGGTAAGCAGTGTGTAAGAACAGTTATTTTACAGCTGGGACTAAGGACAGTTCTATGCTTATCCCCAGGTATTCCTGAAGGGCTGGTATTGACCTCTGGCCAAGATAAGGATGAGGTGTGCTAGTTAGTGATTCACAATGCTCTGCGAAATGTTTGAACCCTCCCCCACTACAGTTCAGATGAAAAGTTTACACTTGGTTCAACCACCCACAGAGCTGGGCTTTATAGATTCTTGACCAATGGGATAAAAAAAATATGCCTCAGTAAATTCTTGTCTGAGCTTCCTAGAACTGGGATTTGTTGCACATATCTTGAAGTATAAGCTCACTTGAATAAATTCTGTAGAATTTGTTAAGAAAATAGACTACTAATTTGGATTTCACACACAAAATGGAAGAAAATGTGTTAAGTATTTCAAAACTTCAAAGCAGAACATATTTTTGAAATATTTATCACTATAGCAACTATACTCATGTAGAAAACTATTATACTACTTTTAATAGATTGATAATGGAACAGAACTTAGAATTATTAAATTTTTGGAAACAGTATTTTTTTTTACATAAATAGTAAGATATTTTCTTGAATGACAGAAAAGGATACCAGACATAGAGTACAGTTATTAGCCAACTAAATCTTAATTATTTTACCATTAAATTATCCAAATATTTTATTTAATTAGATTTCCATATCTACAAAGCTGAGATTCACTATCATTTACCAACTATTTAGACATTTTATCATTAATTAAAATATTTTTCCAAAACTTCTTTCTTATGATGTAAGACATTATAGTGAGTTAACCAAATGTTTTTGTTGTTTTGTTTTTTTTTTTTAAATTGGGGAACAGTGTATTTTTCCAGGACCCATCAGCTCCACATCAAGTAGTTGTTTCAATCTAGTTGTGGAGGCCACAACTCATGGCCCATGTGGGGATCAAACCGTCAACCTTGGTGTTATGAGCACTATAACTAACTGAGCTAATTTACAGAGGTATATTAACACTGCATTGGACATATTAGTAGTAAAAACTAAGTAATTATAATACACAACATACTTCTGAGGCTATAAAAATATCTACAGAAAAATATTTGAAAAATAAGAGGATTAAAGAATGAGTAAAAACTTCTGGAAGGGAATAGCTCTGCTATTTGCCAGAACATGTGAAACTTTAGTTAACAATCAGTTTTGAAGCAATTTTAAAATAATATAGCTTTAAAAGTCTTGAAAACAGTGCTATATTAAAAAAATTGAAAAGAATGCCAATCAAAACTGAGAATCAAGTCACTAACATATAAATCCTTAAAGAAATGTGTCTGTGTCTGTGTGTGTTTTAATGAAACTACTAGAATCTTTTTTTAAGCTCAATACTGCTCACTCTAAAAGGGACCAAAGTCCTCCAACGAACAGTGGCATACAGAATACCCTCTAATTCAGATTGTTAGATACCAGTTCAGTTTCTTGATTCAACTCATTTTGTTTGCTATTTCTAGTGTTTTTGCATCTTTTTTTTCAGGGAATAACAACCATCAGTTATCCACTTAATATAAAATTCTACCTTGAGGCAGGAGGCAACAGTGCTAGTAACAGTTTCCTATATTGACATATTTGGTTGCAGCAATATCAAAGCTAACTTGCCTTTTACTGACATAAACAAGAACAAAGGAATTGGAGGCTTATTGGAAGGATAGAAGACTACAAAAAATTATGTGTATATGTAAAAACTTTTTCTGCTTGCTCTTTCCAGAATTCTAGGAGTATCCCTTTTTATGAACTTGGATTCTAAAAATGAAAGGTATGAAAAACTTCACATATCACTTAGTGTGTGTGTGTGCGCGTGTGCACGCGCACACACACACACACAATGAGACATTATTAATAATGACACCTAGTGGTGGGTGCGCATTCCCACCAAAGCTTTATTAAAAATTAAGTCTAAATTAATCTGACCATGTCTTGGTTTAACACGTGTGGCCTATTTTATTTTCTGCTTCAATAGAGTCCTGCATATATTAAACTGTTCCGTGTAGGTCACGTGTGTTTCTCAGAGTGTGATCTGTAGATGGTCTTGTGTCACGGTATCCTAGGGTGTATGTTCAAAATGCAGAATTTAATCCTTCATTGTAAAGGCCAGAGATAGCCATGTTTTGAAAGGTTTTCAGATAATTCAAATATGTATAAATGTTTGAAAACTACAAAAATAGGAGAATGACAGAAGGAAGAGAAGTATGGGCATAGCAATATGCTTGTTACTTATGTATGTAGAACCTAATGTACAGATCTGACTTTCATTCTGAAGTATCATATTGCTCACCTGTGTGTATTTGTGTATGTACATATATTTTCTGTTATCATTCATAGTCAAGGAAAATAAAGATGAAATTTATTGTTATTACAGTCTTGAGGTACACATAACCATACAGATGAAGTAGAAGGATAAGCAGTTAATTTATAATGTTTATGTAGAGTATATAGACGAAGGAGTGACAATATCTAGGGGTAACATGAAAAAGAGTCATTGTGAACGCTACATTTAAATTCATTTTTGATGTCTCATCAGTAGTTTGTAAGATGAAGACAAATATCAAGAACAAAACAACAGGTAAAAGAAATACCATAAACCTTTCAGAAGGTATGGGGCATTAAATGAATAAGACATTTTGAAAATGAACAGGGGCCGGCTGAGTGACTCAGTTAGTTAAGAGCTCGCTCAAGAGTGCGAGCTGAGCTCTGAGCAACAGTTGTTCGATGCCCGGCCTGAGCTGAGTTGCCGTTGAGCTGCCAACAGGTGGCAGGATGGCTCAGCTATAAAAAAAGAAAAAAAAGAAAATGAACAGAATGGGGTTTGTAAGAGAGAAGTGAGGAAAAGGGTTAAATCTGCACACTGCAACATGGTTTGATCTTTTTGCACTGCTTGCAGTTCCCCTAACCTGGTGGTACACATTCTCAAAATGCAAAGAAATTCTTTTATTCGTATAAACAGATACAAACAAAAAGAGAGAGAGAGAGAGAGAGAGAGAGAGAGAGAGAGAGAGAGAGAGAGAGAGAGAGAGAGAGAGAGAGAGAGAGAGAGAGAGAGAGAGAGAGAGAGAGAAGTAGATAGGGTTGATGTCTCAAATACTTAATTTTGTCCTCAATAAATTTCTTTGAAATATTACTGTCTTTAATATTGGGAGATAGCCAGACCTAAAATTCACCACAAACTTAATAATACATGTATGTAAATTACTTATTTTTATCTATGCAGCTAATCACTGCTTTCAAAAAAAGCATACTGAGGTATAACTGACATATAAAAACAGCACATATTCCATTTCTACAATTTGGTAAGTTTGGAAATATGCATACACTAGAGGAACCATCAGCTCAATCAAGGCAATAAGCATCTATCACCTCCAAAAGTTTTCTCTGTGCCTTTGATTTTTTTTTTTCTGTTTCTGAGATAAGAACACTTTATGTGAGATTTATTCTCTCTTCATAACAAATTTCTAAGTGTAAAATACTGAAGTGTTGACAAAAAGTCATGTTGTTCTATAGCAGATTTTTAAACTTATTCATCTTTCATAGCTGAAACTTCATACCTGCTGAACATTACTCCCCTTTACCATTCCTCCCAGGTCCTGCAAACCACCATTCTGTTTCTATAATTTTGACTCTAGGGTACCTCATGTAAGTGGAATAATGTAGTTTCTGTCCTCCTGTGAAGGTTTAATTCACTTAGCATAATGAACTCCAGGTTCATCTATATTGTTGCACATGACAGAAATCTCTTATTCTTCAAGGATGAATAATATTCTCTCATATATAGACAATAAATTGTTTTATCCATTTGTGCGTTGATTGATAATTGTTTGTACATTGGCTATTTGTGAATAATGCTGCTATGAACATGAGAGCACATATATATTATTTTCAAAATTCTGAATGAAATCCTTTTGGATATATACCCAGAAGCTGGGTTGCTGGATCATATGGTCATTCTATTGTGTTAGAAAAGTCATGACGTTTTTTTTCTGTTTTTCGTTGCAAAAATGTGTCATGACTTTTCCGACAACCAAATATATTGAATTTTTTGATGAACCTCAATATTGTACTTCACAGTGGCTGCACCAGTTTATTTTCTACCAATAGTGTACAAGGGTTCTAATTTCTCAACATCCTCATTATTAGTGATGTTGAAAACCTTTCCATGTACCTCTGGCCATTTATATGTCTTCTTTGGAGAAATGCCTGTTCAAGTCCTTTGCTGTTTTTTAATCAGGTTATTTATTTAGTTATATATTTATATAGTTAGTTATTGAATTGTAGGAGTTCATTAAATACTTTTGATATTTACTCCTCATCAGAGATATGGTTTGAAAACACTTTCTCCGATTATGTAGGTTGCCTTTTCATTCTATTGATTTTCACTTTTCTATGATGAAGATGTTTAGTCTGATATAGTTGCACTTGTCTATCTATGCTTTTGTTGCTTGTACTTTTGGTGCCATACTCAAGAAATCAAGAATTGCGAGGCCAATGTCCAGAAGCTCTTGCCCAAGATTTTCTTCTAGAAGTTTTACAGTTTCAGGTCTTACGTGTAAGTCTTTAATCCAGTATCAGTTGATTTTTGTGTGTCGTTCAAGGTGAGGGCATAATTTTACTCTTTCACAGGTTGATAGCCATTTTCGCAAGCACCATATGGTGAAGCCACTAGCCTTTGCCTTTTGTTTTCTTTTGGCAACCTTGGCAAAGATGGTTGTCAATATTTCAAAACCCTCTACAAAAGTGAACATTTGTAAAGCATTCATAAAGAATGTACACCCTTTCCTTGGCAACAAAGTGGATCAAAGGAATTGCAAAGTGTGTCAGAGTATAGGAATGGAACTCCGGAAAATAAGATACAGTGAAAATATAAACATAAACCTGCAGAGCAAGATAATAATACTCTCGTGGGAATTTCAAAATGTAGTGCCTCCTTTATGTAGGCATTACCTGAAAATAACAGAGCACCACATAATACAGTGAAGTGTCCAAGCTGTTATGTTCATGCTAATCTGGCAATGTTATATTTACTGTATGAGACGGAGAAGTCTGATGTTTATTAGAACAAAAGTAAATGGGGTATAATTATAGCTGAGATTTCAGGTATGGAAACTAATTCAGGTATAGAGATTAATAATAGGCTTAGGGAGGAAAAATGGATTGTTAAACTTGTCACTGTGGAATATAAAGTGTTCTGTCCTAAATGTCTTATTTTTATATAGTCTTCCTCTTTCAGTGCTCCAATTACACTGGATAAATTTCTAAATCTTATTATTCCATCTTTTATCATTCATGTCTTAATTAAACAGGCCTCTTCTGAGATTCTTCCCTGTGTGTTCTAAGGTACCCTTGTACTTACTCAACTCTACACAAAACCTTCACTGCAGCATTTACCATTCTATTGCCTCCCTTGGAGTATAATTATATGCATGCACATAGTCAAACTTAAAAACATTAATATTGAAGAAAGAAGAAGCAAATAAAAATAATATATATCAATGTTTAACTTTCAGAAGTATCTAAATAGAGTTTTTATTGTTATTCAACTCCTTCAAGTTAACTAAAATAAAACATATTGTAATATGCCATAAAATAATTTGAAGATTTGAGTAATGAATGTACTTTGCATACTAAAACAATGTAAAAAATAGAGATAAAAAAGTATCAAATTAAAATTATTTACAAACACTGATATTAAAATCTGGACAATATGCTAGTAAATGCAATCCAATGGGATATAAAAAAACAAAACCATCCATTAAATAGTGCCTCTTCCTGATATAAAACACTACCAACATTAAATAAGATATTTAATATTTCACAAGTTTGAGATAAAATCAATAACATTAATGTATCAAAAGAAACAAACTATAAAGCTTTTCAACAGATGCTGAAAAGGTATGTAATAAAAATTCAGCATTTATTTTTACAAAAATAAGTTATCTTGTGAAGAAAAAAATTATAAATCTATAGATATATGTGAGAAATGAGAGAATGAGAGAATAAGGGAGACAAAGAAATGGAGGATCAGTAAGGAGGGAGAGATAATCATGTCTGAATTCCAGACTAGAACATTAGTGGTAGCTGGGAAATAGGCAGAAAACATTTGAAGAAATCAGTGTGTCAAGAAAAGCCTTTGCAATTTTTTTTTCTGAATTCCATCATTATTCAAAAAAATATATTGCCTGATTTATTTTAAAATAATATTTCTTTTGTTTTAAATTAAATGAGTTATTTTCAATATAATGGATTTTCAATAAAAATAAAAACTGTTATTATTTAAAGCTGACACTGAAGAGCTGACATGTATTACTTATATAAAAACATTAGTGTGGATAAAGGAAATTAATGTTTTAAGATAATCATCCATTCAAATAATACTTAATGTGTACCTATTATGCATCATACAATATTATGCATCATACAACATAATATAGTAATGCACAAAACAGTCTGAATCCTCAGAACATATAAACAATAGAACTGAAGAGAAAGCAAGTTCAGTACAATTCCAGAAGGATTTCTAGTCTGTTATACAAAGTCTACTAAAGGAATACAAAAAAGTTTCAATGGATGGAAATACATTAATACAATTCATCATACACACACACAAATCTAAAGGAAAACAAAAATCTGGATTATCACCTTAAAGTTCAAACAGGAAGTTTATGATAAGCACAGGAGTTTGTGATCAAATGATTAAAAATAAGATATGTACAACTGACACTTGAACAGGGAGGTGTGGTGCCACTGCCCTCATTGTCAGAAATCCAGGTATCACTTTTGATTCTTCAAAACTTAAACACATTCCCCCAGTGTCCACAGAGGTTTGGTTCCAGGATTACCCTCATCATGTACACAAAATCCATGGATATTCAAGTCCCTGTATAAAATGGCACAGAACAATGCATACAGTTAGTCCTCCACAACCATGGATTCCTAACCACAGTGAGAAAATACCATTTTTGATCATGGATGGTTGAAGCCATGTACACAAAGCACAGGAATATGGATGACCAACATATACTTATTGAATAAAAAGAAAATCCACCTATAAATGGACCCTCACAGGTAAGCTCTGTATTATTCAAGGGAGTACTGTACATTTTTAAAATAAATGATTAAATAAATAGAAAGATAGGTACATAGGTAGATAGATGGATAGTTAGTTAGACACACAGAAGTAAAAAGTGATAAACACATAAATAGATACCCACTCCCAAATTTCAGCATCATAGTTAACTTGATAAAATCAGGAACAAATCCAGGATGCCATATATTATCATTAGATAGCATATATCAGTGGCGTTATATAACATAATTAAACAAGAGAAACTATTTGTGTAACAATTAGAAAAACACAGGTAAGCGTATTTTTATTTTCATATGATATGTTTGTATACCTGAAAATCCTAACGAGGCCCAATGAAAAATAATTTCACAAAATCAAGTAACTTATTAAATAGGAACATATAAAATTAACACTTATAAATATTTGCATATTAATTTTTATAGAGGATGCTGAAACCTTGTATACACATTTTAAAAAGGAAAAAACTGTATTAAAATTGTAATACTCAATATATATCGATAACAAAGGATGAACACAAGTCATATGTGTACATTTTTTTGGCACCCTTAGTATAAACAAGGTCTGAAAATTAAGTCCAAGAACATGTTGAAACAATGTTGCTAACCTTTTTGATATCAGATAAATTATTCATTATGAATAACTGTACCAACTGGATAAACAGTTAACTAAGTTTTACTATTTGGAAGTGCTGAAAAGACTGCATGAAAAAGTTACACGATCTGAAATTTTCAGCAACAATTCATGGCTCTTGCATGATGACAATGCACCAGCTCACAAGGCACTGTCTGTGAGGGAGTTTTTAGCCAGTAAACAAATAACTGTATTGGAACACCCTTCATAATCACCTGATCTGGGCCCCAATGACTTCTTTCTTTACCTGAATATAAAGGAAATATTGAAAGGAAGGCATTTTGATGACATTCAGAACATCAAGTGTAATACAATGACAGCTCTGATGGCCATTCCAGAAAAAGAGTTCCAAAATTGCTTTGAAGGGTGGACTAGGCCCTGGTTTTGTTGCATAGCTTCCCAAGGGGAGTGCTTTGAAGGTGAACTTAGTAATATTTAGCAAAGAGGTATGTAGCACTTTTTCTAGGGTTAGTTCGTGAACTTAATTGTCTGACCTCATGTGTTATTTGTGCGTGTGTGCGTGTGTGCGTGTGTGTGTGTGTGTGTGTGTGTGTGTGTGTGTGCATATAAGTTATATGTAGTATCAGGCATATACTATTATGGAAATTCATATATAGAATGGGGATAGTGTACATATTATGTTTTTTACTAAAAAAATAGAAGGGAATGTACACATTATGCTTTTATTTAAAAAAAAAAAAAAAAACAGTAGAAACTGCAAATAAAATTTTTACCTACAAGAAGGAGAGTACATATTGGAGAAGACAGTGATGAATATTAGATTTCACTTATGTAGTTTTTAACTTTGGTGTCATGTAACTGCTAATATATTTAATAATTATATAGTTAAAACCATAACTATGACTATGAATAAAAAATTCAATTCCCACAAAGTGAAATCACTCTGAAACAAGTTATCTTAATTTTATATCAAGTTGTGGAATGATCATACAGAAAAAAATAACTTTTAAAGTGACTTTAACAACAGGTATTTGACTAAATTTCCATAATGGGATTTATTCTCAAGACAAAAAGAATCCAAAAGAAATTTCAGACTTTTTTCAGTAATCTATTTTAGTTGCAATATTGGTATTGTTATTTCAAAATTATCACATTTTTTTATTAAGACAAGAAATTAAACACATCAATATTTTTAAGAAACCAAAAGGTATAATGTAAGTTAAAAATAAACACAAATATAATTAGAGTTAAGTAAAACCTGTGAAATACACAAACACGTAGTATTTCCTAGCTCTGCCCATTAAAAAAGCCTGAAGGCTGGCCAAGTGGCTCAGTTGGTTAAGAGCTCGCTCAAGAGTGCGAGCTGAGCTCTGAGCAATGGTGGTTCGATGCCCAGCCCAAGCTGAGTTGCCGTTGAGCTGCCAACAGGTGGCAGGATGGCTCAGCTAAAAAAAAAAAAAAATTGAAAAAAAAAAGCCTGAAGAGTTTTATTCTTTTATATCAAAAACGACTCAAGAGCCATAATAACTGAGTGAAATGTAAAGACATTACTTACATTCTAAATAGAACAAAACAACCATAGAGGGAGCAGTTTTTAAATACAGAAATTAGAATGGGGACTGTTTATTAAGTGTTATTAAAGGAGCACAGCATGGTGCTTACATTAAAAAATACAACTTTTTATTTGTGAGAGATGCATATTAAATATTTGCAAATGAAATAGCAGATGACTGGGATCTGCTTGAGAAAGTTTTTATAAGTAGTGGTACACGATTTCTATCATTTATACTTTCATCTATCCTTTTATGATTCAATTCACTTAAATAAATGTTTAATGAATCCAAGGCACTGATTTTGTCACTAAAGACAAGACAATGAACAGAAGCTTTCTCATAAAAAGCTTATGGTCTAGAGAGAAACTGGACAATGCATACATTTGCCATTGATAAGAGCTGTGAAGAAAAGCAAAGTAGGGATAAGAAGGATCTAGAAGGTGGGGGACACTATGTTTTATGTGAGGTCAGGAAAGCCTGTCTTACAAGGTGATGATGTAACCATGAAGAAATTGAAGGATTGTGCCAGGATCTTATCAGGGTAGAAGATTTTCAGGCAGATGATTCAAGGCAAAATCTCAGGTATGGAAACCGCACTAACATGGCTATTGAATCAAAAAGAGGCCGATGTAGGGCCGGCTGAGTGGTTAAGTGCTGGCTTGGGAAGCTAGCGGCCTCAGTTCGAGTCTCACATATGAGGGCCAGTGACACTGCCCTGAAACAAAAAACAAACAAACAAAAAAAAGAGGCCGATGTAACTAGGGCAGAAAAAGTAAGATGAGGATTTGGCAGCAGAAAGATTACATGGCTATTCAGAGGCTGATTGATACAGGACATCACAGGTAGCTGCTTTGTTTTATTCCCAAAAGTTGATATAGTTCAAACCCAGAACTGATATGCTATAACTTATATTTAAAAATAACAATTCCATTGTGTAAAAAATAATTATTAAATTTCAGCAGGGTTACTGATGTGCCTAGAATTCATAACAAATTTCTCTACTTATTCTCCTTGAAAACTCTCACAATCTTTCTTCTCTCTCCCAACCTCATTCTTCATCATTACTCACAGTAATAATTTCACTCACTATCACATTTAAACACTGAGACAATCTGATGAGAACTTGGGCACACACCTTCTGCCACCCATTTTCCTGCATCTGTGATCTAAATTCTGACTGCTTTTCTGATATTCTGTATTACTGTTTCAAGCTAACAAAAGCCAAACCTTCCACCAATATTCTAATGATGCCTTTACTTTCAGTATACTCAAAAGTTTTGCTTCAGAACTTCCTTCTTACTTTGGCATTGATATTTTCTCCATATTGGATAATTCTTATTTGCCAGTATGAGGTAATTTTCCTCATCCTTAAAAATATATAACAATCTAAGTTCTACTTCTCTTTGAAGTCACCACTCTACATCTGTGCTTTTCTTCATTGTAAAATTTAAGAAATAGTCTCCCTAACTACTTTCTACTTATATCCCTCCAACTTACTTCTGAAGCCATTCCAAACAAGGTGAAATCCACCCCACAAATAAATAGTTGTGGCTTGTGCCGCAGTGGAGACAATGAATGTTGCCAGATTCTGTATGTACATCAAAGGTAACAATGATAAAATGGGGATTTTAATAATGTGAAGAGTCAAGGAGGGCAAAAGCTGCTAACAGCCCTCTCCATACTTAAGCCTTACCCTTTCAGTGCTCACTAAGGATTTTGAAACACCAGTATCTGCATCTTTTTGCCTGAAGGCTTTCACTGAAGGCCAATAACAAAGCCCCAAGAGCAGCCCTCATCTAAATCTTACTGGAAATGGTATACAAATACCCCCATTCCCTCCTTTGTAACTGTGAATATGCTTTCTATTCTATTTTCCAAGCTCCAACTTCTGAAAGCTGGCTTTCAAACTTAGATTTTATTTGCTGCCTTTCTTTAGATTGTCTTATTTCCTTACACTTTACCACTGATTGGTGTACATTCCAAATAAAATCCTGCATTCAAATCCTTGTCTCAGGGTCTGTGTTTTGCAAAACACACAAAGATGTATGGTATTCTTAGGTTTCAAGAAATAGAGAGTGTAAGCTAGAAAGTGTATCCTCAAAAGGAAATTTACTGCCAGGAGCTGAATTTAAGCAAATAAAATGTTACACAAAAATCTACCCATGCAGATGGGTAAAAATATACCTACTGGCAGCTGAAGGGTATATATTGTATATATTTTCTCTACATTTAAATATTATAGCTAACATCAAAACAGGATAAGCACTGGACCCTGAGGGAGTATACCTGTGAGGCCTGGTGTGTGTGTGTGTGTGTGTGTGTGGGGGGGGTTCATTTGAATTTCTATGATAGGTAGGACAGCAATATCTCCAATATTTTCTTGTAGGAACAGTCATTGAACTTATTGCACATTGCTGCAACCAAAGTGAGATATATGATGCACCTGAGATTTTGAAAAGTCAGAGAAGGCCAGGAGAGCCTTGCCAAAGGTTTAAAATGGCGATCTTATTATGCGTGTAGGCTGACAGCACTGACAGCCCCAGATCTTGTATGGGAAATCTATGTACTTCAACCTCAGCTGTCACTGCCTGCTCAGCCACTTCTCTGCTGCTGTAAACTCTCATTTTTTGTTAGACATCTAGAGTGGCAGGTAAAAAAAAAAAAAAAAAAAAATTGGGATTTAGAGTTTTCAATAAAATAATGAAACTTCAAAGCATTGTACTGGCAGCTTTGTTTCTGAAGAATTCTGTATTGGATTTGGGTACAGTGAGCTCACAATGAAACTGGTGGGGAAAACACTTGGCAAAGTATTTCTATAGGTGTCAGGACACACACATGCATACACATCTACACATTCTAAATGATCTGTGTTTCCAGGCATCAAATTAATTTTCTATAGCTAGAGAAATTAGACATTAACACATGGTGTTCGTTATTTGGTTACCATCCCTATTCCACTGCAGCAACTTTAGTTTTAATATAAAGATGTCTGTATCATAATCTAAAAAAGGGGAATGGATAATAGCTAACAATAAGTAAATATTTACATATTTCTTCCTGGCAATTTCACTAAAATAACAATAGGAATAAAATCATGGTTGATATTTGAGATTATATCTGTTTGGAAACAGATATAATCTGTTTCCATAATCAATCCATAATCAATAAAAGGGGGAAATAAAAGAATCATTATAGGCTGATCCAATGCATAACCTTTAATACATAAACAGAGGACCCTATTTTTCCAGTCATAATGTCTTCATCTTCATCTTTCAAAATTAAATTATGTGGTAAACATAAGCAAATGATACAGAAAGGAATGTATGAACATATAAATCTAGAAATGTTTTTAAAAGATCATTTTTGAATTAAATTGTACCCTTGAAAATTGTCAATTTTCAAATTGAATGGGGAATAAGGAAGGTTTAAAGGGAGCTTAGGTACATGTCATATTATAAAAACCATGTTAAAATAATTAAAATATTAGCAGTTAACCAGCAAAAGTTTTAAGTGAAAATTCAGAAACATATTAATTAGGATTCATAAAAACAAGAGTTTTTATAATACAAAGCGTAATTAATGGGGTTTTCACAAGTGGTATTTTAAATATGTAGGAAAAAAAAACATTTAAAATGATTTATTGTTCTTACCAAAATGACTACTTCCCTCTCTCCCACTCTCCCTCTTTGTCTCCCTCTGTCATTATCTCTTCCCCTGCCCTCTCTTTCCCCACTACCCTTTCCACAACACGAACAGTTCTAAAAAATAGGTGATTTCCTGAGCGAGAACCAGTGATCTGTATTTGTTTTGAGTGTCTATTCACTGACACTAATCGATACTCCATGTGACTTTCTTATAGTAAAATGTCAATACTAGTCTCCATTTATAAACAGATAGAAAAGCTGACTGCTTCGTAATGACTGTAGTTCTTTCTGGGGAAATCTCCTTAGTTATGTTTATTGTTAGATACCTAGGCATAATTTAATATAGGATAAAAATGATGGGCCAGCTGATTGGCAAGTATATGGGCAGAGAGATGTCCCTGTGAATCCACAGTACTGAACACAAGCTCTTGCACACCTATGAGCACTCAGCATATCCATTGGATGGAGAGATGAAGGAATGAGGCAGCAATCTGTTCATCAGTAATCTGTATGTACCAAATGACTTACTGACTCAATATTCCATCTGGTTTTGCAGCACCATCAGTTTGACCTTTGAAAAAGTTGATAGCGATTGGAGATCATCTCTGTTTTATTTTGTCTCATAATGAATTTGTCTCTTTATATATTAGATCATGAATAAATCTATTTGATCCCACAATAAACTGCATGAATAAAATTATCTGAGGTCTAATTAATTAACATGGTTATCAGCACCACTTTCAATCGAGGATTATACTAGAACACCCAATCTTACCACTGTAGAGGCTGTTGGAGATGTGCTGTCCGCACCACTAAATTATCACCTATCAAATGGTTCTGCCAAAACCTGACAATGATTATGTGTGGGATGAGTTGTGCTCAGTTTATTTTATGACCTTTGTGGTTTACAGGTGACAAGTTTCTCTAGAATTCTTATAGAAATTGGTGTTGATTCTATGCCAGTGTTTATTCAACACCTTTTCTTGCAATAGTAAATACATACATACATATATGTGTATATCTCAACACTGCTTTTCAAATAGCAACAAAAAATCTCCACTCTCAGAAAATAATGAGGTCCTAAAATAAATCTAACTACGTGTTATTAACAAATTTTAAAAAATGGGACTATGTACCATCTCAATTCATTATGTAAATATTTTATGTATAGTCATGAAATGTTAAAAATGGAAATATATTTACCAACTATGAAAAATAAATATAAAAAAATGCATCTTTCAAAGAAGGTAAAGTACAATTTGAGCAATTAAACTTTTTTTTTTTTTTTTAAAGATTTTATTGGGGAATTGGTGGAGGGGAACAGCGTTGGGGAATTGGGGAAGGGGAACAGACAAGTTGCTGTCTTTTTGTTCTTCAGTCTAGTTGCGGAGGATGTTGCTTCACTGTTGGTATCGTCATTGCACTCTTCCCGGATGAGGCAGATTGGTCGCTGGCCTCTGGATGTCGCTCACCGCGGCTATTGGCAGCTCATGCTTGGCTGCCAGCTGCTCACGCTGGCTGCGGGCCACTCACTGTAGCCTATGGCAGCCCACTGCAGCAGGGGCTGCAGCCCACACCATCACCGGGGCTCACACAGCCCAGCTCCAGGTGGAGCTGTTGCTAGCTGTAGAGGGCAGTGTCACTGGCCCTCATGTGGGATCCGAACCGGGGCCGCTGGCATCCCAAAACCAGGGCTTAACCAATGCGCCACTCGGCCGGCCCTAAACTTTGCTTTACCTAAATATAAAAAGTAAAACAAGACACTTATATGCAAAAAAAAAATATTTCTACAAATCTAAGTGTGATAGATCTGTATTGTTAAATATTTATTAAGCAATTTTTAACTGACAACATATGTCAATGGGCATGAATCACTTTGTACCTGTCAGAGCTTCTTCCAGCTAATTCTTCTTTAATATATTCTCTTTTTTTATATTGCAGAGTGCTTTGTTTCTGTGTGCCAGCTGCCAATACTGATATTTTAAGGGAAACAGGTAAATATAATCTTGGAAACATGAAAGGAAGCAATTCAAAAACTATCTTTTTAAAATAATGATCCATAAATTGACAGCTCTTAGAATTGAGAATAAATCATTAATTTTACATAAGTACTGGGTTGCTTATACTGAGTCCAAATAAGGATTTAGGGAAGATGCATGTAGGCCCTTACCAAAGCCTGCATCACCCCACATATAAGGAAGAACTTAAGTTCATGGAGAAAACTCTGTGGTTTGTATTAGTTTTATTTCCTTAACTTGTAGCAAAAACAGTTAAAAAGTTGACTTCATGCCCCATGTATAATGGGGCTTAGTAGATCTCCTAAGACAAATTATGAAAATTTCCATTAATTAATGATACAGAAACTCATGAATTTATCACAAATCAACATACTTTTCTGTGTTGTCTTCTCTAGTTTTTTCTTCCATGCAACAAGATCAATTTTTCCTTCACACATATTGATATACTTTTTTTAACAAAGTGGAATTGAATTGAATTGAAGAACTGAAGTCTTCGTAAAGGGGATCATTACTAAATGACATTTTATACCCAGCTCAAATGGTATGTTGTTTTTCCCCAGCACAGAAATGTTTTGCTGACATCAACAGCGTAAGAGGTTTTGTATCTCTTGTTCCTCAATTTCTGCCTTATCAGTCAGTCTCTGATTCATCACTAATGCATTGTGGTTTCTTTCAAGGTCACTCTATTTCAAAATTATGCAAAATTAGTCTCTCTCTCTCTCTCTCTCTCTCTCTCTCTCTCTCTCTCTCTCTCTCTCCCTCTCCCTCTCCCTCTCCCTCTCCCTCTCCCTCTCCCTCTCCCTCTCACTACTACGTCCAGATGTCTGATTGGTTTCTTCTACATTTCATCTTCCTCTTTTGCTTATCTTTCCTGTCATCCTTGGTAAGGTATGTATCCCACTGGTTATGTAGAATACAACCACTTCAGCCAGGTGGATGGTACATGAAATTTAGTGAGTTAGTGGCTTATTCTAAGAGGGTTGCAATATGAGCAGTCAGCCTCTTTTAATAATATTCACATTTTCATTAGAGGCAAAGTCAATGGGTGCTTTGGAGAGATTCTGGGGTAGAGAAAGGGTCAAGGTTCCATGGATGCACACTTTTACGGTTGGAAAAAAACAACAAAAGAGCTATGGATAAACAGAGTGAGAGGAATATAACAAAAATAAAGAAGTGAAGGCATAGGAAAAGACAGGTGAATTCTATTTATGAGCATGTGAAAAAAATGTATATGTCATACATTTTCTGAAATACTTTTTTGAACTTGACTGTCAGGTTTAGAGTCACCTTTAGCTTTAATATGTCCTTTAATTGGCAATCAATTCATTTTAGATTGGCTCACAGATGCCTAAACATTTATTAATAGGGCACTGCTTGTTTGCTGAACAGAAATATATGAGCCATTTCAAGATTTTCTTTCATTCATATTTAGTATTTTTTTAAATACCAGTATCAAATATAGAGTCTTACCTAAAATTTTACAATTTCACTGCATACATTTCAATTACATTTTAAATTATTTACAAATAAATTATTAATAATGATAATGAAAAAAATGAAATGGAAAAAGATTGGTAAGAGAGTCACTTAACATGGAGTCAGGGGGCTATAAGGAAGGGGGCCCCATGCAGCCTCTGCACATCTTGTTCCTGGGTTCGCAGAGCTGCTATTAAGTTACTAAACCAGTTGCTAAACTCAGCTCAAGGCTGAGCCATAAACATCCTGGAACGATGACTGCTGTGTGGACACATATGGACTTGACTTCCTTCCTTGCAGCTTTTGCCTCCCTCATTCACATACTGGAACTAACCAAATCCCTATGAATCTAGTCAACAATCCTTCATTTACATGAAATAATTATATTTTGTCGTTTTTGCCTTTATAAACCCTGCCTTTCTTTGTTCTCTCATGAGCACAATTTGGGTTGTCACATGAAAATGTCTCTCTTAGATTACAATCTTTTAGCTCAAATAAATACCGTTTGTTCTTTATTCCAGCCTGAACCTCTTCTGTTGTTAAGAATACTAAGAATAATTGACTTGAAAATCAACTATGGATTATCTCATCTTTTAAAGTAAAACTGTTATTTAATTGATTTCTGAAACTGAAGTTCAGATCATGCAGGAATTTTATATATCTTCTCTTTGTATTACAAGAAAAAGTAAAGTGAGAATTTAATCTGATCATTCAGCATTTGCTTTCTTTGAAACTGAGTTATAGATGTCTCCACTGTTGTCTCTGAGGTCCTATCTTGTGGGAATAGCCTTAAGAGGAGTAAAACGGAATATTTTATAACCTAACAAATGCTTTTTTTCATAGAAATGTTGCTGTTCAGCAGAATAAGCAGAGATTATAAGAAAATTTAACATCCAAAATAACATTAATTTTGATCAAACATGCTGTGAAATATTCTACACTTTTGGAAAATTCTGTGTATTACAGAATTATATTCCCAAATAGTATGTCCTTGAATGGCTGAGAAATCCAAAATTCTACTTCAATATGAAGTAAAATAACTTCTTTCCATTAGGCTCTTTCTGGTTTTCCTGAGATAGAGAACATCTCATTGTTAGGACACATATTAAATTACAGAAAAGTGAAATAGTCATACATCATGGCTTCAATAGTCCAGGGAAAGCTAAGGAAACTTGGCCATGGAGTAGAGAGAAGGTGGTGGGAGGGGGTGGTAGAAAAGGGTAAAGGGGGTCAAACATATGGTGATGGAAGGGAAGTTTACTTTGGGTGATGAGCACACAATGCAATATATAATGTATTATAGAATTATACACTTGAAACCTATATAATTGTATTAATCAATGTCACCCCAATAAATTTAATTAAAAAATAAAATTAAGAAAAAAAAGAGCTACACAGACTTTAGCACCCAGTGCTACTCTGAAAAGAGCAAGCTCTATCAACCAGGAAAAATTTCCATCTAGTAAAATGACTCAGCTACTCTCCATGTCTTGCAACTCATAGCTACTCTCTCATCTCATTCTGTCCTCTGGCTGACATTTCTTCAGACACATTTCATCACATGTGTGATACAAATGTACGGGAGCCATCTTAAATCCAATTCTAGCTTTGTGTGACATGTAAAAGAAGCACACATTCAATGTTAAACCTTTGAAAAGTAATGCAGAAGTTTAATGTAGATTACTTACAGGGGATGAATAAGTCAGTACTCAGAAAAAAAAAACCACAGGAAAATATCTTTAACCCTTTCTTTACACATATCTCTCCTCACTATTGTACTTTCTCTAACTGCTTACTCACTCTAACTTCATTTTCTTTTCTCCTCTGTATATTGCACTTCCACATTTTCTCCTTTTTTACCTCTTTTATCACTCACCTTATCTCATGTGTTGACATATGTATAGTCTATTCTATAATATCAATAGCCTATTGAGAATGCTGTTATTTACCAGTAAACTGTCCTACTTTAGAAGTTGTAAGACGGGATGGGCCCCACATATTTAGAATGTATTATGTTTCCCTATAACATTTCCCTGTTACAGTGGTGATATATAACCACAATATGGGCTGCAATGTTTAATTTTGATACCTAGTGCCCTTTCCAATCCCCAAAACAATAATTTCATTTTTATTTTTCCTTTTTTTTGGTAAAATGTTTACTAACCTGAAGAAATTAGTATCATTTGAAATTGTAACTAAAAGTAAATGGTAAAATAACAATAAATTATAACCCTACATTAAAAAATAATATATGTGAGTGTGTTGGATGTTTTTTGTTTTGGTTTTCAGCTTTACTGAGATATAATTGACATATAGGATTGTGTAATTTTAATGTGTACAGTGTGCTGATTTGTTACCATATATACTGCAAACGGTTTACCACAATAAGGGTAGTTAACACATCTTTTACCTCACATAATTCCCATTCTGTTATAGCTGTTACGGCAAAAACATTAACACATGTCGGTCAACAGGTACAAATTTCCTGTTTTTAAGACGAATAAGTTCCAGGGATATGATATACAGCATGGTTCCTATAGTTAACAATAATTCTTTGCTTTCTAATTGGCCTGGACTTACTTTTAATTTACTCTTTTAATGCCTCTGAACACCATGCTATCTGACTAGTTCTGATTGTCCTCCATTTGTTTTTGTTTCCTTTTTATCTTAGGAAACATTGTTGTTGACAAATTTGTAGCAGTTCTAGAGAAAACAAACAGCTAAGTCAGAATTTCTAGTCTGTACATACAGAGTACAGGAAGCAGTTCTGTAATATGTAGCAGTGCTACTAATTCACTCACACACAAAACTGAGTACACAGGGTGTAGTTCTGCATCTTGCTTATGACAAACTGCCTCAGGAGGTCCAAGCTGAGTATAAACTAACACATTCTTATATGACTTCTGATTGCCTAATCGCCATGACCTAATATGCTCTTAATTCCATCATCTGATCTCTTGTGTGTGTATTTGTCTTTTCCCTCAGGGCAGCCCTGAACAATACCTTTTCTCACATTCTACACAGTTGCTTAACCAGTAATATGAATTAATTTGGCTGACCAGGTTTCTGGAAATTTTTAGATTTTTTTTTCCCCCTCTCTAAGCTATTAAGAATTTTTCAACTAACTAGCTGTAGTACAATTACCCAAAATATAATCCATTAAATTTTACAGATTATCACAATTTTTCCCTAACCTGAATATACAAGCAAATGCTTCTTCTATTTTTGTAAAGACTTATAAAGAGGGACATTCAACTTGCCAATTAGATTTTCTAGGACTGTCAGAGGTATCAGTATTAAAATGCAGGTCTTTGATACTGTGACTCAATGAATAATTCCTAATGTCATATTCTCCAATGTTTTACCTACCCTCCATCAGCTCTCAATCTTTTAAACCTGTAAATGTTGTAGTATTTTAGTAACATGTTCAAATTACATCAGAACAATCAACAAAGGTATTAATTTGTACTTTATTTCCAGCTTCAACCGCCCTTATTTTTACTTGGCTTAATCATCAATGGATCCATTTATAAAATGTTTTCCTGATATTTGTGTCTTCTTTGTTCAAGAAGACTCACCTGCATTTAACAAAGAATTATATGATGGCAAATGCCCTTCATAGCATCTGATTTTGAAATTTTAAGTGTGTTGTTTCATTATGCTTAGAGAAGTGCTGCTTATAGAACCCTGGAGAGGGAGTGCTTCATGTTACACCTTGGGAGGCTACACCACAGGTGCTAGACTGCTAGCCTCTGAAAAGATTTCTATGTCCACATATGAGACAGAAGATTAGGCTCATGCTTTTCACGGGCCTATGATATTATTGTCAGAATATAAGAGACCAAAGATCAGAGGCATTGTCCTAACTGTTTTAATGTGGGTAAGAATCCCAGTTTCCTTTACTTGAGCCTGGGGGCACTTTTCATGACTGAGATGAATTTTCTTCTAACCCAAAACAATGGAGGTTCAGAGGTAGATAGGATTTCATCTAAAGAAAATGGAATTGTAATAGATATGTATGATATCGGGGGTGGGGGGGACCACAGAGGGGGAAGGGGGTAGTCACTTTGTAAGGGGTGAAAAAGATAACTTTTGCATAGTTTTGTACATCTGTAACTATTAATAATAATAAAAAATAATAAAAAAATAAAGAAAATGTTAACATATGGCAAGTTTCATATAACTAATTTAGTAGACTAAGATACATGACCTCCAAACATACATATTTCAACTCCCTCCTATTCCTGGTAAATGCTCTTCTCCTACCTTTTGTGCTTTTTGGAACATAGTATTCAACTAGTAGTTCCAAATTAGTGTTTGTTACTGGTCTATGGCAGGAACATAGTCACTGGTAAATTTGGCCCCGGATAATGTAAGTGGGCATGAGGCTTGAACCATTGCACTTTGAAGTGCCAAATAATTTTCCTCCCATAAGTGAAACAGCCAAGGAACTCAGCTATTGGGTATTAATATAAATCTTTAGCCTGAAAACTGATGAGAAGTTTCTTTAAAATGCTCAGTCTATATTACTCACAGTTTCACTAAAGCCCAATTCTTTCACTAATACCTAGAGTCTATACACATTAACCCAGACTATTTCTTGCAATTTCCTTCCAAAGATTATCATGACACCAAAGGTTAATACTCACTTCCTTGTAAAACAAGTGCAAAAACTTAAGAGTCAAGAGTTATTTTTCAATGTTAGTAGGGTTTTCTGTTTTGCTTTTATTTATTTGCTCTTTGTGTGTTTTTTTATGACGCATATAGGCTCAAAATTTGAGGGAACAGCATCATCCTTCACCACCTCATAAAGGAACTCAAGTTTTCTAGAGCTAACTTCTGATCAGTATTAGCATGTCAAAGGAAATACAGAAATAACTCCAAAGTCCTTATGAAATGTTACGGACTGAACTGTGCCCTTCCAAAATCCATATGCTGCAGCCCTAAGCCCCAATGTGACTATATTTGGAAATAGGGCATGTAAGGAGGTAATTAATGTTAAATGAGGTAATACAAGAAGAGAAAGAGATACCAGGGGCCCATGTGCAAAGAGGAAAGACCATGAGGACACGATGAGAAGGCAGCAATAGCAGACTAACACACTGTTATAATCACAGACTTTAATGTAAGTATTGAGGCATTTCAATGAAGTATACACAACTACAAAACCTATGTGGATTTTTCCCAAAAACTCCATTAACTATCTAACCCCTCTGTGTTCCTTTTTTAACTAAGTGATTTCAGTTTTCCATTTCCTCCCTTTTCTCCCATATACTGTAACAGATAGGACATTTTGAGATTCAGTAGTTATTGGCCAAATTTCCTCCAAAAATCCTCACGAGGGAATAACACAAGCAAGACCCACTCTTATAATGGTTTATAAGAGTAAACCATTAACGAAATGCTTTTATCCTCCTCAGGAGAAGAGCTAAGATTGAAGTACAAACAAAACAGCCCACAAAAGGAAGCAAAGTAAATGGCTAGAAATAAACGTTTGTTTGAATAATTTGATAGTCACATGAGAGCATAATCACTGCAATCCCAGTAAATGTTAAAAAAGCACTTACTGTAGACCACATAGAATAAAGTTTACAGGAAAAATGTTATTTAATTTTCAACTGCCAAATTTGATAATATGTAAATTTAACTAGGATCTAAATAAGTAGGAAATACATATATATATATATATATATATATATATATATATATATATGTATTATTGTAAACATGTTAAAAGCCAAATTAGTGCAAGAGCCTTTACAATACTGATATTTTGATATGCAATAGTTCTACCTTTTAAATTCTCTCCTAAGATAAATAAAGGAAAATGCTGACAAAGATGTTCATTGCAGACTTATTTTTCGATAACTGAGTATTAGAGATAGCATAATAACATACTTTATAGGGACAAGAAACTGCAACATAGCTATATCAAAAGTCACCATGGAGGCATTAATGTAAAATATCCAACATTGAAAAATCATAGAAAACAGAAGTTCCTTAGAATGTCTCTCTAATATGCAGACCATATGATAAAAACTTGTTCATTGCAATATGAAAAGGAGCCTTCAGACAACTGAAAATAAATATATATACAAGTATGAATATGTGATAGAAAAATCCTCTTAAATATGCCACACCACTAATATTATGTAATATCCAACAATGCTCTTGGTTTCTTTGCTTTCTTCCAGCTATAAGATCTATCATTAACTATTTTGCATTTACAAATTTCTCAGTAATAACATTGTATTCCTTGTTTTCACTATAATCATTCAACTTTGAATGACATCTCTTTAGTTCTTTGAAAATTATAATTAAGTAAATTAAAAATAAAAACTAAAGTTTGCCCAATTTGCCAAAACAACAATCAGTTTACTAGTTGGGCCACTATGTTTGATAAATCATAGAAAGATACTGATGGCTTTAGCCACTATTAGATAATCAATGCTCACAAGAGACAACACAGAAATACAAATTAAATGTCTCACCATTAAATCTAATCACTAGTTATCCTTTGGTTTCTACACATTCTCTTTTAGCTATTTATGCAAAATCATCACTTTTATTCATTTATAGCAGTAGATTGAAATCTATAATCCCAATGTAAATATGTTCACTATGTATATTTTTAATACTAGTCAGCTGTAGAAATTACCTTAATATATCAAAATTTAGTCAATAACATAGTTGTTACACTACAAAAGTGAAAATTGGACTAATGAAAAATCCATTAGCTTAGATGACAGATTCACAATCCTGGCTCCATGTTGGACTCCCCTGGAGAGTTTTGAAAAATACCCAGCACCCAGTTGCACCAGAGATAAGTTTGGAGCTGTTTTTTAAAGTAATCAGCTAATGTGTGCTTGTACAAATGTTAAGTACAAAATTATTACCAAAAAAAAGGAGGCTTTTGTGAATGTAATAGTTATTACATATTTCAAATTTGTGAGCTCTTTTTTTCATCATGTTTTCATCCATATCTATCCAATTACATATCAAACACTTGATACCCTGGCCAGAAAAATAAACAAACAAACAAACAAACAAACAAAAAACCACCTAAACAAAAAAACAAAAATCATTCACTGAAAACTAATTTATATAATAGAACTTGAATATCTGGTTTAAAAATAAAACCTATTATTATGTTTAATTTTAATGTACTTTGCTAACCTTGTAAAATATAATATATAGGTAGCAAAAGAAGAGATATAACAAGATGACAACATGAAAAACATGGTTATTCTAATCAATAATTGAAGAAGGGCAACTGAAGTAAATTATCAAATATTTTTAAGGGTTAATACTTGAGTCTGCAATGGTATGCAGGGCCCATACAAGCTCATAAAATACTGGTGGTAGTGTAAAGTTGGACAACTCTTTTGTCAATAGATTGGCTAATAATTATTTAAACATGTGTTTATTTTTTCATTTAAAATTATAACAAGATTTAAGATGTAAAAAAAATCCAAAAATCATGAAATGAGTAACAGAATAAAACAAAACAAATCCTTATAAACAAACATGCTGTTAAAGACATTTCTACCATATCTAAAAGTTTGGAAACAAATGTCCAATGACAAAATAAGAAATAAACATTGGTATATTTGCTCAAAGTGTTATTGTGGGGCTATAACTAGTAAAATTAATAAAAAGTGTTTATGTTGTAATCTTGGAGATAGAACTAGAGACAGATAATTGTATGTATAATTGGTTAACACGTATGTATAGACATGTAAGTGCTATGCATAGAGAAAATAGAGACAAGATTTAAAATTGCTTTACAAAATTTTGTCTGGATAATAATGACACCCATACATTTTTTTTCTCCATACATTTTTATTGTCTTTTCTGCTCTTTAGATTTGTTAAGAGTTGTGAAATGTTCATGTTTATCTTTATGATAGGGTAAAGATAAGAGAGTATTGTTATCTCAAACAAATGATAGTGAATGTGAAGATCTATCTCCTTAGAGCTCTTTATTGTTTTCTGTTGAAACTTTTGCAATGGCAGTGTTACTCCTCAAAGACAGCATAATATGTTTTCAGGAACTAGTGATAAAGTTGCAAGTCAAAGAAAGGATTCAATATTTCTTAAAATATACCCCATAAAATTATGACTATATAATTGATCATCCAATCATTTGTTTAGAGTGAAATGGATACTAGTAATAATGATTCCAGGACTACAGGTATAATTGGGACTTTATGAGGCAATCCAGGGTAAATACTCAGTTTACATTTGAACCCATGTAATGGCAGAAACATCAAAACAGAAATGTTATACATGCTCTTAGTTGTATGTTTGATTTTATCCGTGTTTATTTTCAAACATAACATGTCTATTTAACTATAGAACTAATAATTACTACAAGAAGAAGTATTCCCTTATTAACAGATGAAGTGAAAAAATTTCTCAGTTAATTCACAACAAAGGATTTTGTTTTTTTTGGAGAATTCTGGTGGCTCATATATTAATTTGTCATTTTGCATTACTTACCAGGTACTTGATCACACTTATAACCAAGTCACAACCTGATTTTTACATAATGCTATGCCTTTTTGTAACTTATATTAGATATTTCTGAAAATTTCTATAAGAACAAAAAAAGGGCACTTTTTTTTTTAACAAGGACGTGCAATATTGAAATACTTGGAAATGTTCTTAAAGATATATGATATCATGGCAAGGTGGGGAAAAAAAACATACAATTCTGACCATGTGTTCTGTTGTGAAAACTGAACATTTGACTTGCACCACAAAAGCATCAAACAGGATGCAAATTTAACAAGTGTTATTGCCACTGATCATCTCAGGAATAGAAATGCAATGAATGAGAAACCTACCTTACATTGGTTTTCAATAAATTTTAGCTTTCTTGTAAAATGTGTTCTCTAGGGGCATCTTAGTCAGTTTAAATTATAATAGTTTGACTGCTGACTATTATTGCAGCAACTTTTAAAACCGTGTATGTTGCTATAAATTGCCTATGAGTCAGATTCATTGCAAGGTGAGCAAGGGCATTCCAAATGTCCTATCTATTTTTCTCATCTAATCCAAACCTGAAATAAAGTAAGCACTCATGCATTTTACTTGCTGTAGCCAACTTTAAAAAAATAAAATAAAATACCTAGCATTACTTTCTTCAGGGAAAGAAGTGAAAGCAAGAGAAAAACATGTCTCTATAAAAACACAAAGTTTTCAAGATTAGCTAGTATTTTATATAACCTTAAGAAAAGTGTTCTGATTAGCATTGACCTTCCTTTTCATATGGAAAATTGTGCAAGCCAGGTAGGAAATGAAGTCTCAAAGGTAAAGGTACAGGTCAGTGAAGTCAAGCTTTTAATCAGATAATGGAAACCTATGTCATTAATAAGCATTTCATTCGCTTCAATAAAGGCATCACTTGAAGAAATCAAATCAGTCTTTTAATACCCTGCACAAAACTCCCACTATTCCACCGACAAACTCTTCCCTGATCACCTGCTCCCTTTCACTTCTTCTTACTCTGAATTCTTATGAAACTATTGTCTGTATCCCTCATATTGACTCTAAGTGGAAAATTCTATTATGTTTCAATGCATATATCTTTACATATGGTTTCTTTGCCATGCCAGGTATTAATTCTCTTTAGAACTCTAATCGTATTACAGTCTCAAGAAAACAGATTGCAAAATTGTCTAATAGTATTATTAGCACCTAATAGAGCTACATGGCTATATTAAACAAACAAAAAACTTTGAAATGGGTATGGAATAATATATCCCTGAAATAACTGAAAATTATGCAATGAAACAATAATACATATATTTTATCAACTAATTAGTAAGCTTGGTACTTGTTTAAATAAATATTGCTGAGTGAATGAATAAAGTGAACACAATTTCACTATCATTTTTATCATTATTTGATTTGACCGACAAAGAAGAACAAAACATAAATTCTGAATGTTATCAGATTCTAGAATTGCTCTGTTCATCTTCTAAATTTAACGGGATCTAGTGCCGTGTCTCATATTTAAGGGTAGCATAGTAAAATGGAAAGAACACTGAACTACAGCAAAAAATATCTTCATCATTGTTTCTGTTTAGCGGTCTGTTGTTGGATGGATCATGTTGCCTCACATTTTAAACATAAGTTAAGCAAAACATTTTCCTAATGTTCTTTTAGCTTTGGATTGTATGTATTCTCTGATGGGATTGTTTACATTACAGATTTATATTCTTTGCACCAAAGATACGTTTGGTTTCATTTTAATGGAACATGACAGGAAAGTTAAGTTTCCCTCCACCTCAACCCTGACAGTTGAACATGTTTCAAACTCTGAATAAACATGTTCCCCATAGTATTCTGTGACATATCGCTAACGCTGATCCATCCAATCTCTTTGTATTAGGGTTTTAAAACTATTTTTGCTGTCTGGAAGAGAAAGATGGAGCAAAAAATATTTGTTTACTACATATTGTACTACAGAAAAGGAAACTGTCAATTAAACTATGCCAAATGAACATAAATTTTAATAAAATTATTAACTGATTACTTGCTAAAATTAAACATTTTGTACTTATATTACATGGAATGACTGAAATAGTTTATAACTAGATATAAATATGCCATTTCATTATAGATTTGAGATTCTACTTAGTTTTTAATATACATTTTAAAAAATATGTTCTAAAATAAATCTTCATTTCAATATATTATGTTACTATAAAAACACTATGCTCCTATTTAGATTGCTTGTGATATTGAGAAACCTGAGTATTACAAACTGAGAACAGATACTGATCTCTGATAGTTTTTTAATGGAAGGAATGAATATAATTTATTAACAGCTGGTTCATTAAGTTGTGGAAACCAAAACAACTAGTATTAGGCCAGTTTTTAAAGTATTTTTTATTTCAATTTTGAGATAATTTATAAAATCAGATGTTTAGATTTGTCCTTGATAAATTTATAGAAACATACTAATGAGCTTCTATGACAAATGCAGCGGCCTTTTCCAAACCAAAAGGTTAACTGTTTTTTCATCAATGTACTTTCAATCCATTATTTTACATTTTAGAAGGACACAGGTGGTAATATCTCTTCATAGCCTCCAGAAATAAATCAAGAAGGTCAGGATTGAAAAGTTCAAAATTATATTGAATATACTGATATCCAAGAAAGACTAATAGGATGAAATAATGAAGGCTATGACAATTATAATGAAGAAGGCAGAGGAAGTTAATAGTAATCAAAGCATGTTAACATAAATAATTCAATAGCAACTTCCTCTTTAAACAAGGAAAAGATTATATATGTGCTAGCTAATTTATATATATATATATATATATATATATATATATATATATATATACACACACACACACACACACACACACACACACACACATACTGGGGGGTGCCAAAAAATGTATATACATGACTTGTATTCATCTTTTGTTATAGCTTTATATATTGAGTATTATAATTTTAATACAGATTTTTCTTTCTTAAAATTTTGTATACATTTTTGGAACCCTCTGCATATAACATATATGTCTATATAAAACTCAGGAGAATCGTATACTGTTATCAAATTTATTTTCCAAAGCCAATTTCATCTTACCAATTTGATAGACAAACATAGCAATCTGTATAACAAAAACTTTTGGACTCTATAAAACCCAAGCTTTTATTCCTTTATGCAACAAATGTGAGGATACCTATTATAGGGATGGAAATGTGCTAAAACCTATGAAAACATAAAAAGAAAAAGAAAAGTTCCAAGTTGCTTCAATAAAGTAGCAAGAAAGTGGTAAGGACTGTTCTGCAGTTTCACCAGACAAAAACGAGTGTTTGTATGTGTGTGTGCATGTGTGTACACAAACATAGGTATATGTATGTATATAAAACTATACATATGCATGCAATCATATGTACACACACATTATATATGTGATAGCTAAATATATATATATTCAGGTATGCATTCACACATACACAGAAACATACACATGTACTTGCAATGTACTGAGTGTTTTCTACTTAATATAAAAGACCTTGTTGCTAAAGTCATAGGATTAAAATTGAAGCTAAATCAGGAGGGATATACTACAACACAAAATCTACTAAGAAGAACGGACTTTGAATGAAGGGACCATGCTAAATTCCCAGTACCTCATGTAGATGCTCACAAGATAGTTGTAGACTGACATGTTTAAATTAAAATATTTAATTGATTGTCTTGTTTCCCAAATACATTATCATCTCAGTAAATCACAGTAATTTTTCTTTCTCTTTTTCTGTATTTTTACTGTTTCCTCCTTTGTATTGTAAATACTCATTTTATAACATGTATACCTGTTTGAAATATCATTTAACAAACCTATAAAGTATAGTATAACATACCAATATTTAAGCACTTCCATTATATTACAAGATAACAGCAAGTAAAATATAACATAAATACTATTCCTATAGCATTGAAATATTGAGTATGCCAGATTAGTAGTTGTTGGAATTAAGTTGCATTAAGATATTAAGATTTTCCATGTTCCAAAAAATAAAAAAAGTAATGGGTGCATATTGTGAAGGGCTGTTAATCGTACATCAAAATTTAATTTGAATTACCTTAAACAAAACCACAACAGATTATTAAACTTTTGCAAATATGCTCATTTTCCGACATCTGCATGGAGTCCCCTTCTCTCTTTACTGAATTTCACATACCCTCTGTTGCTAACACACTACTGGGTTATTTCAAGATTTGCATTGCCTCAATGCATTCCCTATGACATTTTTAGATTTCATGTTTCTCCATTCACAGAGGGGAACTTGTTCCCCATTGTAAATTGCATACAATTATTTACCTTTAATTAAAATACTCAAATTTATGTTTTGTTTGTTCATTTATTCTGTTCTTTAGATTCCACATACAAGTGAGATCATATGATATTGGTCTTTCTCCCTCTAACTTATTTCACTTAGCATAATATATAGAACTAAGAGATATAGGGAAAAATGAAACTGATGGTTTCTAGAGGGGAAAGGAGATGGTAAAGGATGAGAAAGTACAAATTAGTAGTCACAGTATTGTCATGGGGATAAGACATACAGTTTGAGGAATATAATCAATAATGTTGTAAAGATTATGCAGGATGCCCAATGGGTACTGGGCTGATTAGGGAGAACACCTCTTAGACTGTTTAGCTGCCTGACCACTGAACTATGCACCTGAAGCTGAAGTTGAATAACATTGAATGTCAACTACAATTATAGGGAATATAATCAATTGAATTGTAATAGCTATATACAATGTCAGGCAGGTAGTAGATTGGAGGTATCACTTTGTGAGGGGTTTAAATGTCTAACTATTACATTCTTTTGTACACCTGAAACTAAAAACAACAAAAAACTAGTTTGTGTCCATTGGTAGGAGGGTCCACCTGGGTTTATTCCCTGTTTTTATCATTTACTGACTGGATAAACTTGTACCAGTCAATAAATTACGTACTCTCGTTTCTTGTCATGTTATTGTTTTGCGAACATAATGATTCAGGAATCAGTGACTAAATGTATTCAAAATATAATAAAATTCTTACTTAATAATCAGTAGAGTGATAATATAATTTATCAACCAAAGTAGGATAATTAAATATTGAATGCAGGTGCTCATAATAGTTATTTCTGGTCAACAGATATAAACTGGGACCATCCTGAGCAATCCGCGTTGCCCGACGAACATAAATTGGTGGGGAATGAATATTAGCTATGTCCATGATAATGATATTGATGTCCCAGATTTTGAATTCCACACATAAATAAGTGTGGAATATATATTGTCTATGTCAATGATGATGATATCCATGCCCCAGATTATGAATTTCAGCACTGTCTTGAAAAATATGCAAGAAATGTAAATTCAATTTATCTTTATCACCATGTATGGAAGCATTAGTGCTAATCAAATATAGATTTGTTCCACTTCATACATATGACTTTTGGCAAAAAAAATGATTTTCTCCAGTTATTTCAGATATCTCATGCATAATATAAGGATTATCTTTTCTTCTTTTATAGATTAATGTAATAATTAAATATGAATATTCAGTATATATCTATCTATATCTATATCTATCTCTATCTCTCTCTCTCTCTCTCTCTCTCTATATATATATATATATATATATATATATAGAGAGAGAGAGAGAGAGAGAGAGAGAGAGAAACAGAGAGGGAGGGAGAGGGAAAGAGAGAGAGAAAACAATGCAGTGCTGATACACAGCACTCTGTGTTTCATTTCTTTCTCTATTGAGTAGTTCAGTATGTAGAATATATTTGCAACACATTATAAGAATTAATGACAATTTGCTGGAATTAAATTGCCCATATGATTTAGATTACTATCTTTAACCATCCTTAAAGGTAAGTTTAACTTAACATGTTAAAAAGGTAAATAAAATAATTACCTGGGAGTTGTAACCTTTGTTATGGCGTAAATCACACATATTTCACAGAATCATTAATTTAAGCATCAATATATAGAGCCAATGCCACACAACACTCAGGGTGTGCCATACATTAACATCAAATCGTTTTCACTACAGAATTCTTAAAAACTCTTAGGTTTATATTGTTAAATAAACATGAAAATATAGTAAATGTACTCGATTTATTCCTACTTATACGCTGTCTACTTGAAGAGTCTTGAAAAGAAGTAGTGAAATGGTAAACAAAAGCATTTAAACAGATATGTCAAGTGTTTTCTTCTTACTCCTCTAATTTAATTCCCAGATTATACTTTAATATCATTTCTATTATTATGCCATCTCTATAAGAGGGCTGTGCATTTTACTGTCTATATTTTATATCTTTGCTTATCCAGAAAATGTGTTATACAGACTTAACTAGATATTTTAATTTCTCATTTTATACTTATTTGTTTTTAATTAAAGACTTACTGTGGTTTTCCCAGAATCTTGTTAATTTTGAAATGCAATAAACATAGACTGGGAACTAATTCCTCTAATGCAATATTTTACAGGTTAGAATTTCTATGTCTGCTTAGCTTTAAGAAGAATAAATACAATTTGAGTTCAAATAAGTGAATCATCTGAAGACTAGGAATTAATGTAAATAAACATGCTCTATGAAACTGAGCAGCTCACATGTGGCATAAAGCTGAACGTCAAGTTCAAGCTAGTGCCTCGCACACCAGGTAAAACACATGTGCAAACAAAGTATGGAGACAACTTTGCGCCACTGAAAACAAATGAGTAAAATGATTAAGTACTTGCTCTACAGTCATGAATGAATCAAACTGAGCTATTGAAGCATTTATTCTTCTCTCTGGAAAATAATTGGTGCTTTCAGAGTCACTATCTACCATCCCTTACTTTGAGTTTCATGTTATAATTTTCCATGTAAACACAAGACTATTTACCATAGACTAATGGTGTGTCCCTCCCAAAATTCATATGTTAAGTACTATCCCCCAAGTGATTAAACATGGGGCTTCAGGGAAGGAATTAGGTTGTGAAGGTGGGACTCTTAATGGTGGGATTAGTGCCCTTAGATAAGGGACTTCAGAGAGTTCCCATGCCACTTCTGCCTTGTGAGGACACGAGGAGGCAGCTGTTTGTGAACTAAGTAGTGGATTCTCAGTAGACACCTAATCTGCTGCTCCCTGACCTTGGACTTCCAGCTTCCAAAACTGTCAAAGAAGCTTGTGTTGTTTACAAGCCACTCAGCTTATGGTATTCTGTTACAGCCACCTGAATGGAGTCAGATGCTCCTGAGAAAACTTACAGAAAATTATAATTGACTGTGAAAAAGTTTTTTAAAATTTCTCAATCATTAATACATCAATGTACTGTAAGTGGCTGGAAATTTTGGGAAAACATGAGTGGTTATAGTTAGGAACAGAGCTCAACCCTCTGTTTCATGTTCTGTTATATAAAGGAATGGGCATATACAACTGTAAAATTATGGCTTATTTTTCTGATCTCAAACACTTTTAAAGTAATGATAGCTTTGATGTCCTGCCATCTATAGCAGCATCTGGATGATGCACTAATGGTAGTACTTTATGTTAAGCATTTATAGCATCATGAATAAACCCAAGTTTCAAACCTAATAGATTTGCCTTTCAGCTTTATGGAAATAACATACTGAATATTCTTAGCATTTAGACATGGTCCTGTATTATAGAAGAGTTCTATTTAAGTTACTGGCTTATATGGTTTGCAAATATAAATAATTATTGACTTTAACTACTCTGCCTGGTTTAAAGTCTTACTAGAGATTTGGAGAGGGTTTTCTTGATCAACACTATAGTGACAGCTGGCTATGAAGTGATACACCCATCAGTCAGATAAGTACTGTGCACTGAAACAAGTTGACCAAACTACAGATTAGAGAGTGTGATGAAGAAAGAAAAAACTCTTGCCTAAAGGAACTTCAGTTCAATTAGGTTGGCAAACATCTAAAGATTTACTACAAGCTTCCTACAATCTCTCAGACTCACAATGCCCAGTGCAAAGCTACTTTATTCTTCCCTGACACCCTGAGGGACTGTGTTAAGCATAATGACACTACCTTAAGTTCTAGAACTTCACTGACCCTCATACTTGCAGTTGTAGAATATGGATGGAACCCCCCACCCACCCACCCCCCGCTCTTCCCTTCCTCTCCCCTCCCATCTCTTTTTTTTTTCCTTTGGGAAGCCAATGGTTCCCAATGAAACATTAACCTGTTTCTGAGAAATTAATTGAGGAAATGATAATAAAACTTAACATAACATTGATTACAGACAAATAAAATACATTGTTTTAAAAGTTAAAAGAGAAAACATTTTTAACAAACAGCCAAACCCAGGATAAACATGCAGCCTGCTCCCCTGAGATGCTCATCTTGGACCAGCTTGATGTCAGCACGGTGCCCCTGCCCCTCGACACCACTGAGGTACATCTTTTCCCCATGGGGGCCCTGGCCTGCCCCCAATTATGCCCCAGTCTCCACCCCAACACAAATCCCTTCCTCCTATAATCCTGGATGGAAGGGGACTTGGCCCAGCCCACTTTCCCTCAGTCCTACCCTCTGGGAGATCAGTGTTGTGAGTGCATGTGAAATGGGGACCCCAGTCACCTTTCCTGTGTCCTTCCTGTTCCTGGAACCCACTCACACTACACCCTGTTCCCACGCCCCCTCACTCCACCTCCCCAAAGAAAAACAGGACTTGAGAGACAGGGAGGCATGCTGGCCAGAGGAGGGTGGTTTTCTGATGACATTTGAAAGGACAGAGGCAGCTAAGGGTGTCTGCCACCCATTCTCCCTCCCTCCAAACTCCTGATGGGCACCTCACTCAATATCTGAGCCTTGGTTCTCTTTATGCACCTTTAGGGGAATCCTTGTTCATGGTTTTGGCAACTTTGGGATTAAACAACAATGCTCAGGGGAAAAAAAATCTCTCTCTCTCTCTCTCTCTCTCTCTCTCTCTCTCTCTATATATATATATATATATATATATATATATATATATATATATAGGTATCTTTATATATAGGTATCTTTATATATAGATATATATGCAAAAACATATATATGCAATTATATGCTAATGTAGAATCTTATATATTACAAGTTGCTACTTATCGATGATATTTTCTCATATTTCTTCTTACCCAACTTCTCTTATCCTTCATTGAAGAAAACCCAAGGTTTGTCCCCTAAACTACTTTGCCCTTACTTCACATTGGTAAACCGCAATTGTAATTAAAGCCAGTTCTCAGCATACACCATTCCTGAAGTGCATACATGTAGATAAAGCTGAAGAATAAGTCACCATGCTGACTTGTCTTATTTTCATTTCATGATCACTGTCCTCATGTGAAACCTTAATGCTGCGAGGAATCCTACTACAGATTCTCCTCTTCAGTCACTTGCCTTCATTCTTATCCTGGTGTACTATACCTTTTGCTCCCTCTTCAAATGTTTAATACCTCTTCCATTCTCTTCACAGTTGATAACTTTGCTATGTATTTCACTTATAGATGTAATTACCCTGTAACACCCTACTCTTTATACCATGTTAAAAGGATTAGATGCTCATGCTTATAATAAAGAGACTTTTAGCTTCTTAACAAAGAAAAAGGAAAAAAAAATAATAAAACTAACTCTTTGGTCTGGGCCACATTAAAAAAAAAATGACAATGGGAACATTATTGCTTGGAAAGTGTCACAATAATACATTTACAATGTGCTGCCACTTTTGATTATACCACCTTGAGAAGTTATCCTGTGAAAAATGTACCTAACCTGGTAAATGCAAACAGAAAGTGTAACTGAAGTGACAAGGCTAAACAACCAAATGTGACCAGTCCTGGTCAAATGAGGCATCTACAAATTGTATACCACAAATCCAGCCATGAGTTTCCTGAAGGAACTACACCTAAATCTGGGAAGGCAACTGTTGCAAACTCCACTTCATGTTACAATGTAATATTGCTCGGCTGTAAGAAAGATGAAATACTGCCATTTGCAAAAACAAGGATGGATCTTGAGAGTATCATGCTAAGTGAGATATGTCAGACAGAAAAACTCGAGAACCATATGATTTCACTCATATGTGGCATATAAAACTGAATGCAACTGAGGAACCAGACCAAAAAAAAAAAAAAAATCAAGCAAAAATTCATTGACACAGAGGACAGTTTAGTGGTTACCAGAGGGTAAGGGCAGGGAAGACAGAAGAGGGTAAAGAGGGTCAAATATATGGTGACAGAAGCAGATTTGACTTTATATGGTGAATACACAATGTGATATATATAGAAATGTACAATTGAAATTTATATAATTTATATAATTTTATTAAACAATGTCAGGCCGGCCGAGTGGCTTGGTGGTTAAGTGCTGGCTTAGGAAGCCAGTGGCCCCAGTTCGGATCCCACATATGAGGTCCAGTGACACTGCCCTCTAAAAAAAACAAAACAAACAAGTCATCCCAATAAGTTTAATAAAAAAAAAATGATTAGTTACTAACTGTTGTTTTTAAAATATGTTTTAAATATACTTATGGAGGGTGTATATGTATGTGTATACTTACTTTCAAATATTTTCTACCATATCCTTCCATTCTACATATTAACTTAGACACTAACAATCAGATTGAACAAAATATATTCAAATTTAACCCCACATTTTGTTAAACAGCCTCTTTTGTTCTTATTTAAATTTAAGGACCTAAGTAATGATGAATGGTAATCATTAAACATATTTTATATTCACCATAGTTAAAATAACATAGAATACATTTATTCTAAGGTGTAAGTTGCAGTTTTTAAATTATCTTAAGAAAATTTTAAATGATACAGTATTTTCTCTTAACTTTTTCTAACATATTGAGGGTACTATCCGTCAATATATCCAGAGAACATAATTCCATGTTAATATAAGTTTAAGAACAGCCAAGTTAAGCACTTAAATGTCAACAAATATCAATTAATGCATTCTAACCATATACTGGTGACTCAAAATGATCATGCTGCTATAGGCATGATTAATTTTATTTGTTTTGTTTGTTCTTTATTTCTACTAAAACATAATGTAATATGTTATTTCATAGTATAACTGTTTATGTGATACCATATTGAGCTTTTATTGTTTTTTTCTGGAAAGGCATAGAAAGAATAGGATGGGGATGGCACAGCTAGTTGTTATATGGGATCCATAAAATGAGGAACACACCTACCACGCTCTACTCCAAAATTCCTACTCAGTGTCATGTTGTCACATTGTAAATTTTATTTCACTTCCATTTATTGGACAATAGTAGAATGTGATATGAGGAATATGTAAAGAATTTCATGTCTAAATATAAAAAAAAGTAAACTAATCCACTAAGTTTACTGACTGATTTCTTAGACACTAGTTAAGACATATTTTTGCTTTCTTATTTCATATCTAAATCTACAAAGCATTTAACATAACTAATACATTTTAATATGTCAATATACTGTCTGTGGTATTTGAGACCTAGTTAGCATTTTTATTGAACTCCTGTGTTAACATTTTCAAAAATGGACTGTTATTAATTACCAATTTAAATCCATATTTTGATACCATGGGTCACTATTAAATGGGTCATTTCAGCAGTAATAGCTCTTACAAAGAGCAATACTTCAATTTCAGCAGCTCTCAGTGTTAATAATTAAAGTGTGCATGTACCACACCTATTTGTCATGGTAACTAGACAGCACAAGACATTAACATGATTTTGCTCTTGATGAAAGACACCATTCCATTCCACTGCTGTTTCCGAAAGCATTTTACTTATCTTAATCCAGTCTAATTAAGGGAAATGGGTTATTTACCTGTCATGTAAAAATAATAATTTCATATCTTAACAGTAATCTGGAGAGATATGACTGCTAAATTTGCATGTTGACTCTATAGGAAATATTGCACATAATTTATTGCCATAGTTTTGTTAGTTCTGCAAAACCTAATATCACTGGCATCGTTAAGGACTAAAAGTATTCCTCTGAGAATATTCATCTTCAAGGAATAGCAAATGTAAAATGCTGTGCAAATTTCTTCCTCTCCAGCTCTTATTTTCCTACAGCCTACCTGTAATCCAAAGACATAACTACCAAATTTGAACAGCAGGATAGGAGACTGCAACTCTGAGATTAGTGTTTTGTCTCAATTAGTCTAGCTGTGGGATCTAGAGAAAAACATTGCCTACTCTCCCCAAACTAGTTTTCTCCTCAGTACTATTTAAACTGTTCTCTGGCTTTGGAATTCTAGTGTTATTCAATCTCTAATAAAGCTAGAAGGAAGCTAGTATTAAACAAAAGAATTGTCTCAACTCTAGAAAATGTACTTTGACATCACATGATAAATTAAACATCATCTCATATAATAAGTATATCAATTAAATAGGTTTTCTTAATTTAGACATATTACAATATCAGTATTCTAAGTTATTTAAAAATAAATGAATATCTTCTTTTAAAGGGGCCTTCAAATCTCCTTTATACAATAAGAGATACTTCAAATGTCCTTTATCCAAAATTAATTATTTAATATAGCATAGAAAATCAGTGGAGGGTGGTAGGTGGTTTAAAATAAGAATGGGCATCTCCTCAAGAAGTTCACACCCCAGGTTCTTTGTAGAGAAGAATAATTTTCTTTTAAATTCATAGGTACGCATACATCAACACACACAGTTTTCTATTTTAAAGTATTGCTGTGCTACAAAATGAGAAAAAACACAAAAACAAATGTTTCTAACCCAATTGCCAATTCTTCATTAGCTCCTTGAAGTAAACATATTTTTCATTGTTTTCTAAATGTATTTTAATATCATTTTTAAGATACATCCACCCTTCAATCAGCTAGCCATAACCAAAATATTGTGAGGTCAGCCATTATGCCATGAAGACAGAAAGCCTTATCTGTACAGGAAGGTTAACATGAGGTTGCAATATTGTGCCCAGGAGGTGAGGGTAGTGGCATTGTCACTTGCTTACCTGGCTTTATTCCTAAAAGAACTATAATTTTCTTTGTGTAGTGACTCTTCCCTCACTCACCCACGTGCCTCACTAGAAGCTGATGACAACCCTAGCTGGAGGGGTGGGCCTGATTACTCTAAGACTCTAAAGCCTACTCTTTTATTCTAAGGATTTCTCAATCTCAGCACTATTGACATTTTGGACTGGATGATTCTTTGCTGTGGGGGCTGTCCTGTGCATTGTAGGATGTTTAGCACCATCCCTGGCCTCTGCCTACTAGATGCCAGTTGTGCTATCCAAATTGTGACAACTAAAAAATGATTCCAGGTATTGTCAAATGGCCCCTCAAGGGCAAAATCACACCACTGGTCTAGGACATTTTAAGAATATCTTTAGCAATGATTGGCTCAGAAATTATGATTCAGATATAAGATGGCTTCTGAAGAGATTCTGGGAAAGTTTCAGAACTGCTAAGAGGACACATGGGGAGAGGCTGTTTCTCTTCTTTCTCTAAATATTGTAATGTTGGGGTATGGGGCTTGAAACTGCTGCAGCCATCTTTCTATAAATCTGAGGATGAAGCCAAGGTTGGTGAGGGAATAGATGGACAATTCAGGAAGACTAAAGTAAGCAGGTAATTAAAATATCAGACATCATTTAAGCCCACATTTGGACTTTTACTACTGTGATAGAAGTTATTTCCTCAGTCTACAAGCCAACATGAATTGATGTATTATTAAAGAAAAAAAAATTAAAATATTATCATAGGAAGTATTATATTTACATTGAGTTTTAAATACAACTTCTCTTTGGCTTTTTTCCCTTCCTCCTCTCTGATCATTTAGAAGTTTTAAAAATTTATACCAAAATATTTTATTTTTTTTTCATTTTGTCTTGGTTTTTCAGATTTAGCAAAATGTATACCGTTTCGTTACCAAAAACTAAGCTGATTAATATCAACTTGAAAATCCATAATTTAGATACAAGACTAATTAAAAAAAATTTTCTCTCTATGAAGTCTGAAGATCAGCATATATTAGTTTCAGTTAAGTCTAATTAGGCTGAAATGCAGTATTTACTTATGATTCATGGGTGATTTTTTTTTTTTTTCTTCTATAGCTTTTTTTCCCCCAAATGACAGCTGTTTTTAATCTGGCTTCAAGGTTTGTAACTTACTTTTCTGGATTAGTTCTACACCATATTGTTGAAATTCAGATACATCACTAGCCACTCTACTGTAGCAACATGAATCATACCTCTTCATGGTCTCTAAGCATAAAAAAAAAATTTGAGGAAGAATTTCCCTTGTGTATTGAGTGGACTGTGATCTTAACTTAAAAGAAATGCTGTCCTCCCTGTATTGTTTATCTTCTTTATTCCAAATGAATAAAAAAAGAGGAACTTTTACTTTCCTTGTGTACAAGCATGAACCTTTTTTTATTTATTTTACATAAAATAAATCATTTCATTTACTCAACAAACTATTGCTTTTTAAAGAGAGAACTGATTCACCACCAAATGTTGCAAGCACATAACATGAAATCTCAGAAATATAGAGGTCAATATGCATAATCCCTCTTCATGCATTGCCTTCATTAAATATGTGTGCAAACCAATGTATATTCATAAAAACAGTTACAAAAGAGACCATTAAAAATCTAGTAATAATTTCACTATTAATGTGCTGCTGAAAAGCTCTTATGAAAAAAATCACTTCAAGAATTAGCATATATCTACAGATTTAAAGTTGTTGCATATTAGTTACATCTTCTCTGACCGCATTCCTTATCCTTCCAGAGTATAACTTTTAATGCTTCAACACCACGAAATGTTTGACACATAGGAATTCTGTGCCTCGAACATTGTTTTGAACTGTCACTCTACATCTTGATAATCTCTTTCCTCCCTACAAAGTGTATGCATATATGTGGTCATTAATTATAATAATTCTCCTCTAAACACCATCACATCCCTTGCCCATTTTCACTTTGCCATACCTGCTTGACAAAATTACTACTTCAGTTACATCCTATCTTAGGATTCTGCACTCTTGTACACTCAAATGTGAACAGAGAAAAAACACTCAATCACCCTATCAGTTCTATCTTTAATTGCATTATTGTGAGCCTCAAGTGAACAGAGTGCTGCCCAGTCACCATAATGCATTTCTGTATTCCCTTTGCTTCTCTACTCTACTTGAAAATTATTTCATACTCTCACATCTGTCACTTCCTTCCCTACCCTACTCGCAGGAGACAACTCTCTTCCCTACCACCCCAAGAAAATTAAATACAAGATTCCAAGAGATACCTACCATCACTTATACCCATGATATAACTTCATCAGTCCTCACTCCCTTCAAAATTGTTCATTTCATATTCTTGCACATATAATTTCATAGTAAATCCATGCTCAGAGTTAATCAGTCCCAAAACCCTGAAGTCATGACAGTCGTTTTGTCTTACACCTTACATTGCATTTGCCAGGATGTCCTGTTGGTTCTACCTTCAAAACACTTACAAAAATCTCACTCATAATTATTATCCACATTTCTAGTAGTTCATTTTTTTCACTGTATTATTTAAATAACCTCCTCCAGTGTGTATGAATGTTTCTATCCTTGTTCTAGGAATTTCATTCTTAACACAGTTCCCATAGATGTTCTTATTAAACCTTCCTTGAACTCAAAGAGTTAATACAATTTATTTCTAATAAATTATTCCATAGTATTTTTTTTCTTTTGATGATTTCAAATAAGTTTATATTACTTTCAAACAACAGACTTACCCAGCTCTTTCAGTGGTCAGTCATGTGATTTTTCTCATTTCATTCCTCTAGCTCAAATTACACTGTACACATTTCTAGACAGAAGCACTTTGTTCTATGTTCACAACATTTCAAGTTTTCAGCAATATTTTTAACCATGGCTAGCAATATATTTTTAAAATTATCTCCAACATCAGGTAGTATTTGTGTAACAATCATACCCTCATCTTAATATCAAATGTCATCAAGTGCAAATCTTTTTAAATTACTAAACCTTCCCTAAATATCTAAGATATGTCAGGATTGTGCTATATTCTAAGGATATAGTGGTTTACAATAGGTGTTTCTGATCTCAAGGATAGCTTTATAAGAAAGACATTTTAATAGTTATGATAGAGCATATAAAAAGTATTAAGATGCATGTATGTATTTCAGTGGACATAATGAAGTAGAGTGTTATTGAAGCATCTAAAAAAATGCCTTTAGAATTACACACCAAATAATAGGATTTCTTTGGGCAGATAGAGGAAGGACATCATGGGCAGGAAGCAAACGAGTGACTCAGTATTGGGAATTGGAGGGTATATCAGGGCATGAGACGTGAGAACAAGCTATTCCAGCTCCTATCTGTTCTCCAGCAGCCGCTCAAGGCTGAACAGAATAATGAAAACTCTTCTTTCACTGTTTCCTAACTAATTTCTTCATTGTTTTCAGAGATAATAGCTTGCATTTCTTCTCTATGGATATTTTTCGGTTTTCTATTACATGTTACATTCATTTATTACAGATTACGTTTTCACACAGTATTTTTTGCATTCACAATGAAACGCATTGTCTGTCCTTCCCATAATCTTTACTATTAATGCTCATAATTAGTCACTTTCTCCTTAATGGATACACTAAAAATTAGCACTTTAGTCACTGCAAAAGAAGTGCCTACAAATAGCCTGAAGCAAAGGGAAAAGTTGAAAGCTGCAACCATTTTAAATGATGAAAGGGACGCAAGGGAAATGCAATCCATGTAAGTTATGAGTAACTTTTATTTCTTATATCTCATTGTGTTTATTATCATTATTCAATAATAATTAGTGACTATACTGTTACATTTATATTATACCATAATCACTTTGTATGCTGTTATGTCATGTCATACCCAATGACATTAAAACCCTCCATAATAGCATCTGAGAAAGTGAAATTACCATTTCCCTCATAAAATGAATCCCTAGAAGAGAAAATTATATCATCCAATTTGTTTTCTCTGGCCGGCATCTCTTGAAATGTGAGGTTCAGATAAATGTAGTCTGCCATGTAAAATGTACACTAAGAAACAGAGGCAGTGTCATACAGTGGTCATAAAGTAAACAGAAACCTTGGCTCAGTCTCTGGCTGCCACTCTTATTATATGTAGAATCTTTGGTAAATCATTTACCCTTTTGGAAAGTTTTGAATTAATGGAAATAATAATTATAATAATGTTATTATTTCATTTTATATTATATACTATTATTTCTATAATTTTATTATATATATTATTACTATTATTTTACAATGGTACTTTATACAATCTATATTTTACTTTTAGGAACCCATTATTTTTATCCTCAAAGTATCTGGTCCCTTTCTACTTTCTTTTACCTCTTCTTCTGTTCTCAAAAAAAAATATAGTTGGGTTTAAGTCAGGTGATACAAATACATCAATTACTATTTTCCAGAAAAAATAAAGGATAAAACACATTTTGTTCATATCCAAAACTATAACTCCTATAATAGTTATTTCTGTTATAAAGGAAATGTAAATATTTGCATATTTTTCTTTGAAAGGCACATTTTGATGTGTCATAATATTTATTTTATTATTCAGCATCTCTATTATTTATAGAATAAATATCACTGTAGCAACTCCTAGATTTTGATTTACAAAATACATAGTGGTGATAGCATGACGAGGGAGAATCACATAAAATTCATTCTCTTTTTACGTAAAATATATACCCTATATCAAAAAGAAGACTTAAGTTGCACATATTATTTTGTACTATAGTTTAATTACATTGTTTTAAATATTTAGAAAATTGCAATTCAAACATTAGTATTGATCATAAAATGATTCCTGCTGTTCATAATGAAGATTTTTGCTGCATGCATAATTAATCTTTAACATGGGCTTATAGTTCAAAATGTGAAACAATAACTAATACATTCTGGGACATTTATCTCTTGCATGGGCTTTCAAAATATACTGACTTTTCTCAGGGCTGATTAGAAATAATTTTGAATTTAATTGCTTTGTAAGAATTAATTGAGAATCAAATTTTCTTACAGAAAACATTTCCTCTGTAATTATCTAACTTTGAAGAACCCATTTGTCTTCATATTTACATGAATATATATGGAGTTTTCATCAGATTTAAGAAAACAATTCACTAGTTTTGGTATATCTGGATGATATAAAAGACATGAGGTAAAAATATGGCATCCGCATTTTATTGAAAAAAGTATGTATGCATCTTCTCTAGGTATGATTAAGTGTGCCAATTTGGAATTTATACGTCCTTAGAAATTTACAGGTAATTTTCAATACAGTATCTTTCTTTCTTTTTTCTTTATTTACTACCACCCTATAACAATGCTGTTAATGTAATGTTAGCATAAACTGATTCTATATTTCAATCTATCTATTTAGTTATCTGAATTTGAAATAGATTAGCATTATAGGGAATCACAAAATAGAATATGAAAATAATTTATCAAAATTATTAAATATTATAAATTTAAACATGTCTACTGTGCAAGAATTATATATTCAAAAGTTTTATTAAATTTCATACAGAAATTGTGCAATTTGAATGGATTTAATTTGGAAAAATTAATTTGTAAAAAAAGTAAAAAAATCTATTTTTGTATGGCCTTATTTAATCATGCATCCATTCATTCAGAGAATAGCTAAGGAAGCCACTCTGTGCAAGAAACTGCAATTTGATAATACCTGATGAGGAGGATATCAATAAAGTTTTATGTGAATTATTATTTTTTGCTTAGTTTTTAAAAACCTATTCTATATTCTTTTTTCTAGTCAGGATCTCACCCCACATGAACATGATCCTTTGCCTCTCTTCTCCTAATATTGGAAATCTGGACACTCTTTAAATACTTGAACAAGATAGAATATCAAAAGATTATGTATAATGTTCATCCTTAAGTAATTGATATGCCTGCTCTCAACCTCATGCCTCTCTTAATGTTATTTTCTATGTTTGACAACCTTACCAACTGTATTTGTTTTTAACGCTATTGACTTTTTAAAAATATATTAAGAATAATGAAATTCCTTTCTGAATAATAAAACTTAGATTGTAATGACAAAATACAGGTACGGGATTCTAAAATTGCTGACCCTAGAATTTAATAATTGTGTTATCCACCTCATTACATTCTAGGATCTTTAAGCTTAGTGTGTTTTATTTAATGCATCACTTTCCAGAGTGTTTAGCGATCTAAATGTTCAATAAGGATGTGAGTGCCTACTCCAAGCTCTAGTTGAATGACTGACTAATCAGCATAGGCTAATTATTGCCTTTAGTTGATGACTAGAACTACAATGTGTACTGAATAATATAATGTATTAATCTTGTAAAATAACTAATAGAACATGAAAGGAAAAAAAAATAGCATGTTCAAAAAGAATTAAAAATGCTTAGCAGAATGCTTAAAAATGCTTTCGAATAAAAATATTCTCTATAGATCATTTTGATACAATGTTTCTAATTTAAGAAACATAAACATATTTTTCAATTTAATACATCTATTTTTTTAATCAGAGACTATTAATTTATATACTTAATGTGAATGTTTTCCATGAGTCAGAAACTCTCTCAGAACTTCAGATATATTAGTGAACGAAAAACCAAAACTCTTGCTTTTTGGAGCTTGTATTAGCAATAACTGATAAATAATAATAATTAAGTTACAGCCTACATAGAAATTTGATAAATACCAGGAGAAAAAATAAAGAAAATAATCCTAGGTAATGGAGGTCAGGACTTTGAAAAGAAGATTTTAATACGCTCAAATAAATAAATTTAACTAAAATAAGTAATTTATGGTCATCCTAAACATAAATCTGAAGTGCCTTGTTTTTTCTGCTTTTTGTTAATAAACTGATTTTCTTTTCATTCTTTATGGATGTTTCAGGAAATCAATCTCCTTTTAATTGGGATTATAGTCCCTTTATATACAGCTCATTGAAACATATTATTTGGGCCTACCTTCCCCAAGAACTATAATGTACAGCCATTTCCATCCTTTAATCCTAATTTAGATTATCCTAATATCATTATCCTAATATAAAAAATAACTTGTATGTTGAATCTAGATCAATGCCTGTCATGTATCTGTTTTCTTCTCTATATTTTATATTGTATTCTTTCCCCATTTATTTACATCACTCAAAGACTATTCAAACCCCATCTATGACAATATAGCTGTCCTCTCAGACCCTCTCATCTCTAGGGAAGAGAAACAAAAACGAAGACCCTCCAAATACCAAAGACTAATATATAAAGTACATAAGAAAGAAGTTTGATAAAAGATGTGGTGAATGTTTAAATTAAAAAAAAATGTGTTACAGTAAAAGATACATTGTCATTAATCCCCCCTCAAAACACCCCACTTTGCTTTGAGCACAAATATCCCATCATTCTTGCCACTTTCTGAAACAGTTCTGGAAGTCCTTTTTCATGAGTGTCTTTCATTGTGCTGTCATGTCTGCCTCAATGTCCTGAATCATTTTAACTTTGGGGAAGAGCCAGAAGACGCATGGTGCCAGGTCCAGTGAATGAGGCAGATGAGGACACACCATGAGTGTTTTTATTTGACAGAAATTGCTGTGCCAAAAGTGATATGTGACACGGAGTCTTTCAATTGTGATTACAAAATATGGTGAATGCTTCTGCTGAGTGCCATCCAACAGAAAGGAAGGATCTTCAAAACAGAAAGCAGTGCTGACCGAGTGGCACATTGGTTAAGAGCTGGCTTAGGATGCCAGTGGCCCCGGTTCAGATCCCACATATGAGGGCCAGTGACACTGCCCTCTACAGCTAACAACAGCTCCACCTGGAGCTGGGCTGCATGAACCCAGGCAATGGTATAGGCTGAAGTCTCTGCTGCAGTGGGCTACCATAGGCTGCAGTGAGTGGCCAGCAGCCAGCATGAGCTGCCAATAGCTGTGGTGAGCGACATCCAGAGGCCAGTGACCGAGCACAGTGACGATACCAACATGGGCCAGTGAAGCAACATCCTTCGCAACTAGACTGAAGAACAAAAGGACAGCAACTTGTCTGTTCCCCTTCCCCGATCCCCCAATGCTGTTCCCCTCCCCCAATCCACCAATAAAATCTTTAAAAAAACAAAAACAAAACAAAACAGAAAGCCGCACATCAAACTTTAGCAACAGTGTGTGACAACTTTCAACTTGGTCAGTATAGTCAGTTGGGTGTGAGCTATGGTTGAGAGAAGGTGTGTAAATCATCTTTCATTATAACAATGCTCTGACTTACACATTGCTTCTGGTATATAACAATTTCTGTCAAATAAAAACATTACAGTATGTCCCCATTCACCTTATTTACCGGATCTGGGACAGTGTGACTTCTGGCTCTTCTCCCAAAGTCAAAATGGTTCAGGACATCAAGGCAGACATGACAGCGCAACTAAAGATGCTCACAAAAGAGGACTTCCAAAACTGATTTAGATAGTGGCAAGAATGATAGGATAAGTGTGTTCAAAGTGTGGGGGTATTTTGTGGAGGATTAATGATAATGTGTCATTTACTGTAATATAGTTTTTTAATTTTTTAATTTTTAATTTTATTATTTTTATTTTTTAGCTGAGCCATCCGGCCACCTGTTGGCAGCTCAGTGGCAGCTCAGCTCGGGCTGGGCATCAAACTGCTGTTGCTCAGAGCTCAGCTTGCACTAATTTTTTAAAATTTAAACATTCACTGTATTTTCTGATCACACCTCATATATTTTTTGTTTCCCATACCAGATATTCACTGCCTAACACAAATAAAATGGTAATTTCAGAATTTGAATGGTAATTGCAGGATTTGCATGGAGAAGCTTATTTTATATACTTTATGCAATGTATACAATAATTAATTTAATGCTTTATAATATACTTCTCAGTATTATTTAAGCTGTTCTATATATTAATGTTAGGTAGTGAAAGATTTCATAACTACAGATCTATGCTTTTAGCTACTGCAACAATTGAAAAAAACTCGTGAATTTCTGATACCTCACAAATGAACTTTTTTTTTTTTAAATTTTGTGATGAAAATGGTTAATCATTGACCCAAACATACAAAGATTTGATGAAGAGTTCATATTCCACAGCCATATGGACATCTAGACATCTAATGGAGGAGGCTGGAATGAAAATCAGACATATCTTTCCTTCCACAGAGGGTTTTCTGTTTATTTTTTTGTGTGATAGATGGACATTTTTTTAATAAAACACAATACAGTCATGTGCTGTTGAACAATGGAAATATGTTCTGAGAAATGCATCATTACATGATTTTTCTTGTTGTGCTTATATCATAGAGTGCACTTACCTCTAGATAGTATAGCCTGCTACACACCTAGGGTATGACTCCTACAAACCTGTACAGCATGTTACTGTATGGAATAATGTAGGCAATTATAACACATTGGTAAGTTTTATATATCTAAACATAGAAAACTTACAGTAAAAATAAGGTATTTCAGTAATTTTATACCACTGGCAGGACAGTAGGTCTGTTTATGGCAGCATTACCACAAACGTGTAATTTATTACACAATTACATTATGATAGCTATAATGTCATAAGGCTACTGAAATCTTTCAGCTCCATTATAATCTTGCATGTGGTCTGTTGTTGACCAAAATGTCATTCTGTAGCATATGACTATATACTATATTTTATGAAACTTCATTTATTTAAAAAAAAAAGTTTTTTGTTTCTTCGATGAAAATTCATCAATTAATGAAATTATGAGGTCTCAATTTGTATCTTTAATGTTTTTTAAGTTAGAATTTCAAATATTTTAAGAATGTTATTCAGGCTTACTCAACATTTTCTATCCTAATGTGTTTCTTAGTAACAATGGCGGGTAGTTGTCACCATCCCTCCAGCATTTGCCTTTTAACACAAAGGTTTTCTGAGAAAAATAAAGCCAAAGGAATCACTCTAAACCATAATTACATATTTCTTTGAAAATTCTATATAAGTAAACAGTTCTTTTGACATCCATTAAATAACCCTGCAATATATTATAGGCATTTATATTCAGATTTTTTAGCTACTAAAAGCTAAGGTATTAGAATACGTATCATATAAGAAATGTTCACTTATATAAGCAGCAAATTACTCATGTTCTTTTAATTTAGGTTATGCTTTATTTTTAAAACAAAAATATATTTTCCTAGTCTGCTATGCTATTTAAGATAAAAAGAAGCACGTGGACAATTGGGCCAGCATCATCTCACATATAATATTTTAATATATAATATTATACATTAAAGTAACCAGAGAATATTAGGCAGATATAGCAAGTCCCCATATTAACAGCTAAAAATGCAAATGTGGCATTAGTATGAAAAAGCCAATAAAATGATCTATGAGTATGGAAAAATTATAATGGTGACAATTTTTGTGTGTGTGTGTGAGGACAGTGTAATGGTGACAATTTTTACAGTCTGATTCTGATTAAAAGATCCTAATGAAAAGGATCTTTACTTTTAGTGCATAGAACCATTACAAATTAATTTTCTTAAAAATTTGAAACTTTAACGTACCTATTCTCAAGAAATTCCAAATAAAAATTGCAAAGATACTTTTCTAAACACTGAAATCTACTGTGTGTGTGTATATACATATATTATATGTATCTACAGATATATATCACATATATACAGAGAGAGAGATACATATATGTATGTATGTATTTTTTTTCTATGATGTTTAACTATCACACAGTGTTTGGCAATATTGAAAAGCAGTACATATCCATACACAAAATGTATGCATGATCACAACAGAATTTCTATTTGATTCTGACTAAGGAATAGCACCCTTACTTGTCTTAATTAGACAGAGTTTAACCCCTGTTTTAAGTAGGAAACAAATTTATTGGCAAGATATTGAATAGCTCATAGAATCAGGGGACAACATGAAAAAAAAAAAGACTTAGAAAAGTACAGAGCCAAGTTACCTGTGGTTAAAGGTAGCAGGGAATATTTGACGCTTTAAGCAAATTATTGACACTGAAATTATCACCTCCAAGTATAGTTTTTTGTGTGTTTCTTTTTATGTCGTTTTAGTATAGGTCATTGGTTTCATGTCCAGTAGCTTTTCTCCCATTCTTAGTAAGGGACTTTGATTTTTTGCTGAGAACCATTACACCTGTGATAAATTCAACATTTTCCCCTTCTCTTGCATCCACTGTAACCATATGTAACTATGTTTTAACTAATTATGTATCAGTGGAAGTACTATAAAGGGCATTTTGGAAAACTCCCTAAAGGATCTCTAGCTCAGCTGCCTGATATGCACTTTGTGTCTTTCTGTCTTACTACATACAATGCAAAAGGGTGTATGGAGCAATATCTATCCTCTGTCCTGAATCATGAGGTGAGGAGAGAAAATATTTGAAAATATGCAGGACTGCCATAGTTCTCAGGAATTGACATTTCTCAGTGGAACTGATGTCATGTATGTATGTAAATCACGTCAGATATCTTTCCTTCAATAATGTATTCTAATGTCATGAGAGGAGAATCCCTCATCCACAGTGAGCCACGGTGTGTTACTCCTGAGCTTGAAGCCTGGAATAGCCAGAACCCCTATACTCACTACTTCTACACACAAACACACTGTCCCATTTGCCAACACATCCTGGAAATACCTCATATTTGTAGGTCACACTGTAAAAGCATTTGGAAAGCACTGTTTTGTGTTAACTAAAGTATATTTTTTAGGCATTCTTGTTAGAGTCACCAGATTTAGCCAAAACTATACAATATTCCCACTTAAATTTTAATTTCAGGTAAACACCAAATACTTTTTTACATAAGTATCATATATCCTATGCACTATTTTGAAGGACATATTGATACCAAGAAAACATATTGCTGAGCATCGTGTATTTTATCTGATGATCCTGATTCTTTAGATTTTTCCTATGTCATTATGAAACTCACAGTTGTTATTTCATCAGTAATAGTCATCACAATTTCTAAAACGTTTCTGGAACATAGGTAAAAAAAATTGGTGAGCCTCTATAATGAAAAAGCATAACCCTGAGATGAAGCACAATGTGTAAAACCTGACCCCAAATGTCTTGGTCATTAGCCTTGTGAGTAAACCAAGATCACACTGGAATGCAATTTTCAAATTCTAAATGCTCAAGGACACATCACTTAACTACTGGAAAATTATCACTCTTTATGTATTTCTAAGAAGACAATGACCTTGTGTTTTAGTTTATGCTTGCTCAGAGCAGTAACAAAATCCTTGTGTCTTGAGATTCTCCCCCTGCCACCCTGTTTTAGTCTGTGCTGGAGGTCACCCTCATGAGCTACCTGAGCTTGTTCTTTGCTTCTCACTCTGACTTTTTGTCAGATGAGAATATATTTCATTTTCTTTCTTATGACCAGCGTGAGAGAGATCTTTCCCTCTGTCCTGACTCATTTCATGCTCTTCACAAAAACATGATAAAGTACTTTCAGTGTAGGCCAGGGTCTGGATTACTTCATTTGAAATAGTACACCACATGGGACAATCGGACATATAAATCGTGTCTCCTTCCAGGTGCATAGAGCTCACTATATTCTATTTCCTTCACTTTTTCAGTAAAATATGAAAGAAAGATAGTTTTCAAATCTTACTTCCATCATCATGGATGTGCTTTTGATTGGTGAAAATCTGTTTAAATTATGGGAAATACACACACACACACACACACACACACACACACACGAGGTCAATTAAGTTGTGAATTTATCCTAAAAAAAGTGCTACATACCTTATTGCTGAATATCACTACAGTCACCTTCGAAGTCCTCCCCTTGGGAAGCTCTGCACAGATGCCAGCGCCCAGTCCATCCTTCAAAGCAATTTTGGAACTTTTTTCCTAGAATGACCATCAGAGCTGTCATTGTATTACACTTGATGTCCTGAATGTCATCAAAATGTCTTCCTTTCAATATTCCCTTATCTTCACATAAAGAAAGAAGTCACTGGGGGCCAGATCAGGTCGGGGGGAGGGTGTTCCAGTTATTTATTTACTGGCTAAAAACTCCCTTACAGACAGTGCCATGGGAGCTGGGGCATTGTTGCGATGCAAGAGCCATGAATTGTTGGTGAAAAGTTCAGGTTGTTTTTGTCTAACTTTTTTTTTTTTTTTTTAACTGAGCCATCCTGCACCTGTTGGCAGCTCAGCAACAGCTCAGTTATGGCAGGGAATTGAATTGGCAACCATATTGCTCTGAGCTCAAACTCTTGAGAGAACTCTGAACCAACTGAGCCACTCGGCTGGCCCTCGTCTAACTTTTTTATGCAGCCTTTTCAGGATTTCCAGTTAGTAAACTTGCTTAACTTCTTTCTTTACCCAAAGGTAAAGGAAATGGCAAAAAGAAGACGTTTTGATCACATTCAGGACATCAAGGGTAATACGATGCCAGCTCTGATGGCCATTCCAGAAACAGAGTTCAAAAATTGCATTGGAGGGTGAACCAGGCACTGGCATCAGTGCCTAGCTTCCCAAGGGGAGTACTCTGAAGGTGACCGTAGTGATATTCAGCAGAGTTATGTAGCACTTTTTCTAGGTTGAGTTCATGAACTTAATTTTCATACTCGTGTATCATGTTTGCAAGACATTTTGTTCTAATTTATTTATATTAACTTTCCATTAAAAAATCTATATGTTGAACTATATTCAAGAGGTATCATGTAATTTAATAATCCTTTAGGAGTTTTCTTAGTTATACAAATAGCTCTGTATTAATATGCAGTGTTCTGAGAAATAACCTTCTGCTTGAACATGTCTCCAGATTCCAAAATGCCACCTATTAAAACAATGATTCAACGGCTCTTATAAATTTCTGAAGAAGGGGAATGTAAATAAGTCTTGATAGACACTTTAGATTTTATGAAATGGTATATAATTATTGAGTTAGATATAGTTTGTAATATATATATATAATTATATATCATTACATACACAATATATTAATATATCTATAATTATATACTATTGATTTTTTCAAAATTGTAAGTTGCAAAGTACTGTGACTTTCAAGCCTACCCAGTGTAAGAACACACTTTTATGGTTTATCACATACTTTTAGGCTTTGAGTATAAAATGTGACATGCAATAGACATGTCCCTCAGTGAGAACAGTAAGTCATGGTGAAGCTAATTTTTTTTTTATTAGTTTCAGGTGTACAACACAGTGCAATTGTTATATACTTTTTTACCTCTCAAAGTGACAATCCCCCTCCTCCAATTTGCCACCCCACTTCCCCCCCATATCATATATATCTATTACTCTTCCTCTGATTCCCTTCCACAGTATAATCCACATCCTGTGACTGACTATCTATCTATCTATCTATCTATCTATCTATCTATCTATCTATTCAATTACAGTTGGTATACAACCTCTGCTTCAGGTATACAGTGCAGTGATCAAGCCTCTACTCCATCCATGAAATGGTCTCCCCAACAAGACATGTGGCCATCTGACAACCCACAAAATATTTACAACATTATTAATTATATTCCCCAAACTGTCTTTCATATCCCAGTAGCAATATTGTAGTTGCCTATTTTTGCTGTCTAATCCCTTCCCCTTCTCCCTCATCCCCACCCCTCTCCCAACTTGCAACCCTGTTTTTCCTCTATATCTATGAGACAGTTTCTGTATACATCAAGCTAATTTTTTTTTTTAAAAAAAGAGTTGTACATGTTTTGGTGGAATACAGCAGACTACTATGAAGAACTTAGGAAACGAGAACCACATTGAACCTAGAGACACTAGATATTACTAAGAAATGTACATTAATGATAAAATTATTTAGACCATGCAGGCAAAGATTGTTCTAGGAATATGGAAAATATATACTTACAAAGGTTCTGATAATAGAAATGAGACTCTTAGATTACTATAGCATGACAGGCATTAACTAATTCAAAGATTAGTTACTATTGTACTTCTCCCAGGATATTGTCAAAAATTTAATGAATCAGCCTAAATAAGTGAAAATATGTAACAGTTCATATTTATGTATTTCTTACCTGACATAAACTTACTATACTAACTTGTTAGTGAAGAATTCATATTTTTATGGATAAGATATGCTATTCTCAACTGAACAATTTTCTCAGTAAAATTCTTTCTGGGTTATCTCTAAAGTGCTTAAATCAATGTAGGTTATTTTGTTTATTTATAAAGATGATTTCTGTGATCTGTGTCTCAACTATTCAGTAGAAAGTTAATATTTTGTTTCTGAAATTGATTTAAACATAGATTTTCCATAAACACATTTACAAAATAATGTCTTAAAACATGAATTTTGTCCATTTAATTTTGGTTTTGCTTGTTTAAATATTAAATAAATAAGCTTAAAATTATGTAGATCTCCTGGTATAAGAAGAGTTCAATTGCTATCACCTTGTTTGCCAATTGGTGAATTTAATCTATTTGTCTTTTAATGTGAGCCACCTTGTTACTTTGTTTTTTTTTATTATACTTGTGACCAGTTGCTTGCTCTTTTCATGTGCTAAGGCTTCATAGACAATCTGATACTTCTGAACTGGAGAAAGGCACTTCCAGTTTAATAAATCTTCTACTTACTGTCTCCGCCCTGGCAAGTAAGGCCATACCCTCATCAAACTCAGCATTGAAGCCATCCCTGTAATTCTAGTGTTGCTCATGGAAGACAGCTGCAATGTATTCTATCAAATAACCTGGAATTTCCAGTTTTTAATGAAGTTTGCTGGAAGCAAACAACCCTCCCCTCCGTTGATACTCAGACTATAGTTATTTAGGTTGGCAACCCCCTCCTTTTTTAAGTCTTCCTTCTTTTTCTCAATAATCTCAAAAGGTGCTATTGAGTTGTCCGAAAAGTGATGATGCATTTTTGCAATGAAAAACACAGAAAAAATACATGACTTTTCCGACAACCCAATATTTTATTGACCCCTCCCTTCCTCCCTTCCTCCCTCCCTTCCTTCCTTCCTGCCTGCCTGCCTTCTTTTAAAAATTCATGTGAGATACTGAATGATTTTCTTGTAAAGGCTTTAAACACTAGCAGAAGTTAACTAGAGGATAAGGTTCTCAGAGAAGTCCTAGAGCTATATCTTGTTAGTCCTCATAGATGGTATCATTTTGATTAAAACTGTTAAGAGTTACGTTTTGAGTCCAGTCTCTGCCTTCTGGAGAACTAAGGGAGTTTGAGTGAATTTATAATTGGATGAAGATTTGTGAAGAACAGGTGGGCTAAAGGTAGAGGTGGATGGGTGGGGAATTCAGCTACCATAGTGGATGGTGAGAGACCTAAATACATTTTTCACTAGTAAGGTTCAAATCAGCATTTAGTGTGAGACATACTATATTTGCCAGGTGAGACATCAAACTTTTTTATTCATTGAACTATCAATGAAATCTAAATCCAAAAGCCTTTTCTGAGAAGAAGATACAGCATCTCTGCTAGACCATATGCAAACTTTTGAATGGCTGTCATCTGTATCACTCTGAGATGGATTTCATTTTCTAGAGAGTGGGAACTCATATGGCTTATATATTTGATTGTATCTAGGCCAGTGTCCTGAATCTCTTTAAAAATATATTATTTAAAGAATATGTAAGGAATGCACTTACAATTCCAATTTACTACTTGTTACAGGATTAATCTGAGGAAGTTCTAGACATTTGGAATGATGCCATATCTTTGCAACAGAACAAGCAGATCAGGCTCCTTGTAGGCCATCAGTGATACAGGAAGCGGGCCTCCTATAGCTATTATAACTGCTCGGAAACACTGCTGTCCAAGTATATCTTTTGGATTGCATTTGCAGGGTTCATAGGTGATAACCTTTTCTTTGCAGGTACTGAATCTGGAACAGGTCCTTCAAATTTGCACCCCGCTATGGTCTGAATGTTTGTGTCCCCCTCGAATTCATCAGTTAAAATTCTGATGAAATAGTTTGAGGAGGTAAGGCCTTTGGGAAGCTATTATGTTTTGAGGGTGAAACCTTCAGGAACATGACTGGTGCTCTAATAAAGGAGACACATCAGGGCTTTCCTGTCCCTTCTGCCATGAGAGGGCACAGTAAGAAGTCTGTCACCGGGAAGAGGGCCCTTCCCTGACCATGCTGGCACCCAATCTCAGAATTCCATTACCCAGAACTGTGGGAAATAACATTTTTATTGTTTATAAGCTTCCCAGTCTGTGGCATTTTGTCATAGCAGCCTGAATAGACTACGAAACATCCTCTTACTTTCCTGCTTAGAACTGAAGGGAACATCAATTCCTTCAAATTATAACCTTCCTCCCAGGAATTAAATTATACAGGCCTGGTAAGTCTTCAGTGCTGATAAGCTTGTCTGGGTGAGCTTCACAAGCAGTATAGAGATGTTGCCATGCCTCATTCACCCATTCCACCTCCCCCATAGAGCCTCCACTACTCCCTTGTGTCATCTAAATAGCCTACCCCCAACTGCTCCAGCTTTTACTGTGGGCTTTGCAACCCCCAACACAGCTACAAGCAGTGTGTTCCATGTCTGCTTAAATTTGATAAAGAAAACAAACCTGAAAATTTTTCAAAATAATTTCTTTCTGAAGTATGCAGACATCAAAAGAGACAGACATTTATAGATCACAACTGTTTTAACAAACAGTTAGTTGTTTCTACAAAGAATTCAAATCTTCCTTAAATCACTGGATGTTACCATGTATGATTCAATTAGCATGAGTATATTTATTTTACAGAGATAGTTCTAGTTGGGTTGGAAGCAGCAAAATTAAGCACTCTATAAGGCGATGAAATCACCTAAGTCACATATAGAAACTATAATTTTGTGCATAACAAAAACTATTAGTGAGAGATATCCCTCTGTCATTCAACTCTCCTAAACCATTAAGCAGACATTCACTTAGGTACTACTCTATAGTAATGTCCTTTTTTTTAAATGGTTTATTTTACACATTTTAAAAATAAGTATATGGGCCGGCCGAGTGGCTTGGTGGTTAAGCGCTGGCTTGGGAAGCCAGCGGCCCCAGTTCAGGTACCACATATGAGGGCCAGTGACACTGCCCTGAAAAAAAAAAAGAAGTATAATATATTCCTAGGGATTCTAATGTTCTGCTTACTAATTATATATTCTTGCTACAGTTATCTATTTTTTCTGCTTTGATTTAGTTTCCATATTAGACATTATTTCATTTCTGCAGTATTTCAAAGCTTGAATTCAAAAGACTTTCATTTTCTTTTAATTGGGTACACTTAAATTCCATGAGAAAATTTTCTCACAATGCTAATAACCAGCATTACTACAGCTATTACATAATGTAATTTTCCAGCAACAATCGACACCTATCTCACAATAGCTTTCATGCATTCCAATCTGAGCCTTCATGGACAGGTTAAAACTGGAATCCAATTATAGTAAAACCTTGGATTGCAAGTAACTTGGTTTGCAAGTGTTCCGCAACATAAGCAAACATTTCTACTAGATTTTTTTTTTTTTTTTTTGAGGGCAATGTCACTGGCCCTCATATGTGGGACCGAACCGGGGCTGCTGGCATCCTAAGCCAGTGCTTAACCACCACGCCATTCTCTACTAGATTTTAACTTGGTAAATGAGCAATGTCTTAGAATACAAGTAGTTTGTTTCCAGAGTGAATTATGCTTGCAAACTAAGTTATTACTGTACTTTTATTTCTGTGATTTTTTTGGGGGAAAACTGGTCCCTTCAAAACTTTCACTTAAATAATTTTTTCAGTTGCAATGATTATATTAATTTGGGTACATGATAACCCATGAGATACCCAGGATATAATGATTTATATAAAATACATTTCTTTTTATTTAATGATCTGCAGAATCCACCAAAGTTTTTCTGTAAGGCCATTTGGTTTTTGTTATTGCTACTCGACTCTGCTGTTGTAGCTTTAAAGTAGCAGTAGGCAATAAATAAATGAATGAGATGGCTGTGTTCCAATAACATTTCATTTACAGAAACAGCCTGGAAGCTGTAGTTTCTCTACCGTTGATCTAGAAGGAAGCCATCCAGGGCTGGCAGAGCAGCTCTGTCACACTCATTACAAAGATTCTGCAGTTTTTCCAGATGACACCATATTTCAGCAAATTACCCAAGTCCTTATCTATAGTAGGGAAGGGAGTGAGTGAACATCCAGGGATACAGTCTGTAAGAAGACAGCAGTGTTCACACATTATCCCTGGCTCATTTTTAGCCAGTGGTCCAAAAGATGAGACTAGCTGGGTATTCACAATCATGAGAAAAACATAAGGGATTCTATTCTAAAAGGAAGAACTGATCTATGGCTACTGGAAGGCTGCTCTCGGTATTCACCATATTCCACAACTTCTCTACCTTGAGCACACTCATTCCTTCCCTAAGAGTGACAATCAAAAGTTTCCTTCAGCTATTATATACAATTGGAAGTCTGAGATATCAGCATGAAGCCTTGTCACCCCCCTTATATGTGGGCATGGCCCCTTCTGACCCAGTGAACTATAACCTCATCTTGCTCCTCTTCCAACTTAATATTCAAAAAAGAGTACAGACAGGATGGCCATAATAAATGCTCTCATTCAAAAGCTGAAAAAACGGGAAAAAGAAAATAGCAGTCAGGAATTTGCAGCAGTTGCAAAACGCTGTTCAGGAATTTTGAATACTACCTGAAATGGCATAAAGGTACACTTAAGTTTTGAATGGAATCAAATATATAGTGATGGAAGGAGAACTGAGTCTAGGTGGTGTACACACAATGTGATATATAGATGATGCATTACAGAATTGTACACCTGAAACCTATGTAACTTCACTAATCATTGTCACCACGATAAACTTTAATTAAAAAAAAATATATGGGATCTGCAACAAGAGTACAAAAGGAGGACCTCATATATCTAATTATTTAAAAGTTACATGTGTTGACTATTAAATAGTTATAAAGTTAATAGTGCTGACTATTAAATAAAGTATGTTCTGTGGTCCTATGGTTGAAAAAGTGTATCTTCCTTACAAAATTTTTTTAATGCAAATCTATATCCTTTGTAAGATTTAATGTCAGCATGAACAATCAAATATCATGAACTGAGTTCTGTTGGCAGTATGCTTTCTTAGATAATTACTCTTAAATCATTATATTTTGTATTTTTTGATTAACTGCAATTTAGAAAAAAGTCCCTCTCCTGAGTCAGTAGCAACTGGAATTATCAATAAAATTGGCAGAGTAGTATTTAGATTCTGAAATCAACCACAAACTTTGCATATGTTATTTACATTTTTTCTCATTATTGAAGAATGTCTTACAAAAATATTCTCAATCATATAAATTACTATTAGTTATAGCCTGATTTTTAAAATATTTTCTTAAATGAACATCCAAAGCCAAACAATTTATATTCTTTTTTCCTTCAAAATATTTATTATTGGTATATCATTTCAAAAATGACAACAGTAAATACATTGCTTAATTTGTTTAGCACACTCCTCAACTAAGGCTATATCACAAACTATAGTAGCACTACACATAATCTTCAGAGAATTTACTTTGGAGTCTACTTGTGTATGATTCTTCTACTTACACATTTTCATTTTCTTGTTCTAAGTTCTCTATATTTTATTGAGATCACTTGGTTGCATATTTCACATACACTTTCTTTCAGTTTATATAAACCATTTTTCTGAATTTAATTTTAAAGTGGAGTAGCCAAGTATAGATCTGCTCTTGTAAGCTTTTGCTAATAATATCCATAACAATCAACAGTTCATATTGAGTAACTGTAAAGAGCATATTATTTTTCCTAGCTTCACTGCCAGTTAAATGTCACCATGTAACTCAAGTGAATGTGATAAGGTAGCATATAGAGACATTTCTGGAAGGTATATCCCTGAGGACTCTTTGATTTTTTGTGGTCACACAATAGCCTAGCCCTCTGCCCCCATGCACCTTCCTTTAACAACAGATCCTTAAGGAAACAGTACTTTCACTATGCTTATGGCAACTCCCCATGGGACCCTAAAAAGAGGGCTGTTTAGTCAAAGAAGGATATGACCCTAGCTACAGATAGGGCAACCCAAGCCAGACAGTCCAGGAGGTGCCATGGGAGAAATCATGGAGATGAAGAGCCTGGGCCAAAGACCCCTTGTCTTCAGTGCTGACAGCCTGCCTGAGAAGTGAAACCTGACCAGGTAATAACATCTGTCCTCCATGCATTCTTGTCTCTAAGCCTCAGCATGAGAAGTTTCTGTCTCCCAGGAGGGGCATGTATACAGGTCATGAGACTTTCGGTAAAGGCAGCCTGCAGGCCATGGGTGATTTGACTCTGAGCTAAGTTCTCTGGTATGATGTATGTGATTTACAGACCGTGAAAAAGACAATGCTACTTCCTTGTGTGTATCCTAATAAAAGCTGCAGTCAGGCCCGATTCGGGGCTCTTTGTCCAAGAGGCACTGAGTCCCCTGACTAGCACTGCTTTTGAACTATCCTTTGTCTCTTGTCTATATTTACTGTTTCTCAAACCCCGTTGGCCCTCTCAAACCGCTATGGCCCTGCCATTCAGGACACAACAATTCTTCTTCACTCCTCTACTCCACTACTTGGAAAATGGATACTGTCATCTCAGCCTATGAAAATGGAGGCTATAACCTAAGGATTACAAAACAGTGAGGGAACATGAGCCTGGGCCCTCCTGCCTCTGTAGAGAAGGGTTGCCATATCAGCCATGAGTGAGATATAAACTTTCATCTTATTTAAACTACTGTTACTGAGTGATTTTGTTCCTCAAAAAGATCAGTATACGATTATAACCCTAATAATTCCATAGAAACATCTCTCATTATCTCTGTACAGGTTGAAACACACAGCTACTCCACTATTATTACCCTGTAACAGAATGGCACATTTGCTATAATTAATGAAACTACATTGACGTAAAATCACCCAAGTTCATAATTTTTCATTGATATCCCTGCTGTGTGTATGTGTATGTGTGTGTTCCTTCCTTTCTCTCTCTCTCTCTCTCTCTCTCTCTCAATCAATCAAGATAGCTAGAGTTTAACTGCTTGCTTTTTAAAAATTTCCCCATTTTTTGTTTGCTTTTTGTCTTTTCAAAGATCCAATTTTTATGTGTTTTTTTTTTCAAACTTTGGTTTCTGGTCTATATTAATTTCTTTCTTTGTGATTTTTTAGAGAGCTTCCTTATTTTTACTATGAATTTTGTCACAGAAATTTTCACTATGAGCTACTTGACCAGCTGCTCACTTATTTAGATACATTATGTTTTGAAGTTCATTAACTTTGAAATGCATTCTAGCTTTGTATTAGTCAGGGCTCCTCAGAGATACAGCACAGGATGTATATGTGCATGTGTTTAGGCTTGTGTGTGTGTATGTGCATGTGTGTGTGTATAATTATATATTGCTACACACACACACACACACATAATTTTTATAAGAAATTGGCTCACATGATTATGGAGGCTGAAAATTCCCAAGATTTATATGGTGAGTTACTAAGTTGAAGACCCCCAAGTGCCCATAGTGTAGTCCTACTCTGATTCCAATGTTCTGAGAACTTGAAAATGTGATGGTGTAAGTCCAGTCTGAAGGCACAAGTCCCAAGAAGAGCCAATGCTTCAGTTCGAGTCTGAAGGCAGGAAAAGTCACTATCCCAGTTAAAAGGCTGTGAGGCAAGAGGAATTTCTTACATGAAAAATGGTCAACCCTTCATTTTATTAAGCTCTTCAACTGATTGGACAATGCCCACTCTCATTAGAGAGGGAAATCTGTATTACTCAGTCTACTAAGTTAGCTGTTAATACCATTCCAATCTCTCTCACAGAAATAGTCAGAAAAAAAAGAAAAAAAAATTGATCAAATTTCTGGAAAACTCTTGTCCCAGTCAATTTGCCACATAAAATTAAGACTCAGAGTTTTAATTTATATTTCTTTCTTTATTCTTGGATACTTTAGGTGTATATGTCAATTAAATGCTTTTAAATTTATTGAGTTTTTTTGTTGTTTTTTTTGTTTTGTTTTGTTTTTTTTGAGGGCAATGTCACTAGCCCTCATATGTGGGACCCAAACCGGGGCTGCTGGCTTCCCAAGCCAGCACTTAACCACCACACCACTCGGCCGGCCAGTTGAGATTTTTTTTTAGTGCAGTATATGATCAATATTACTGACCATACCACGTGTACTAGACAAAAATGTATACTGCATTAGTTGTTGGGTTTAGTCTTCTAAATTACTATTTGCATGGCATTCTCTTTTTTCATTCATTTACTTTATATCTTTCTGTCCATTTTAAAGGTTCATGTCTGGTGAATAGCATATAGCTGAGTCTTATTTAAAGAACGTTCTGCCTTTTAAGGAGAGGAAAGTACATTTGCACTTAGTAAATTTAGGGGTGAAATCTGTCTACCATTTTTTATTGTTGTTTCCTATTCCTCTCTCTGCTTTATTTTGTTTCTTTGTTTGCCCTTTCCTTCCTTCTTTTGTGTTACTTGAATGTTTCATTTAGAATTCCATTTTATCTATTTGTTTTTTAGTTAATTCAGTGGTTTCTCTGACAATTAAAATATACAAGGTATATAATTTTCACAGTTAATTTGGTTTAATTTTATGTATTTTCTCATAAATTTCAGAAACTTTGTAATCATTTAGGTCCATGTATGTCCTCACCTACCATTACAATTTTTGTTTTAGGTACATATGAAAACCAAATTAATGACAAGAAAAGTACAAGACAATGTTATATTTTTTGCTTTAGAGAGTGCTATGCACTTCAAACAAATTAACATGACATACAGTGTTTCATACTTACACAGACATATATAATTCTCTTTTTAAATTAGACATAAAAACGTAGAAAAAAAATGTAATGATTAGAAACAAAAAAACAAAAGTTGTCTTCATTCAAATAACTTGTCCACAGATAATATTTCGTACCTTCAAGGAAACTTCCAAACAAATCATGAGTGTTTACAACAGAGATAGAGAAGGCTGCTGAATCATCAAATCAATCTATGGAAATCATGTTCATGTCTATTTATGCCCACAAGAAACATCAAATATAAGTTTAAGAAATATACCATTTACCGAAGCACACATTAAATATTGAAGAATTATTAGAAGACATCTGTATAGACTTTTGTGAATTAACATATAAAGGTTAATTAAAAGGCATTTATAATTCTAGTGAAATAAAAAGATATATAAAATATCATTGGCTAAGAATACTTAATAGCATAGAGATGTAAATCATCCCAAGTTATATAATATAGGAATTATACAAATAATATATATATACACATATATTATATATATGTATATAATATGTGAGAGAGAGAGAGAGTATATATATATATATATATATATATATATATATATATACACACACAGTGGTTTTTATTTAAGTGAAAATTTGGCAACCTAATAAGAAGATTTATTCTGAAATACAGATGGTCAAGCAAAACAACACATTATGTGGATTTGTCACATAATAGATCAAATGTTATTTTCAAATATAAATAAAACAATTTCCTATTTGCACAAGACTAGCTTATTGATCAGAATACAGAGCACCAAGTCCATAGGAAAACTTCATATATGACAAAGGTGATATTACTAATAAAAAGAAGTAGTATACAATGAAAATCAAAGAAATGCCATTGGTTAATTAAATGGTTATTAGTGTCCTTTAAAAATTAATTTAATAGGAAGGACTACATTGCAAGTAGTTAAGGGGAATGGGAAATGAGGAAATAGAGAAAGGCAAGTACAGGCTTTATTTTTCCCCTTAAATATTGCAGAAAGAGTATGTATCTATTATATGCCAAGTATTATTTTCAATGCTTTCAAACACATGATGCTGTGTTTCCTCCTTGGGTGACCCTAAATGTATTGTTTTATAATTCATTTTATAGGGACAAGGAATTGAAATTCTAAAACATGATCTGCCTGGTTCCCATAGCTAGTATATAAAGCTGGCACTAGTATCTCACTCTATAACTCCTACACTTGAGTTCTTTGCAGCATAACACTATTTCCTACCTGGCAACTGCTTCCTACTCCCTGATCAATGGAAGCCTCCGATGTTGTAGGTACTTTTATTCTTGTCACTGAACGTTGCTCCTTCCATCTGAAACCTAACAAATCCTAACAAATTTACAAGTAAATGTCATCAAGGGATTTAAGAATCTCTCTCTTAGCAGGTGCTTTCAGAAAGTGGTTTCTGAACTCTATTTTTTATCCTCATCCCTTTCTTTTTACCAAATATCTCATAGTAAAACTAACAGGAGCAAAACTAATATCATTCAATGTCCACAGGAATTGATACAGAAAGGAATTGCCTGTAGCAATGCACTTTTGTAATTTTTTATTTTTATGTTTGCCACAAGAGAAAAATGGTGTCCTTGAAATGGCTCCACAACATTGGAATTCTTACAGCCTAATGCAGTGATATTGCTAGAGTTGCTATTTTTAAAGTTTTAAACTGGAATCTGCAATAAAAAGAGCTGTTGAACTAAAGAATAAAATGATCAAAAAAAAAAAAGCATATGATTATGTCATTGAAAGCAACAAAGAAAATGCTGGTTGCACATACCAATGCTTACTGAAGTAAACTACTACCCATAATTAATAACATAGCAATTTGCAAGTCACTGGCCAGGATTAATACAACAAATCCTTTAATGTGTTAAACACTCTGCTAATACAATAGTTTATCTGCCTACAAGGGAATTATAGTAAGGGATGGAGACTTGAGTGAGCAAAAACGTAGCACAAAAATAACTACCCTCAAAGACAAGTAAGGCTTCCCATTGCAGTGACAACAGATTCAAGTCTTGTAGTAACAAAAAAAGTATGCAAGGTAAACAAACAAAAAAGTACAGACAAAACCAAGATGGTGGAGCAGATAAACACCATGCCTGCTTCCTTCCATGAACACATTAAAATTACAACTAAATTATTGAACAATCAACCTGCAGAATCATCGGAAGTCTGGCTGAACAGAATGAGATGAACATAAATGAGATGTGAACCAGGCTCATCCCAAACCTCTATGTGGCCGTTGAAAATAGGGTGGCATAACTCAGCCATGGAGGAGCCAAAGGCCCAAGTCCTCCTGTAGGCTCTCCAGCCTGGAATACTGGTGCTAGAAGAGAAGCCCCACAATATCTGGCTGTGACAACCATTGGGAATTCCAACCATCCAAATGCTATGAGAAACCCAGATATCTTCTTAAACTGCCCATGCACAAGCTTGCTCACAAGTACTTCGCTTGGGCTCAAGGGAAGGGACATTGACTCGGGGGCCATCAGAGGCATACAGGGAGCCAACTGATGTGTGTGGCTTTGAGGCCAGGGCTGGAGGATTGCCACCAGTTTTCCTATGTGGGGTCCTTCTCCAGTGAAGCTGGATAGGAGGCCACCATCTTTAACTAGGTTGAGCCCACTCCCTAGGCTTATGGCCACATCTCAATCTGATGGTCTAGTGAGCTCCAGTTCTCTGCCCTGCTGACTCACTGTGTCCCCACCCCGCCCAATACCCACAAAGCCACAGGTACTTTCTCCAAGTGCATCCACATTCCCCTCATTGCACTCTTTCTTGGAAAACCAGCCCCAGATGAGACATGACTGGCTTCAGTGTGCTCTGAGACTTTTCCCGAGTAGCCCCAGGCTCAGACTGGCAACAAAACAGAATCTACATTAACTTGGTGAACACGTTTCCCACTCTAATGAGTCCCTGAGATGCTGTCTCACTCAAATTGCATACTACACGAGGCTTTATCATTGGCAATTTGTTAAGGGAGCCAGTAGTTGGCAGCAGATCTCAGAGTGTCCCGGGTTTTTATGGAGCTACCCTAGAACCGGTAGTGGTGGGGGCTGTCCTCTGTTCCCAGCGTGGGCTTTCCCACACAACTCCAGGTTTAGCACAGGCAGCAAAAAAACGTGGATAGCTTTTTAGCTCCTACCAAGTACTCCCCAGCTGGTTACAGGCAGTGGGTGACCTAGGCCTGCACCAGAGCCTCTCCCAAGAGGCCCAGAACCAACATACCTGGAAATTGGCTTCAGACCACAGAAGAGCACTGACCAATTAGCCCAACAAGGATCACATATAAAGGGAAGTCTCAATAGGTACCAGAGCCTGCATGGGTGAATCCCACTCACTGAGGTAAGTTCCCCACACAAGAGTTAAGAAGCTGTGGTCAAACTCTACATCCAATCAACCTGAGGGTCAATACCATCCAATGATGTGCCAATAGAAATCAAGGCTCATCTATAACAGGAGAGCATACACAATCCACACAAGGATCACTCCTGGATCACCCAGATCTGGTGACCAGGAATACTGTGTCAGGGCCACACAGGGTACCAACTACATAAGACCACTCAGCCAAGATTGGGAGAAATAGCAGATCTATCTCATACAAAGAAACAAATACAGGAAGGCAGCCAAAATGAGGAATCAATGAAATTCGTACCAAATAAAAGATCAGGAGAAAATTACAGAAAATGAACTAAATGAAATAGACTAGCAACCTACCAGACACAGAGTTCAAAACAATGGTTATAAGAATGCTCAAGAAACTCAGTGAGGACTTGAACTTTTATGAAAAACTTTCATTTGTTCATAAAAATGGACATTGAAACCATAAAAAAGAACCAGTCAGAAGTGAAAAATACAAAAACTGAACCTTGTAGGTTACACTACAAGGAATCACCAGCAGACTAGATGAATACTGAAACAGCAATTTGAAAGACACGGTAGGTGAAAACAACTAATTGGAACAGCAAAAACAAAAAAGAATCCAAGAAAATGAGTATAGTTTAAGAGACCTTTGAGACAATATCAAGCATAACATTTACATCATATGGTTACCAGAAGGTGAAGAGACAAAGCAAAGGATTGAGGACCTATTTGAAAAAATAATGACTGAAAACATTCCTAACCTGGGAAGGAAATAGACATACAAGCTTAGAAAGTGCAGAGTCCTAAACAAAATGAACCCAAACAGGTCCACACCATGACACATTTACAGACAAAGAGAGAATTCTAAAAGCAGCAAGAGAAAGGCAACTAGTAACTTATAAGGGAACTCTCATAAGATTGTCAGCTGATTTCTCAACAGAAACTTTGCAAGCCAGACGGGAGTGGCATGAAATATTCAACTTGATGGAAAGTTAGTACCTACAACCAAGGGTACTCTACCCACAAAGGCTATCATTTAAAATCAAAGGACAGGTAAAGAACTTCCCAGACAAGGAAAAGTTAAAGGAGTTCATCACTACCAAACCAGTGTTACATGAATCTCAGAGGGACTTCTTTAAGACAGGGGGAAAAACAAATAAAAAATATGAATAATAAAATGGCAATAGTTACATATCTATCAACAATTACTTTCAATGTAAATGGGTTAAATGCTCCAATCAAAAGACGTAGGAAGGCTGAATGGATAAGAAAACAAAACCCTTACATATGATGCCTACAAGAGACTGACTTCAGATTGAAAGACACAGACATCAAGAGATGGAAAAAGATATTTCATGAAACTGCAAACAACAAAAAAGCCAGAATGTCTTTACTTCTACCAGACAAAATAGAGTTTAAAACAATGGCTATAACAAGAGACAAAGAAGGTCCCAGTAATCCCACTTCTGAGTATTCACCCAAAGAAACCCAAAACACTACTTCAAGGGGACATATGCATCCATATGTTCATTCCAGCAGTGTTTATAATGGCCAAGATGTAGAGCCAGTTTGGTTGTCTGTAGATGGAAGAATGGATAAAGAGGAGTTGGTACATATATACAATAGGATATTGCTCGGCTATGCATGGGAATGGGTTCTCGCCATCTGCAGTAGCATGGATGGACTAGAGGGTATTGGGCTGAATAGAGTATGTCGGACAGCAAAAAACAGATGCAATGCGATTTCACTTATATGTGAAATCTAAAAGGGAAAATAAACAAACAAATCAGAAACAAACTCATAGATGCAGAGAACATTTTGATGGCTACAAGATTAGAATGTGTTTGGGAGTGTGGATGAAAAAAGAGGAAGCGATTAAGTAAGAAGTACAAATCATTTTTTACCAAGTAGTCATAGGGATGTAGTGTATAGCATAACGAATATAGTCAATGATATTTTAATAACAGTGTATGGTGTCAAATGGGTACTAGATTTGTTGGGTGATAGATGGGAGGGGAGGAGGGGGTAGGGTGAAAAATGGTAAAGGGATTAAGAATTACAAATTGGTAATTACAAAATAGTAATGGGGAAGTAAAGTACAGCATAAGGAATATACTCAATAATATGTTAATAACTATGTATAATGCCAGGTGGGTACCAAACTAGTCAGGAGGATCACTCCTTAAAAAATACACATACACACACACACACACACACACACACACGGTTGTCAGAAAAGTTGATGTATTTTGTTTTCCAAAGTTTATTTATTTATATAAAGAACAAAGAACAATGACATATTGCCCGTTTTGTTCGATAACCTTTTGCCGTCTTTCAGTGAACTTCATTATTCCTCATTCATAGAAGAACCTGTCTTCATTTGTGAAAAACTGAACAAGGTGCTGATTTACAGCCTCATATGAATTGAATATTACACCATGCAAGGAGTTTTGAAGAGGGTGAAACTAGTGGAAGTCTGATGGTGCAAGGTCAGGCGAGTATGGTGAGTGTGGCAACACATGCCATTCAAGCTCCAATAATTTTTTTTTTTTCAGGACAGTGTCACTGCCCCTCATAAGTGGGACCCGAACCGGGGCTTCTGGCTTCCGAAGCCAGCGCTTAACAGCCGCGCCACTCGACCGGCCCAGGCTCCAAAAATTTTTGAGAGATAATCAGACTTGTGTGTGGACTTGCATTGTCGTGATACAACACAACTCCTTTACAATTAACAAGTTCTGGACATTTCTGGATGATGGATTCGTTCAAACTGTCCAAATGCCGACAATACACATTCAAATTGATTGTTTGGTTCCTTGTTAGAAGCTTGACAAACATGACACCTTTAAAAACCCAGCACACTAAGATCATAACATCCCTCTGAGGAATGTCTGCTTTTGATGTCATTTGAGGGAAATCATCACATCGGGACCAACACCCTTTGTGCACCACATTGTTGTAATCAATCTCCTTCTCATCACCAGTTATCAGTTGCTTTGAAAAAGGATCATTTTCCTCATGTTTAATGAGAATATTGCAGATGTTTATAAGCATCGTCAAATGAACTTCTTAGAGTTCATGCAGAATCCAAATATGGAGCTTGCTTACATATTCCAGCTTCTTCAGGTGGTCGTGAATACTTGAATGATAGATGTTTAATGTTTGTGCAATCTCTCGTGTCATGTGACATGGTTTTGACTTGATCAATGCCTTTATTTTGTCATCATCAACCTCGGGAGGCCTCCTTGACCAAGAAGTGTAGTTGAGATCAAAGTCACTAGCACAGAATTTTGTGAAACATCATTAGCACTGAGGTTCTTGTAGAGCATTGTCACCATAAACTTTTTGCAACTTTTCACAAGCTTGACATGCATGCTTCCCTTTATGGAAGTAAAACAGTGAAATATGGCAAAAATTCACACTTTGGTCTTCCATCTTCAACTTGTTGTAAAATCTCCAAAACTCAACCAAATCGCTCAAGTTTGTTTTAGAATGAAGCAAGAACTGTCAGCTGTCAAATGACATAGCAATAACTTAGATGCAAATGACTCCAGTACTTCCAAAACTGAACTAGTGCTATCTGTTGCAAACATGAGTGATTAGTTTTCTGGTGTGTGTGTGTGTGTGTGTGTGTGTGTGTGTGTGTGTGTATATATATATATCACTACTATGCTGTACCCTTGAAATTAATGTAAAATATTGAATGTCAACTGCAATTATAAAATTTAAAAAGGCAGATTGTGAAGAGCAATAAGTGGTGCAAATTTCAAGATATAAAACAAATAAATCATGGGATGTAACATACAGTGTGGGGAATACAGTCAATAATATTGTGATAGCATGGTGTTAATATGTTGTCAGATGGTTGCTAGACTTAACATGGTGATCACTTTTTTAGGTCTATGAATGTTGAACAACTATGGTGTACCCCTGAAACACATATAATATTTTATGTTAGCTATATTTTAATAAAACTCTTAGAAAGAGACAAGTAAAAAACTACAAAAACAGAAAGGTGTAAATGAGCTAGTTTTATTTAGGGAACAAGATAAATATAGTTCAACGTTGTGTCAGATTTATTTAGAGAAAGTATGATGGGAAGCTAGCTAATAATTAATGTTAGCATTACACTTTGAATGATAACAAAAATAGGTGAATTTTACACAATACCACCTATTAGGCATTGTTTTTAACATTGTGCACATATTGACACACTTCATTGTCATAATAATTCTCTAAAATATATCAAATAAAATTCACATAGGACAAGTTAAATGAACTAGACTTTATTTAAGGAAGTCTCTTGCAACAGGGTAGAGAGAATAAACATAATTGCTGAAACAAAAGGTGGAGAAATTTTTAGCACTGGGATGAGCTAGTGGAAATGTACTAAAAGATGTCATGAAGCGGTAGGTCAGTATAATTAGGATAGTTGTGCTTACTACCTGGCATTTATTGAAGTTTGTTTCCTAATATCTTGTAGAGACTGAGTGGGGGTGGTACTTTTTTTTCTTGATGATTACATTTCAAAAGGGTGGCTCCCAGGTCCTTGAGAAAGAAGTTTCCAGATTGTAATACTAGCAAGAGGTTAAGAAAAGATGTACATCTGAAAGAGACAGAGAAATAATGTGCATTTGCAAGGTTTCTCAAGTACATGCCCTAAAGGGCCTATAGTCTGGAATAAATCTGTCTAAAGTTTGGTCAAGCTGAGGGAAATTTTAAGTCTGCCTCCATCAAAAGTGCTATGATTGTCCCATTTTATAGATGAGAAACTGAGGCATAAAGAAGATAAATGGACTGTCCAAGGTTCTATGGTTTTACACAATTATTTATGATTAAAAACCTCACAATCTGGTTTTAGTATTCAAGGTCATTTCTGAAATCCCACACTAACCATTATGTGTTATTCAGTGCATTGTTAATCATTATTCAATTAATCATTTTTGAAGCTATAGGAAAATAGTAAGCTTTGTGTTTTAGGGCAATATCTCTGGAGTTTCTATGCTGAATTGAAATGTACTGAAGTTCATGATACTGACATAAAGAATTGTGGTTCATTTGTATCAATGTAGGTCAATTATAGGGAGAAAGAAAGCTAAAAATCTGATGTAAAATACTAGTGTGGACACTGAGAAAGAACATACCTACTAAGAGGGGTTCCTGGAGTCTACTGGGCTCAAATTAGAAAATAAAACAAAACAAAAAACCCCAGCAATTTCTATGCAGGGACTTCTCATGAAAATTGCATTTTGAGGAGAAGCCTACCCTCAGGTGCCTGCCTCCTGCACTGAACTGCCTTCCTGCGCTGTGTTTTTGCCATCTGAACCAGCCCTGAATAACGAGTTCCTGGAATCCTATTTCAACCAACAGGACTGAGACCTTCCAATTGGAGCTACTCAGCTATAACATCATCTGCATTTTTACCAACCAATTAGAGCGGCTCCATTCTGAATAATCAGAACAGTGTCTTTTGGACCAATCAAACTAGAATTTGGAGTCTGCATTTGCATGAAGGTGGACCAATCAGGGAGCAGGGTTGGAAACTTCTATTTAAGTCCGCTCTGCTATGGTTCGGGCGCTGCACTTTCCCTTTCCACCAAAGACCAAGGACTTTGTATCCTAGGTCCTGGAGCAGAGCTGAGCAGACCAGACAGGAGCAGATGGAGCTGTGCTGAGCTGTCTAGCCACAGAGGGGTGATTCTCCATGGCCACTTCAGAGCAGTGCTGTTTCACTACACTGCTGCTTCATAATTGAGCCTGTGGCACCACTGAGCTGTTCAATAGCTGTGCTGTAATCACAGTTGAGCTGTTTACACATAATACAATTTCCTTCTTCACCACACCCCAAATTGGGGATTCCTGTATGTGTTGAATTGGCATGTGTTTACCTTAGAAGTACAGTTAGAAATACGAGGCTTGTCATTAAAAGGACATTTCAACATCAGTCATATTTCATGTACTGTGTTTGAAATTAATGAGGAAGGAGAAAGGGAGATAATGAGGAAGGAAGGAAAAGAGCACAAAGAGGCAATATTCTTTAAGACTCCTTCATTGACAGATATGATATTAAAGTTTTTCTTGGTTTACAGCCTTCCTCTGTCACTCAGAATTGTTTCAAGAACCAGGGTGGGGCTGACTCTGTGGTGGAGAGTGTCACTAAACCCATTGTAATCTCCTTCCTCTGTCAGAATAGGAAATGTGTTCCTCTTCCAATTTAAACCTAATCCCTCTGCCTAGGATTTGAATTTCATTCCCTCTACCTTTTTTGGATTCTCATACTCTAGGTTTCCCCCTTCTCTCTCTTTCTTTTTAATGAGTTTAATAGTTGGATTTTTCCTATTGGATTAGTGAATCTACTCAAGTACGTCAACAAATAGAAAATAAAATATGCACAAAACAACAATAACAACAAAACAACGCTTATCTTGATCCTATATTATCCACTGGGTATATCATTCCTCTTGCCTCTTTCACAGCCATATACCTAAAATGGTTAATGATGCATTCCCATTTGCTCATATCCAACTTCCTCTTCAACCTACTATAGTCTATCTTTTGCTCCTTTGATAAGAGCAACTTCCATTTCCACCAGATAATGAATGATATCTAAATTCCTAAATGAAATTTTTAAGCTTCTCCTAACTGAACTTCTTATTGGGACTCAATTTTTTTTTTTTATCACATCCAAGTAAAACTATACATCTTCTTCTCTTGTTTTTTATGACATAATAACTCCGGTTCCCCCTTTTTGTTTCATTCATAAGCTTAAATTAATTTTACTTCCATCTATGAGTTGATGGAGATTCTCAAGTTTCTACAAAAAAAAAAAACAACCTTCACATTCGTATATCCAATTCTTAATTTGACATGTTCCCTTGGATTTTAAATTAAATATGTTAGAAAGTAAACTATAAATTTCTCCACCAGATCCAGTTCCTTTAAATTGTTTACACTGCATGCCACAAACTATTCAAATGTTAAACTTAGTTGTCATCCTTGACGCTATTTTCTCCATCACTCCTTCACAACCCAGATATACTCATCACCCATTATATTACTTCAATAGGGACACCATCATCACTTGGGTCTTACTGTCTAATGATGAAGGAAATGCTGGATTGTGATTACTGCAAGCTGACATATTCTAGCTATAAAATGCCTAATTTTATTTATTTGAGATGCATGCTTTTCTCATAATGAATTCATCCAATGAACTATACCTTGTGTTCTGCAAGAGAAAGGCTTTGCTGCTTAAGTCAGATATTTATGCATCCTTTGGCCGAATCTATTCCAATTCAAACACAACTCTCTGCCATTTTATAGATTTATGGTTTAGGCATAAGTAGGTTTTATTCAGCATTTTCCTTCAATGATGAGAAATCTATGGTTAGAGTGTAAAACTAGGTCCCAAGCTGAAGCTCCAAACTCATGCACAAATCCAAAAGGGATGAACAATGAAGGATTACAACATCCTGGCTAATTAATTACCAGCACCTCATTTAGCTCCCTTGGGGCCTGTGACTATAACACGGAGAGAGGTCAATAAAACATTTTTCAGGTAGAACTACTGGGCAATATGTTTTTTCTTAAAAACAGTTATCTATTTTCCCTGTCACACATTTTATTCTAAACACATAAACTTAAGGATGAAGTAATAAAAATAGTGTCTCTCCACAAATGTATTTTCATTCCTACCTCAAATTTTATATCAAATAAAACACATCATAGTTCCCTTCTAACCACATTAAAGAATGTCAACTAATAAACAAATAGTTTATCACTGGGTTTGACATTTTTTCTATTTCCACTAAATGCATATTAATTAAGTAAATGAGCTAATAAACAAATGCAAAACTATGAAATAATACCTCAAGGAGAAAAATCAGTACAGAAAATTGTTGAGAAAAGGGAAATAGCCTATGTTGTTGGCAGAAAGTTTCAGTTTTCTTCCTTTGTTCTGATACTGATACTACTTTATTAATTTCACAAAGGCTGGCAATGGGTATTTGTTTATATGGATTAAATTGAAAAGCTTCACATTTTTTCTAATTGGTAAATTTGTACACTGGGGTCAATTGTCTCTTTAGAAAATAGCTACTAACATGCTAGATTGAAGGAAATATTCAAACCAAACCAGATTTAAATTCAATAACAGCAGGGACTTCAGAAGTAGTATAACATTATCATGATATTATTGCAAAACTGAGATTGCCTGTTCTTTTTATTTATTTTTTTTTCCTGGCTCTAAGAATTTCTGTGATAATGAACTTTCAAATTCCCTTTGGTAACTCACTCTTAGAGATTATTTGCATCCATACAAGTTACTATATAATAATTCCCCAGTGATTTGCTAATATTGTTTGTTTTGTTTTGTTTAAATTATCAAAATTCTATCTGTTTAAGATTTCTCTTATAACAAAATATTGCCCAAATCTACAAAAGCTCAAATATATATATATATATATTTGTCTTTGGCATGAGTTTCCAATCTTCAATATTCATCAAGAAATCTACATAGGCTAAAATGAAATTAGGCAATAAATGTTATAATTTGCTTATATTTACAACATGTTCTAAGCATTTTCTTATGTAAGAAAACAAATCTTATAAAGAAATGGACATTGGTACTTTCTGTGGAGATTGGACAACTATGCCTTAAGCTCCACATAACACCTACTGAATCAGAGGCCCCCAAGCAGAGTTCTAAGAAAGTATAATCACAAAAATTTTAACAGATGATTCTCATATGAATCTGATTAAATCAGTGTTCTATAGCCAGACTTTAATGGAGGGAGAGATATAGTAATGCCATCTAATATTTACTGTTTGTGTCCCATATGCTAGCCTTGTGTGAAATCCTTAATGTGCAATAACTTATTTAATCCTTACAGCCACTCTGGGAGGTAAATAGAATGTTTTAACTTCAGATTTCAGAAATGTCAAATAATTTGCACTAAGAAACATGACTACTGAGTGCTGGATCTGTGATTCTTCTGCACACATATCAAGTATTTTATCATATGGATATACATGACTAACAAAAATAATGTATGATTTTTTGGTATTTAGATGGTTTCAGTTTTATAGGATATTAGGAATAAAGGTATAAAACATTATTATGTACAAATATTCCCCAGGATCAGATTTATCCCTCTTATTTATATTTTTAGAATTCTGTAAACCATATACAAATACACACACACACACACACACACACACACACACACCAAGGATGCGAAAAAATGTATAGAGGTGGACACTTTAGTCAAAGTTGCTCAAGCAGTAGTTTGCCATAATCAGAAGTGTCTGGACGCTGTTGGTAACCACTTTGAGCCCCTCTTATAATTGCAGAAGTCAAATGTGACTTGTATTCATCTTTTGTTATCAGTATATATTGAGTATTACAATTGTAATACAATTTTCCTTTCTTAAAATGTGGACACATTTTTTTGGTACCCTCTGTATAGAAGATAGACAACTGGCAGATCAATAGATCGATAGATCGATAGATTCTCACCATTGGCGCTCGTTTCCCATAGCATCAGAAACACTGGATGTGATCTTTTACTATCCTTTGTATTTGAAAGCATATAATATGACAAATTATTGTCACGTTGTTTCAACATAACTTAATTTTATTAATAGTGATATGATTTGGGGGCTAGTTTGATTTTTCCATTACAAAGTATTTCTACTGTCATAGACACTCTGCCAGCCTTCTTGTGAGACTTGGTATTAACACAAGAAAGTCAGACTGGTAGGAGAGATGGGCACCTAACAAAAGGGGTCCTCCAGTACTATACCTGGTCCTGGAAGGGTGAGGGGAGTATGATCCTCAAAACAGAGGAGAGTAAGGTAGGGAAGGAGGGAGAGAGACAGAAAGATGGAGAGAGATGAGAGATGAGAGATGAGAGATGAGAGAGAGAGAGAGAGAGAGAGAGAGAGAGAGAGAGACTGAATTGTTTAGAGAGCATCACCTGACAAGAAACTTGAACACACACAGTCAACCCAACAACCTAGAATAAAAAAATCCATAGGAGCGAATATCCAGACTCTATTTTTCGCATTCTCTGGTTTTCTATATTGACTCTGTATTGATAAAACCCAATCCAAGGCCACAGGATTAGCAAGGTTGTTTTCCTACTTCCTAGGGCAGGAAGAATGGGAAGTGACTATCGAGTGGCTAACTAAAAATATACCCCATGAAAGTTCAGAGTCACATTCTGAACTATAAACTGAAATTCACTAATCAGTCTTTTGAGAAGGGAAAAGACCATTATTATGACAGAAAAGTAGACCTAAAACTTCAGCATTCCTTCAGTTATAACCAGGTGGGATCACAAATAGCCAAATGTTTTCCCCAGTATGAACATTGCCCTATGTTCTCATATTTTAATGAGGAGATTTGTACAATGTAGGGTAAACAAATATATGACAGATATTAGATAATTCGCCAAAGAAAAGAAAAGATGACAAAATATTAAATCTAATATAAACTCCATAAGAATACAAAAATATATTTGCTGTAAATGCAACAATAAATTTTGATAGCAGAAATGTTTAATAAAAAATAATATGCTGTAAACTCTTAGAAGAAAGCAAGGAATAAATCTTCATGATCTTGCATTTGGCAATAGTTTCTTAGATATGACACCAAAAGTGTAAGCAACTAAAGAAAATTGATAAATTTGACATTGAAATTGAAAACTTTTCTGCATCAAAAGACACTACCAAGAAAGTAAAAAGATAACTGATAGTATGGAAAAAATATCTATAAATCATACATCTCACAAGGCTCTAGTATGCAGAATGTATAAAGAACTTTTTACAACTCAACAACTAAAAGTAAAACACGCCAATTAAACAATGGGCAAAAGATACTGATAGGCATTTCTTCAAAGAAGGCACACAAAAGGGCAACATTCACATGAAAAATGGTTGACATCATTAATCATTAGGGGAATATAAATCAAAAGCTACTTCATACCTAGTAGGATGGCTATTATCTTAAAACAATAAAAAGAGAATGTGAAGAGTGTAGAAAATTTCAAACCATTGTACATTGCTGATGGAAATGTAAAATGGTACAGATGTTATGGAAAGAGTTTTACAGTTCCTCAAAATGTTAAACATATCACTACCATATAATCCAGAAATCCCACTCTTAGGTGTATATCAAACAGAACCGAAAACAAGAATTCAAACAAAAACTTGTACACAAATATTTTAGCTGTATTCATTACAATAGCCAAAGGCAGAAACAACCCAATTGTCCATTAACTGATGAATGAATAAATGGTATATGTATGCAATGGAATATTAGTCATAAAAAAGAACAAAATACTGGTTCATTCTACAATTTAGTTGAGTCTCAAAAATGATATGCTGAGTAAAAGAAGCCAGACAAAAAAATGTCAAATATTATTTGATTCCATTTATATGAAAATTCCTGAATAGGTAATATTCATGAGACAGACAAAAAGCAGATTTATGATTGCCTGGAGAGAGGCAAGAACAGGGAGTGAATGCTTAATTAGTATGGGGTTTTCTTTTGAGGTTATGAAAATATTTTAATGGAGGTGGTGGCTTATATAACATTTTGAATGCATTAAATGAATTATACACTTTAAAATGTTAATTTTTTGTTATGTGAATTTCATCTCAATAAAAATTTTTGAAAAAGGGTATACTGGATAATCAAATTTAAAATTAGAACTAATAAAGTCATGGTATAATAATTCTGAAAGATGTTAGACAATGATTTAAAATCATGATGTAATTACTTTTTAAAAGTCATCTACTCCAACAATAAACTAAATAATATCTGTTTATCTTATTTTATCTTAAACTAATTTTGCCCAAGATGATATATCCTTAAAAAATATAAAAAATCAAAATGGCATATTTAGCAAAAGCTCTCCTTATGAGATTATCATGCAGACAGTAAGCAATGTATTAAGAAAACGAAGAAGTACCCATTCTGCTTATTTAGGAACATTTGGTTTACGTTCATCTAAATTTCTGTCCACATACTTGCTTTTATATTCCTTACCTCTGAATCTTATATAAAAATAAAGATTCAAAAGTCTTCATAAAATTATGAGTGCTACTCTACCACTGTAGTTCACTTTTCTGTTGAATAATGTTGGGTTTCCAATTGTCATAATAAGAATGTCCTGCTATTTGTTTGCCTGATATCGATAGTACATGCACTTCTCTTTAATTACAATAAAAAACTGGACTTAATGGAAAAATTTCTCCGTGAATCAGATATGAAACAAGTCTAGTTTTTAACCAAAGCTTACTTAAAATATACGATAGCTCACACCACCGTTACGTATAGTTCTGGAAGTCATAAGCTTCTTTTATACAGGAGCTTACTTATCCAAATGCATTGTATTTGGACCATTTTATCATCTCTGAATCTACAGGAATGACTTTACTGAACTATTCAATGATATTTCCTCATATTTTTTAGATTATGGCCAGGAAGAAATTGTCATTTAAAAAGTAGTTTTGAACTTATAGTACAATATTTTTGCCTATTATACTGCTCAAAATGCTGTATATAAGTGTTTTCAAAATAAATGGCTGATAAATCTGCTGCTGACCAAAAATTGCCTGTTTCAGAGGAATGTGTGTATTTACTTTAATTCTTCTACAGAATAACAAGGAACTCCTTTCTTTCTTATTTCATCTTGGCTTTCAGGAGAAGCTCAACACTGAAGTGGTAAATAAATACAAATACAATTATTTATTTTCCAATTTAAATTGTCATATGATATTGGAATAAAATGTTTTGTATGCCAATTGCTCCTGTAGCTGGTTCTGCCTCAGATTTTGGACATGGAAGAACAAAGATGTTAAAGGAGCAAAATAGTAAAATTTAAACAGGAAAGAACTACATCAGCACATCAATACAATTGCAGAAATATTATATTATTATGAAATTTACAACCATGAAATCTGTTATTTAAAATTTTAGAATCAGTTGCCTTTATTGTAGATATGTGCTGCATTCACAAACTGAATTATTGAATAAAACCCTATTTTATGGATAGGTATACTAATCTAACACTATTTTAACAGCTTTATTGATTTGAAGTTGACATATAACAATAATTATAGATTCACATGCTGTCATAAGAAATAATACAAGGTCCTGGGTAAATTGTATTTTTTCCCTCAATGGCACCATCTTGCAGAACTCTAGTACAATACCACAAGAATTATGGATTTTTAAATCCACTGGCCTTTTTCAGATTACCCAGTTTTATTTGTCATCATTTGTGCGCATGGGTGTAATTAAATCTATGCAAGATTATCTCATGGAGGTTCATATCTCCACCACCACAGTCAAGATATAGAACAATGCCATATTCACAGAGATCCTTCTTGTTGTTGTCTTATAATCAACTCACCTCTCTTCTAACCCTATATTCATGACTACTACTTAAAAGCACTAATTTGTTCTCTACTTCTGTAATTTTGTAATTTCAAAAATGTTATTTACATTTTTTGGATTGGCTTCCTTTCACACAGGATAATTCCCTGGAGTTTCATCCAGGCTGCTCACGTGTAAATCATCATTTCTGTGGATGTACCAGAATTTGTTTAGCCATGCAACTATTACAAGTCATCTCTGTTCATTCCCACTGAGGATAATGTGAATGAAATTGCTATGAGCATTCATGTACAGATTTAGGTGTGAATATGAGTTTTCATTTGTCTGGGATAAAAGCCAAAGAGTAACACTGCTGGGTCACATGTTAATTTTATGTTAAATTTTATAAGAAATTTTAAAAATGCTTTCCAGAGAGGCTATATCATTTCACATTTCCATGAGCAGTACTTGATTGATCCAGTTTCTCCATGACCTCTGCAGCATTTGGTGTTTTTTGTTTGTTTGTTTGTTTGTTTTTGTTTGTTTTTGTGTTTTTGTTTTTTTTATTTTCACCATTTGATGTTTGTAGTGAAATGATCTCATTGTGGTTTCAATGTACATTTCTTTGTTGCCTAATGATGTTGAACACTTTATTAAGTTGTCATATATTTAAACTCTGGCAAAATGTCTGTTCAAGTATTTTTCCATTTTACAATTTGTAGGTTTGTGTACTTTGCTGAATTTAAGGAGTTTTCACCCATTATCTTTTTATATGTTTTTGTCCTCACTTTCTTTTACTTTTCTTTCTGGGAATTCTGATGGTACAAATATTGGATGACTTGTTATTGTTCCACACATCATAGAGTTCCTTTTCATTTTTTTACTATATTTTCTGTTATACATATTGGAATAATTTTACTGGTCTTTCCTTAAATTCACAGTTTCTAATTTATCATCTTCATTCCATCAGTGGGCCCATTCAGAAATATATTTTAATTTGTTTTGTTGTAATTTTCTCTTCTATAATTTCATTTGGTTCTTCTTCGTATGAAATTATACTCTTCATATGAAATTTGGTTCATCTTCTTTGATGAAATTATCAGTTTTTTGTTTCAAGAGTATTTGTACATTCCTGTAGAAGCATTTTTATGATCATTGCTTGGAAATCTCTCAAATAGTCCCAATTTCTGATTCATCTTTGTAATGGTGTCAGTTGATTATCTTTTCTCATTCAAGTTGCTGTTATTCTGGTTCTTGGTATGAGTGATTTTTTTTTTAATTGAATCATGGACATTTCATTATGTTAGGAGACTCTGGGTCCTGTTTAAATATTTCATTTTTTTCAGGTTGTGTGTGTGTGTGTGTTGCGTTGAATTGTGTGTGTTTTGTGTTTCTACTAAATCTGCTTTGGTTCTTTTGCAAAGATGGTAATGATTTACCCATTTTATCAATCCTCACCTTTAATTTTTGAAGCATAATAAATTACTTAATAATTTTTGTTTTGTTAATTTCAAAATCTTTAGTCTTTATGTATCTTGTTCTATTTTTGTGTGTGCGCGTGCATGAGTGAGTGTGTGTGTGTGTGTGTGTGTGTGTCCTGTTTTCTCTCATTTGCAGTGCCTGATATTTTAAATGTTTAGTGATTGAATGGGAACTTATTTTCTTTAAAATAATATATGTATATCAATTATATTGAATTATATGGAGCTAGGGCATGGAAACTGAGATGGTAAGTTGTTTCTCTTTCAGGCATCTGAGTCTCCTAAGGTTAACTATCACTGAGCTTATATTTTTGTTGTTTATTTTCCTTTCGTAATACATGGGTAACATGAATTTAAGGTGGAGAACTCATGTGAGAGTCAACTTGATTCCAAACTATCAGAAAATCTTACTATGCTTTTACTAAGCACCAAGATGTGAAATAGGATATTTTTTTCTTATTTTTCCCCTTGAGAGCATATATATTTTTTCTAGTTCAATTTTAACCTGCTATTTTCTTGCTAGAGAGTCTAACTTTATGATGAACTTCTTTTCAACACTAGATTTGGGCAGGCCTTCGGCTCTGTCTCTTACCCTCAGACTGTGGACCTTGATCAATGGGGTGAAATTCAATAGGTTCATCAAGTGCCTAAAAGGCTAAACAAGCTTTAGAGCTCAGTTTTGCTTTCCGTGTTACTAATTTTAAGTTTTCCTTCTTTTCTTGCCAACTTGTGGCTGCATTTAAGATGTTTTTGTTTTTTTTTAAGTATCTGTTTAAACCAGGAGTTCTAGGTTTTTTTTGTGTGTTTTTTTTTTCAGGGTCAGTGTCCATCTGACACACTGTAAGAGACAGAATTCAATCTGCATCTTTCTCTAAACATTATATCATGTTACTTGTCTCTCAAAACCACTCTAAAACTATGTGTATTTTTTTAATTCTCAATATTTTTTTAGTTTTTTCTCTTTGATCACTCCCCGACTCACACCAAGATCTGGCTTTCTTCTTATATAAACACAATTTTAATTTTACAAGTATTCCTCAATGTAAGCCCCATGCAATTCTCTTAAAAACACTTATGGTGACTGCATTGCATACAATGTCACCTTTACAAGTTATTCAACCTCTCTCTGCCTCAGTTATTTCTTCAGTTAAATGAAGATAACAGTAGCACCTATGTAATAGTTTTCAAAGATTAAACAAGGTAAGAATTTCCAATATGTCAAATGTGTGCCAGACACTTCTTTAGGCATCATGCTTTCAGCAATGAAATAAACAGACAAAATAAATTCCTGGCATTTTGGAGCTTTCGGTTAAGATACGAAGAAAATGGATATCCAAACACTTTGGGCAAACAAATAAATGCTGAGGCTCCAGGACAGAAGAAAAGTAGTAAGTAGGTGAGTGAGGCCTATGACAGTGCTGACTTCCTTAAATTTGGAGTAATTAAGGTACCTACTGGTAATAACAGGATTGCCCTCCCAAATCCTGTGAGATATTTAGCTTGCAAATGTCTCTTCTCACTTCTGAATATTTATATTTAATAATTAGAAGTAAAGGATAGTCAATATTTATTGAGTGCTTATTATATGGTTAAGTGCCGGACTCAAACTTAAGTGTGTGTAGTCTTATTTCATTTTACAATACCATGAGATAGTCTTTCAAGTAAATATCGCTTCAGTAAAAGCTTCTTCCCAAGTCCCAGATAGATTTAAACAATTTCTTCTTTCCCCTTTCTAAAAATTAATCCAAGTTAATATAGCTTGTATAATATTTATATGCATGAGCAATGATAAATTTAAAAAATGTTCTAGCCAATGTCATGATGATAATGTTGAAAGGATTCATGCCTTTATTCCTACTTGAATAGTTTCCTATTGTTACTTTACTTCAAGCTAATTTTACTTATATCGCAATGCATTAATGAAAAATATAAACATTTTTATTCCAAGAATGAAGATTTTACATATAAATATTTGTGTTTATTTCTTAATTAAATTGTAAACTAGTGCTCAATAATATTTCAAATATTGATACATTTGTACTGAATTTTTTTTATTGTAGGATATAATAGAAGTAATTCCAAAGTTTCACTTAAGTTTGGACTGCATTTTAAGTTTTAAATTGAAAACCTTCTAAAACTTTTTAAATTAGAATTGGCACTTCTCTAACTTAGCAACACTCTCAATTGTAAAGCAAAGGGCAAAACCATTTAGCTAAGCATTGCGTAAGTTCAGGAATGTTTTAACTAAAAATAATAATAAATTAATTAAATTATATTCAACCCTAATAAAAAAGGCCTTAAAATAATATAAGTTATAGTGAGGATGTATATAATTCCGTATCAAAAATAAAAAGTAATAAAGTATCCTTAACATAAGTCAAAGGAAATGTAATCTAAATTATGAATATAATACCAAACTTGAACTAAACTTGTTTGTATCTAGTTTTAATACTACAGAGGAAGTTTCCAAGTGAGAATAAAGTAATCTTATTTTTAATGACTGCAATTAAAATAAAAATAAATCAATGAATGAGAGAATGCAATAGAAACATAGCATAGAAATAAATAATTGGAAAGTGAAATCCTGCTTAGCATGACTTTTAACTGTTATTCCTTTAAATATTGAATATGTACAAAAAAAATTTAAACATTTGAAACGTTGTCATCCATAAATACGGAATATAAATTGTCTGTCATCTGGAAAAATATATAAAAAAAATAGAAAAAAATTTTCACAATAAATATTTATTTTCCATAGGTATGTGCCAGAAACCAAGCCCTGCAATGATAATGTGGCACAAACAGCTTTTGTGGTTAACTGCATGATGTGTAATGATGTATAAAGAAAAACTAATATAAACAAATAATTGAATCAGAGTAGTGATAAATACAGTCGACCCTTGAACAACATGAGTTTGAAACGTTGACCCACTTATGTGCCCATTTTTTTCAATAAATACATAATAGTTCTTCCATATTCCCAGGTTTTACACCAATCCTTGATTGGGAATCCGCAAATGTGGAAAGAGAACTTTTGCATTGTTCTATGAGATTTTACATAAAAGGCGAGCACCTGCAGGTTTGGGTATTCATGGAGGTCCTGGAACCAATCCTCCAGATACTGAAGGATGACTGTGGTTAAGTTTTTGGTGAGCCACATGTTACATGTGGATTTTCAATTTTCTGGGGGTCAACACCCCTAACCTCCATGTTGTTCAGGGTGAAAGGTATACAATTTGAAGAACATGTATGTAATGCCGTGAAAGCCTATAATCAGGAAACAGGGCATGATCTTTGTGAGAGATGTGATATAAATCCACTTATTATTCTCTTATTAAGTGATGTTTGAACTGAGCTAGAAATATTGAAAAGAATTAGCAATGACAAGCACCATTTATTTCAGAGATTAGTAATACAACTGGTAAATCATTATGTTCTTCTTAAGAAAATCTTTACCACTAGATTATAATGCTTTTATAATAAGTGGAGAGTTGATATTGGTGTTTCCTATCCCCTTTCACAAGTGAAGCCACAGAGCCATCACCTCAGGGAGCCCTATGGAAGCAGAACCGTGGTTTGAATGGAGGGAAATATGGTTAAAAAAAAAATAGGAAGAATGGAGTATAGAGAAATTCTTCTTCTCTCTCTAGTTTTAATAAATATTATGCTAGAAGATCAAAAAGTCAGAAGGTCTGTCTGTCTCTCTAAGAATAAATACCACCATGTCCGAATGTCTTGTAGATCCCTGATGCAAACAGTATTTTAAATTAGCAAGATGATAGTAAAGGGACTGAACAAGTAGGGATGCACTTTCTATAATAAAGGCGACAAACATTAAATAATTATTTTGTCTTTTGGTAGAGGTGTGGCCCTTCAGGCCCTATATAAATTATAAGGCCCTGAAAGATTGAACACTTCACATATGAACTTGTTTTGTTCAGTGACACTTAGCCTTTTCACTGAACATGAGGAAAGACTGTAAGACGAAGACATAAAATGACTATAGTTTTCCACTATGGTTTTTGCATGACCTTAGTCCATACCTCCATACCTGTTTTTCACAGCCTTCTCTTGACCTTGCCCACTGCCTCACTCTCTTCACTTTGCTAAAGCTAAATTACCTAATCAACAATTACTAAACAGAATATATATATATATATATATATATATATATATATATATATATATATATATATATATTTCCTCTCTTTTTCAAGAACCATTTGTGACCAACTATATGTGAAAATACCTGAACTTAGACTGACATCTTTGTCTGAATTCCTACTAATATGGTGCCTCACTCCCTGTTTTTTTTTTCCCCCCAAATTACATGAGTCCTTTGGAGTCATCGTATGTTGCAGCATTCTTAATAAAAGCTTATGTTTAACAATGCCCTGGTTGGTTTTCCTCCACAAAATAAAGTTTTCTCAAACTGCATTGCTAGGCTGTGCAATTATTATATACTTATTTTGAAACTGGAGAAGCAGTAATAATAAGAAAAAAAAGTCAACTCTATTATTGCCATCTTCTTTTTTGTTTGTGTTGTTGGCTTCTAAACACAAAGAAATCATCAAAACATGGTAAAAGACTATTCTCCCTGAACAAGGAATTCTGTCTCAAAACTACAGCATAAAGAGCTCGGAATACCTACAGATGATGCTGTAGGTAAATGCTATGCTTACCTTTTCTCATGACCACATAGAAATTATTATTATACAACTAAACTACAAAATAACCATCATTAAGAATTGCCTAAAATCCTGTTGAACCAAAGCTCTATAACTAAAGATGTGCAGAAGAAGCCACATCCAGACTGAGAGGAGGGGCAGAGATCCGGAATGGGCTGGTCTCACACCTGCACATGACCATTAAAGATCAGGAGGGATATTTTGGTTGTGGAAGGCCCACTGATCCCCAGAGGAGTGAGAGGTCCCAGCCCCAGCCCAGCCTAGGGTTCCAGTGCCAGGGAGAGAAGTCCCCATAATTTCTGGCTGAGAAAGCCAGTGGAGATTGTGACTGAAATAGATAGAGGATGGCTGGAGTCCCAGATGCTCCTCCTAAAGGGACTATACATGGACTTACTCACAAACAGAATCACATGCTCTGAGCTCCAGCACTAGGGGCAGCAGCTTGGAAGGCAGCAGGTGCATATGGTAGGGAAATGAGTTGTCTGGCTTGGGATGGGGGCTGGAGAGTCAGCTTTCTCCTGGATGGAGATGCTAGCAGAGGCCATTGTTTCTTTGTTGAGCCCTCCCCCTCCCCTTCAAGGACACAGGCAGCTGCAATATCTGAGTCTCTGTCTATCAGTCGTTATGCCCATGTAATTCAAGACCCCATCCTGCCCAACTGCTGGGCACACTCAAGCAGCTTCCACACCAGCCTTAACTCAAGTTTCAGACTTCCCTAGGGTCTCTCAAAGATTTGCGTACTTAGACAAGCAGCATCTGTCTTGAGTGTGTCCTATACTTCTGGTTGAGCAACCCTAAGTACAGCACTAGTGGAAGCTAGCCTTGGTTCATGGCTTGGCCTCCCAAGGCACATCCAAGCATGGGACTGGTGGCAGCCATCTGTGAATTTCTTTGTTGTTCCTGCTGGATGGCCTCGGGAGGGGCACAGGCTGTGGCTGAACTTGACCTAGAGTGGATCCCCTCCAAGGTGGCCCTGGGGCTGGGCCCCCAGTGGCTAGCTTCAAAACAATCTTGAGCATCACCCAACTGCCTCCAAGTATGAAATACCCAAGAGTCCTGCTGAAACAGATCCTGCTCTGTAAAATCAGCTCCTGCACAACTCCTCCCCTGTAGTCAAGGCCAGTGACCCAAGTGCTAGTCCCCCCTCTGATGTGCAATCATCAACCAAGGCTCAAGAAAACAGGAGAGCACACACAACCCACACAAAGGACACACTGGAGTGTGTCGCTCAGGTGACCAGAAAGACTGTGCCATCAAGCTCCACAACACACCTACTACATAAAGCCACTCTACTAAGACCAGAAGACAAAGCAGCCCTACCTAATACACAGAGACAAACACAGGGAGGGAGCCAAAATGGGGAGACAAAGAAACATATCTCAAATAAAAGAACAGAACAAAGCTCCATAAAAAGAACTAAAAAAATTGAGACAAAGCAATATACCAGATGCAGGGTTCCAAACACTGGTTATAAGGGTGCTCACTGATCTCAGGGAGAACTTGAACAAAGAGATAGGAAACATAAAAATGTCGACAGAAAACATGAAAAAGAACCAATCAGAAATGAAGAATACAATAATGGAAATGAAGCATACATTATAGGGAATCAACAGTGGATTAGGTGAAGCAGAGGATCAAATAAGCATTGTACAAAATAAGAAAATACCCAACTCGAACAGCAAAAAAACCCACCCAACCAGAACAGCAAAAAATAAATAAATAAATAAATAAATAAATAAATAAATAAATAATAAATATAAATAAAATAAAATTCCAAAAACCTGCAGAGAGTTTAAAGGGCCTCTGGGACTACATCAAATGTACCAATATTAACATAATAGGGGCACCAGAAGGAGAAAAGAGAGACCAAGGAATTAAAAATTTTGTAAATAAATAATAACAGAAAACTTTCCTAACCTGGCAAAAAAAATAGATATACAATCCCAGAGAACGCAGTGAGTCACAAATAAGATGAACCCAAACAGGCTAACATCAGGACACATCAGGACTAAAATGACAAAGATTAAAGACAAAGAGAGAATCTTAAAAGCAGCAAGAGAAAAGCAATTAGTTACCTACAAGGGAACCCCCATAAGATGTCAGCTGATTTCTCAACAGAAACTGTGCAGGCTGGAAGGGATTAGCAGGAAATATTCAAAGTGATGAAAAGTTAGGACCTACAACCAAGATTGCTCTACCCAGCAAAGTTATCATTTAGAATTGAAGCACAGATAAAGAGCTTTCTAGACAAAGAAAAAAAAAAAAAAGCTTAAGGAGTTCGTCATCATCAAAGCAGTATTACAAGGAATCTAGAGGGACGTCTTTAGGATGGGAGCGTGTTAGGCTTGGTTGAAAAGGGGAATGGATTAAGAAGTACAAATTGGTTGTTACACAATAGTCACAGGGATGTAGGGTATAGCATAAGAAATATAGTCAATAATACTGTAATAACTATGGATGATGCCAGATAGGTATTAGATTTATCAGGGTGATAGATGGGAATGCGGTTGGGTGAAGGGTGAAATAGGTAATGGCATTAGGAAATGCAAATTGGTAGTTACAAAATAGTCATGGGGGTATAAATTATAGCAAATATAATCAATAATATGGTAAAAAATTATACATAATGCCAGGTGGTGCTAGTTAAGTCAGAGACTACTTCTTATATAAATGTCTAAAACTATGTTGTACATTTGAAACTAATATAAAATAATATTGAATGTCAACTCTGATTGAAAATTCTTAAAAGGGGGAGGTTATCAATGCTATTGTGATAGCATGGTACAGTGTCAGATGGTTGCTGGACTTACAATGATAATCACTTTAACAAAGGGAATAAAATCAATTATGTGGTAATAACACTGTATAGAGAGCTAGGTGGGTACAGTTGAATAAATATGATGTGCACCTGAAACTAATATAATATTGTATGTTAGATGTATTTTAATTAAAATTCTATAAAAAAATAAAAAAGAATATTCTCTGTGACTTTTTTAGGTGGGGGTCGGAGTGTGTGTGGGGGTCACGAAGCTGTATACAATGTATCTATGTTCTCATTAATATTCCTGAAACAAGTATGCTCTACTGACAATTACATGTGTTCTCCTACTGTAATAAAATGGGAACATATGTCCATGAGTTGCAAGTAAGATTCTGTGAAATCTTATTCAAAGCATTTTTTAAAAGTTAGAATTAACATTAATGATTGCCATTATAAGATATGCCAATTAATTAATATCAAAATATTTTCATGATCTGTAACTAGGATCCAAATAAGTTAGGTATCTGTTATATTATAACACAGATGCTTTCTCATTATCTGTGAATTCAAGCATTAGATTAAGGAATGTAGGTTATATGTACACTAGATGTTCCTTAATCTCTTTCCAATAATTCAACAAGATGGATTAATAGATATTGTATTTCACAAACAAAAAAGTAAAACTGTTTAGTTACTATCTTTACTTTTTGTGTGTTTTTGCCTCGTTAAAAAAAAAAAGATCAGAATGCAAACTGCAATTTACCTTCAATGGTAATATTTTTATAATAGAATCAGAGATAAATGAAACTATACCATTTTCAATTGATAAATGAATTGACACATAAACATGATGTTATCCTATTTATGGTTATTAAAGAAAAGCAGGTAGGTCCTATAACATATTCAACATATTATTTAATGATAATATTAACATGATTGTAGGAAAATTTAAAACTACTTAAATATTAGTGTATTTATATTAAAGTTTAGGGAAATGTTTTCTCACTGAAAATATTTAGCTTACAACAATCTATATTTAAAATATTTCTCACACTCTGCAAAATAATGCCTTTCTCTATGCTTATAGTCGAATACATGATGCAAATTACAACAATAAGTTTTACATAACAATAACAAGTTCTAAATGTTATTTATAAAATTAATTGTTATTTTCACTAAAGAGTTATCAGCAAAAAGACTATTCAACACTATGACTATTGTCTCCAAGTAATGAATGATTAGACTTTAGTTGTATGACTCAGTTCTGTTTTCATTTTCTGTTCACTCCTACATCTATCAGATTTGAAAATAATGTGACAAGGAGCTACACTGCCAACTAAAAATACTTCAGTATTTTTTTTTAATGTAGTTTTTTAATAACACTCTGGTTTGCTACAAGGTCAATAGAAATTTATAAAAAGCTCTAAAATTAAAAGTACAAAAACTTCCCTTCTTTCAGTCTAAAAGAGCCTTGAAGATGCATTACATGGTGAGTATTTGATGGATGGTCAATAGTGTATAAGGCTTACAAGCTTTTTGTTTTCAGAAAACTGAACTGGACATCAGGAAATAATTATCTTAACACCATTTCTACCAGGATCCAACTGTATAGTAGTATGTTCTCTAGTCATTTTTTGCTTACATTCCTAATATATAAAAAGAAATATGAAGTGATATCAGCAGGAAGATACGAAGACCCTCCTTCTCCTAACAAACACATCAGACAAATAAATCACAAATTCCCTTAATGAGAAATTAAAAACAAACAAACAAAAAAACTAACTGAAAGCGTTCTCCATGTGAAGATAATGCAAAACCATGCTAACCAAGGTTGACAAGGAGATGTAGGGTACCCTTTATCCAGGAACCTTGCCACCAGTACAATGCCATCTGATCAAAAAGAGACTCATGTTCTAGCTTCACAGAAGGAGGAAAGATGTTGGTTTATATCCAGTGCCTTAGCTTTCTGATGATTTCCCCTGAGGATTAGTGTCTGTATCACCCGACTTTGAGCTCTGAGTGGTACAACAAAGTCTAGCCACTCAAAGAAGAATACAGGTCATAGCTTTGGGTGGCAAACACCATCGATCCTACTCACTGCTCAGCACAGAGCAAGCAGATGAAAAAATAACAACAACAAAAATAAAACAAACAAACAGCGGCAGTGAAAAAAACAAACAAAAAAAGGCTCAGCTTCCTCCTGAGTAGAAAAATCATTGATCTATACATCAAGTGCCACAACTTTTCCAGGGCTGCCCAAGAAACTAGCATCTATCATGCCATTCCTCAGGCTCTGATGGGTTTGCCACCATCTAGTTGCCCAGAAGAGAGGAGTGGTAGCTTGGGCTGGTGATTGCCATAACTGTGTCCCCCACACCCACCCCAGCTCAGCATTGAAAAAGCAAGTAAAAAAGCACAGCTGCTTGAGTCTTTCTGGGTAGGGAAAGTGTTGATAGAGGTCTCCAGAATCTATGACTGTGCTTATTAGTGGGGATCCTCTCCTGGATGAGGTTTGCCCATGAAGACTGAGTGAGAGGACTGCTTTGTCAAATGCATCAACACCAAGACAGAAAGTCAAGGAGAATGAAGAATCAGGCAAAGATGTTCAGAACAAAGAAATAAATCTCCAGAAACTGACCCAAATGAAATAGAGTTATAAGATTTAGCTGAATAGGAAATTAAGCATGAATATCATACATATGCTTATTAAGGTCAAAAGAACCATGAAAGAACAAAGTGAGAATTTCTACAATAAAGTTTAAAAGTAAATAATAATAATAATAATAATAATAATAATAATAACAACAAAGCTAAAGAACACAATAACTATTAAAATGTTTTACTAGAAAGCTTCAAGAGCATATTAGATCAAGCAAAATATTAGGTTCAGCATATTTGTATACAGGTCACAGGTATACAGAAGAGAGAAGGAGAAAAGAATGAAAGAGAGTGAAGGAAGATAAAGGATTTATATGACATTAACAAGTGGACCAATATGCACATACTGGAAGTTGTAAAAATTGGAGAGATATAGGACCAGAAAGCTTATTCAAGGAAATAATGGCTGATACCTTCCCAAATTTGGGGAAGGAAAGGGTCATTCAAATCCAAAATGTCTGAAAGGCATGGAAAGAGATGAATCTGAAGAATTCCCATTTAGTCACAAAAGAATAATAAAAGGACAAATATGAAAAGATAGTTTTGAAATCAGTAGGATAAAGCAAACTGTACACACAAAGATCCTTTACCCATTAAATTATCAGTATATATTTTTAGCAGAAACATTTCAGGACAATAGGGCATGGATGATATATTCACAGTGCTGGGGGGGAAAATTACCAAGAAAAAATCAATACCTGTCAAAACTGTCCTTCAAAAATGAAGGGGAGATAAAGATTTTACCAAACAAACAAAAGCTAAGGGGGTCCATCACCATGAGACCTACCTCACATGAAATGCAAAAGGGAGTTTTTCAATTTGAAATGAAAAACACTAAACAACCACATCATAGTATAAGAATGTATGAAACTGTTTGGAAAAGGGAAATAGAGAAATGTAAAATATGGTAAATGCAGTGGTGATAGGTAAATCAATTTTTAATCTAGCACAAAATTTAAAAAGTAGACAGTATTAAAAATACTTTAACTAAAATCATATATATATAAAATTATATATATATATAAAATTATATATATAATATATTTAATATCAGAGCACCTAAATGTATAAACCAAACATTGACATAAATAAGGGATAAAGGGCAATACAGTAACAGTAAGAAACTTCAGTACCCCACTTTCAATAATGGACAAGACATCCAAACAGAATATCAGCATGTAAACAGAGGGCTTGATTACCACTATAGATTACATGGACCTAACATATATGCATATATATGTACACACACACATACACTAGGTCTGACAATGAAGCTCGAGAACTTGTTGCAATGATGTTCCTAACCTTTTTTGATATCAGAGGGATTATCATTATGAATTTGTATCAACTGGATAAACAGTTAACCAAGTTTATTATTTGGAAGTACTGAAAAGGCAGCAGAAAAAGTTAGACGACCTGAACTTTTCACGAACAATTCATGGCTCTTGCATCACAACAATGCACCAGCTCACACAGCAATCTCTGTGAGAGAGGTTTTAGCCAGTAAACAAATAACTGTATTGGAACACCCTCCCTCCTCACCTGTTCTGGGCCCCAGTGAGTTCTTTCTTTACCCAAAGATAAAGGAAATATCTAAAGGAAGCCATTTTGATGACATTCAGGACATCAAGTCTAATACAATGACAGCTCTGATAACTGTTCTAGAAACAGAGTTCCAAAATTGCTTTGAAGGGTACACTAGGTGCTGGTGTCAGTGCATAGCTTCCCAAGGGTAGTACTTCAAAGGTGACCATAGTGATATTCAGCAATGAGGTATGTAGCACTTTTTCTAGCATGAGATCGCATACCTAACTGTCTGAATATATATATATATATATATATATATATATATATATATATATATATATATATATATATATGTATACACACACACACACACACACACACACAACATACTATTTCCACCCAACAGCAGAATATATATTTTTCTCATGTGTAAACAAAACAACGTCTAATTCAACCTGGAGAAGGTGAATAACAATGATCTATACCATGTAAAAGTTAAAGTCTGGATCAGAATAACAAGAACTGTGATATCTTAATATTCAAAATAACAAATGCCATTGCCATTGTACTTATATACATAAGGTGTGTTTACATTGATGATATTCTACAGAAATTATATAGAATTCTATAGAAAATATGCTGTAATCTTACTAAAATTAGTTTTGCAAACTATACACCAAGGAAACTTTAGCATATATTTGTACAAGAAGCTCCAAAAAAGGGGTCAAAACACACAAATTTCCAGTTACAAGTTAAATAATTCCTTACAGGATTAATATACAACATAGTGACTTTATATATTGTTTTCTTTTATTGCTTTCCTTCTATATTGTTTCTACATGAGACAATGGTTGCTAACTAAACTTACTACAGTAGTCATTTCATAATAGATGCAAGTGAACCCATCATGCTGTACACCTTAAACTTATACAATGATGTGTGTCAATAATGTCTCAATAAAACTGGGGGAAAATCTCCAGAGCTACATTGGAGATGATAAATGTTAATTTGCATTTTGAAAAGACATTTTGTTTTGAAAAATCCTCTTAATATGTTTTTAAACCTTTGAGTCCTTCTTAAGAGCTACAGGCTCAGCTGGTGCTGATGATTCAACTATGGAAAGAGCTATATTTGGGGCTCAGAGACTGTCGTTGACTGGAGAGGAACACTCTCAAAAGCACACATCACAGAAAATAGGCGCGTCTCATAAGAGAGATGCACGAAGTGCAAGAGCCCAGATACAACAGCATGAATTCTGCCTTGAGGACACCAAGCAGCTAGAGAAGTCCTTCCCAAAGAACTGACATTTCAGCTATTAAGTCATATGTATTATTTTTTTAGGCTATGAGTAAAATGAAATTATCAGACTGATTTCATTCTTACATTCCTACAGATATTCAAAAAGCAAGGGAAAGTCTTTCATAAAGGTACAATCCTGGTTGCTGCTCTAGGACATTCTTTCAAGATATTTCTCAGCATGAAAATACCAAACACATTTATATTGCATGTAAAATATATTTAGAAATGGCCATAAGGTATGTGAGGTCCGAGACAACACCCTAAACGTAAACATATTGATTTTTCTATGCTAGATTGTATGGGCATTCATAATGAATGCGTATATAAAGACTATGCATATATTCACATCCACTCATTTCAGGCTTTGCTACCAATGCATATGTCATAAACGTAAGGAAAAAAGATTTCAGAGATTTCACACTTTGACATTGAATATAAGGTACTGGGAATCTTTAAATGACTGAAAGGTTTAAAATGAGTAGATTTTAAGTCAGTGTCAAAGGGTTAAAATAAAAGCTCTTGTTTCCATGAACAGGGTGAGAATGACTCTTTGTGTTTTTATATGGCAGTGTTTTCTCATCTATAGGAGGCCACCACTGTGATTGGTGCATAGGTCTCATTTATACTTGTATTTAAAAACATGTAGGGCTGGCCGAGTGGCACGGTGGTTAAGCGCTGGGTTGGGAAGCCAGCGGCCCGGGTTCGGGTCCTACATATGAGGGCCAGTGACACTGCCCTCAATAAATAAATAAATAAATACACGTATTTTAGCGAAAAATGGCAAAAGACATAAAATCCAGGTACTGCAGGGCAAGGCTCAAACATAATTTTAGTTTAAAAAAAACAAACACACACATAAATAAATAAATAGCTGCTACTCTAGCTATAACTTTTAGAAATGTGTATTTACTCTGGGCCTGAGGAACAGGAGTCATAATTGGGAACTCATGGTTTAAAAACACCAAAATGCAACTGGTTGTATTAATGAAGTCACCATTGTAAGTAAAGGATAACCAAATTTAGATTCTGGATAAGGCTCAAAATAGTAATTAAGTAGAAACAATATATTCTTGATTTTAATAAAGCAAAGAGACTCTTCTTTAAGTTTACTATCTAAAATCCAAAAACCCACCTCAAATCCAACACAATCTATGAAATGTGCAGAAACATCAACTCTTCCTTAGTCAAAAGTTATGAAATAAAGGAATCCCAACTCATATTTTAAAAAGAATTGTTTAAATTTTAACGAGGTCATACCTTTACCAAGTCATATTTTTAAGTATAGCTAACTCTTAGATAAGAGTTGTCACTTGTTCATTGCAGATTTGGGAAACTGTGCCTATATCATAGAGTTAGAGAATGAAAGGTAAAATAAACATAAGCAGTACCTGTGGAAAAATACTCTGATCCATCTTATTTGCAATGATTCCAGAGACAAATAGTAGAATACAAGGGGAAGGAAGTTTAGTTGTCTAATTGCCTATGACATCATTAGGGAACCTTTTCCAATTGTAAGGGTTTTCTAAAAAAAAACAGTGAGGCTTTCTGAAATCAATATGGATGAGTCAGACAGTTATAAGTTTTAATCAAGGCTTTTCCACTTTCTAATTGTGTGATAGTTGATCAATTTATTTAATGTCTCGGACCTCAGTTCCAAACCAGAGTAGTCAATTTAATTATTAGCCTAACCAGAAGAGCTGATCTAACCAGAATAGTCATCACCACAATTTCCTTTCTGTACCTTGAGTAAATCGATAATTCTAGCACAGGATCTTTGTGAAAAGTAAATATAAATACAAATAATTTAACATAAGTCACAGATCACTGCAAACTGCTCATGAATTATATTTATTATGTTTAATTGTGTCTATAATTAGTAACTGCAATTATTATCCTATGTCAAATTTGGGTTGGTATTAGGTTTGACAGTACTTATAATTTCATTAATATTTCACATACCTAATTGAGTTCTGTTCCAATTTATCCCTGGTATGGAAAATATTACATACCCAGTCAAAACTAAAATAGCACCCCTTGTGTTTCTCTGAAGGTGATATCCACCATTTCTCCTTCCCACTCTCTCCACAGGCAAACTTTTTTAGAAATAGTGGTTTTCAAACATTTTGACCCTGATTCATGTAAAAAGTTCATTTTACAGCATATTACAATGCTGTAAAATTCCCCAACAGCATTCCCCAACACACTGATGTAAATAAAACAAAATATTTTTTTTAAAAAATGCACTCTCAAAACTATTGTTCTATCCTCTTAAAGTATATTTTCAATAATGTGTTGCTGCCAGAAGTTTAAAAACCTATTGCCTATAAAAATATTCAAGTAAGAAATTATTACACTGGATTTTAATAGTACTAAGAGGAAATCCAAGTTCCTTCTCTACTATTCTCAAATATGTATGTTAGCTGTTCCATGGTTGTTCACAGTGTCTATCAATTTTGTTACCTTTAAAATAAAAGTTGTAGTATTTTTCCATTTAATTAAATTTGTAAAAGAGCAATATAACTGGGTGGTGCCTGTTGAATACAAATCATTTGTAAAGTTATATAAACAAACTGATTAAAAATGACATGGCCCTGACTTAGAGCATTGTTCTTTTCTATTTGACACCAGATCAAAGAAATAAAGAATTTAGAAACACATTTTATTATAATATTATGCATGTCTTACATAAGCAATAGTAATTATCTTTCTTATTTATTCAGGGATTATCCATTTTAAAATTATGAAATTATTAGTGGCAGAGTAAAACATGTCAGCTGTGATTCTCCTTCTTCTTGGATGAGACTGCTTTTCCTAGCCTCTCACTCAGTCAGACAGCACACCATCAGGGAGTGTATAGCTTCTGACATTTGTTGAAGATTTGCTATATATAAAATATGACTGAAGTTTCAAATAGCAGAATACCTAAGGCCTCTTCTTCATCAAACTACCTAGTCATTTTTGCAATGTGTCACATTGAAAATTTAAAATAACCAGTTATTTGCAAAAAATAAACAGCATGGGGACAGATATGAATTATATATTTTAAGACTTTTTCAACAAAAATGTCAATATACCACTAAAGGAATTTTGGGTATTTATTGGAACATGTATTTAATGAGTTGGTCAAGGTCACAGGGTTAGTCATTGACAGATTTAGGTTTAATACTGAGTATATTTTCGTGTTTGTCTTAGGGCCTCAATGTTTTCCCTTATTATTTAAAGTATTTACCCAGAAACAGAAAATATAGTTTTAATATTTAAGCTGAAATTGGGAGAAATTGCATTTTTTTCTCAGTCTTTTGTCAAGCTTGTGAATTTCATGTTCTTTTCTGTAATTGTGTGTAATATACATAATTTATGTCTTAATTCCTGCACTTATTAGACATTAGCCTGCAGAGGATGCAAAAGTCGTTGTCAATTTCTTTAACGATACTTTGCCACCTTTAAAATATGGCTGTACCTACTTTTAAAGAAGCTAGCTTAATGCTGGCTGTCACTATATCCTAAAGGATGTTCATAAAATACAGGTTTTGTGGAGTTAAACCTCAGTGATCAAACTAGATGAAGTCATTTTGACTGCATTCATCTCCATTTAATAAAATGAACCACAATAGAGTTGAATTATTTTTATATCTCTTCAAATCAAGACATTGGAAGATTAAAGGATATAAATGTATGAGTTGAAATATTATGAGTTACTGGAAAGCAAAGCTACTGCACGAAACTCGGCAAAATTGCATACTCCTCCTCCCTGTAACATAATATAATGATAAGAATATGTTTTTGATGAATGTATGCCTCATATACACAACATAAATAGCAAATCGCTTACCATCACTGTTAATTTAACATTAACTATTAATCCATGAGATCTAATTGTCTCTGAAGACCTAAACATTTCAGTATTTGAATAAGTTTCTGCCTTAAGTTGTCTGCTTCAGTGATGTCATTAAGTTAGGGGTCTTTGTTTATGCATAATTCACAGATAAATACTTCAAAGTGGGAAACTATTTTGTTTTTAGTATTTGGAAGATTAAGTTAAGGTGGTTAGGGCAATGGAGATTATCAAAAATATATATAAAAGACTGTATTTCACAGTGTGCTTTAAAAAATAATCTAAATTTCTAAAATCGCTAAACTTGGTGTTTGAAAAGAATATGGACTTAACCTAGCTACAGAGAGGAGCTGCAAGAACCACTCAGCTGTGTAAACCAAATAAAACCCTTGTCTGAAATGCCATGAACAGATCTTTTTTTTTTCTTTTCACCTGTTCTTACAGTTACGCTTACCATGGTATAGTGGGCATCTAGCCAGCAGCAGAGAGGCTGTAAAGAGAAATGCGAGGGGAGAAAAAGTAATTCACTAAAACAAATTTACTGGAAACCTTGGGCAGCTGCCAACCAGAATGAAGGCAAAGCCGAGAAACATGGTATATCAACATAACTTCAGCAATAGAAAACAGAAGTACAAAAAAAAGTAATAACCATTTCCAAATCGTTATTAGAAGACCCTGCTTTGGAAAAAAAGTATAGGCAGTCTCCAAACGAGGAGGGGGGAATATCTGTGATGTTTTAAAATGTTTGAGGATGCTATTTAAAACCTGAAACATATTTTTCCATAAACATTATATAGTAAATGATGCTAAGATCAAAATGCAGAAGCTAGTTCTATTTCAGTGACAGTGCATACACTGTCTATTACTGACTGTACAGTTTCCTCATGTGTAATAAAATATCCAGGGAAAATTCATTTCCATTCCCATTGTGAGAGACCAGGGGTCCTCTTTTCTACTGCCACAGAGTGCAAGGAGGATTTCTGCTAGTGGGGGAAATTTTCTAGGAAGAGAGGTCTTCAGGGTATTAATCAATTCCCTAAAAGGGGGAATCTGGGAAAAGAGGAGATATTAAGCACTGTTAATGGGTCTCATGGGGTTCTATGAAAATTTAATGTTGAAAAGCATGGTCATGATATTCAGAAACAGCTCAGATACATGCAATTATTATCTTTTTATTTTTTGGGGGGTGTATATTTTCAAAATTTATTTTTATTTCTTTGTGTTTGTTTGTTTACATAGGGGTGGTTCATTCAGTGGTTCCTCTTACCCCTTATGGTTAGTAGTAGAATTCAGTTAAGTTATTAGTAATTAGTGATATTTGAATATTCCATACTCCAGACATAAAATAAAGACCTGGAATTGAGAGTTTACTTAAACCTGAAACTGCAAATAAAGTTAATCATGGTATCAGTGTAGGCCCAGAAAAATACTAGAAACTGACAAGAAGATAAACCAACTAAGGAGTTGAGAGTAGAAACATAAGGTTGTTAAGTACAACATGGTGGGAAAACCTCAGAGTGAAACCAGGAATAAGACCTCAATATTCAACAGGTAGGTAGACAGAATCATATCAAACATACTACTTGCAAAGAAGAGATTCACCACACTCAATTCTTTCCAAAGTCCAGCCAATGATAACCAAGATATCTATACATTTAAAAATAAAGATAAGATATATACTACATTGTCAAGGATAAAGGCAAAATAACTAGGCCAGTTCATTTGAAGTGAGGCAGAAAATTAGAAGATTCAAGGCTTTTATATGACACCTGTAGAGGAAAGAATAATTCTAGCACCATCTACCTGTGACAAGGTAGATATTATGAAGACCTGGCTGAGGTGAGAAAGAGGTAAATGGTGTCAAAAACCTGGTAATGACGGTAGAACATGACATATAATTAGAAAATTAGATTTGAATAATTTTACCTTTCACATTTACTGTTTGTTTTATTTTGTTTGGAGCACATGAAGAATGATATAAAAATACATTACATATGTGTAAAATAATTTAAAAAGTATTAATTTTACTCATTTTCCATTTATGTAGGAAACAAAATGATTTTACTGAAATTTTCCATCTGTAAAAATAGTATTGCAAAGTGTTGCATCTTTTCATGACTGTTAGTTATCATAGAGGTAGTTGAATAAGTTTGAGTATATTTCACTATTTATTAGGAAGGATGAATACATTTGTAAGATTGAGCTTACGTTTACTAATGTGAATGTAAAAGTGCAGAATAAAAACTAATTTTGAAAGTGATAGGAATATAAAGGTTACATATGAACAAGTCTAATAAAGTCTAATAAGAAATTGAAAAAAGACAGGTTTAAAACATTCCCAGTTTTTCAGTAATAATTAACAGAAAAATACTGGAAACAGAAGACATACAGCATTTTGTTTTTTTATAAAAGGGAGCCAATCTCATAGCAAAAAATTGCAATATATAGTTTACTATTTTAAATCTGTTTTAGGGTATTTTTAAAAGTAACAATATGTGCTGAAATTCTGTGTATTTCATGGTTTTGACAGGAAATAATTTCAAATTTTATTGTATTTTGATTTGGTAAATCAGATATGATAAAGAAAAATCACTGTTAATAAAAATTTTGTTTCTTTTGATTAAGAAAACCATACTTTAGAACAAAAAATTATCTGTAAATTGACTTACTTTTAGAATAAAACCAAATATTTTACTTTAAAAGATGTTTGATTAGAAAATAATTTGATATTTAATATTGCTCAAAAACATGCATTTAAAATTATGTAAATCATCTATTTCATCTATATTTCCAGTTTTAATTATGGTCTTCATAGTGTATACCTGGACTAAAAGAATTCCTCCTATAAGTCAACTAGAATGTACAATAGAAAAATATTATAACTATTATAATTCTTTAAGGAACTTGCCAAATCTTAATCACAATTGTTTTCCATTACTTATTACATTTATTGCTAATAGCCAAAATAGTTTATTTTGCAGTTTCATATATAATGTCCTTTGGACAAATAAAATGACACTTCTTTTTTTTTTTTTTTTTTTTGAGAGCAGTGTCACTGGCCCTCACATGTGGGACCCGAACCGGGGCCGCTGGCTTCTCAAGACCAGCGCTTAACCACCACACCACTCGGCCGGCCCTTTTTTTTTTTTTTTCTTTTTGTTTTAAACGACACTTCTGATAAAATATTGCTACTAATTCATCTTGAAAAGCAGCTCTTGTATAAATACTCCCTTTTAATAATTTAAGTACCTTGATATTTTTTTCTTCAAAACATTTTTCATTTATCACATTGAAATAACTGACTGATTTTTTTTCTTCATTGCAAAAAAAAAAAAAGAATATTAAATAAACTATGATAGAATCCAAGGACTTTTTAAAAAGCTAGACAAGACACTTAAAAAGTATTAAATTCTCTTCTAGGTTTAACTTTACATGTACAGTTTTTATTATTGCATGAAATTAAGTAATGATAGAACGGACAGCATAGACAGTGGTATATATTATAACAGCAGTAGCAGGGGCATGTGGAACATGTTCAAGTTATTTTTGAGCCTCTAGAATTTGAAATAGATAATGCATTTGACCATCTCAACACAGTAGACTCACTATTCCCAGAGAGCACTTTCACTGGCTTGTTAATCTCTGTCTAAGCAATAACCTGTACACCAATATAATAAAGATCAAGTTGGTTAAAGTTCAATGTATAAATACTTCTGACAATAAAGATAAAACCAGAAAATACCCAGAAGTATCTAAGCAACTTCAGAGTGAAGATAAAATTATTCAACTAGTGGTTTGCTGAATTTAAAGCCAATATAGACATTTTATCAGTTTATCCTGAAAGAAATTGAAAAATGCAATACCTCAAATAATATACTGTAGAAGATGGGAGTGCTTAACTTGCTGTGATGGGTGTAGCTGTCTGTGGGCTTACTCCTGTAATGCTCACTGAGAAGAATAAGTAAGTGACGAATCTTTCAGAGAGATGAATTCAGTTCTTCAGAAGTATCCTGAAAATTTCTACCTACTGTGTATTTAGTGTTTACAAATATTTCTGGCTCTCTAAATATTAACCATTTTGCAAAGGTGCAAATTTAGACATACTGAAATATAGATGTGTTGTAAATATAGATGCTAATTTTCAGGTTTATTCCATGGGGAGCACCAGAGCTTAATAATACAAAGGTAATTATTATCAGAAAGAGAATTATTTAATCTAACTTTATAAAATTGCCCAATCACTTTGCAGTACACCGTAATTAAGAAATCAGATATTTGATATATGCATCTAATGAAAAGTCTCTCCTGCTAGTTTATTAAGATATCATTTTCTGACAATTGAGTTTAATCAGGCATTTAAGTCCACCATCCTGATGTAGACATGCTTCTGTGAAATCTGTTTATAATAATGATTCATCTTTAAATGTTCATAATTACTTTTATTTTTTTAGTGTATTATTTTTACACAAATGTGTATATTAAATATAGCTATGTGAAACAGATCTGGCAGTTTCCATCATTTCCATTTTATAGATGAGAATACCAAGGGCAAGAACAGATAACTGAGATGGTCTCAGGTTCCCAGAGCTACTTACTGATATAATGAAAACTAATAATTTTCACATTGTGTTATATTCTAGTTAAGGATATCTAATGGTAAATGATTAATTTTTCATATAGCTGTGCTTTCCTGTGAGGACAAATATATTTGTATTAAGGGACAATGTCAAATACTAAAATCATGATAGATTGCAGTCCCTAATAATTGTTTAAAGAATTGTTATAGAATCATAACCATCTTTTCATTTTGTTTTAAAATATATTTGGCGATAGTACAAGTTGTAAATAAACTGTAGTTTACCCTCTCCTTTGGGTTGTATTATATGTGCATAATTGTCTGAAGTCAGTGAGCTATGCAGAAATGTGCATACACATGGTGATGGATATGAAACTGGTACAAAATCCAGAGAGCTCTAATTTTCACCAGAATGTAATGAAAGAGGTAGGAATACTGTCAGTGCTCTATCCGTACACATCAGATCCCTTTTTTCTATTTCCATGTGCCACTCCTCTAAAGTTGATGTGAATTTGCTTCAAATAATGTATGCCTGTGGGTCATCTTGGAGGACTGTCCTTCAGTCATTGAAACACCTTGTCTTACTCAAAATTGTAGAGAGCTGGGTGTTTTCATCTGAGAATATAGAAGTCAGCTCCCTTGACACAGTCCAAGATGACTCTACAGCATACAAACCCCCTGTTGAAATTGCACTCATACTGAACTTTCACTATGTTGTAGATTCTTTCCCATCCTTCACAAAATTCCTCTATTTTCTTACTGGATTCTCATAATATGTCTTTTGCACATAGGTCCCTATTTCAGGATGTGGCATTAAGCCAAAGACAGTAGAAAATTCACAACTGCTCCAATGCAGCTGTGAACCTAGGGATTTGTCTTTAAATGACACGTTTTTCTGGGGCAGTGCCCAGAATACTGTCAACATTTACGTTTCTGCTTGTCCATTGTCCTATGCTTCAAAAATGATCTAATTCTTTTATTAAAAAAAAAAAGTTTTCTTCTGAAGATGTTAATAGATTTCATTTTTTATAGTTAAATTTTACTGGCCTGAAAGTCATTCCGATCACTTCTTTAGGTATATAAATGTTGAATAGCTATGGTGTTTGCCTGAAACTAATATAATATTGCATGTTAGCTATATCTAATAAAAATCTTAAAAAGAAAACCAAAACAAAACAAAAAAAACAAAGAAACAAAAAAAACTTTCCCAGAATTTGTTGAAAGTGATAATTAGCTCTTTTGCAGTTTCATAGGCTTGAGGTCTCCTGCTTATTCTAGGCTATAATGATATTTATGATACTTCATGTTTAATTGAAATGACTTTTAAATTATTGGCCTAGTCATTCCTAATAATTAGGTACTATCACTCTCATTTTTACAGAAGTAACTGAAACTCAAAAAAATTCAGATAGTTTAAGGTTACACAGCAGTGAGTAAACTAATGGAGTCTTAAATATATGGATTTGATTTCTAAATGTCATGTGGTTTCAAAGGCATTAAAATTCAAGAGGGATTATTTAAGCAGAAACCTGAATAATAAAGATAAAGCAATTTTGCTCGTAGTATCCACATAACTGAGAGAAAAACTTAAGAGTTATATTGCTTTCCAATAGCTTGGAAAATTTTACACATTCAGTGGCTGACCATCTGAATGTAACCTCAAGGACATTAGAGTATACTAAAACAAACAAACAAACAAACAAACAAAACTTCCACTTAAAACAAATACAAATTCAAGCCTTCAACCTTCAGCACTGGAGACATTAATCTGCATCATTATTAGGGCTTTTTAAACTTTCCTAGAGTCATTTTTAAAGATAAATGGTAGGTGGATCATCATGATTCATCTGTCCACTTGAGGAGCTCCTTGTCTCAGTGTTTAGGATGTGAGTAGGTAAAGTGCCCTGCTGCTCACATGCACACCAAATAGCCAGGGAGCTGCGGGTGAGGCTTGAAGGTTTGGGCCTAGGTGACAGACTTCCACTCCCTTTGGTCTCTTGGTATCCCACCCACACAATGGCACAGAGCAAGCTTCTCCACTGCTTTCTGGATGTACCAACTATATTATATTCCTAGAGCTATCATACTAAAGTACCATTAACAAGTACCTTAAAACAACAGAAACTTAACCATCTCATAGTTCTGGAGGCTAGAAATCTGAAAACAAGATGTTTATAGAGTTGATTATTTTTCTTTAGGCTCAGAGTCTATTCCATGACTCTCTCCACTTCTGTTGATAACCGGCAGTTCTTGGTGTTCTTTGGCTTGTGGATTCATCATTCTAATCTCTGGCCCCATCTTCACACATTGTTCTCCCTGTGTGTCTCTTCTCTTCTTATCAAGAAACCAGGCATGGGTGCTGTTGCATTGGATTGGTGTTGAGGTTGTCTTAACTTATTTCATTACATTTGCAAAGATCTTATTCCCAAATAAAGTGACAATCACAGATGCTAGAGGTTGGGGCTTCAGTGTGTCTTTCTGGGGGAAACAATTCAACCTATGCTAATAACCTTCAGGCTTACTCCATCAGATCAAATTTCTCCCCTTCTTCCTGTGCTCAAAGTCATGCCCTCTGTATCCCCCCTTCTCCTCCATGAATAATTGCAGGATTGTTTTGACAAGCTCATAATTCATAAAAATCAGTATATGAAAGGGGTAACTAATTATACCTGGATAATGAAGATAAGAAAAACTTTTGAAAACTCCGAGAGAACATTTGATTGTTAGCATGATTGAAAAGCATGTTTGTATAAAATAAAAATGGCACTTACATTTATTAG